>CM062820.1:1708715508-1709315508 GCA_031772625.1 Pinus tabuliformis | reverse complement strand
CCCGGTTGCATTCCTTACCAATGTTCGGTAAGCCCACAAAGCTGAGTACAGGATTCGGTGCCATCTTCTTTTTGTGAACTCCGATCATCCTTTGCAGCATGCATTTCAGGACCTTGTTGATTGCTTCAACTTGTCCGTTGGCTTGCGGATAATATGGAGTAGAGCTGTCGTGAGACAACCCTAGTTTGGCAGCTAATTCGACCATCATGTGATTGCGAAAATGCGATCCATGATCTGTGACTATAGCCTGTGGTACGCCGAATCTGGCGACTACATGATTGAAAAAGAAGAGGGCAGCTGTTTCACCAGTATTATCTAATGTAGGCATCACCTCGGCCCATTTGGTAAAATAGTCAACTGCGACTATGATATACCCATGCCCCCCGATCGAGGTGGGGTTACATGTCATGAAATCGATGCCCCATTTGGCGAATGGCCCAACAACAACTATTGGTTGTAGAGGTGCGGGTGGTCTTCTGGTTTTGCTATCAAAAATTTGACAAGCATGGAAACTTCTGACTGCGGTTATGCAATCTTTGAACATTGTTGGCCAGAAGTATCCTGCTCGTAAATTTTTTTGTGTTGTAGCATATCCAGATTGATGCCCCCCACACGCACCTGAATGACACTCATTCAGGACTTTTTCAGCCTCCTCATGGGTGAGGCACCTTCTTAGAACTGTATCAATACCACGACGGTAAAGTGCATCACCGACGATCATGTAGTCTTTTGCTTGGTATCGAATACGATTTTGTTCAGAGTGGGAGGTGTTTGGCCTAAATTTTTGGGTTTGGAGATAAATGATTATATCCCCATACCACTCATTGCTTGTAGATATCAGAAACAAACTTTCATCCACGATTGATTCTTCGGATGTTTCATCGTTGGACGACGATGGGAGATCGCACAATAATTCTGCGAAAACTAGAGCTTTCTTTGACTTCAACTGCTTCATCAAACTAGTCAGAAATTCCAAATTCCAAATTCCAGATCAAACTCTTGTAGGATTGCTATCCATTTTGAGTATTTGCCCCCCAGTAACTGTCGTGACAATATATAAGTCATGGGGTTGCAATCTGACAGAATGGTAGTTTTCCGAAAGAGGACATAGTGTCGAAATCTCTGTATCGCTTGAACAGCTGCAAGCACTAGCTTTTCAACGTAAGAATATTTGCTCTCTCTATCATTTAAGTTTTTACTTAAATAATATATAGGATGCTCAATTCCATCGACTTCTTGAACTAAAACCATTGCGATGGTCGTATCTGTCGCAGCCAGATACAGGTTAAAATCTCTTTGATAATCAGGGGCGTACATTAATGATGCTTTCATTAGGGAATCTTTTAAAGCATCAAAGGAAGCTTGCACAACCTGATCCCAGACAAAGGGTACCTCCTTTTTCAAAAGACGTGTATAACCTTTAGCAAGTTCGATGTAATTTGGAATGAACCTCCTCAGAAAGTTTGCTTTCCCTTGGAGTTTCTGAATCTGAAGCAAATTCGAAGGTGGAGGCAAGTTTATGATTGCCTGGACCTTACATGGGTCGAGACGAATCCCATCCTTTGAGACTACAAAGCCAAGTAAACGACCAGAACTGACGCAAAATACACATTTGTGCAGATTGAGTCGTATCTTGTAGTGTCGACAACGTAGAAATATCGCTCTTAAATGCTGCGGATGATCAGTCCGCTTTCGCGAATGAGCCGGAAGGTCGTTGAGGTATGGTTGAACGATGTTTTTGATGTCATGGAAGGCATAATTCATTGCCCTCTGAAATGTCGCCCCTGCGTTCTTTAAACCAAAGGGTAATTTTCGATATGCGAATGTGCCCCACGGACAAATAAATGCAGTCTTTGACTGGTCCTGTGGGCGGATATTTATTTGATTATACCCGGAGAATCCATCCATGAATGAAAAGATTTCGCATCCGGCGCATTCATCAATTATCTGGTCAATGAAGGGTGTAGGGTAGTTGTCTTTTGGACAAGCTTGATTTATATCCCTATAATCGACGCACACTCTAATTGTCCCCTGTTTTTTCATAACAGGGACAATATTCGATACCAAATCGGTTAGAGGAACCGGGTAGATGAAACCAACATGGAGAAGTTTTTCAACTTCTGCCTTAATGGCAGCGGCTTTCTTGGGTGCACCTGTCTTAGCCGTTGTCGTACTGGTTTGACATCTGGATACATCTTAATTTCATGTTCAACGATACTCGAGTCAATGCCTAGCATTTCACTGTATGACCAAGCAAAGACATCTCTGAATTCACGAAAAAGAGCGTTATATATTTCCAGTTCTGATGGAGAACAACATTTGCCAACATAAAATATTCTCTACAACATCTGTTTTGGTCGAGATATTTATGGCTATAGTCTCTTCAATGTTGGACAAGTTTCGCTCGGACTCCACCGTATTTACAGTATTTGACAGAAAATCAAAGACTGAAGGATGATAAAGGTCACTTTGAGTATCTTCTCCACAATCCGAAAGAAGAGAACGATGGTGGGAATCATTCCATGGTGCTCCTTCAATTACCATAGATTGGACAATTCCTTCCTCGGTGACTTGCACTCGCGACCAAGGATCTGAAGGAGTACCATATTCTCTAGACCTATCTATCCAAATGCTTGATGAGCGTTGATTTGGGTTTGCCTCCCATGCTAGGAACATTGATTCTTATAATATTTCCATTGGGTTTGGGGGAAAAACCACTGCATGATCCATGTCAATATCGTTTTCTGAGATCTTTGTAGAAGATATCATGTTGCAGGTTCCTATCGACGCTACTTCCGCCAGATTGATTGGAGGTGGAAGAGCGAAAGTTCCCATTAGTATAGGATCTTTTAGTAAGCCTACTCCGATATTCTGAAGCGAATGGGGGCTTCCATGGATCATGGGAATGCTTCTAGTAACTTGAGAACCATTGGGGAGGAAGTTTTGTTGATCAACGATTGTAATCCCTCCTTGAAAGGGAAATGCAATCCTTCTAAAATAGGTCGACACAACAGCTTCCATGGCATATATCCATGGTCTTCCTAGTAGGATGTTGTAATCAAGATTCCCATCGATGACTTCAACATCTATTTCTACCGTTTTCCCTCCTAGTTCAACTTTCAAGTTACTTAGGATACCATATGGGGTATATGTCCTTCCGTCGAATGCTTTTAATGTCATCGAAGATCGCGACAAGGTTGGAGATCCTAAAGTTTTCCAGCAACTCATCGACATAATGCATGTAGATGCCCCCTCATCAATAATTGTTCGATGAACAGTTTTGTTGAGGGCTTTCACTTGAACAAGGAAAGCTAGTTGAGCTGGTAACTGAGGATCGTATCCTTTATGATCGAAGGATACGAGATTGGAATCCTTTGGGTCAATCCCACCAATGGCCGATAATAGAGCCTGCCTTTGGGATGGGAAATTTTGTAGTACTTCAAGAGTTGACATAGCGGATGGCGATTGGGCCAAATCTTCCACTATGTTATAATGCTGTGTCGCTCTAGCACGGGGATTAAATGTCGACTTGTGTACTACTCCCTTTGGCGGTTTTATCGTCAATTCAGGGATGGTGGGTGGCACAACTTCTGTCAAAGTCATTGTCGAACTACTTGGTTGATTTTTATCCTTGTTGTTCGACAGCTGTGGATTCCCATAATCTTTGTTCCTTGTCGATATCAAAGCATCATTTTGCTGTTTTGAAATCGACAACATTAGCACTTGAGACGGGGAAGCATTTCCACTCTCAACCAGATTTGTTCCTGGATTTGGAAACGGATCAGTTAACACTGCCGAGGTTTTCAAATTCTTAAAGAATTTTTTAACCTGAGCTTTGTGTGGACAATCTGTGGTCCGATGATCCTCATCGCATATAAAGCATGGATTTTTTGGTTTCCTATTTCCAGGAGGGTTTGAAGAAGATTTTTCAGGTGATGATTCCTCCTGTTTCTTCTTCTTCCCTTTTCCTTCTTCTTGCTTCCTGGTTGTTTGGTTTCTTTGCCTTTGTCTGTCGATACGGCATTTACTTCCGAAGCAAGAAGCTCGTCTTTTGCATTTTGACTTGAAATCTTACGGGCCTTTTTGGATGTAGCCTTTGTCGATTTCCTGTCTGTCGTTCCAATCACGCCATCGTCGGCATGAGAGTCATTGTTTGATTTAGGAGGAGGAATTGATAATTCCGATCTAGGGGCATCAGGTATTTTGTCTTAGAGCGTGCCGGATTGAGTGTAAATCAAGTCCAGATATTGTGCACGAGCGATAACTTGCTCTTCTATTACGACTCCCCCCTTTGCCACATCTTCTGTGATGGAAGGCAGTAATGACTTGATAAACCATTTAGCTAAGAGCTAATCGGGGACGTACATTTTTACCATCCTACGAAGACGTCGCCACTCATGTATATGATCAAATATGTGAGTGGTCGTTGTCTGTTTGAAGTTGGTAAGAAGTTCTGTTCCCGTTTCGTACCTTATTGGTAATTGAAAATGGGTTAAAAAGGTTGTGGCTAAGGCACTGAAGTTGTCGAACGAAGCTCTAGGCAATTCAAAGTACCATTTTTCCACTGGAGCCATTAACGTCCTCTGAAAGAGGTGAAGTCTTATCGAATCATCATTTAGGGTGTTTGATGAACACCATAGATGAAAGGTCGTCATGTGATTCGATGGATCTTCCCTCGGATTTCCATTAAATTTAGGAATATCTGATGGAAGTTTATGCGGAATCGCTGGCCACCAAGGGGCGTAAGTAATTGGATCGTTTATTAACCGATTTAAATTAGGTAACTCTAAGGTTGCCACAAAGGGTAACTGTTGATTTAGGTTAGGTGAAGCATACCCAGGATAAGATGGGATTGCCTGAGCAGTTGGTCTTTGCATACCGGCATAATGCATTTGATGCTGGTATGTTTGGTAAGGTTGGTGGACATGACCATTGTAAAATGGTTGATTTTGATCGTTTTGAATGTACGACTGTCCACTGTTCGCAAAGATTTGCTACTCAGAACCTTGGTATACTTGTTGGAATTGCGGTTGTTGGTATTGCACCAGCCATGGTTGTGAAGCCATGTGCTGTTTCGCGATACTAACCGTTTGACCAAGGTGAGGGGTAATTGTACCTGTCTGGACCTGTGTCGCTCCACTAGTTGGCGATTGTGGTTGAGTCGCAGGGTCAAGGGGCTGTTGCATTACAACCTGAGAAACCTGAGGTTGGCATACAACAGGTAGCGTTTGAACTTGCGACACTGTCACAATAGCTGTTATAGTCGGGATGTTCGACATAGGTACGCATTGTTGCATTGAATACACAACTCTTGGTTGTTGAGGTAGTATAGGTACCCAACCACTTGAGGTAATTCCAGTATAACCTGAATGTTGTTGTGAACTCCCGTATGGATATCCTCCCGGAGGGGATAATGAAAGGGTGTACTACCCCCCATACGGTGGTAATCTAGAACTCAAGGGAATTTTTTGCCCTTGGGGATCGGACTGCCCAAATTGACCTCCAAATGGATCAATTTGTTGAGACTCAACATAAGAGTTTCCGGATATTATTCCGGATGAACAAACAGGAACGGACCATACTGTCGAAATAGCCCCTGAGTGAGCTCCTTCTAACGGTTGAGAGCTAGTCAGGATAGATGGTATGCCAGCGAACATTGTCAGAGTGATAGCAGGGAGTTCTGCCATCGCTGTGTCAGATGACATAGTTTTAGATGTTGACGGTTGTTCAGACATTTATAGTCTATCCAAAAGATTACCTAGCAATTCTACAGGAGCTTCCGCTGGTGGTAGACTAACTTCTGATGAAGAAGGATATGGAGTGATCCCGACTCCAAAATGCGTAGGAGTACTTGTTTGAGGATCTTCTACAATTTCTTCTATTGCAATCAGACCAGGTGGAAGGGGAAGACCGTCAGGTCCGTAAAATATTTCTGGTGCCGAAGAAGGTGTGAAATCGGTAGCAACAGATGTTTGAAGAGTAAGACTCTCCGAACCGGTTGTAGATGGAACTGGTTCGGTAACACACGTGTTTATTCTCAAACTAGGATCAGTATCACTGTCCTTCTGTGGCTGTTGAACTTCTTCTGTAGAGGCAGGGATTCCAGAAATTTTTGGAGTAACCGGAGTCTCTGATGTCGTTGGAACACTTGTTCTAACTTTGATAGGAGATTTGGAACCGGTTAAACGAGTTCGCTTTGTCCGTACTGGTTTCAATTCCGGAGACAAAGACGGTTGACTCGTAAGCCTCCGCGAACGACGTGGTTTCAATTGACTTTCTTCCACAATTGCGGATTACTCGATCAACTAAAATAAAGGGAAGGTATGTTTCTGAATTAAATGAATTTTAGACGCTTTGACACAACTTGTTTTTTCAGTTTTTAAGAGTCGAGAAAAAACAAAAGATGACTCTTGTCTCCTTCGATTTTTAATGAGCCTGAAGTGACAAGTGCTCAGATGGACCTTTTCCGTTAAGGAGTCTGAAAAGGAACGAAAGGGACTGCTCTGGAGGTCTAGGTAGAGGGAATACCAAACCAATCGCAAAACTGCAGAATACTTTTTACGGTACGGCAGTCAATGTTCCCGAATGCTGTGTTCAGTGCATTGCGATCGATAGGGCGGCAGACACGGCTTCCCATGGATAAAGGATTTAAGCCTATAGGGGTCTCCCAAAATATACTCGATGGTACGTGGGAGCACAAGTCCGTACTGGCACTTATCGTCTCAAATTGGAGGAATCACCCAACCATCAGTGAGGACAACAGTTACTAGGCTTTACGACGCCGGAATACGTCTCTAGCCTAGACCTCTAAATGTTGTGCGTTAAGTTCCAAAGCGTTGTTAGATTCATTGAATTTATTTTAAGTTGATCTTGCTTATGAAGTTTGCCTTTTGGGTTCACCACGAGATGTAGATGTAATTCCTAAAATGCAATCTAAAGATGATAAACAAAATTTTATCTCTTTTGTGCAATGAAAATCCTAGCTACTAGAGGAAAAGAAAGACACAATCTTTTCACAAAGAGCAAAGAGCACACTGTAAATGCATTTTCCTAAATCAAGCCAAACAGACTGTCTATATGCAAATGCACATGCATGTATTTGTTTTCGACTTTCTTAGTATTGATGCTAAAAATAAAGTTGATGTACAAATCTGAATTTCTTTTCAAGCGACAAATATAAACAAGTTCTTTTCGAAATCAAAAGATAGAGACAATTACGACACTTTACGATTTTGAAATGAATACTCGTTTTGACACTAGAAAATCACAAATTCAGAACAAAGGCAATAGTAACAGTATAATCGACCATCAACAGCAATCAAACTTCCTCCTATGATCGAAATCGACACTTGCGACAGATCCAAATCAAAGGACGACAGTACGACTATTCTACTTTTGCAATGGAAAACTGTAAACGACTCAACAAACACACAAAAACATCTACAGTTCTTTTGTACAAAGGAGTCGGAATAACAGCAAGGAAAAGGGGTTTTAAACAGACATATACTGATCACAGGCAGCAAAATTCAGAGACAAAACTGGAAAGAATGAAGCACAAGAACCACAACTACACAGAGCTAGTCTGATTAGCGCACCTGTAACACAGAGAAACTGCATTGCAGCGCAGGTTGCCCTTTCAGGAAGTGCGCTGAAATTCAGGATCTCTTAACAGTACCTGCGCTGGGCCAGAAACGCGAATCTGTCCGGGTTCTGGGTCACATTTTGCAGTTCAGTCTTTTGTTTTTGGCCGAGTAAAAGCAATCAGTAATGCACAATCAGGGGTAGATCTAAGGAGGGTCTAAGAGCTATCACAAGGGCAATCAGATAGTTTGTGAATCAGCTGTTCAAATCATAAACAGATTCAGTGAATGGATTGAAGCAGCAGATCTCTACTTTGCATTTGTTATGGCAAATGCAGTTTGAATGCTACTTATAAGTTTATGAAACAAACAACAAAGAGATACACAAACAAACTAATTAGACATTCTCCCCAGCGGAGTCACCATTTTGTTACTGGGAAAAGTGTCTATTTAGAACTGCTCTATCCCACTAAGGTGTGACAGCTGCCTTAGAAACAAACAGAGAAAAACTACTTTTGTATTTCCTTTATGAACTATAGATAGAGAGGAATAGAAAGAACCAACCTGTGTCTTGCGCTAATCCTTTGATATAATCCCTCTCTTCTTTGACAGTCTCCAGCTACCTGCTCCCTTACTTGCCCAGCTTCACCAAATACTTGTAAGATCACAGAAGAAGAACATTATACAAAGACATGGATCTATATTCATAAACAACTTAGGATCAGATTTAAGTTAACCATACAAATGTAACAAGCATCAATGATAAAAAAGCATGGAGGAAAAACTCAAATAGTTTTTATTGATAAACAAGAAAAGATCCTGGAGGAGTTACAACTGATGGTTCCTGACCCAGCATCAACCTCCCAGCAAAGAAGCCCCTCTTCACCTCCAACAAAGCATAGATCACCCAATACTCTGATGTTTGCCTCAAAACCAACAGCAATTCCTTACAATATGCAAAATTCCAGCCTCTGGATCTCTGGGATGAGGGATCCATATATAGATATGTGTAAGGAGGATGAGTCAGCTTGTGATTTGATTAGTGTCTTCTCTCTGTCAGTTCTTGCTTCCACTTGGAGACTGAAGGTCTCTTACTCATCCTTGGTCGAATTCAGTGAGGCAAGTGTCACAGGAGAAGATTCTGGAAGCTTCCATTGTCTCTCCACCTCGCGGAATGACACTGCCATTTGTCATTTCTCGCCCAACGCACCCTCGCAGTGTATTTAGGTGCATTGCAATGCACCCAGCCAGTGTATTTAGGTGCAATGCAACGCACCTAGCTAGTGGAGTAGCTGAAATGATCCTGTTTTGACTTATTCTGAGCAGTTTCTGGTGGAGAACTTCTGGGAGAAGCTGTAATCTGTTGACCTTGTTCCTTTAGGGGTTAGAACAACACTTTTAGGGACTTAGGAGCCCTTGGTTTATGGACATTTCATGCTTGGAGTTGTAAGGCACAAAAATGTCTATAACAACAGCTAGAAGGAAACCCATTGGCAACAAATGGGTGTTCAAGAAGAAGACAAATGCAAAAGGAAATGTGGAGAAATACAAATCTCGGTTGGTAGCAAAAGGTTATTCCTAGGTGTTGGAAATTGATTTTGGTGTTATTTTTTCTCCTGTTGCCAAGGTAACTTCTATTAGATTACTTTTATCTGTTGTTGCTACTTTTGATTTTGAGGTAGAATAGATGGATGTGAAGACAACATTTCTTCATGGGGATCTAGAAGAGGAAATCTACATGAAGCAACTTGAAGGCTTTGCAGTTAAGGGTAAGAAAGAATTGGTATGCAAGTTAAAGAATTCTCTGTATGGGTTAAAACAGTCACCAAGGATGTGGTATCAGAAATTTGATACATTTATACGGGGACTTGGCTTCACTAGAAGCAAAACAGATCACCGTGTGTATTTTAAATTAATTGGTGACTGTGTTATTTAGCTGGTCTTGTATGTGGATGATATTTTGCTGGTTGGAAATGACAAAGAAATTATCCAGAATTTGAAGACCCAATTGTCCTCCAAATTCGACATGAAATATCCTAGTGTTGCAAACTATATTTTGGGCATGGAAATTAAAATATATCAGGCAAAGAGAAAGCTCTGGTTAAGTTAGAGGAAGTATGTCGATACAATACTGCAAAGGTTTAATATGCAGGATAGTAAACCGGTGGAGGTTCATATTCCTGTAGGTGTGAAATTATGTGTTGAACAGTGTCCCAAGACAAAATAAGAGGAAGAGGACATGTCCCCTGTTCCATATGCAAGTGCAGTCGGTAGCTTGATGCATGCAATGGTCTGTACTAGACCAGACATTGCACATGCAGTGGGAGTATTGAGCAGGTTTATGTCAAAACCAGGGAAGGAGCACTGGACAACAATGAAGTGAGTTTTTAGGTATTTGTGTGGCACTAGTGATTAGGGTTTGTGCTACCAAGGAAGACAAGGATGGGACAGAGTGTTAGATTTCGTGGCTTTATTGATGCAGAATGGGCTGGAGATCTAGATCAGAGAAGATCTACAAGTGGGTATGTGTTTAACCTATTTGGAGGTGTAGTCAGTTGGATGAGTAAGAAACAATATGTAGTGGCACTATTGTGGAGTACTAAAAAGGTATGTTTTTGATGATCATTTCAGTGGCTTTTCAGTGGAACTTGTGAACCTTTTTGCATCATGAACTTGGAAAACAATAAAGAATTATAACAAAACATGTGGGATTAATATGCAATACTTAACCGCTGATAGTTGTCATTCTCCTGTGCAGGAAAGGGTGAAAACGAGGAGCTGTTGTTCCAAAGAAAAAGACAAGAATAGGGTAGCTGTTGTCCCTTTGACAAGGGACTGAGTGCAAACAAGGCTAAGAAGATCGAAGCAAACCGGCCCGGAAAAGGAGGAGAAGACACCAACTCGACGAAGGAGAAAAGAAGTGATTAAGGGTTAACAGTTTGGTGAATCCCACAGGATCTTTGATCCTGAGGGATCGCTGCTTTATCTATCTTGTTACTTAGACATCTCCGTTGTCACCCTTATATAAAGGGACAGCACTGTTAGCTTTGGGGGATTATGCTTTTATGTAATTTTCTGTTAAAGATCAAACTTTGATCAACGAGTCTCATTGAGAACTGGTTCATTGTACTTTTGTTTTATGCATTAATATAAACTTGGTGATTATCTTATCTCTACATCTGGATTAACTTAAAGCGGTGTACCCTTGGAGGCTAAGGGCCCGGCCCCGGAGGACACTTGCTTCTGTATCACTACGATTTGATTTCTGCGTGGTTTGCTTATCGTCATTATTTGGTAATATGATATGCTTTATAAGTTGACATCACATGCTCTGTTAAGATTCATTCATTAAGGTTTTTACAGACAGAACTGTTGTATTGACTCTGCATTATATTACTGATCCTTTCAGAGTTGATTGAATGTTATTATTCTTGACTGAATATTATTACTGTTCTGTTACAGAGCTTTTGTGTTGTACATTCATGTTATAGAATTCATCTGAAAGTTGTATGCAGGAGTAATGTTGTTCCATTTTGAAACGCAGTCATATTTTTTTAATTAATATTGATGCTAGATCAGATTACTCTTCAAGCGTGTTATGTGTATATGATTTCCAAGCGTTGTTCCATAACTTATCAGAAATTAGTGCTGTTCCATTAGTGTGTGCTGCTTGATTTGCCTTAGGAATGAAAGATTGTTGTTTGATTACGATGAGTGCATTAGAGTTAGTAGATTAAGTTTGATTACTACTCGCGAGACTTAGTTGTTTGATTGCTATTCCATTTCAGAATTGCTGTTCCATTTTATCATTGCTGTTCCATTCCAATTTTTTTGTTCGATTTCTTATTTGCTGTTCCATTTTTCTATCTGCCGTTTCATTTACTCACATTTGTTGTTTTGGTGTGAGAGGCGATCTGTGGCTGTAGTGAGCCTCGGCATTTACTGTCTAGGTCCCAGACCCGTGGTCCATGCTCTAATTTCCTTTCCATCAATTTCCAAAGGGATGGGTTATCATTGTCGAACCCTTGACTAATAAGTTGCCCAGTTTCCGAGTGTGTGATTTATTCCTTTAAAGTAACTTAGTTATAGACAAGCATCCGTTTACTCTTGTATTTCGTTGTACTACTAGCATTACTCTGACAAATGATAGCCTCAGACTGAGACACTCTTTGAAATAACAAAACGCTCCCGGATTGACATATTAATATGAGGTAATTAGAGGTGAAAGAGACCCTTTTTATAGCTCTACATTTTGGCGCCGTTACCGGGGAAAGAGTGTAGCCATTTGTCTTTTTCAGAGTAGTGTACGAACCTGCTAGGGAAGAGTTGGATCTTAAAAAGGGAAGGTAAGAACCTGCATGCGGAGCATGTAAAAGCCCTGCTCCACTGTCCGCTTTCCTAATAGATTTGTTGTTCCTTTGTTTGAATAGAATTTAGCAGTTCAATTGAGCGCATGATTAAGCAGAAAAAACCAAAAAAGAATATCAAACCTCCATCCAAACCTGAAAAAGATAAGGGGTCGGTGACCCTTGGCCGAATGACCTTCATAGGCGAAATCTATAAGGAAACAAAATCTCAGCCATCAGTAGGCCCCAGGAAAATCATTTCTAAACAGCCTACTAGTTCCCTTCAGGCCATAGGATCACCATCTGTAGCCTTTGCTAAGGTGCATAGTCAAACTGAAGAGCAGGACTTTCAAGAAATTGAAAATTCTACTCCAGAACTATTGCAGGAAGGGAATTTCAGCAACTTTTGTGGAGGAGAAGGAGATACAGGGGAAACCGAGGAACCAAAATCTCCCATTGGAACAAATTAGCCATTAAATAGCCCAGACAAGGGGAGCGCTGCAAAAATCATTGTTGAAGGAACCCAATCTCCTCAGACATCAGGTATTCTCATCATCCCAGATAAAGGAAGTGCTATTAAAACTATCCCTGTCAAAGCCATCCCCTCTCAACCTAGGAATACCCTCCTAGATATCCCAGAAGGTTATTGGCATATATTCGATCCTATGGCTCAGAACTAGCCAAACACTCAAACCTCTACATTACAATACCCTATAGTGGATTCTGCAGCAAATGTGCCCATGAAATCCATCCCTCTTCAACATATCCCTACATTTCACGGTCTCACATCAGAAGATCCGGATGCATTTTTATTCGAATTCGATGTGTTGTGCAGGGGATATGATTACACCACCGATCCCCAGAAATTGAAATTATTCCCCTCTACATTAAAAGGGGTTGCTTTAAGATGGTTTATGGGACTAGGTGGTGGGGTCATCAACAATTGGGATCAAATGAAAGAATCCTTCTTAAAAATATATCAGGACTATTGTAGATCTAGAGAATTAAAGGACGAAATATTCCAAATGACAGCCAAACCGAATGAAAAATTAGAGGAGTATGTGGAACGTTTTCAGTAAAATCTACAAATATCTCCTTATGCATCACTACCTTTACCTGATAATGTGTTAAAAACTGCATTGATAAGGGGCATGAAGGAGCAATGGATTGAAACATTAAACATCATGGGAAAAGGGGATATTTATCAAGAGAATTTTGCTGACATCATTGATTTATGTATCAGGAGTTCGAGAGGCAGCGCAAGAGTAAAACCGACAGAATATGATAGGTTTGTAAGAGATAATAAAATACCAACAGAAGGAGTAACACGTGTAGAGATTGGAAATTTATTGGAAAATTTTAAAACTAATATTCTGGGGACACTAACTACACAACTTGATATTATGCAAGCTAAACAAAAGCAGATGGAGGCAGAACAGAATTTGGCGATCTTCTGTCCCCAATGCAGGAAAAAGCATAGTCACAAGGAATGTCCACTGGATACAGTCCAAACATGCACCATCTGTACAAAAGACCACCTTATGGAAAGCTGCCCCTCACTTCCTGGATTGAAAGCAGTATATAAGGAAGCGGAGGAAGAACCAGAATCGGTGTACTTGATCAACCAGCGCCGCCAGTGGCAGCCGAGACAATTTGGTATGTTTCCAGACCCAACTTCTTCTTTTCAGCCTCCATGGTATAATTCTCAACAATATAGTATGTGGCAAAGTCAGTCCCAACCCCTATTTTCAAACTAGTCACCACAGTTGTTTCCTTCTTCAAACCCATGGCTGAATCAGACAAGCCAATCTGGTTAGCCGAATTTCCCTTACACTCCACCATATTGGCAAAATAGCCCATATCCTCCACAATGGACTCCCCCTACTTCACAAAGTTCACCCTGGCAGACAAACTAGCAAAGACCGATGCACCAGCCAGTAGGAACTATTCCGCTCCCTCACCCTACTCTGCCAGCCTTACAACAAAATCCCCAGTCTAATCTGAGACCGCAACTCCCAGCCCAACCCAACCCCAATCCAAATAACAGACTGGTCCAATCTCTTCAAATTGTAGAATCACCAGAAATAGGACCCAACCTGAGGGAGTGTAATGATCTTCAGTTACGATCTGGACATATTATTGAAACTGAGGGAGATAAAACAGTTCATATCGAAGATCAGTTACCAAGAGAACATCAATTGCAACAAGAGGATGTAAATAAGCAGCAGACTCATAATCAAGCAACCACATCCTCTCCTCCGTTCCCAGAACGATTAGTCATACCTCAACCTTTACAGTATCCTGACTTCGACATTATGGGAGAATTACAAAATCTGTACATAAAAATCCCATTCCTCCAAGCCATTCAAGACATTCCTATATACGAAAAAACTATCAAAGAATTGTGCATAAAGAAACCAAGGAGGAATATAACAACTAATCCAAGAGTCCAAGTAGTCGGTACTTTATCTGATTTACTATCCGGGAAAGAAACACCCATTAAATATGAAGACCCAGGAAATCCAATTGTAACTGTTCAAATTTATGGTCAGACCCTGTCTAATGCCTTAGTTGATCTAGGAGCTGCAATTAATATTTTAACAACCACTACTTGCCAAAAGCTCGGCATTACATCTGTAGAACCCACCTCTACTTTGTTAGAATTTGCTGACCGATCTGTGGTTAGACCAGAGGGTACTCTACATGATGTCATGGTCTCTGTAGATTCCTGGGAATATCCAACCGATTTCCTGATAATTAATCCAAAAACCCGACTTGACGGACACCCGTTAATCCTAGGTAGACCTTGGCTTGCCACTGCCGATGCTTACATTGGTTGCCGGCAAGGAAATATTACCATAACAAAAGGACCAAATATCAAGAATTTAGTTGTATACCCTCCAGCGCAGCCAAGTGTCACAATAATTAAAACTAACAAACACCCTGTATTATACCTTACTGATAACATTAGATCTCCATTAACTATACAAGAGGCACTTGAGTTTAAAGATCAAACAGAAGATGATGCCATTAACAACTTCATTAGTCAAACTAAATTCGGATCCTACACACAATGTCACATGATAGAAGCAGCATTTGATAATGAATTAGAAGAAGATCCTCTGAAAGATACGCATGACCAAACAATACCCGTTACTTCTGTTTCAAATAGTAAATGGAAATTGAACCGGGAAAAAATTTAAATATCAATGCCAACCTCACACTTGAACAAGAAACGAAGTTCATCCATTTGTCAAGAAAATATCAAGAAGCATTCGCATGGGATTACCTTGATATGAAAGGAATCGATCCCCAATTGTGTACACACCACATTTATATAGAAAAAGATGCCAGACCTATTCGTCAACCGCAAAGAAGACTTAATCCTCATCTAAAGGATGTGGTAAAAGCTGAACTTTAGAAACTTTTATATGTCAATTTTATCTATCCTATTTCTGATAGTAAATGGGTCTCTCCGCTTGTGGTGGTACCAAAAAAGAATGGGAAATGGAGAATTTGTGTGGATTACAGGGAACTAATTAAAGCAACACAAAAAGACCACTTTCCTCTCCCATTCATAGACCAAGTATTAGATACTTTAGCAGGAAAGAAATTATTTTATTTCCTGGATGGCTTCAGTGGATACAATCAGATTCAGATTGCCCCTGAAGACTAGGACACAACTACTTTTACTTGTCCTTGGGGAACATTTGCCTATCGAGTTCTACCTTTTGGCTTATGTAATGCTCCTGCCACATTCCAAAGGGCTATCCTTAGAATTTTTGCAGATTTAATAAATGATGGACTTGAAGTATACATGGATGACTTTACACCATATGGAGATGATTTTGATCCAACACTAGACACCCTAGAAAAAGTCCTACAACGCTGCATAGCTACCAGGCTTTGCTTAAGTCACAAAAAATGTTACATGATGATGACTGAAGGACTTATCCTAGGACACTACGTTTCAACAGCCGACATTCAGGTAGACCCGGCCAAAATCCAAATACTTTTACTTATCCCCACTCCTACTACTCAAACAGAGGTACGCAACTTTCTTGGATTTTCTGGTTATTATAGATGATTTATAGAACATTATTCGCACATTGCTGCACCTTTATATGCACTAACTAGTAACGTTGATTTTCTTTGGACAGAAAAATGTGAGCGTGCTTTCAAGGATTTAAAGAAGCTCGTATCCACAGCCCCAGTCCTTCGAGGACCAAACTGGGATTTTCCATTTCAGATATCATCTGATGCCTCAGATACAGCCATTGGCGCAGTCCTTGGGCAGGAAGAGGATAAAAAACCATATGCTATCTATTACATCAGCAAAAATTTATCCCCTGCTGAATTAAATTACACTGTTATTGAAAAAGAATTCCTAGCTGTAATACATGCTGTCAATAAGTTTAGACATTATATTACAGACTATCCTATTATCTCTTATACAGATCATTCTGCCATAAAATATTTAGCAAATAAGCCTGTCACAAATGCCAGAATAACTAGATGGTGGATTTTATTGTAGGAATTCGATATCACAATCAAGGATCGGCCTGGAAAAGAAAACCCTGTAGCCGATTTTCTCTCAAGAATTCCAAAGCCAATCGATGCAGCAACAATTGAAGATCAGTTTCCGGATGAACAGCTGTTTGCTGTTGCCGTTCAAACACCCTGGTATGCAGATGTTGCAAATTACCTCGTAGTAGGTAAACTACCAAAACACCTAACCCCAAATGAACGCAAACAGATTGTTCAGAAGAGTACTCGATTCTTGTGGATTGGGGGCTATTTGTTTCACACAGGGGCAGACATGCATATCAGGAGATGTGTTCGAGAAGATGAAATCTTTGACATCCTAAAAGCCTGTCATGATGGACCATGTGGTGGACACCTCGCTGAGCATAGAACTGGACACAAAGTATTGCAGACAGGATATTATTGGCCCATGATTTTCAGAGATGCAAAGCAATTTGTCCAAGCCTGTGACAGATGCTAGCGAGCAGGACGTCCTAGTCAAGCTGACGAGATGCCTTTGAAATCACAGTTAGTCATTGAACCATTTGAGCGATGGGCTCTTGATTTCATTGGACCCATCAACCCATCATCAAATCAGAAAACATATATCTTGGTGGCAACAGAATATGTCACCAAATGGGTTGAAGCAGAAGCATTACCAAGAGCCACATAGGACTCTGTCATACAGTTCATGTTCCATCTATATGTACGTTATGGCCTTCCAAGGGAAATAATTACAGACGGAGGACCACAATTTGTTGGGAATAGATTAGCTGCAACACTCAATAATTATCACGTCTAGCATAAAATCACTACTCGATACCACCCACAGGCGAATGGACAAGTAGAAAGCAGCAATAAGGTAATAGAATCAATCCTAATGAAAACCATTGTGTCACATAGGCGTGATTGGGCTGCCAGACTACCTGAAGCGCTCTGGGCCTATAGAACAACATGGAGGAGCACCACTGGTTACTCACCTTATCAATTAGTGTTTGGAAAACAACCCATTTTTCCCATAGAATTTGAAATCCAAACATTACGAATAGCACAGGAAGTTGGCTTAGATCTAAGCGAGGCACAGATTAATTGACTACAACAGATCAATTAGTTGGATGAAATTAGGCTCTCTGCACTCCAAAATAAGCACTGATTCAACAGCGGCGAGCTAAATGACATGATGCGCTCATTAAAAACAATGTCTTCCATGAGGGAGACTGGGCTTTTTTGTACGACTCCCGGTGTCAGGACTTCCCGGGAAAACTCCAAACTAATTGGTTGGGACCATATGAAATCCAGAAGGTACAAGACAATGGGACCCTTACTCTAATCACCATTGACGGTTCTGGATATACCTTCAAAGCAAATGGCCACCGAGTTCATCTCTATCGTAAACCACTCACTCGGGAATCCTTCTGCCAGCAGCTACGCCGAGACACTAATATGGAGATTTTAGGAGAGGAAGAGAAGTATTCCTCACCTGTAATTCATTAAGGAATTCATTTCTTTTTACAATTTGTACATAAGTTTTTTTCTTTTGAGTCGTTCTTGTACATATGTTTGAACTAATGTTTCCCTGTTATTTTTGTTGTTCCTTTTCAAAAGGAACAACATTCTTGATTTTTGTTGTTCCTTTTCTAAAGGAACATCATTCTTGATTTTCTGCTATTCCTTTTCAAAAGGAACAACATTCTTGATTTTCTACTATTCCTTTTCAAAAGGAATAGCATTCTTGATTTTCTACTATTCCTTTTCAAAAGGAACAACATTCTTGACTTTTTTGCTGTTCCTTTTTCAAAGGAACGACATTTGCTTGTTCTGTTGTTCCTTTTCTAAAAGGAACAACATTTTGATTTTTGCTGTTCCTTTTTCAAAAGGAATGGCACTGCGGTGTGTTTGCTGTCCCTTTTCCAAAGGCACAACATATTTTTGATTTCTGTTGTTCCTTTTTCAAAGGAACGACATTTTTGTGTCTTTTGTTGTTCCTTTTTCAAAGGAACAACATTTTTAATGACTGTTGTTCCTTTTTCAAAAGGAACGTCATTTCGAGTGTTTTGTTGTCCTTTTCCAAGAAAATAGCATTTTTTTTAATTTTTGTTGTTCCTTTTTCAAAGGAACGGCATTGGTGTGTTCTGTTGTTCCTTTCTCAAAAGGAACGACATCTGCACTTCTATCTATGCTCCTTTGTTGGAACACCATTAGCATACTTTTTCTCTCCTTGTGAAACAACTCATTCCTTTTGCTGACCTAAATTGAGGATGCTCCTTGCTCTTGTTCTTTCAAAGTCTTTAAGATACAGCTATGCACTTATGCAATGAACACAAAATCACAACATACTTAAATCCGCAAATTATAAATCGCTATCTTTATAAGACTCTGTATTGGTAAGAGGACAAAAGGAAGGACACACTTATTCATCATCTTTTTTTGTCGTTGTCTTACTAATTTTTCTTTGATTGGTTATCTTTATCATGACATCCCCTTTAATTCTCTTTGATTATTATTTAGGAATAAGAGAAAAGGGTTTATATCTTCCTATTGAGATGATAAGACTTCTTCTACCATTCCCACTCTTAAGGAGTGTTGAACCACCCTTTGTGTATAAATAAGGAAAAGTGCTTTATGAAAAGGAAAAAAGTAAAAAGATGAACTATAAGTTGTCAAATGCAGGATAGGGGGTCTCATCAAGAGCCAGCCTACCATGATCATGAGGATGGAAGTGAAGTGGCATTCCAACTATGGCCACCACACCAGGGATATGGTCCAAAAGGTATATCAAATAAACAATCCTTGGAACAGGAGGTCTCATCACGAGTTGGCCTGCCCACTTTTCGCTCCTTCCTCGTGAAGGGCATTATGGCTAACTGGTTACCAAGTCAGCATAATGGCCTACACTTTGACATTACATTCCTTAATATGCACATAAAGGATCATGATTCCAGGGGTGAAATAAACAACTCTGCCAAGGTTATGGACACCTGTCGACAACAGAGCACTGTTAATGGTATTGAAGTCACATTGGTTACACCAATAGGTAAGATACTAATACTCTTTTGTTTCTTATATCCTAGGAACTAATCATACATTATCTCCCGACTTATATATCGCATGAACATTTATTACCATTAATCATGGCAAAGGAGGTGACAATGACCACTTGAGATTTGGCAAGTATGACAGACGTCCTATCCCCCAGCCTCACATCATATCACAACAGCCTCTTACGTAATAAGAAATCCAACTTTATGCCTCGATTTCGGTAATTCGTTGTTTTTCTAAACATGGCATATTTTCATACGTTGTTCCTTTATGACTCTATTGTAGATCGGTTGCTGCTCCTTTCTTTGACGGCTGGGACAGCCTATCACATTGTGGGGGGGGGGGAGGTAAACCTCATTATTCCCCGGATTATGTGTCAGCTCACTATTAGAGAAAGATAGTGTACTAGGGTATGGCACGGCTTAACAGCATGATATTTCTATTTTTTACACAAGTTGTTGTTCATAAGCCATTTCTGTTGCATACTCTGTGTTTTTTCGAAATCTTGCGATTATTACCCTCTCTGTGTTTCAAACAGCACAAGCAGTTGCTATTCCATTGAGAATCCACAGTGAAACCATGGGAGGAAGGGCAATTCGAAGGGAACCTCAGGTGTTGACAGTCTCTGCTGCTGCCCGGGAGATCCTAGAAAGAGCAGGGTGGCTGACTTATCTCAACCGCTTGTAAGAGTCTAACGAAACAATGGCAATTGAATTCCTGCTGAATCTGCAGGAGGATTACTCCATAGTAAGGGGGAGACAGATAGGAGTCACCGATGATATAATCGCAGAAGTCTCAGGACTACTAGCCACCAGACCTGTATGGACACTAAAGAAGGAAAGATTACAGAAGATTATAGAAATCTTCCAGGACGAAGGCCAGAGCTTAACCATTAAAGGCAAGGGAGTTCTGCCCGCAACGCTAGGAGAGCCCTGGGCAGAATTAGCAAGAACCGTGCAAAGCTACAGCACCTGCGAGGGTAGAAAAGACGTGGTAAGACCACAACATCTTAAACTCTTAGCTATTCTAAAGCAGAAATGCTCTGTAAGTCTACCTACACTTTTGAATTCATTACTTCATGACGTTGCACGAAGCTTAAAAAAGGAACAGCATGAAGAGTCAATTGTCAGTCACCACGGGTTAATTCGATTAATTGTTAGTCATAGCCTCACCCAGCAACAAAGTAGCTCGGAAGAGCTAATTGCAATAATTGAGGGAAGGGCGACAACACCATCCCCAAAACGTAAACATACTACCAGCACACCAGAACGTCCGGAAAAATGCAGAGAATTAGTAAAACAAAAACATGTTGCTAGTACATCTGAACGTCCAGAAACACGCCAGGAATCGGCAAAGCGTAAGCATGCCATCGGTACATCCGAACAGCTAGAGAAATGCAGAAAATCAGTTCGGTTAGCTCGGATACGGGGAAGGCTGGAAAAGCTTCAGGAAAGCACCAGCCAGCCAGTAGAAATTGAGGATGAACAATCCTCACGACGGGAAGTAGAAGTAGAGCAAGCTGAAGGAGAAGAGAAAGAAGAGGCCGAGCAATCTGAAGAGGAGGCCGAGTAATCTGAAGAGGAAAATGAGGAAGAAGCTAAGCATTCTGAAACAGAAGTTGAGCATTCTGAGGCAGAAGCTGAACAATCCAAGCAGGAGGAGGAAATAGGACAGCAGGAAGGTAGCCCACCACAGGACCCAGTAGGAGAAGATGAATTGGCCGCAGTTTTGGCCAATATGGGTGAGTATGGCCAACCTTCCAGTCCAACAGACCTCCACGACAAACCCCAAGAAGAAAATGCATCTGAAAAACCACATGCAGAAGAGGTAGAAGAAGGAAATCTACCTGTTCATGATGAAGAGGAGATAAGAGATACTGAACGGGAACAATCCGTTCCCAAGGCACCAGAGGAAATTCCGGAGGAAGTAGGAGCAGAAAAAGAAGTTTCCCAGGAAGTGACAGAACCAGCTAAGGTTCCTACCCCAGAACATCCAGAACAGAACAACGAAGAAACACCCCAGGAGAAAGATCCAGGGACTAGTCATGGTCCAAATCACAGCAGACAGTCTGCTGTTCCTTCTAATGAAACACTGGAAATTAAGGAATTGTGAAAGGAACAACAGAGATTATTGAGCATAATAGCCCAACTCCACCAGCAGATCAAGATCCTGAAAGCAAGGTAGAGGGTAAGGAAGACAGCAGGGAAGAAAAATGTGACCATTCCAGTAAAACTCCTCAAGGCAAAAAGGCGGAGGACTAAAAATCGCCCTGCTGTTCAAAACCCTGCTAAAAATCCAACTGCTATTCCAAACGATGCTGAGGAACAGACTGTTGTTCCATTTGAAAAGGAACAGCAGCAAGCTGATATTCATGTTAAAATAGAAATGGATGATATGATGACTTGTGACAAGGAAATCCAGACGGAGGCACCACCCTCAGGGGTGATAAGGGTTCTGAACTCAAAACAAAGCAATAAGAAAGTTCAGGTAAAACTCCCGGCCTCCACTGCTGCATGGAGAAGAGATCCAAAGACAGTGACCTTGCGCAAGGGATTGAAACAGGCTTAGCAAGAAGCAAAAAGGCTTAGAGAGAAAACGGTCCCTCGCGAGAAGTATGAATAACTCCAACAACAACTAAGGAACGTCAATCAATCCGAAAGCCAGGCCTTTGAAGGATGGCGAAAGGAACAAGAGAAGGTTGCAAAGGTAACTCGTAGGCTAGATACTGTTATCAAGCAGATGGATACCTTGTGTTCTTTATACAATGACGTTTTAGCATGTAGGGCCCCTGCCAAAAACTATGCTCTGTTTTTACTGGAACGGTATTTACAACTAAAAATAAAAGCTGTTAAAGCAGGCGCCCCTATACAAATTAACATTGTCAATGACTTTATAGACTACTGTAAACATTATGGGGTGAAGGTCCAGAGATTGCTGTGTGAATTCTATTTGCATAACCTCGTGCTAGATCAGGAGACTGAGCTGAACCTTGGCGCTTTTGTTGGAGACATCCAATTGCAAGCATTCATCTCATTCGGGGTTAATCATATTAAATGGCTCAAAGCCTATAATACTTTCTAGAGGCAGGAAAATGGCCTAGATTTGTGGGTAAGGGCTGAGCCTAGGGACCCAGTGCAGTTGTGGAAAGCACATAGAAACCTCATGAGGACTCCAGGTGTCATTGAAATGTTAGGATCCATGCACGAGGCACTCATTCGACAAAGTTTAGAATATTTTATTTCTATCAAAGACCTCGCCATTGATGCAGCCAAATTTCGGTACCAAATCTCTAATCCAAACATCCAGCTCAGGGAACCGTTTAAGTATGAGAATTTTGAATTAGCTGCCAACCGTTTGAACCTCTATGGCAAAAGCATCTTAAGAGCAGGGCCATCCTGGTTAGGATATAGATTCCGCAGTCCAATTATCTGGCACCCTGCACCCGGATATCAAGCCCTGTATGAGATGCCTAAGGGTCAAACAGGCCAGTTCTTTGACTACCTAGTCACTCACCATGGTTGTAGGCCTCCGCATGAGATTCCTTCTCCAGCCTATTCTCTCACTGCCTTGCATGTCAACTACAACGTTTTCATGAGGGCATGAAACATGGTAAGCAGGGGGGTGTGTCGAGTATTAAAAAGGTATGTTTTTGATGATCATTTCAGTGGCTTTTCAGTGGAACTTATGAACCTTTTTGCATCATGAACTTGGAAAGCAATAAAGAATTATAAAAAAACATGTGGGATTAATATGCAAGACTTAACCGCTGATAGTTGTCATTCTCCTGTGCAGGAAAGGATGAAAACGAGGAGCTGCTGTTCCAAAGAAAAAGATAAGAACAGGGTAACTGTTGTCCCTTTGACGGGGGACCGAGTGCAAACAAGGTTAAGCAGATCGAAGCAAACCGGCCCGGAAAAGGAGGAGAAGACACCAACTCGGCAGAGGAGAAAAGAAGTGATTAAGGGTTAACAGTTTGGCGAATCCCTCAGGATCTTTGGTCCTGAGGGATCGCTGCTTTATCTATCTTGTTAATTAGACATCTCTGCCGTCACCCTTATATAAAGGGACAACACTATTAGCTTTGGGGGATTATGCTTTTATGTAATTTTCTTTTAAAGATCAAACTTTGATCATCGAGCCTCGTTGAGAACTGGTTCATTGTACTTGTGTTTTATGCATTAATATAAACTTGGTGATCATCTTATTTCTGCGTCTGGATTAACTTAAAGCGGTGTACCCTTAGAGGCTAAGGGCTCGACCCTAGAGTACACTTGCTTCTGTATCACTACAATTTGATTTCTGTGTGGTTTGCTTATCGTCGTTATTTGGTAATCTGATATGCTTTATAAGTTGACATCACATGCTCTGTTAAGATTCATTCATTAAGGTTTTTACAGACAGAACTGTTGTATTGACTCTGCATTATATTACTGATCCTTTCATATTTGATTGAATGTTATTAGTCTTGATTGAATATTATTACTGTTCTGTTACAGAGATTTTGTGTTGTACATTCATGTTATAGAATTTATCCGAAAGTTGTATGCAGGAGTAATGTTGTTCCATTTTGAAACGCGGTCATATTTCTGTTAATTAAGATTGATGCTAGATCAGATTACTCTTCAAGCGTGTTGTGTGTATATGATTTCCAGGCGCTGTTCCATAACTTATCAGAAATTAGTGTTGCTCCATTAGTGTGTGCTGCTTGATTTTCCTTAGGAATGAAAGATTGTTGTTTGATTATGATGAGTGCATTAGAGTTAGTAGATTAATTTTGATTACTGCCCGCGAGACTTATTTGTTTGATTGTTGTTCCATTTCAGAATTTTTGTTCCATATTATCATTGCTGTTCCATTCCAGATTTGTTGTTCGATTTCTTATTTACTGTTCCATTTTTCTATCTGCCATTTCATTTACTCGCATTTGTTGTTTTGGTGTGAGATGCGGTCTGTGGCTGTAGTGAGCCTCGGCATTTACTTTCTAGCTCCCAGACCCGTGGTCCATCCTCTAATTTCCTTTCCATCAGTTTCCAAAGGGATGGTTTATCACTGCCGAACCCTTGACTGATAAGTTGCCCAGTTTCTGAGTGTGTGATTTATTCCTTTAAAGTAACTTAGTTATAGACAAGCATCCGTTTACTCTTGTATTTTTGAACGTTGTACTACTAGCATTACTCTGACAAATGATAGCCTCAGACTGAGACACTCTTTGAAATAACAAAACGCTCCCGGATTGACATATTAATGTGAGGTAATTAGAGGTGAAAGAGACCCTTTTTATAGCTCTACAACTATCAAATACAGACGCAGAATACATGGCATAAGAAGGAAAGCATTGCATGCATTGACTACCTGACAAGTGGGATGAAGCGAAGGTATAAAGGAAACAATAGAATATAAATTGGTTGAATTCTTAAGGGAAAATATCTTCTACAAGTTTAGTTTTCTAAAAGAATTGGTGAAAAATCAAGGCTCATAGTTCACCTCCAATATAATTTAAGGGATAATGAAGCAACATCACATTTAGATTAGAATTCTATTCCATACTACTCCTAAGATAATGGGCAATTATAAATCACTAACATGACATTGGAGAGCACTCTTACCAAAGTGATTAGTAGTATCTAAAAGGACTAGGTAGAAAGACGTATTAAGGGAACTTGGGCCCAAAACACTACTTGGAAAACCACCATTTGTTTCACCCCATACAAAGGCTCTATTTTCAATTCACTTTGTGTACAACACACATGGGATGGAAAGCTATATTTAAATTGATTTAACTAAACAATCGAATGATAGGCTATAATATTGAATGCACTAGATGAGTAGAGAATGTAGGCCTTGTGACACACTAAAGTAGTCCAGTTGTAGAGAAAATTATGGAATGACAAATAAATTAACACCATAGCCTTCCAAAAGGGTGATTGGGCCCTCCTATATGACTCCAAGTTTAAATAGTTTAAGGGAAATGTATTGACCAAATGGTTGGGGCTTTATCAGGTTCAAAAGTGTTTTGATAATGGCTCAGTCAAAATGAGGACTATAAAATGAGGAACAAATTCCACTACTAGTGAATGGATGCCAGTTTAAATCTTACAAGAATCCCCTCTCCAAGGTTGAGTTTAAAAATTCAATAAATAAGGAATTGAATATGATTGAGAGAATCAAAGCTCCCAATACATTCAGTCCTTGACCAACAAAACAAAAATAAAAAGAAAAGGAAAATAAAAAGAAAAGAAAAAAGAAAGAAAATATAACCTCAAACAAAAACCTCCTTTGAGACACTTGAGGGAGACTCACTAACTAAAAACCTCTATGATGTGGTTTGTATCTCAAAAGGGAAAAATGAGAAAAAATAAGAACTACAGGTGAAAACCTATTTAAAGGCATCTGGAGAAGGCACACTAGATGAAAATGTCCATGAAGCATTTTGTAAGCCCAAAAGGAAGAAAAAGAAAAATTGAAAAAAAAACAAGTATTTTTGTCTCTCCTTGATTCATATTGTAGGTACTATTATATATAACCACACAAGTTGAATAGACTATACTGCATCATTTGTCCAATACATCAACCCAAGCACTCTGATGGCTAAGGTGGTATCCATACACCATCTCCCATTTACCTTTATCATCCACCACATCAAGCATCAATCACTACCTCCTTCCCATATGCTTTCTCCCGTTTCATTGAATTGTTACAAGAAAGTCCAATATTGCTACAAGAAAGCTTAGTTTTGAGAAACATCTACAAACAAATAATATTTTTGGTATATTAATTGGAATTAGATAAATTTTGAGGTATAAAATGGTCCTACTAAGTAATATTATTAAATAATAGTGGAAATAATAAAATAAGATTAGATTACATCATCAAATTTTAGAGGGAAAAAAACTACTTTTACAACTCGTATTTTCAACTTATCTCCCTTTGATTTTACTCAAATTTCAAGAGAGTGTAATCATTGAATGCAAAATTTAATTCCTCATCCAATGAATACTCATGTTGCATACTTTCGATGGATCCTGCTACATGTTTTTTCATGTATTTCACGTTTCTTTCATGAATTTCTCATTTTTCATGTAGCAAGGTCCATCGAAAGTATGCAACATGGGTACTCCTTGGATGATGATTAACTTATACATCTAACATGTTTTCTCACTTTAAATTTGATAAAATCACAGGGAGATAAGTTGAAAATACGAGTTTAAAAAGTAGTTTTTTTTTTAATTATTTTTTAATATTTTTACTTTTATACTCCAAAAATGGTGAATCATCCCCAATGGTTGACATCATCATCTTGAATCCTATTGGTTCTTATAAATTTTATTTTGGTTGTATAATTTTGTTTTTAGGCCCATTTTAGACATCAAAATTTCTCTAATGAGAAAGACACCAGGGGAACCCTAACACTTAATTATTTCATCAGCATGCATCATAACATAATTTTCCCCTAATATTAATCACCATATTCCACCATGCAACAACTCTATTCGTAAAAAAATTCTATCACAGTCACAATAGAATCCCTCTCCATCAACATCAACTAATTATCCATAAACTATCAATTCACCATGCCACTTCAAAAGGATTATTCAGTGAGCATGGAGGACTTATGTATCTATTGTATGGGACTACATAGTCTTGTAGCATACTACAAAAATCCTAGAAGCTCAAGTTGTGGGATAGAAAAAATTCTCCTAAAGAATACCACGTCCTCCAGCAAGATCAACAACCCTAGAAACTCTCTTGACCTTTGATGAAGGAGGCCTGAGTAGTTACATGATTCCCTATAGGTTGTTATAGGATTACTTCTTCATCACACATCACTTTGAATGAACCTGCAAATGAAAAATAACACTCTTCAACACCATGAAAGGTAAGCATAAGGTATGAACCCTCTAGCACTCACCCTCTGAATTCATTCAAACACAGGAGAAAATTTTCTTTGTTGAAAAGGAATAATTTAAATAGCTAGCCTAATTAACAACAATCTCGAAAAATTAGTAGACAAATCCACTTTTATGAAAGGTTGTCCCCACATGTGGGAGAATAAAATGAGAAAAATTGTGTATCCTTCAAAAAGGTGGTTCTTTTTTATCAATGATGATTGGCTAAGGTGAATATACAAGAATAATGAGGATTTATGAGGGTAGGTTTGCACATTGAGCCCTCCTTTCCACCAACCAAACTCATCTCCACTTAAATCGAGAGTTAACTCGAGCTCACCACCTATCCTCCATTCAACATTATGCATGAAAAAAAATGATAAAGAGCTCATGATGATAGTGTCAATCACTTTAGGAAGAGAAGCTCCAGGTTGTAAAACTACAAGAATCAGTTTACAAAGCTATAGGAGATAGGTCACAAAATGCTACAAGAGATAGAGGGTTTCCTATAAGAACACAACATGTTATTGAAGTCACTCATAGAGACCCCCAATCATGTCGTAAGAGGTTGGTACTGTCAAAAATATTTACATCTGAATTCATGATACCACCTTACCTTGCATTTTGCATTATCCTGCTAGATATTTGTTGAGAAGTACCAATCATTTTTTTAGAATTCATGTACCATAACTATGAAATAAGAAAAAATAGAGTTTATCAACTTCATACATATTACCTAGTCTGATAATTAAGAAATAAGGTTAGGTTGTATTGCTTTCGCAATTCTAGTTAGGTTTCTTACTTTTATAGGTGTAGAAAAACTAGAACAACTTTCTACCACAAGAAAATATATATCCTGTAGCAACACACGAACAATTCCTTTATATACTTGAAAAATTGTTAAATTTTATCCAAATTTTTGAAATCAAACGCCAAACCTTTGAAAGGACTTTGTTATATAATATGTGGGGGGTGGATTTAATAGAAGGAAACCAACCAATACAATCAAAATTCACCAAAATATTGAGCTTGTTACTCTCTTATAAAACTATCAATGGTTAGGAATCTTGAAGAAACTCACAAGGTTTCATCATGAGATTACTATGAAGTTTGAAATAAATTTGTAGAATCTTGAGGGTTAAGCACTAATTATTGCAGTTATGGTTTGGTGATCTATATTAATGAAGCATCCATTAATAGAGTCACCACTCTCCCTAGGAGGTTGAACTTGAACAAAGAAGATATACAAGAAGCCATTATTCTAAGAGAGGATTCTTCTTACACAATGAGACACCTAATGAGGATAAAAATGGAATTAGAAGGGAGATTCTGCCTAGCCCTTGGTATGAGGTAGCTTATCACAATTTTAGATACATTTCCTATGAGGGTAGATTAAGAATAGTGTATGCATATGAATTTAGACAATTATATGAACTAAGATTCCAAGGTCACCTTCCAACTCAAAAGCTATTGGGTATTCCCTACTCCTTTCTTCAATCCCTAAAGGAAATGAGCACCCAACCCCTCCATACTCACCTTAAATCATGTCATTCTTGAAAAATACCCCTAGGTAGTGGAAATTTGGAAGAAGATACAAGTGGAGGTCATCCTCCAATTTGAAAACATTTCATATTGTTAGGTGAGGAGAGCTCAAGAACCCTTGCTAAAGAATAGGGAAAGAATTTCCACATAGCATGAAAATCCATGTAGTACCACTCACTTTTTCGATCAAAAGAAGCACTTACCAAGACTCCCTTATATAAAACGATTATCCAAGTTCCTAGAGTCTAGTGGATTAGGATTAGTTTCAATCCACCCTTATTGTTGGGACTCCAAGAACATCAAATTCAAGAAGAAAAATCTAAGAAATGGCAGTCCATAAGAAAATGTGGGTTTCCACCTATTAGATATAACCATCTCTAGCTTAGATTGGGATATCAACTAGGGTATTAAAGAGTTGAATGAAAAATGGTAGAGGAAAGAAGAAGAATAAGTTTCTCAAATGGTGAGAAACATTTCTAGTGGTGGGTATGATAAACCTCATAAATAAGAAACATAATACCCATATATCCACTCCTAGGCACATACAAACTATATTAATCCTACCTTTTGCAATTAATGACATGCTTTCCTAAACTAATGAGCTCTTAGTAGAGTCAATTAGGATTTCATAGTTTACGTTCCTGTTGACAGTGTTGGACCTTAAAACATTGAAGGGGATCTCCCAACTAGTCCCATGATAGCACACAGAGTTAAGTATGATAGCTTTGATCAGAATCTAGTGTGTTACCTTCTAGCAAGTCAAGCAAGATACATGGGGGGGTTTTAACACATGGAGGGGAAAAGTAAGGGTGTCCTTTATAAGCCTTAAATAGTAGCCAACCTGAAAGGAACACACGAGCAGAATGACATCAAAAGATGGAAGTGGATTAGTCCACAAACCAAAGTGATGGGTTAATCCAACAACACACTTTTAACAAGATTCATACAATTTCATAAAAAATAGTTCATAAGAAAATGTATAAGTTAAACAACACCATTTCTAAAGCAACCGTAATAGTCCAACTATAAAACAACATATTCATGGAAATGTGCTAGCTTAGTTATTATTATTGTAAGTGAAATTTCCATCCATACATACACCATTGACAGCCCCTATCCCCAATAGTGGAACATTACAATCAACACTGCCTTCTCCTCCAAAGAAGTATACTTGCTCTATGTTTTGGAGAAGCCAAGGCTCATCACAATACTCTCCAAGCCTTCTCTAAGCCTAAGGCTAGCAATACTCTTGGCTCCCAAAAGCCCATTCTATGAGTTATGAGGTTCTATTTATAACAAAGGGTGGGGTGGCACTTGACATTCCCCTTTGACCCTTTGACTACCCTCTTGATGCTTCAAATCCTTTACAAATAACTCATTACATTACATAGTGGCTGTTCACATTCCACTAATGACACTTGGAATTTCACTTAAAACATATTTACAAATAATATACATTTTCCACATATACCCATGTGGGACAAAATAGGCTAGAGTCAGCCTAACAAGACAAAACACTATGACTCTAATGTTGGGGAAAGACGAACTTGCAACCTCAACTTGATGCTTCTTGGTCATATATTAATGCCAAGCTTGGTACTGTACAATGATGTCCCCAAATTGCTTGATGGTGTGTTTCTGATGGTGGACTCTTGCCTCCATAACATATGGGTATATGGTCTTGGAACATGTGTTCACCTCATTCTGAGGCATGTGTAGCATGGTGTTGACCATGATGGGACCACCAATGTACTTCTTTATGTTATGTGTGCTCAGCTCCAAGCCATCGCTAGTGGCCCCTTGCCTTAGTTTCTCCATGTACCTGTCGATCTCTAGTTGAACTTGGTTCTTATTTTTAGCATCGGTGAGGGAACTTGCATCTTTTCAATCTTTTCCTCGGTTGGTTGGATGATCTAGTTCATCGACCTGTATTGGCATTATTTTCTCTGTCATTGTGCCTTGCCTTTGTTCTTATTCCCACTTCATGTTCTCTTCATGTTCTTTCCTCGTCAGCTCCCGTCCTTTTTTAGGTTTTTGTTCTTCTTGCTACAGTCTCAGTTATACTACCTGCAAGCTCATCTTTTCTCTATTCCTCCACTCTATTTTTTGTGCCCTCTACATCCTTTTTCTTTTGCTACCAAAGATTTCTGCATCAATATTGAATCCACTTCCATTCTATAGCTTTTTTCTCCCTTTATTACGTCAGCAATTTCCTCTTTCCCAGATCCTCTATTGGATTGCTTCCTTCTTCCATTGTTGTTGGTCTTGATGTGATGTTAGTGTCAACTCATTTTCTAGGAACAGTTGAGCGTTCGCATATAGTTTCAAGTAAATTGGTGCTTTCCCAATTGCATCCCTAGTACTACTTTGAGTGGTCACCCTTCAAGCAGGTGCCATGGTATAATGATTTCTGGATATAAGCGCTTCATGAATGTGCTACCTATGGGATAGAAACGACACTCATGGAAATAAAACATTATCTCTTACAAATATAACTTCACAACGTGATCAAGCAGCAACCAGGGAATATGATTATAGGAAATTCACAATTTTGACTAATAGGGTGACTGGCAGACTATGGGAACTACACACTGCACAGTCCCAGCAGTCAGTATGGAAGCTTGATGACTGGAACTACGCAATGCACAGTTCAGTCTACGCCTGGGCCTCGGAGAGATTGTGCATTACATGGTCTTAGTGGACTTGTTGCGAGACTAGTTCCTAGAACTATATAGTATGTATTTGGAGCCACACTAGGACAAGCTCTATGCAATTCCAAAAGCCAAGACAGAGGCTTTGAGCTCCCAATCGAATAATGAATGTAGTAAGGTGTGAGATCTGGGCAAGGGGAGCCTAGATTTGTTTATGGCGAGTGTGAAAAGAAGACGTTTTGAAGGGTGACATAAGAATGAGTGCAGATGTGATTAAGTGTATATGTATGCATGTGAAACAAGTGCAAAAATAGATTAAACTAAAGGAGCATGAAGAATGTGAAGGGGTTCACTGCAACAATGATAGTTGGTGGGAAATTTCATGCAACACTTGAGAAAGGCAATCTATAACTTGAAGCAACACTTGTACAAGCTGAAACAAGTTAAAACACCAACGGGTATTCAACAAAATGAGTGAAACAACACTCTCACAAGCTAAACAAATAAAAGAAACATAAAAAGTGGCATAAGGTGATAAAAGAAAAACTGACCCTGAAAAGTGATGATAATGCTCTGTGTCGGGTCTCGAAATTGTCATTCATTTCCATTACACTTTCACTATTATGTCCATTATGTCACCTCCATTTCACCTTCATTTCACTACCATGTCACTACATTCATCTCATTTTCATTATCATTGGGTCACATTTATGTTTTTCCAAACTTTATTAATTCTTATCCTTTTTAAGTGAATTTGTGGTTAAAAATTAGAAAATAATGTGCATATGCTTATACCTAACAAGTGGGTTGAGATTGTTGACATGTGTAGGTCAAAAGGATGCTTCTAGAAGACCTTTATGTGGCACCCTAAGGCCAAATTCGAATTCGAGTGGAGAAGATCATGGGATCATGAGGATATGTGTCACATCTCCTATTTGTATTGAAACTCTAAGAAGACACATGTCTTATCAGTTCCTATTTTGATTAGGACTCTAGAGGTAGAGGGAGAGATTCATGGACTCTCATTAATGAGATGACTTCTCATCTTTTTGTATAAATAGGAGATCTCTCTCCTTCGTTTGTTAGCTGGTAGCTTTTGAGCTTTTTAGTCTTAGCTTTTGTAGCTTGGAGCTTGTAGTTTTTCCTTGATGGCTTTGGAAAGCTTTGGAGAGCTTTGTTGTACTTTGTAATTTTGAAGAATTTGAATAAAGCTTTGATGTTCTCAACATGGAAGGAGATGTGAAGTAGATGTCATGGAGAATATTAGAATGTAAGGTAGAGTAGATTTTATTTTGTAGTTTTGCTTTGATTTCATTCAAGTATCTCATTTGATTTTTTTCAAGTTTCCAAGTTTAGATTTTCCATCCATGCAATTTTAATTCATGCAAGTGTGTTCAACCAGTTGATTGTAGATTTATCTAACTGTGTAATCTATCCATAACAAAATAGTCCAAGGAAGTATTTCCCAATTGTTGATTGGAGCATCAGAGGACACAGTAGATTAGTTTTTCTTTACATGTTTCTTGTATTTTCTTATTAGATTAGTCACTCATTACATAAGTGGATATTTCCGGAGGCTTTAGTTGATGGTTTATTCTCAAGCTAATTGGCAAAATATTGAGTTTATGAATGAGATTCTCTTGCTGTTCAGTACCTTTTCTTTCTTAATATAGTCATTCATGTTATAAGAAAATATTTCCGGAGCCTTTAGTTGATGACTGATCTTCAAGCTAATTGGCGAAGTGTTATGTTTATAAATGATTTTACTTGTTGTTCATTAGTTTAGAGTTAGATAGTTTAATGTCATTTTCTCATGTTATAAGCTAATATTCCTGGAGCCTTTAGTTGATGACTGATCTTCAAGCTAATTGGCAAAGTATTATGTTTATAGATGAGATTACTTGTTGATCATTAGTTTAAAGTCAGTTTTAGTTTTATTTTTGCCTTTAGTTTAATTGTAGTAGTTTTATTTTTTCTTTCTTGGACTTCATTTAGCTATTATCATTTTTGCTTTCATTTCATAGACATTTTGCCAGTTTAGATTAATCTAACTGTTCAAAGTTTTGACTTGTTTCATTTTCTCCTTTCTTTAGAAATTAGATTCTAACATTATGAGTCATTGGATTTAATTGTCCATTAACATTTAGAGATTTCACCTAGAAGCATAGATTTTCTTTCTTAGATTAATTTCCTTAAGCATAAGAAACAAAACCCCCAAAAACAACATAAACTATAAAACAACGAAGTAAGAAAAAGGGTTAACTAAGCACATATGGTGCACCACACTTCATCAGTTTATGATACCCGGATTGATAATTTATGTAGAGGAATTTAAGATGTTAAATTGACTAGACACTTTGAAGGCTCCTTGATCTCCTAGGGAATACTAGAGATTGATGATCAGATGTATAAGTGAGCTCTAGAGGCATCCATTACATAGATTTGAGAAAAATGGAATTCATAAAGTGTATGCTTGAGATCAAGGACAACAACGAAACTTGGCAGAAGCTTCTAAAGATAGAAATGTGTCATCTTTGGGAAACTAATAATTGATCCCTACTTCCTAGGGATGCCAGGAAAACTACCATGCATTTCCCTGAAAAATTGTGCACTTCTGGGAAGGACTGAGCAACTCTCTAGTTCATGCACTCAGCAATTTCTAACCACAGTAGGTTTCGTGCAATTTCTGGGCTGAGTGGCTTCGGTTGCCTCTCATACTCTATGTAATTTCCTAGGCGAAGGTAGTATATCAGCTGGCGCTATGCAATTATGGAGCTGAAGGCAGGCTGTTAACTAGCTCTATGCAATTCTAGAGTTGAAGGCTCACTGTTGGCTTGGAATGCACAATTCCTAAGAGCAAGGATGGTTGCCCTCAAATATTGTGTAGTTCACTAAGGAAAGCTTGGAACCAGGTTGAAACCAATTCAAGAGACCGAATTGTTGGTTAGACAGTAAACCAAGTGAGAAAACACAATAAAAAATGGAAAATATGAAGTTCAATCAGGCCACAAGTACCTGGGTCAGCGCGAGATAAGTTGTTGTGATTTAGGAGGGAGGCTCTAAAATGAAGCATGGAAAAAATTTTGGAGGGTGGTTGTAGCTGCTACAACATTGGTGACACACTAGTGGAACTTCGCTCTCTATATGGACCTTGTCTCATGTAACTAAGTCTAACTCTTCGGGAAATATTGTTTGATTCTTTGATTGTCATGACTTATTCACTAGCTTGAGTTAAAGATGTAGTACCTGCTATTCTCTTTATCGGCAACACACGTACCAAGTCAATTCAACTAATTTGGTTTGACTTTGGATGAGGGGTATATTGATGCAAAAGTAATATAGACTGTCAGAGTTTTAGTTTCATCTCTAGTGTTGCTCCATTGCCAACAGGCCTGGACAATACCCTGACAGAGTGACTTTAGGAAAACAAGCATTTCTCCACTGTCAGTGAGCTTGGATAATACCCTGGAGGAGTTACTTTCTTCACCTCCCTACGTAGGAATACTTTCACTTCTTTCACCTTTATTTTATTATTTTTTTCATTTTAATTTTTTCAAAGAACTGTGCATAGCCACTTATGTATTTCATGAGGTGGAAGAGGGATCCTGACTTATTAAGAATAGAAGATATTTTCCATTCATAGAAGGATGTTTGTATATATCTCTGACATACTTGTTAAGGTTCCCCCCTTATCTTACTCTACTTGATTGAGTTGACAAGGGTTAACCAAATATAGAAAAATGATTAGAGTAGGTGGTACTAGTTAATAATGGAAGTGTTGTCATTTCACTAAGACTAACTCTGAAAGGAATGTATTTTCCATTAGGGTATCATTGAATAAAGGAAACACAAGATGTTCATAAAGAGAGGGAATATACAGATAAACAAATGTTGATAGTTGTACAAGTCCTCTTGTATTTCACCTTTCTTGTCTCAAGAAGCCAAACATGGTTTCATGGGAAACTAATCCTATGGGTGAATAAAAAATAAAAAATCAAAGGAAATAAGTAAAATGAAATCAAAAGTAGGTAAGAGAAAGAAAAACAGGAAATAAAACACTACTCCTACTCCTAAGCTAAACAGAGCATGGACATTATACTTACGTGAAGTGATATTTCCAATGCAGCCACTGACGCATTAGTTTACCCATGTAAGTGATGGCTGTTGGAATATAATCCTAACATCTACATTTATTTTTTAGCCTAAGTATCCTTGACTTAGCCACATGCACTAAAAATCATGTTCACACTTGGTGTTTGGTAAACTAGCTCGGTGGACCAACTTTCCCTTGTTTTTTTCCTATAAAGGCTTAATATTATGGAAATATTTGTCCAACCACTTTCCTAAAGCATTTAGACATCTAAGTGCATGTTCACACCTAACCACACCTCATCCACTTGAGTTATTTGAGGATTGGCACCCCACATGAAAATTCCCCCTTAAATCAAGGGATTTGGTCCCACGGACCATTTTAGCATGTCTTAAAGTTGCCTTCCTTGGGAAATGTGCCCCTCCTCATGCTTTCCTTGTGTCTGATAGTTGACATAGGCTGTCTTGAGTCATTGTTGCTATTTCAGGCCTCCCTGTAGCTTTTCTTAGCCTTTTCTAGTTTTTTACTAGTGTTTTCCTAATTTTCTAGATTCGACAATTTCTATATAACCACCTCCCTTTGGGATTATAGGGTTTGTTGCTCATGTATTACTAATGTTCATTAAATTAATACATTGATTTTATGGAGAAAATTCTTTCTCTCCTCTATTGAATATCAGCAAATTACTTGTGTTTAATTTAACTAGAATTCTAGATCTATCGGAGTTTCCATAGGAATTCTACATGATATCAAAGCTAGTTTGAATCTAGTGGATTGTACACGGTTTTATTTGCAGGTATAGATCATCAAGAGATGCAGCAAGAAACAATGGATCATATCTCCCATCCCACAAAACTCATTCTAAATATTTTCAATTACATCGAATGGAAGACAAAGATCACTCTTCTCCTCTAAAGCAAAGGGCTTTATAGGGTAACAATGGGAACGGAAACTGAACTGACATTTGCAGTGGAGAAGATCAAGTATTTCAATAAATTATATGAAGCAATTGGGCTTATATGCCTATGAATTTCCAAAGAACTCCTCTTTCATATCAATGGTGCCACTACTCCCTATGTGGTCTGGACCAGATTGGAAGGACTATTTGGCAAGCAGGATGAAATGAGAGTGCATCAACTGGAGAATGAAATCATATCCCTCAGTCAAACTAATTTCAACAACCTGAAAGAATAATTCACCAAGTTTAAATCCCTCCTCATTGAACTTGATACATGTGTAGTCAAGAAAGAGGAAGATCAACTCATCCTTTCGATTCTCTCGAAATTAGGCCCTGAATATTCTGTATTTGTATCGTCTTTTCAAGCATCTAAATTGACTCAGGAAAAATGGAAAATGACTCCATTGAATGACTTCATTGCAATGTTGACTCAATAGAAAGCTAAGTTAGTCCAAATGGGTGCCATAAAGTGTTCAAAGAACCAAGCACTTGTGGCTACTGATGCTCCAAAAAATATTGGAAGAGACAAGCATAAAGGGAAGGGTAAATTTAATGAATCAAAGAAGGAGAGACCCATACAATCTTCAGAGAGATATTGTTTGCCTAAGGGTAGGAAGAAGAAGGAAAGAAAACTTTGCAGCTACTGTTCCAAAGGTTTTTATCCTGAATAAAATTGCATGAGGAAACAATCGATGAGATGGCTAAGCAATTGCAGCAGCATAATCTCACCGTGCCCAAGAATGTAAAGAAGAAGGATGATAACAGAACGGGAGATAGGAGAGGGAGAGCATGAGATGGTCATACTTTAATGGCTGTCACATCCACTCCATCACCTTGGATCCTTGATTCAGGTGCATCAAACCATATGGTTGCATCAAAAGATGAATTTTCCTCCATCGAGGAAAGCACTAGATCCCTAATTTACTTAGGAGATGCCATAACCACAAAGGTGTGAGGAGAATGAATTGTAGGCCTTGAAGGGGGCTGATTAAAAAATGTGCTTCATGTTCCCTCGCTATCCAAAAATCTTCTCTCTATATATCAGATCACTCATTCCAAATCTGGAAGGAAGGTGAAGTTCACTCCGGACTCTGCAGTGATTACCGACATTTCTAGGGGCTCACAACTTGCATGTGGAATTGCAGATCATGGTTCTCGTTTGTATTTCTTCTCCCACATTGTTCCTAAATATATTAGCAATATATTTTTGTCACAATATAATGATGTCATTTGGTTATGGCATGAAGGATTTGGCCATATTAACTATAAGTACTTACATCAACTCAGCAAGGAAAACATGGTAGAAGGATTGCCCACTATTAAAGTCACAAGTGGCATATGTTAAGGACGCATTCTTGGCAAGCATCTAGAGCAAAATTTTTACAAATGGAAGGCACAAAGAGCTTCTTCACCTCTTGGGTTGATTCACAGTGACATCATAGGCCCATTCCTACAACCTTCAATCCGTAAGGCTCGATATGTACTCACCTTCATAGATGATTTCTCTCGCTTTACTTGGGTATTTTTTGAAATTAAAATCAGAAGTATTTGAATGCCTTATAGAATTTAAAGCACTTGCTGAGAATGAGTCTGGGTGTAAGATTAAGATACTCCATACTGATAATGGGGGGAGTATGTCAACAAAAATTTGCAGCAAATCTGTATTGATGTAGGTATACAACTACAACACACAGTGCCATATACACCACAACAGAATGGTGTCGTGGAGAGGAAAAAGTTGTTGTTAAAAGAGATGGCCAATTGTATGCTATAGTCCAAAACATTAGCTCCTAAGCTATGGGCTGAAGCTATTAATTTTGCAGCATACATTCAAAACCACATTCCTCACAAAGCACTCAAAGACACCACTCCATTTGAATGTTGGACTGGTAAGAAACCAAAAGTGTCGCACTTTCACATTTTTGGTTCATGAGCATGGGCTCACATTCCAACAGATAAGAGGAAGGATTTGGAGCCTCAAAGTGTTGAATGTATCTTTGTTGGATATCCTGACAGTGTCAAAGGATATAGATTGCTAGACTCTCACATTGAAAAGTTCCTTGTAGCTCAAAGTGTGAAGTTTGAAGAAGAATCATTGCATGATTTTTCAGCAGACCCTGTCGAGGAACCGCTTGTTGCCACTTTCGAGGAGGAGTCCGAAACTTCTTCGAGCACTTCAGAGAAGCCATCAGAGAAGCCTCTTGGGTATAATTCAGAGGATGAGGAGCAGGTCATAGCCAATCCAACTCAGCTTCCAACTTGGGCTGAGAAAACCCTGCAAGATGCGGGTGAACTTGTCAGTGATCCTGCGGATACGAGAAGGACTAGATCATAGTTTTCTGGGGCTCCTCAAACCCTAGTTTCCACTGAACCATTGCTTCTCATACATTTATATATGACACTTGGTTCAAATCCATTGTCACACTCTGAGGCTGCTAGAAACCTGCTTTGGGAGGCTGCCATGGATAAAGAGTACTTTGCTCTCATGGAATACAACACATGGGACTTGGTTCTACTTCCAAAAAGATGAAAGCTTGTTCGATGCCAATGGATCTATCAAAAATATTTCTGCATATGGTGAGATAAACAAGTACAAAGCTCAACTTGTTGCAAAAGGATACTCACAGGTACATGGCAGAGACTACATAGAGACATTTGCACCTGTTGAAAAAATGGACTCCATTCAACTAGTTTTAGCTATTATTGCTTCTCAGATAGGAATTTCATCACATGGATGTGAAGAGTGCATTTCTTCATGGAGATATCAAGGAGGAGATATATATGGAGAAACCATAGGGATACATTTGGAACTTTTCCTTCGTTTGCAGATTAAATAAATCTTTGTATGGCCTAAAACATGCTCCCGGGGCCTGGTATGCAAAGATGGATTCTTTCCTGCTTTCCATTGGATTCATTTGATGCAAATATGATCCGAATGTTTATTTGATACAACATGATGATTCCATTTTACTGATAGTACTTTATGTAGATGATTTACTGATGACAGGGAACATTACCTGAGCTATTGATTCGACAAAATCAGCATTGCATGATCGATTTTCCATGATAGATTTGAGACTGTTGCACTACTTTCTTGGTCTTGAAGTTTCTCAGTCTATGTTATGCTCTTAACCTGCAAAGCAATACCCAAACATAGAATGTGCGAAGAAAAGATTCCGAGAACACAGAATATGCGAAGAAAATATACCCAGAACACGGAATAGCAATGATCTTATTATTCAGAGAGAAATGTTCACAGGCCTCTTTGAGGGGGCAACCTCCAATAGAGCAGAGCTCGATCACAAAAACAAGACACGATACTCCTCGCAGGGAGTCTCTATCCTTTATAAATGACTCATACATGCAATACCATGGGCCAATACCGTGGGTTTTATTAGTACCATCTATCTAATACTACCGCCCATTTACCATCTATCTAATACTACCGCCCATTTGCAACTAACTGTGGTCCCGTCATTAATTGCGGGTTAACCACTTACAAATATTAATATGGGGTTTATTGACTCTTGACTATGACGTGATCCCATGACATAAATAAGGGGGTTAGGGTGGGACCCTAACATGCCCTCCCCCTTAAGACGAGCCTTGTCCTCAAGGCTGAAGCTGCGGAAACTGCTGAAGAATAGTGGCTGGTTCCCAAGTTGCATCTTCCGGACAGGTGTCTTTCCATTTGACGAGGACCTCCTTAATCATGCAGCCACGTAGGTGCTTGTCTCGGGTGTCTAGAACCTATTCAGGTTGAAGCCAGATTGACCCTTCTTCGTCTAACTCAGGTAGACTGGTTTGAACTCGGCAATTGTTCCCAATCACTTTCTTGAGGCACGATACATGGAAAACTGGATGGATTTTTGCCGTAGGTGGCAAAGCCAATTTGTAAGCTACTTCTCCAATGCGCTGAAGTACTTGGTATGGTCCGTAGAATTTTGGAGCGAGCTTTTGACAACCTTTATCTTTGAGTGATGTTTGCTTATATGGTTGCAGCCTCAAAAAGACTTGATCCCCTTCTTGAAATTGGTGCTCTGAGCGATGTTGGTCGGCCTGTTGCTTCATGCGGTTCTGAGCTTGATGAAGATTCTCGCGAAGGTGGGCGAGCATGGTTGCGCGGTGTTGTAGGAGTTGATCCACTGCTTGTACTTTGGAGCATCCCTTGAGATAAGAAGTAGGGGAAGGCGGAAGTTGACCATATACTGCTTCATAGGGAGTCATTTTGGTGGTAGCATGATAGTTGGTGTTATACCACCATTCAACCAGAGGTAACCACTATGCCCAAAGGTGTTGCTTCTCTGAAGTGAAACATCTAAGGTAGGTTTCTAGACATTTGTTGACAGCTTCGGTTTGACCATCTGTTTGCGGATGATATGAAGTACTGAGTTTGAGTTGAGTGCCTTGTAGTCTGAAGAGTTCCTGCCAAAAATTGCTGGTGAAGATCGGGTCGCGGTCGGAAACTATTGAAGTGGGCATGCCATGTAATTTGAAGATCTGATCCATGAACGTTTGAGCAACCAAGGTTGGTGTAAACGGGTGGGGTAGGGTGCAGAAATGAGCATACTTTGACAGTCGGTCCACAACCACCATGATGACTGACTTGTTCCCTGACTTTGGAAGACCTGTAATGAAATCCATAGAAACCTCCGTCCAAATTGAGGCCGGAATGGGCAATGGTTGTAAGGTGCCTGGTGTGTTGACAGTTTCCCCTTTGTGGCGTTGACAGACATCACATTCGGCTACGAAAGTAAGGACGTCCTCTTTCATGCCTGTCCAAAAGAATGATCTTTTGGTGTGAGCATACGTCTTCTGAAAGCCCGAATGTCCTGCAATGGGAGATGAGTGCAATTCGGCCAAAAGGTGACTTTTGAGGGTAGATGTTGGTGATATGACGACTCTGTCCTTGTAGCGAAGAATATCATTCTGCCATGAGTAGCCCGTGCTGGAATTAGGATCTACCTGCAATTGAGAAATGAGTTGGGAGAGCCCTGGGTGTGAAAACCATTCCCTGCAAGCTTCTTCAATCCAGTCTGGAATGGGAAGGGAAATTGCGAGCAGAGTACTTTCCTCCTCAAATTGGCGCGATAATGCATCTACTACCCTGTTGTCTTTCCCTTTCTTGTAAATGATCTCATAATCATATCCCAGCATTTTGGCTAACCATTTGTTTTGTTGTGGGGAGGATAGGCGTTGCTCCAAAAAATATTTAAGACTGTGATGATCTGTGCGGATTTGGAAACGTCGCCCCAATAAGTAAGGTCGCCAGGTGTCGACTGCATGTAAGATGGCCATCATTTCCTTCTCGTAGGTAGATTGGCCCAGATTCCTCCCACTGAGTTGTTGGCTTGTGAATGCCAATGGTCGCCCTTCCTGCATTAAGACCGCCCCAATACCTGTACCCGAAGCATCACTTTCAATGACAAAGGATTTGGTGAAGTCAGGTAGTGCTAAGACTGGAGTGGTACTCATGGCGTTTTTTAGCGCGGTAAATGCCTGTTGTGCTTCCTCGGTCCAGAAGAAGGAATTTTTCTTTAGGAGTTGAGTGAGGGGCTTCGCTATGCGGCCATAGTTGCGGACAAATTTACGATAATAGCCTGTGAGACCCAAAAATCCTCTCAAGCTCTTCAATGTCTTAGGTTGAGGCCATTCTTGCATTGCCTGGATCTTTTTGGGGTCCACCTTGACACCTTCACGCCCCACAATGTGGCCCAAATACTCAACTTCTTCCATGACAAACGCACTCTTAGACATTTTGACAAATAATTTATGCTTGCGGAGCAGTTGCAAGAGTAGATCTACATGCTGAAGATGTGCCGCCCAGGTGCCACTATAGATGAGAATGTCATCGAAGAAGACAAGAACAAATTTTCTGAGATATGGTTTGAGGATGTGATTCATAAGACTCTGAAAAGTAGAAGGGGCATTACAGAGACCAAATGGCATGACCAGGAACTCATAATGGCCTTCATGAGTTCTGAAAACCGTCTTGGGAATGTCAACTTCCTTCATGCGAATTTGGTGGTAGCCGGAGCGAAGATCCAACTTGGTGAAGAATTGAGCCCCATTGAGTTCGTCCAGCAAATCGTCAACCACCGGAATGGGAAATTTATCTTTGACTGTCAACTTGTTGAGGGCCCTGAAGTCGGGACACATCCTCCACTCCCCATCTTTCTTGAGGACCATGACCACTGGGGATGAATAAGGACTAATGCTGGGACGAATGACACCTGCTTCCAACAATTCCTTGATGATTTTTTCTATTTCATTCTTTTGAGTGAACAGATATCGGTATGGCCGCACATTTGGGGGTTGAGCACCTGGAACCAAGGTGATGCTATGATCATGTTCCCCTCGCGAGGGTGGAAGCTCATGAGGCTTGTCAAAGACCGTCCGATGCGTATTTAAAATCTGCTGCATCTCAGGATGAATTGGCAGAGGTCTGGTTTCGACTACCTAGATGGCATTAAATTGTGCTACCACTCCATGATGGCCCTTTTTAACAATTTTTCCATCCGATGCAAGCTGATGACCGAGGGGGCTCCCGCCTGGAGGCCACGGAGGGTATGTGTGAAGTTGTTCTGCTTAAAACTCATATATAACTCCTAGAAATCCATTGTGATTAGCCCAAGGGTGCGGAGCCATTCAGCACCTAGGACAATGTCGCATCCCCCCATGTGTATGGCAAACATGTGGGTTTTCAACTGATAATCCCCCATTTGAAGTTTGATATTTTCACAGCGGCCTTCACATTTCATTGTGCCCCCATCTGCAATTTGGACTTGGAAGTTAGAAACTGCCCTTACAAAATAGTGCGCTGCTTCGGCGATTTTTTGATGGATGAAATTATGGGTACTTCCACTATCAATCAGGACTATTACTGGGCGATGTTTAAGAAAACCCCTGATTTTGAGAGTTTGAGGGGAAGAGATTCCTGCCAACGCATTGAGCGAAATAACTGGGTCGTCAGATACAATCTCCTTTTGGCTGTCTTCTTCGATCGCCTCCTGTTCCTCAAGAGGTGGATCTTCCTCGGTGGAGCTGTAGTCAGTGGCATCTATTTGAAAAAACTTGGGCTCCTTGCATTTATGACCAGGGGAATATTTTTCATCACAGTAGTAACATAGTCCTTGCTTCCTTCTTTCAGCCATTTCCTGAGGTGACACCTTTTGGACCTTAAGTGTCTGAGTCGTGGTGTGAGCTTGTGGGGAACGACCTTTAGTGGGGAAATTGGGGCGACTGTATTGGGCTGTTAGGGCATGTTCCACCTTACGGGCTACCTAGCAAGCCTTCGTCCATGTGGGAGGGTGGTGGAGTAGAACTTGAGCTTTGATGGCTTCTTTAAGACCACTGATAAAACATTCCGTGTAGAACTCATCTGAGAGATGCTGAGTGCGGAAGGCTAAGGCTTCAAAAGCGGTGATATATTCATCCACTGTACCCGTCTGTCGGAGCTTAGTGAGACGGCCCAAAAAGGAGTCTCCCTGTTCAAAGCGATCTTGAAGAGCTTTGGAAAATTGGGCCCAACTCGAAAAAGGTGCATTGCGACGTTGATGCCATTCCGCCCATTGCCATCGTTCATTGTCCAAGTACATGGTCGCCACTCCAATCTTAGTCCAATCATCTTGGAGACGATTCAATTTGAAATACTGGTTCATTTGTGCTAGCCATGCGGACGGGTTAGAACCATCAAATTTTTGCATATCCAACTTGGGAGGTCGCTGACTATCCAACTTGGGAGGTGGTGGATGGGTGTGCCAGACGTGAGGAGAGTGGCTAGACTCACCCTCATGGTGTATATGGTCATTATAGGGTTCCTCAAGAGCTGGCTCCTTGCCCTTATCGAGTGCTTGCCGTACCATGCTCGCTAGTCCATCAAGCGTATTTTTGAGCTCATTCCTATCTATTTCAAGTTTGTCTAGTCTTTCATTGGCCATTGCTTGAGCTCTAGTTTCTACCATACACCAACTTGATGAAAAATTGGGACCGCCAAATTTTTTTTTCTAAGAAATTGAATGGTACCACCGTGCTCAGCTCATTGTCCTGATGCTGATGGGCTAGATCACAAATAAGCACTTCGGAAGATCTCAGACTCTTTTTTTTGGAAAACTCCTAACGGAGTTTTACTCCTTCCTGATCAATACTGCAGTCGCCAAATCCTCAAAATGTCAATGCCGCCAAAAGTCCTGCGAGAATTATATCCAGGTACAGGAACCCTTCACAACTACTCCGATCTGGTGGATCTGAGAGATCTGAATGGTGGAACAACTGCTGCTGCTGATCTGGAATATCCGATCTGGTGGGTCTGAGAGATCTGAATGGTGGAACAACTGCTGCTGCTGATCTGGAATCTCCGATCTGGTGGATCTGAGAGATCTGAATGATGGAACAACTGCTATTGTTGATCTGGAATAGATGATGTGTGATCCCCCGATAGAAAGGGAACTATGGTCTTGGGGAGTGTCAGGTGCTACAGATCGCAATATACATAAGGGTCTGACAGTAGTACTCGGCCCAATGTTTCAGGGCTCTAACTAAGGAGGATCGACCGTACCCTTAGCTGTACAACCCGACTACCCTATCGTACGGGCGAGTAATCTCTCCGAGTGTTGTTCTCGGTGTACTGTAGCCACAAGACGGCCGAAGGTTTATCTATGGTGAGGCTTCAAGGTAGCTAGGGGGCTTCCTATATACCCAGAGGGTACGCAGAAGACAGTCCATGCGCGGTTCTGTCTAATGCGCTACTACTTGAAGGGGTACCCACAGGGGTTACAAGGGAGTCCAACAGACGTGACCACCTCTTGTATTTCCTGCGTGCATGCCTCCCCAAATCCGCAGGTTTATGCGCTTAACGACAGATCCCGTGGTTTAAAGACGCCGGAACACATCTCTAGCCAAAAAAAAAATTGCTAAAATTTGGAGATCCCACCGAGCCCTGGAAAGTGCTCTGATACCACTTATTATGCTCTTAACCTGCAAAGCAATACCCAAACATAGAATGTGTGAAGAAAAGATACCGAGAACACAGAATATGCGAAGAAAATATACCCAGAACACAGAATAGCAATGATCTTATTATTCAGAGAGAAATGTTCACAGGCCTCTTCGAGGGGGCAACCTCCAGTAGAGCAGAGCTCGATCACAAAAACACGACACGATACTCCTCGCAGGGAGTCTCTATCCTTTATATATGACTCATACATGCAATACCACGGGCCAATACCGTGGGTTTTATTAGTACCATCTATCTAATACTACCGCCCATTTGCAACTAACTGTGGTCCCGTCATTAATTGCGGGTTAACCACTTACAAATATTAATATGGGGTTTATTGACTCTTGACTATGACGTGATCCCATGACATAAATAAGGGGGTTAGGGTGGGACCCTAACAGTCTACTTCAGGGATTAAGATGGTACAGTCTAAGTATGCATAAGATCTACTTGTCCACTTTCATATGACAGAATGCAAGCCAGTGGCATCTCCCTTTCTTTCAGGGATCAAATTTGAGGATGTGGGTACTACACCTTTGGTGGATAGTACACTGTATCCACAGTTGGTTCGGAGTTTGTTGTATCTTACTCAAACCTGACCTGATATATGTTTTGCAGAAGGATTTTTTTCCAGATATACGCAGGAGCCCCATGAGCTTCATTAGAAAGCTGCAAAGAGAATCCTTATATATGTGAAAAGTACTTCGAGTTTTGGTATCTTTTATGTTGCGGATTGCCCACTTTCATTGATTGGGTACATAGATTCTGATTGGGTTGGCGATGGTACAGACCGCAAGTACACCTCTGGTTATGTTTTCATCTTTGGCTTAGGGCCTTTTTTCTGTTCTAGCAAGAATAAATCCATGTTTTCTTTATCTAAAGCCAAGGCAGAGTATAGAGCTGCAGTGAATGCAACTACACAAGATGTTTGGTTATAGGGGCTTCTCTTTGTGTTTGGTATTCAATATCCATTTTTGACTGTCATATTTTGTGACAATCAGGGGTCCATTCAAATATCGATTGATCCACTTCAGAGGCAGAGGACCAAGCACATCGAGATTCACATGCATTACATCCACGAGCTAATCCAGGATCGAGTCATATCATTACAGTACTGCCCCACTGAGCTGCAGGTTGCAAACATCTTCACCAAGTCTTTCACTGAAAAGAAATTTTTAGAACTGAGAGCTATGCTTGGAGTGGTGGATATAGTTGAGTAGGCCCTTTTAGCCACTTAGCCCTTTTTTCCTCTTTTTTTTTTGGGGGGGGGGGGATTTCCCTCTTTCTTCATTTTATGAGGATCTTTTATTTATTGTACCTGAGTACCTAACATGGCATCTTGGTCGGGACTCAGTTTAGATAAGTGAGTGAGGATGAAGGGGGGTGTTGGAATATAATCCTAACATCTACATTTATTTTTTAGCCTAAGTATCCTTGACTTAGCCACATGCACTAAAAATCATGTTCACACTTGGTTTTTGGTAAACTAGCTTGGTGGACCAGGTTTCCCTTGTTTTTTCCTTTAAAGGTTTAATATTATGGAAATATTGGTCTAACCACTTTCCTAAACCATTTATACATCTAAGTTCATGTTCACACCTAACCACACCTCATCCACTTGAGTTATTTGAGGATTGGCACACCACATGAAGATTCCCCCTTAAATCAAGGGATTTGGTCCCTCGGACCATTTTAGCATGTTTTAAAGTTGCCTTCCTTGGGAAATACGCCCCTCCTCATGCTTTCCTCATGGATAATAGTTTTCATAGGTTTTCTTGAGTCATTGTTGCTATTTTAGGCCTCCTTTTAGCTTTTCCTAGCCTTTTCTAGTTTTTTACTAGTTGTTTCCTAGTTTTCAAGATTCGACAATTTCTATATAACCACATCCCTTTGAGATTTGAGGGTTGGTTTCTCATGTATTAATATTGTTCATTAATTTAATACATTGATTTTATGGAGAAAATTCATTCTCTCCTCTCTTCAATATCAGCAAATCACTTGTGTTTAATTTAACTAGAATTCTAGATCTATCGGAGTTTCTGCAGGAATTCTACAATGGCATGGATAACAAGAAAGATATTCAAGAAAACTAGAAAAAAGAAAGAAAAAACAATGAAAACAAACACTCTCAAATTTTGAATGCATCCATAGAAAAGAAAATATTGAAATCACATGAAAGGCACTCTGCAAAAGTATCATGGTGTTGTATCACACTACATGCAAACGACAAGCACGTACACACTTTTGACCTTGACAAATGAGCAAACATACAGAAAGAAGAAAACTTTCGTTTCGCATCATGGCTTGCTATATATTTCTACTACACAACATTTTTTCACTATCACTGTACTCCTCATTCCTTCATCCTGGAGGACCTCTACAGTGAACCCCGCATGCTTTCCCTTCATGAAAAAACTCCCATTATGTCCCTCTTCATGAGCATATCATTTCCCTTTTGCACCATTTCCCTTGAAACTTCTGTTTTTCCCAATTTACAAAGCCGACACTAATGACCTTTGTCTCCCCCACATCGATGTGAATATATTAGCACTATTCCCCGCGCTGATTGGTGCGACTGAGATGTGTTCCAGTCGCGCCAGTCCTATTATGGAAGGTTCTTTAAATTAGAGCCGAAGCTTCTAGCTCTAGAAGCTTTGCGACAGAAGTTTGGTAAATGGTTTGGATGGATGGGGTCGAGGATGAAAGTTTGGGCTCCTTTCCCCTATAATGATGGAACCACCTCAAGGGATAAGTCCTTATCCCATGAGAAGACGATCCATCTCCCATCCATATTTCCTATATAAACCTCCTTTCTTTCCAAGCACAAGCTAGTTAGAGAGTTGGCTAAGTGTTAGTATACTATTTTGATTAGACAAGAAATATATTACTAGTGGTAGCCATCTAGTTGTGTGAGGGAGAAGTGTGTTTGGTTTGGAGTGAAGTCTAAATGGAAGAGCCTTTAATCTATTGTTGTTTGAAGCCATCATGGAATGCTAGTAGAAGTATGTGGGAACCCGGTCTTGTCAGAGGAAGACTGCGATGTCAAGACGAATGGTTGTAATCTCTCTTTGATATTAATATATGCAACTATAGATTGATTTCCTACATGTTTTGTAATATTACTTATTCATGTCTTAATTATTCTTGACTCATTAAGTAGGTTAAATTGTAATTTGTCTATTATTATGTTTGTGCTGTTGTTGTTTACTTGTTTCAGGAACTTGAAGAAGGAAGCGAGAGATTGTTGGAGCGAGTAAGCGAGGACATCCTCAAGCAGGATAAGAGACCAAGAGGTAGGCCCTATTGATTGATTCTAACCTAAGGATATCTTCCATAGAATGTATCTGTTGTGGCTAGACCCATTATCGAGCTAGAGGAATTCGTTCATGTCCACACTTATAATTTTACTTCACCACAAATTAGCGACTACACTGGGGAGATCCCATCTTCTGTTTGTTTTGGATTTCATGATTTCGTGAGAACTTTGCTAGTTTCACATTTTCCCTTTGGTTCTGTTTCTTTTCTCCTACTTACTAGCCTAAGTCTAAAATTCATAGTAGAAGACTTGGTCCCTGTTTTGATTTTTTTTCCTTATTTCCCTCGAACAACGCATTTAATCGGTTGACAGTCATGCCGACCAATGTGAATTATAGAGGAATAGTCACACCGACTGGCCTGTGGTGCTTGTTTTCAGTTAGAAAATCATGCCAATCCTTATAATTGAAGATTAGTACTGGACCCCAATCTTGGCCAGTGTGTTCTGCTCTTGTGTTTTTGACCCCGTAAGCCTTTTTGACCATTTTCTCCCTGATTAGGAAGCTACCTTTCATTTTGTTTTTGCTTGCTTGTTGGCTTGTCATCTTGTTATTTGATTGGTTGATTCATTGAGTGGTTAGCGATGCTAGGGAATCTAGTTGGTCGCCCATTCAATAGCTTGTGGACTCATAAAGTCCGGGTGTGGGTGTGTTTGCTACTTGCATTTGTTATTTGGTCCTTTTACGACTTTGACCTCTTTTGCAAATGTTTGAAAAAGGTTTTTCTTACTAGCTTGAATGTATTTTTCCGGCATAGATGACATTGTTGGTCTTGTGTTTGGAAAATTCAGTGTTTCATTGATCTGAATGAACTTCTCTTTTCATGTTTTCATCTACTTGAAGGGCTCATAGTCTCGAAATCTTTTTCATTGAAAGATTTTATGCAAAAATTTTGTTTCATTGTTTCATGAGAAAGTATGGAATTCTAGCTTGATTGCATCATTATGATTTGCATCTCTTAAAAACTAGAATTGTATCGGCATTTTAAAAAAGAAGATAATTTTTTTCATTTTGAAAAGACTGATAGATAAGTGCTTGTTAGGAAATTAGGAATTGGAGTTCATTTTTTATTATTTTATTTTTTGAAAAAGTGTAGTAGTGAAAGATCATTTCGTTTCAGTTGCTTGATTGTTTCCATTTGATTGAGTAGTTTCTACCCTCTCTAGTGTAGGCATTTCATCGAATTGAAAGGGTCTTGTCCCATTTTGTTGCATTTTAGGTTTTTTCGAGTAGCATCGCTAAGACCTGAATACTGAAACTTAACTCAAGGTAAACTCTAAAATGAATTCAATTAAGCAAAGGTGAATTTGACATTAACGATCATATCTATAAGGTCTAGGCTAGAATTAGACAGCACTAGCACAGATTTGTGCTCCCCATATCGTCAAGTATATAATGGGAGACCCCACTAGGCAATAATCCTTTTATGCTTAGGAAGCTGAGTTGGTCGCCTTGTGAACGTGATACACTAAACATAGCATTCGAGGAGATTACCTGCTCGTACTTCTTGGTTCGCCAGGAGGTATTCTGTAGTTCACGGTTGCTTGGTAATCCTATTTACCTAGATCATCCAGAGTAGTCATTTGATATTTTTTACTCATTAAACTTAAAATATCATTCAAACACTTGTCCTTTCGAGCTCGTTTCCAATTGAAAGTGATAAAGTCATCTTTGTTTCTTTCTCGCTCTTAAAAAGTGAAATAACATCAATCTTTTATGCATCTTAATAATTGATTGCCCATGATCCAAAACATCCTGTTAGTCTTTTTGACCAAATCATGAGTTCCGTTAAAAGGAAATTTTAAAGCCTTGAAGTTATTTTTTCTATTGACTAAGACAAGGTCATTGTGCTTGAACAATCTGTTTCACCCAATTCTTCTTCCTCTCCTCCCTATGAAAGATTGTCCGAAGAGTTGTTTCATTAGTTATCAGAGTCACTTGGGGACCCAAATTTTGAACTCGCAATTTTTTTGAGTGTTCAACCATTGTCATCTTGTCCTCTGCCTACTTTCAATTCAAGGTCATCTGCTGATCTTGGCCCGGAATCTCTAGAGAATCCCATTCGAACTCTAGAGAACTCGCTGACCACTAACGGTCAGCTTGGACTGGTTACCTATCCTTCAAACCCTCTGTTTGACATTGTTGAGATATCATTGCAGCGTCCTTATAGTCTGTACGACAAACTGTGTGTTCCTTTGGAATTATCCCCCAGTACATGTTCAGCCATTCGTCATCATTTGTTTTCAAACATGGAACCCAAAAGTGATGCTCTAGTTACTTCTCCGGATGAGTCCGAAGTTTCTACTCCACACACTATTGAGGGAGAAGAATTTCAATTGTAGTTTCCTCTCGAGGGTTTCCCTTATTTAGAAGGTATTTCCACCAGCTTGCCACCCAGTTATGTGACTTTAGGGCACTTAGTTTCAAGCACACCTAGTGCCTCATCACTCTACCATAATCTTGTTTGGGCATCAGGCCTACGTCAGGTTCGTTTGCCATGAACACGACCTCCCAACTAGCTATTACTTCAGTCCCGGTGCAACCCACCGTCCCAAATACTCTTGTATCATCGATCCCAGTTACATGTTAGTCACAACCAACAGTTTCAAATATTGTCTCTTCCAGCTCTTCTATCCCATTAGTCGGTGGCGAGATTATGCCACTGCCTGGGGAAAGAACCTAAATATATTTATGGTATCATGTGCCACTAATGTGAGCAACTCACAAGCTCACATGCTTGGTATAAACCGGCCCTCTTCTAGTATTATCTATAACATTGCTGACCATACTAGATCAAGTAATGTCCAGTACCAACGGTTCAAAATCATGGTGGTCCATCTGGATTGAGCAATGTTCAGTATCAGTAGGCATATGGGGCTCAAGTCCTATACCAAAATCTTTACATTCCATATGGTTCTCAAGGATTGGTTAATCAATATTACACCCTCCAATTTGGGCAGTACATCCAGCCTGGCTATGGCTAGATTTAGTTTGATAATTTCCAGGGCACTGTTCAATTACCCTTGCAACAACAAGGACAACCTTTACAACAACCAGGGCAGCCTTTGTTACTGCAAGGGAACCTTTGTTGCAGCAAGGGTTTTTCACACAATAGCAAGGGTAGATTATCCTACAGTAAAGTCTCCTACAACAATCATAAGGCTAATCCTTCCAACAGTTGTAGCAAGTTGCATAGTAGCAAATGCAATATGCTTCGCATACCTCTCAATTCATACCCTCATAGGGCCAACCTCTGCAAACCCAGGGACAATTTTTTCAACCACAAGTTCAGCCCTTGCAACAGCAAAACCAATTAGGGCAACCCTTTTATACATATCAACAAGGTCAACCCTTGCAGGGACAGGGTCAAGGTCAAACCCTACAGTAGCAGGTGCAGAATCCTCTTGTCGAGGGTCAACAGGTTCAGAATCTTGCCGGCCAAGGGCACCAGGTACAAAATCGCTATGTCCAAGGACAACAAGTGTATGAACGTTATGCCCAAGGACTGCAAGTCCAGAACTCTCTTGTTCAGGGGAAACAAGCTCAACAACCCTATGTTCCAGGATAACAGGTCCCATATCCATATGTCCAAAGTCAACATGCTCAATAACCTTTTAACCCATACATTACCTATCAATAACCTGTGCCTGGACAGTTTCAAGATATTCAAGGTTAGAATCCTCCCTTTGGTTAAGGTAATCCACAATGGGCGCAATCTTAGATGCCATATGGCCAAAATCCCCCACTATGGGGCCAAAATCCTTACTAGCAGGGATGGGGTCCTCCCTATGGGCCCGCTTATCGACCTCCCATGCCTTTTAACACTCAATTACCTTTCTTGGCTACACTTGAGTTGCCAAATGTATCCCACCTTACAAATGATCTGATCCTTCATTCACCATACTGGCCTCCAATGCCATCCAAGATACCAAGTGATTACCCAAAGTTTGATGAAAAAGCTAAAGAAGCTCCTTAGGGCCATGTGATGACATATCACCTTTGGTTCTCGTCGAACTCATATGTGGATGATTCCATTCGTCTTCGTATTTTCCAACAGACCCTCATGGGTGCCGTAGTGAAATGGTACATCAAGCTATCTCAAAGTACTTTCCATGACATCAATTCATTAGCCATGGCTTTCCTCATGCATTTTCAGTTGTCTGTTCATTATGAAATTGGCACCTATTTGTTCACATCACTTAATAAAGACACTATGATGCACATCTCTGATCATATCCATGAATGGAGATGTAGACGTCACCTAATCTAGTTCAAGATAGTTGATCAATTACTCACTGAATGGTTTACCAAATCATTCGTAGCACCAATTGCTTGTGATATAACTATGGGTGGATGTGTCATTGAGGAGCAAGCCATTGCCCATGCATAGTACTTGGATCTGGTCTACTCTCAGTCTGGAATCTTATATGAGTTGTTACCCAATTCTCTTCAGCCATCATCTGATCCTGCAGCATCAAAGTCGCCAGTTGTTCCTCCCGTTGATGGAGTTATTAGTTTAGTATCCCAGAACCCTGCTAAAACTTCTTCCAAACATAATTCGGTCTCGAATGCTACTCCTAATAGCTCATCTCAAATCTTTCTAGGCCCTGGTAACACCTTAGAGGTCCACACTATCCAGTCTACCGCAGCGGACAAATCCTCGAAAGGAAAAAAGAAAGGCAGAGGAAAATCTAAAGCCGATGCCTGGAAACAGGGTCCTCCAAAATTGTCTACTGGCGAATCTTCGTAACAGAAACCTAAGTATCCCTGCCTCATTTTCGATGAAGATCACTATACTAAGGATTGTCCATGTCGATCCAAAGTTAGTCGCTTGCTCAAAGGGACCCCTGTTGTCCTTAAAGAGCCATTGCCATCTCAGCAGAATCAAATGGTAACCAACCCTGATCTGCTTCCTCTGGATCTGAAGTGTTCATGACGATCCCGCCCATTAATGTGGCTACTTGATCGAAATATTATCAAACTCCAGCTCCAGTAGCTGGGAAAGAAAAAGAAGTTGTACCTTTTTCTTCTACCCTGAGTTCTGGCCCTCTACAAATCGAGTGCCCTAACCTCGATTCTACTACGCAACCACCCTATCGAGGTGTGCTGCAGAAATCCTCGTATAATCCTAATGCCCGAGCCACTCAAAACTACAATATTGATGAAGATTTTTCTCAGGTGTTGTCAGCCATGTCGGCTCTTGAGGTAATCCAAAGCTACCCTTCACAGTGGAAATATTTACTATCAGTTATCAGGGGCATCGATCCCACCAATTCTAATTTGATATGTTTCGATCTAGAGAACCATGTCCCATGACTTGCTCATCAGATTGGCTTTTTTATTCAGGTAATCATTAATGAGAGGACCATCCACTGCACTATCATCGATGAAGGTACTTCCACCTGCATCATGTCAACTGCTTGTTGGAAGGCTATTGGTTCCCCTGCACTAAACCAGTCTCTGAACACTTTGGAAGCTTTTGATGGGCGTGATTCGTGACCCTTCGGTGTCTTACCTAACCTTGCCATCATGCTGGAAGGCAAGACAGTGCAATTCGAAGTAGAGATTGTTGACACCAATCTCAATTATAATCTTCTACTCGGCCGAAGTTGGACTCATGCCATGCATGTTGTGGCCTCCTCTTTGTTTCGTGTGATCCATTTTCCCCATCAAGGGAATATTGTCACCATCAATCAACTATCTTTCTTTGCTTCTTCCTCGTCGAATGGAAACGTTTCATACGTCAAGCACTCTAGTGCTCCCTACGAGAGTGTGGGGGTAAGCCTCTTAAAAGATTCTACCTTAATAGGAATTTTTCCACTCCCACCTCCTCATGTTGCCTCTATCAGCATGGACTCAGTAAAATCTGATCCCTGGGTCATACCTAGCCTAGATCTTGTTGATGCTTGGGGCGAGGTCATGCTGCTTAGTCCAGCCGAAGTCAATTACGTGGAAATTGTTTCAGATTCGAAATCAACATCCTCTGATTCTCATATGATGAAGTATTCTCTCGATATGTACTCTCAATCCCCTTGGCTTAGCACTTTGGAATCATCTAATCCCTTAACCGAGACCTTCCTCGCTGATGAAGGTATCATGGAAATCATGTCCCTAGAGGAACCACCATGGATCGATACCCATTATCACTCCTCATTCTTGCCTCGCTCGATGGTCATGTCTACCGCTTTCTAAGAGCTCCTCTCCATTTCCGCCATCGACTATTACTCATGAAGTATGGTTGGAAGGAAATTTGGGTAATATTACCCAAACGATGCCAATTGACATTTCTATTAAACCCAATGTCATTGAACATGTTGATATTGAGGTATCTTGTTCTCCAGATGAGATCAAGACATATACTCGTGTATTTCAGGAATTCCATGATGTGTTTGCATGGTCTTACGAAGAAATTCCTAGTATCGATCCTAGCATTATGGTGCACAAAATACCAACGTATCTGCACGAGAAGCTCGTTCGCCAACAGCTTCGCTCAGTGCACCCTAGGAAGGCCGCTGATATTAAGGGTGAAGTCAAAAAGATTCTCAAAGCTGGGTTCATTTACCCCATCCCCCTTACAGACTGGGTGTCCAATATTGTCCCGGTGACTAAAAAACAATGCACGATCCATGTTTGAGTGTATTATCGAGGTCTTAATCATTCTTGTCCTAAAGATAACTATCCTACTCCCTTCATTGATCAAATCATTGATGAATGTGCCGAGAGCGAGATGTTTTCCTTTATGGACAGTTTTTTTGGTTATAACCAGATTAATATCGCACTGGTTGACTAAGAAAAGACAACCTTTATATGCCCATGGGGTATGTTCATGTACAAGAAGGTCCCTTTTGGCCTCAAAAATGTTGGAGCCACGTTTCAATGGGCAATGTCCTATGCATTTCATGATATTCGTAACATTGTCCAGCCTTACATGGATGACCTTCATGCCCATTCTCGTAAGTGCCAAGATCACCCAGACCATCTTCAAAATATTTTTATACGCTACAGACACGATAACATTTGGTTAAATCCACACAATTTTTTTTTATGCATGGAATAAGGAAGACTCCTTGGCGTCATCATTTCCAAGGATGGCATTCGTTTAGATCCGCTAAAAGTCGAGGCCATTATTAATTTACCCCCTCCATCTTCACTGCACCAACTCCAGAGCCTACAAGGAAATGCCAACTTTCTCCGTCGTTTTATACCCAACTATGTTGAGCTAGCTATAGGATTTACCCGATTGCTCAAACAAGGAACGCCCTTTGCATGGGACGACGTGGACCAAAAATATTTTAATGATCTTAAGGTCGTCCTCATAAACGCTCCTCTATTGCATCCACCAAACTATTATTGAGATTACTTCCTTTACCTAGTTGCAGCCCCTAGCACCATTGCTATGGTGTTGGTTCAAGACGACGACAAAGGCGGAAAACATGTAATCTACTACCTTAGTCAGAATCTCCTCGACATCGAAAAGCGTTATGCACATGTCGAGAAGTTGGCTTTGGCTACCGTTTAGGCTATTCAATGTTTTGGACACCATATTCTTTTACATATGACTACATTGATTCCTAAATGCAACCCTATGACCTATATCTTGACTTATCAATTGCTAGGGGGAAAGTATTCTAAATGGATCATTACCCTGCAAGAATTTGATTTGTTCTTCACTATGGCCAAATCTAAGAAGTCACTTGTTTTTGCTGAATTTATTTGTTCCCTTCCCTCCAAACCTCACCCTGCTGGTGCAGATGAACAACTTCCAGATGAGACCCTTTTCCTGATTAGCACCCTTGATCCATGGTACAGTGATATCAATGTGTATCTCCATACCTCCACATTTCAGTCTGCGTTGACCAAGGATGATCGTCGAAGGATTCAGCATCATTCCCAACCCTACCATATTATTGGTAATACTTTATACCATGTCAGTGTCGATTTTGTTCTTCATCGATGCCCTATGGTCGAGGAAGTTGAAAGATCTCTCAATGATTGCCACTCCGGGCATGTGGTGGTCATATGTCTCGTTACGCTACAACTCAAGAAATCCTTCATGCTGGTTATTTCTGGTTGTCTATCTTCAAATATTGCTCTTGTTGTCTACAAGTGTCATGATTGCAAAATTTACCAACGCAATATGTGCACCGCACCCACTCACCTACACCTCATCATTACCATTGGTCCCTTTTCCAAATGGGGTATCGATTATATGACATGTAACCCTCGTTCGGTTAGGGGGCATGGCTATATTATCGTCGTTGTGGATAATTTTATCAAATGGGCCAAAGCAACGCCTACATATTCTCCAGATGGCAAGATGATGACTCAATTCCTTTTTAACCATGTTATTTATGGGTTCACCGTACCTCAAGCCATTGTCACAGACCATGGCTCCCATTTAAGAGATTACATGATGGCAGTGCTGACATCTACATTGGGCTTGCACCATGATGGCTTAATGCCATAATACCGTCAGGCCAATGGCCAAGTTGAAGCCGTGAACAAGGTTTTGGTCACCATGCTTCAGCATATTATTGGGATGCACAAGTCAAATTGGAATCTCATGCTTTTTTCAACTCTGTGGGCCTACCAAACTTCAACCAAAGATGCAACTGGTTTCACACCTTTCCAGCTAGTCTATGGTTTGGAAGCAACATTGTTGATCGAATGTGAGATTCCTTCACTCAAGCTAGCTATTGAAATCCTCCTCGAAACATCACCTCAAGAGGAATGCCTCTTATATTTAGAACGACTAGACAAGACTCACCGTCTCACTACTTTGGTCATCGAAGCACAAAAGAAATAGGTCAAATCCCATTTCGATCAATCAATCTCCCCTCGCACTTTCTCTGAGGGTGATTTGGTCCTACCATATGACCAAGCTAATGATAAGTTGGGGGCAGGAAAGTTCAAACCTATGTGGCATGGGCCCTATATTGTAAAACATGTTTTCCAGGAAGGCACCTATGAGCTTATTGACTTTGAAGGAAATCCTATTGATAAGCCCTAAAACAGGCTTTACCTCAAAAAGTACTATGCTTAGGTCATCTTGCATGGTTACTTATGTACATTAGTGTGTGATTCATTTTTGTACAGTGTGGATTTATGTGGTAGTTTTCAAACAACTTTCCTGTTTACTTTGCTTTTCTTGCTTTGTAGATGTGTGCAACTCCTCATGTTGGTTTCGCCGATGGTGCTTGCCAAAGTACCCAGAACCTATCATCCGTGGCATAGGTTATCTATAACCCTAATGGTGATTTGATTGACTTTCAAGGTATCTACCTAGGTTGTACAACCAAAAACATTGTTGAATATAGTGCGTTCATCAAACTGTTGTTAGAAGACATCACCCTGGGCATCAGGGAATTGGTTGTCAACGTGGACTCACATCTTGTCGTCCTTCAACACAACAGGAAATATTCCATTAGGAACCCTCAAATATTATGAGTGTATCTCCGTATCCATCTATTGGAAAGACATTTTGATTATATTACATATCATCATATTCCTAGATGCATGAATACATTAACAGATGCATTAGCTAATTACGTGTTGGATAGACATTTATGAAACATGTAAAGGATAAGACAAACCATTTGTACCATAATAGATAGAAAAATACAACATCTATATATATATCTGTGTGTGTGTGTGTGTGTGTGAATGTTTGATACATTAGAACCCAAAACATAATGTGTGTCTATAATAACATCAGCAGCTCGCGGGCCTTGTACATCTGTGGCATGCAAGCCTAAAAAAATATGTAAGTACTGGACCTAGAAACTACTCAGCATGGTGGTCATGATAGCACAAGACAGCTCGTTCAACATGACTAAGCAGTCAGCACATCTGATCTGAGACTCCCACTATGTTCCTCTAGTACCGCCGAGGCATGTCTCCTATCCGAGCATACTCCGGGATACCATGAGTCAACCCTTTGAGATTCCTCATGATATCCTCCTCATTATCGCTCCCTTGTTGATAAGGGGTAACAAAATCAATAGGACGGGGGACGCACCTGGCTATCAGGGACATCCCGACTGGCCACTCTAGTCCAATATCTGCATAGACAAGAGAAATGTATAAGCATGCATATACCAAAAACAATTAAAAATCATCAAAATAAAAAATTTGATTTTTTACCTTTGTCATCGAAGTCCTCTCCATTTGGTAAGAGCATATTTTGGTCTTCACAGAAATTAGTGCCACTATATAGCTAGTCCTCCACGACAATCTTTTGTCATCATAGCCATGAGAAGAATGTTGGTCTATATGACATATGTTGACCCCCAATGATCATGGGCATCAAAAAACTCTAGCGGGCCATCTGCAAATTGCATGGTGTAGGAGGATCAACCTCAGTCCACTGATAATGGAACAGTGGTACTCATTCTAGGAAAAAGGTCACAAGTATTGATCCAATGCTAAATTGATTCATATTCCCCGCCTTGGCCTTGGACAACTGGCACTTGATGTTCATCTTCATGGTCTCTACCTAGTTGAAGATCGTAAGAGCTATGCAGTCAATAGCATAAAGGAACTTCAACTTGTTAGTCTCATGTTCCACCTGGGATCCTGCCACTCTGTTGATAATCAACAGAAGCATCGTCAATGTCAAATCCTACACACTGGAAATCTCTATCTTCCCACTCTTTGATTTCAAGGCCTCAAGACAATGTTTAGCAAGCAGGGAAGATATGCTTGCCCCAATTGGACATGACCCATACAGGTTCACTGGCTCACCTCTGTGAGGCAGTCCAGTGATGAAGTAGATATCTGAATTTGTCAACTCCATCTCCTCGATGTCCCAAATGACAAAAATCTCACGATTAATGTCCCAAAGGCTTATCAAGTATCGAAGCAACTCGGGTTAGACCCACATCACTCGTGTAAGGAAAAATTTGAGGAGCCTACAAGCCCTCAAAGCCTCCATGCAATTTGGATTATTCAATGCATGGGTGTCAACATCTTCATGTTCTCTTTCCTTCCAATCCACCATTTGCGGTAATTTCTCTCCTGGAAAAGCCATTTATTTGAGTCAATCATCAATTTTGGCACATAAAATTCAAATTTTAATGGTTAGTTCTTGAATAAAAATGGTTTTTCCCTATCCATGGCACTAGGGAACCTATTTTAGAAATAGTCGCACTAGTCGGTGTGGATGGTTATGCAAATAACCCTCAGTCAGCGTGATCCCGTGCCTGAAAATCGTGCCGACTGAGGGTGAAAATTTTTCTCCAAAACCTCCCTAAAAATTCTAAAAAAATGGATAAAAACATAAACAAATGGCATGAAAATGGAACTTAGGGCTTCCACTATTACCTAGAGCTAACAGCTCATCGATTGACCTCCTGAATCTCCCATAATCTGTTCCAAAAAAATTAGGGCAAAAGTGGGTAAAAAGTCTTCTCTGCAAAGGCAAAATAGTAAATGGTAAAAATATGTTTAGTTTTCCCCTTTTTATTAATTTTTCATGAAAATATTAGGTTTTGTAAATATTTTTGACCTATTTTACCTCAAGTACTCGATAATACACTTTTCCTTACTTGTGCAGAAACAGGTGATGGATGTTCGACGATGGCGATGAGTCACATTTCAACTCTTTTCTCGACTCGTTAAACTCATATGAAAAGATTGTCAAGTATTTTCCCCTTTTTGATTTGTTAAAGAGAATAAAAATGTGGAGTCCGCTTTCAACTCTTTTCCGACCATTTAAAAATGAAAAGATGGTCGAGCCCTATTCGTTTCAAACTCATTAATGGATGTGAAACGTTGTGCGCCTAGTACAAGTTTACCCCTTTTTTGCGCTGGGATGCACTATTTATGAAAAAGGTACTCCTTGAATGAAATGGTCAAGAAGTTTTCTCAAGTATGGTTTTCTACCTTTTCAGGCTTGAGAGACACAAATGTATCAAAAGGGACCATGTGGAGTTTTCTTTTATGTTTCTTTTTCAAACTCTCTAAACATGAAAAAGATACCAACTTACACCTTTATCGAACTCGTTAAACTATCAAATGACATTGGATTCATCACCATGACGAATATGAGCCTCTCCTTCCTAGGGCTTGTTAAACTTACGAGGTCAGATTCATTCAAAGGATGAACCTATAGTGCAAGCATATGCTATCCCCTTCAAGCTTGCAATTAAAAATAATTGGGGTACTTGCCAGAAATGGTGGGGGCAAAGTTGGAATTTTACCAGTTGTGTCAGCAACTCACTCTTGAACATGACACTTTTACTTCGTGTTGGGTTGAGGCTTCCTCCTTTGTATCGTTGACCTTCCTGGGTTTGGGCCATTCATTTTGACCTTCCATTTGATCTCTACCACATCATCATGACCACCGATCCTATGGATCCAAAAGCTATCAAACTTCTAGTTGTGTCGTCCATATGTTCAAGAGTCGTCCTTTTGCAGTTACACTTACCTATGATTCTCTATACCATCCAAAATCATTTTGCATCCTCTCATCTCGCGTCAATGATGTGGGATTCATTATGGCCCGCCTTCAACATGGTCACTTTTTGTCGACTTCAAATCATTATTTGGGAAGTTGACCAAGAGACTCCCTTCCAGTACCTTAGGGCTTGCATGCCTCACAGGAAATTTCTTTGCACTCGATGACAAGTTCACATCATTGGATTTCGATCGAGTGATTTCACGGGTGTTCAACTTCAGTTCTTGTATTCACATTCCATGGATTGTGCTGATAGTACCTTGAGGGCCATTTTCATTATTGGTGTTTTCTCTCACACTTGTTAATAGTTTACATCGTTGACTAGTAATCAAGGGACTTTCTAGCATGTTTGACGTTGACACATATATTGGTATGCTAGAATTTGTACTTTGATTGGGTCGTGCTGGAGTGAAAGAGCTTGGACTTAGATCATACAAGTCTAGGTTGCGAGGTGGTGTGACATGATTGTGATGATATGCATGTATCTTTCAGATGGCTGGCTGCGACTAGACCATGAGTTATCATATGTGATCCTTCTCATTATTGGATGGTTGCAACCATACCTTGGTTTCATTATCATCCTCTTTGACAGATGGTTGAACCCATACCTGGATCCATTTACATGATCATTCTCTAGATGGTTGCATCCATGCCACGATTCATGTATAATTCGACAAACATCTTATTTTATGTATATGTATCTGTACTTTCTTGCAGGTTTTCTGATGGCACACCGGTTCCCCGTACTGATTTATGAAGCATTTCAGCCCTCACTCTGACTCGGCCTTAACACTTTAGGGGCATCTGTTACATAGAATTTTGTCACTGTCCCTGTACTCTCCATTCCATGATCATTGAGGACCCCTATAATGAACCCCGCATGCTTTGCCTTCATGAAGAAACTCCCATTATGTCCCTCTTCATGAGCAGATCATTTCCCTTTTGCACCATTTCCCCTGAAACTTCTATTTTGCCTAGTTTACAAGTCGGCACTAATGACCTTTATCTCCCCCATGCCAATGTGGAGATATTATTAGTATTCCATGCGCCAATCAGTGTGACTGAGCTGTGTTCCAGTCACGTCGGTCCTATTATGGAGAGTTATTTAAATTAGAGTCGAAGCTTCTAGCTCTACAAGCTTCATAACAGAAGTCTTGTAAATGGGTTGGCTGGATGGGGTCGAGGATGATAGTTTGGGTTCCTTTCCCCTATAATGATGGAACTACCTCAAGGGATAAGTCCTTCTTCGATGATAAGAGGATCCATCTCCCATCCATATTTCCTATATAAACCTCCCTTCTTCCCAAACAAAAGCTAGTTAGAGTGTTAGTTGAGTGTGAGTATACTATTTTGATTAGAAAAGCAAGCTATTACTAGTTGTATCCATCTATTTGTGTGAGGGAGAAGTGTTTTTGGTTTGGAGTGAAGTCTAAAGGGAAGAGAGTTTAAACTATTGTTGTTGGAAGCCATCATGGAATGCTAGCAAAAGTGTGTGGGAAACTGGTCTTGTCAGAGGAAGACTGCGACATCAAGATGAATGGATTTAATCTATCCTTGATATTAATATATGCAGCTATCGATTGATTTCCTACATGTTTTGTAATATTACATATTTGTTTCTTAATGCTTCTTGACTCATTAAGTAGGTTGAATTGCAATTTGTCTATTATTATGTTTGTGTTTTGTTGTTGTTTACTTGTTTCAGGAACTCGATGAAGGAAGCGAGAGATCATTGGAGTGAGAAAGTGAGGACATCCTCAAGTAGGATAAGTGACCAAGAGGTAGGCCCTCTTGATTGATTCCAACCTAAGGAACTATTCCATAGAATGTATCCGTTGTGGCTAGACCCATTATCAGGCTAGAGGAATTCATTCGTGTCCGCACTTATAATTTTAGTTCACCACAATGACTTTGTTATGAAACCAGCACAAGAAAAGATAGAAAAGATAGATCAATGCCTTATAATTCAGCCTCTTCGAGGGGGCAACCTCCTTTACATTACATAAATGAACAATTCTTGGATGATTCAAATGACAAAACCTCCTTTCTATATATAGGAGTCTAAGGAGTCACAATATAATCCAGCCGACCTAACAATAATAATATAAAGCCACAAAAATAACAATAGAGGGATTCTATGGGCAAATTAATAACAATATGGGGGCAATGGGGGCACAACAATATAAATAAGGGGTATAACTACAGTAGTAATGGGGTAATCACTAGTATTATAGGGACCCAACATGCCCCTAGCCTTCATAAAAGTGTTGTCCTCAACGCTTGAGTAATTCTGGATACTTTTGCATAAAATTCTCATCCTCCCATGTGGAATCTTCAGCAGATAAGTTCTTCCACTTGATAGGGTACTTTGAAATTGATCGATTTCGTAGCTGTTGAGTTCTTGTTTCTATAACTGCTTCCAGATCCAATATAATTTTTCCTTCCTCGTCAAGTTCTGGCAATATTGTTTGAACTAGGAGCTTGTCGCCTATAACCTTCTTTAAGCATGAAACATGGAAAACTGGGTGCAATCGAGAAGCTGCAGGAAGCTCCAATTTGTATGCCATAGTACCAATCTTTTGCAACATCTTGTACGGACAATAATACTTTGGTGATAATTTATTATCCTTCTTAGCTTGCTTGAGGGACATTTGCTTATATGGTTGTAGCCGTAGGAATACCCAATCACCTACATCAAAACTTCTTTCACTGCGATGTTGATCTGCCTGTTGTTTCATTCTATTCTGTTCCAACACTAGGTTATCCTTTAAGAGTTGGGGGACTTGTTGTTGATGTTCGATGTGATGTTCCACTGCCTGAAACTTAGAATTTTCTCTTAAATATGATGTGATGGATGGTGGTTGATACCCATAAAGTGCCATAAATGGGGTCATTTTTGTTGCTGTATGAAAGGAAGTGTTATACCACCATTCAGCCAGAGGCAACCATTTGACCGATTGTGTCTATTTATCAAATACAAAGCAACGAAGATATCCTTCCAAACATTTGTTTACTATCTCAGTTTGCCCATCAGATTGAGGATGATAAGATGAGCTATGAGCTAACTGAGCACCAAGACAAGAAAATAATTCTGTCCAAAAATTTCTAGTGAAAATGGGATCTCTGTCACTTACAATAATCTTTGGGTTTCCATGTAGCTTTTGAATTGTTTCCATAAATGCAGTAGAAATTGTATTGGCTTTAAATGGATGTGATAATGCACAAAAGTGTGCATACTTGGTAAGTCTGTCAACCACCACCATGATCGCACTCTTTCCCTCAGACTTGGGTAAACCTGTGATAAAATCCATTGATACCTGCTCCCAACGTTGGCTTGGAATGGATAAAGGTTGTAATAGACCCGGTGTCTTAACTGTTTCAACTTTATTTTGTTGGCAAACCAAAAATTCTGCCACAAAATTTTGAATATCTTATTTAAGGCGATCCAAAAAAAATTCCTTCTTAACCCTGTGGTAAGTTTTTAAAAATCCTGAGTGCCCTCCTAAGGAAGAAGTGTGCAATTCCATAAGAATCTTTTGTTTTAGCTGGGAATTCTTACAGAGGTATAAGCGATCTTTGTACCATAACGAATCATTTTTCTAGCTAAATGTATGAGACGTACTGGAATCTTGTTGTAGCTTTCGAATAAGTGCCCACACTTCTTCGTCATTCTTCCATTCCTCCCTTGCTTCATTTATCAAATCTGGTTGGATGATAGAAATAGCGCACAACAATGCTTCCACATCCTCATCCTTTCTTGAGAGTGCATCTGCCACCACATTTTGCTTCCCTTTTTTCTAGATGATTCCAAAGTCATAACCCAACATCTTTGTGACCCACTTTTGTTTCTCTTCAGAGGATAATCTTTGTTCTAAAAATTATTTAAGGCTATCATGATCCGTTTTTACCTTGAAGTGTCTTCCCATTAGGTAGGGTCGCCATCTCTTAAGTGCATGGAGTATTGCCAACATTTCCTTCTCATAAATAGCTTTGCTTAGAAACTTTCCCTTGATTGGACGACTTTCAAAAGCAATGGGTCTTTCATCTTGCATTAGAACAGCACCAATTCCATTTCCTGAAGCATCACATTCCATAATAAAGGTTTTTGTGAAGTCTGGTGTAGCTAAGACCGGTGCTTGGTACATTGCCTCTTTAAGATGTTGAAAGGCCTTTGTTGCTTCCGGAGTCCATGAAAATGCATATTTCTTCAATAATGTCATTAGAGGTGCTGCTATTCTCCCATAATTCTTAACAAACTTGCGATAATACCCTGTCAACCTAAGAAATCCGCGCAGATGCTTTATGGATGTGGGGATTTTCCATTCCTTAATGGCTTTAATTTTGCTAGGGTCTACCTTAACTCGTTCATGAGATACAATATGACCCAAATATTCCACCTCCTGGACTCCAAAGAAACATTTGGATCTTTTGGCATATAATTGTTTCTCCTCCAATAGTTGTAGCACCCTTGAAATGTTGAAGGTGCATTAGTAAGGCCAAAAGGCATGACCAAAAATTCATAATGACCCTCATGAGTTCTGAATGCCGTTTTCAGAATGTCTTCAATCTTCATTCTGATTTGATGATATCCTGAATGAAGATCCAACTTGGTGAAGTAAATTGATCCATGCAATTCATCCAGTAATTCATCAATGACAGGAATGGGGAACTTATCTTTAATAGTGAGCTTGTTGAGCTCCCTATAATCCGGACACATGCGCCATGATCCATCCTTCTTGTGTACCAATACTACTGGAGCAGAGAAAGAACTTTGACTCGGTTGAATTATACCAGCCTCTAGCATTTCTGCAACCATACGTTCAATTTCACTTTTTTGGACATAGGGATATCTGTACGGCCTGATGTTTGGAGGAACACTTCCTGGAATCATATGAATAGCATGATCATGATCACGCATAGGTGGGAGACCTTTGGGAGTCTCAAATACCTTGGAATGATTGTCCAGGACTTTTTGAAGATCTGGAGAAATAGATGATTCTAATGTGGAAACATCTAGTGAACATAATTGTGCAATTACACCCCTTTGCTCCTTTTTTAGAAGCTTTGTCATACCATTAGAGCTGATTATCTTTCCTGGTTTCCCTGCAATACCCCTTAATTCAACTTCCTTTCCTTCTGTAGAAAATTTGATGAAAATTTCTTGAAAATTAAAAGCTATTGTACCCAAGGATTGTAGCCATTGGACTCCTAGTACAACATCAGCACCTCCCATTGGAATGGAAAGCATTGGGCTAGTCAATACATATTCTCCCATGGATAGCTTGATATTATGGCACTTTCCAAAGCAATTTATTGTTCCTCCATTTGCAATCATCACTTGACACTCTGGTGCTAGATATAGGAAGCAATTGAATTATTTTGCTACCTTACAATGAATAAAATTGTGGGTGCTTCCTGAATCAATCAACACTATTACCTTTTTCTTCTTGATTTGTCCTTCTATCTTGATGGTTTGAGGAGTGGTAATTCCCACCAATGCATTACAAGATATGGTCGGATTTATTTGATCTTCATCTAGGCTTTGTTCCTGGAGCATATCCTGTTCTTTTGACCTTTCTTGCTCATTTTCTTCTTCCTCTTCACAATCTATGTAGAATAATTTCTTCTCAGCACACTTGTGACCTTTAGTGTATTTGCTATCACAACTATAACAAAGCCCTTTTGCTCTTTTTTCTTCCAATTGTTGTGGTGTCAACCTTATAGGTTGTGGAAGACTAGGGGCAACTGCACTTCTGTCTTTATAGTTGTGAGTGGTATGCTTCCTGGTTGCCATAATTTTGCTTTCCATTTTTCTTGCTAACCTGAATGCCTTCTCTAATGAATCAGGTTCCCAAAGGCGAACATCATGTTGGATATTATCCTTTAAAGACCCTATGAACATATCAATCCTATGCTCCTCTGGAATATCTTTTACCCTTATGTTCAATTTTTGGAACCCCTCAATGTGCTCCATTATTGAACCCTTTTGTTTGAGACTTATCAATTGGCTAAAAAAAGTGTTGCTTTTTGTATCCTCATAATGTGCTATCAATTCTTCCGTAAAAATTGCCCAAGTGATAAATTGTTTGCGAGAGCAAAGCCATTGATACCATACAAACTGATTTGGTTCCAAATATAAAGTTGCCATACGTACCTTTTGTGTGTTTTGCACATTATTGAGATCGAAGAACTGCTCCATCTGTAATATCCATGTGGCGGGATCCTTGCCATCAAACTTCCTCATATCGATTTTTGGAATATGGTGGGTCTTCGATCCAACATTAGAGTCTATGGAATCATGATTAACATTTCTTTTGTTCACATCATGAGTTTCCTTTACAACCTTTTCACCATTAGTAAGTATTTCTTGTAGAAAATTTGTCAAATCTGTCTTCAAATCTGCCATGTCTATCTTCAAATTTGTCCTCAAATCTATCTTCAGATCATCCATCTTAGCTTCCATGCCCTTTATCTTAGATTACACACCATTTATCTTAGATTCCACTCCATTTATCTTAGCATTTGTTAGCTTTTGTGAGCGTGACATTTGTTGCACTTGTTCTTGTAATTTTGATATATCATGTAGCATTTCTTCCTCTTCTTCATGAGTCATGCTAGAGCTTTCAGGTTCCTTACTAGGTGTTTGCATTTTCTTTCCTCGGGGCATCATTTACCGATAATAATGTTTTACTATGCCCTTTGAATTCCTTCAAACCAAGCTTATGCAAAGATTAAAAAAAAAAACACTACACACCTTTTTTTACTTCGTAGAAGCCTGATATTGAATCTGATGTATCTCTGTAATTTCGAATCATCCAGTTCTAAACCTGTGACCTGTAGTAGCCTTCTATGTCCTCTTTCCAATGCCAGTAGTCTGATCCAGATTGGATTCTCCAAGAAAGAGTTATGCACAATCTCCCACAGTGACCTGATTATAGACTAGTTCAGTAGAGCGAACTTGTATGAAGTGCCACATGTCACTGTTCCAATCTTTGACTCTGAAAAATATATACAAGAAAACTACAGTCCGTCCTCTTTCTGTACCTTCTTACGGAATTTCAATCTGATGCTTAGAAAGAAAGTTATGACGATTTTCCCCAGGTCACCTGTTTTGAATGTAATTCAGGAGTCTAGAAAAAGACCAACTTCCTCAGATCATATCTCTGAAAATATCGCGCAATATGCTCTGAAATTTGGACCCAAGGTTCCGAGCGATTTCTTCTCAAATGGGTTTTTGTTGTGACTTTTGAAACGTCACAGAAAAAACGTTATAGCGAAAATTCCACGATGACCTGTTTGGAGCAGCGAAACCCTAGAATCCAAAGCTCTGATACCAAATGTTATGAAACCAGCACAAGAAAACATAGAAAAGATAGATCAACGCCTTAGAATTCAACCTCTTCGAGGGGGAAACCTCCTTTACATTACATAAATGAACAATTCTTGGATGATTCAAATGAAAAAACCTCCTTTCTATATATAGGAGTCTAAGGAGTCACAATATAATCCAGCCGACTTAACAATAATAATATAAAGCCACAAAAATAACAATAGAGGGATTCTATGGGCAAATTAATAACAATATGGGGGCAATGGGGGCACAACAATATAAATAAGGGGTATAACTACAATAGTAATGGAGTAATCACTAGTATTATAGGGACCCAACAGACTCGTCCAGTGCATGAGCAATAGGATCGTGTGATTCTGGTGGATGATGTGAAATATATCAAGTAGATTGATTTTCAATATGAATGAGAGAGTGATGAGGATCCTAAGAAGCATCAACAAATATCTGATCAAGAGTGGAACTGAACTCAAGGCTACGAGAACCTAACATAACCATCAACTCAGGCTGAAGTGCCTCAACAACTTGAGCGGTTTCCACTTCATTAGAATATATATCATCAAAAACTGGTGGCTTAAAAAGATCAACAACAGGTGAATCTAAATTTTGATCAAATGAATGAGTGAAGAGATCATGATAGCCATGATCAAAAAATTCAAGATGTACATTGGAATTCTCATGATCTGACGAATCATACAAAGGAGGTGATGAAAAATATAAATCTTCACCCTCCGAGTTTCTAGAAATGGAAGATGAAAGTTTGGTTGGTTTCGGGAAGAAATATTGGTCTTTTCTACAATCAGATGATAGACTGACATCCTGTGCAACCTGTGAATGATCAGAAGTGGAAACGTCCAGGGATGGATTTTCACAAGGGAAATTAGAAATGGAAGAATCACAAAATATCTTAGAATAAAGTAGACGAGCTGCAGACATAAGGAGGCCATCCTTCACCACAACTTCTTCTTCCAATTCCCACACATACTCATCCAAAATGATAGCATAGGTTAGCTTCTCAACACCAACTTTGTTGACAACTTGATCTTAGTTAACATAACATGTGAACTCCAGAAAGAATGAACACAACACACCAAAATATGGAGGATCAAAGGAACCATAGGATAGAGGTTGAGAAAAAGAGATCATGTGACAATCATCATGGTTACAGTCTGAATCTACACAGAAATATAGAGTAGGTGGGGTGGGAGGAGGTGACAGTTCAACAGGTTGGTTCGCAACTTTTCCCACCTTGTCTTATAGAGATAAATTTGTTTAGTGAGAAGAGGATTGAGGGTCACTTGGGACAATGACCTCGTCTATCTTAGATTTGGAAGATCTGACATTGAGGTATGCTAGGAGTGGTTCAAAAGATTATAATTCATGTGGATTGTTAGATATGTGAAGAATATACTTAAACCTTTCTGTAAGAATATCACACTCAACTTCATCTTCTAGAAATTGAAAAACGAGATGACGGAAGTGTTGGAAAAATTGTGCAATAGATCCATCAAGTGCTTTGCATAATTCCAAAATTTTGCGATTAAGTTCTTTATGGTCATAAGAAAAGAAATCACAGCCTAACTCTCTGATCATGTGATTGAAAGAGTGAATAGAGGTTGTGGGAAATGTGAGACACCATTGCTTAATGTTCCTTTCAAACATGTAAGTGAACAACCCACAGGAAATGCCATCTAAAGGGACTTCATTCATGTCATAGAAGCCTAAAAAGGAAAATTTGTGTCTTAACAAGGCTATTCCACCTTCACCATCATATTTAAGTTGTGACAAGTCATTGATAACATCCTTCGACACTTCAAATCATGAGGATGAGAAAAATACGCCAGAGTTGAGATTTTCATTTAAGTCATAGATGATATGCATAGATTCAAAACAAACTTTGAGGGATCATCTTTTCATCTGGCCCTCCTTCTAGTGCCACAAATGTTGACGGTGCTAGACCTACCAACATTCAATGGGATCTCCCCAGTAAGAAGTCCCAACTAGACCTCATACTATATGGAATAGGAGTCCCAATAGTGGGTGGTAATATAGTGCCTTGATTGCGATAGCGCAAAGAGGAAAGTATGATACCTTTGGTTAGAAGCAAGTTTGTGAACTTGCAGTGAGTCAAGTGAGATACATGGGGGATTCTAACATACAAAGGTAAGAAGGAAGTGTGTCCCTTAGAATCTTATAATAGTATGCATCCTGAAATGAACACAAGAGTGGAATGACATTAGAAGATGGAAGTGGAATAGACCAAAAACCAAAATGACAGGCTAATCCAATAACATGCTTTCAACAAGATTCATACAATTGCATACAAAATAGTTCATAAGAAAATGCATAAGCCAAAAAACAAACATTGCTAAAGCAGCCATAATAGTCCAACTACAATAAAAACATATGCACGAAAACATGTTGGCTCAGTTCTTATTATTGTAAGTGAAATTTCCATCCATACATACACCATTGGCGGCCACTAGACCCAATAGTGGAACATTGCAATCAACATTGCCTGCTTCTCCAAAGAATTATACTTGCTCTACTCTATAGACAAGCCAAGGCTCGTCACAATACTCTCCAATCCGTCTCTAAGATTAAGCCTAGCCAAAAGCTTGGCTCCCAAAGGCTCATTTTATGAGTTATGAGGTACTATTTATAACAAAGGGTGGGGTGACCCTTGACATTCCCCTTTGGCTCTTTGACTACCCTCATGACTCTTCGACTCCTTTACAAACAACTCTTTACATTACATAGTGACTGTTCACATTCCATTAATGACACTTGGAATTTGACTTACAACATATTTACAAATAATATACATTTTCCATATATACCCATGTGGGTGAAAATAGGCTAGAGTCAACCTAACATCACGAAACACTATGACTCCAATGTTTGGGGAAAGACCAATTTGGAAACCTCCACTTTATGCTTCTTGGTCATGTACTGATGCCAAGCTTAGTATTGTATGATAATGCCCCCAAAATTCTTGATGGTGTCTTAGTGATAGAAGACTCTCGCCTCCATAACATTTGGGTATATGGTCTTGGAACCTATGTCCACCTCATTTAAGGCATGTGCAGCATGGTGTTGACTATAATGGGACCACCAATGTACTTTTGTATGTTATGTGTGCTCAAATCCAAGTCATCGGTTGTGGTCTGTCACCTTAACTTCTCCATGTACCTATCAATCTCTAGCTGTACTTGGTTCTTTTATTTAGCATCAGTGAGGGACCTTACATCTATTCACTCTCTTCCTCAATTGCTGGATGTTCCAACTCATCAACCTGTATTCTCATTGTTTTCTTTGTCATTGTGCCTTTCCTTTGTTCTTATTCCCACTTCTGCTTCTCTTCCTATTCTTTCCTCCTCAACTCCCATCCTTCATTTGGTTGTTTTTCTTCTTGTTGTGGTCTCAGTTTGACTACCTGAAAGCTCTGCTTTTACCTTTTCCTTGGCTTTGTTGTCTATGTCCTTTTCTTCCTTTTGATTCTACTGCCAAAGCTGCCTGCATGAATATTGAATCTAATTTTACTTTGTAGTTTTTGTTCTCCCTTTATTATGTTATCAATTTCCTCTTTCCTTGACCCTATACTAGATTTCCGCCCTCTGCCACTGCTGCTTGTCTTGTTGCCATCTTAGTATTGACTCATTTTCTGCAAATAGTTGAGTGTTTGCATATACTGGCAAGTAAACTAGTGCTTGCTCAACTACTTCCACATTACTGCTTTTAGTAGACTCTCTTGAAGCAGGTGCCATGGTACAATGACAACTAGAGTTAAGCGCTTCATGAGTGCGGTACCTATGGGACAGAAAGGACACTCATGGTAAGAAAGCATTAACTCTTACAAATTTAACTTCGCAGCTTGATGAAGCAACAACGAGGCTATCTCATGAGAGGAAAAGTGTAATTTTGATTGATAGGGGTGACTGAATGACTATGGGAACCACACATTGTTCAGTCCCAACCGTTAGTGTGGAACCTTGATGACTACAACTGTAAGGATGTAGGGCCTGGGAGAGACTATGCATTGCACAGTCTTAGTGGCCAAACTAGGAGACTGGCTCCTGAAACTATGCAGTGTGTAGTTGATCTAGGTCAAGACACGCTCTGCGCAATTCCAGAAGTCAAGGCAGAGGCCTTGAGCTCTTGGATTGTGCAATGCATGTAGTCAAGTGTGAGATCCGGGCAAGGCGAGCCTAGCTCTATCCATGTAGAGTGTGCAAACAAGAAGAGCTTAAGGATGATGTAAGGATGAGTGCATATCTAAATAAGTGTAGATGTATCCATTGAGAACAAGTGAAGTAATCGATAAACTGAAGGAACACGAAGCATGTGAATGGGTTCGCTGCAATGATGAACGTTTGTGAAAAACTGGGAAGACTCATGTGACACATGAGAAAGGAAATCTATAACTTGAAACAAAACTTCTATAAGCTAAAACAAGTTAAAATGCTAGTCATTGTTCAAAAAAATGAGTCAAACATCACCCTCTCAAGCTAAACAAACAAAAGTGACACAAAAAGAGGCATAAGGCGATAAAAGAAAAACTCACCCCGAAAGGCGATGACAATGCTCTGAACACTCCTTGATCTCCTAGGGAATTCTAGAGCTTGACGATCATATGTATAAGTCAGCTCCAGAGGTTTCCATTACACAGAGTTGAGCGAAATGAAATTCATGACTTGTATGCTTGAGATCAAGGACAACAACAACACTTTGTAGAAACTTCTAAATATGGAAATGTGCCACCTTCGGGAAACTAATAATTGATCCCTACTTCCTATGGATGCCATTTTCCCTTTATCTTCTTTATTTTTGGAAACAATGTCATTCATTTCCTGGAAATATTGCACAATTATGGGAAGGACCGGGCAACTCTCTAGTTCATGCACTAAGCAGTTTTTGACCACAGTGGATTCTACATAATTTCTAGGTTGAGTGGCTCTGGCTAACTCTCATTCTCTACAAAAATTCCTAGTTGAAGGGAGGTTGTCAGCTAGATTTGTGCAATTATAGAGATGAAGGCTCACTGTCGCCTTGGACTACACAATTCCCAAGAGAAAGGATGGTTGCCCTCAAATATTGTGTAGTTCACTAAGGTAAGCCAAGAATCAAGTTGAAACCAAGTCAAGAGATTGTCTTTTTGGTTAGATAGTAAGACAAGTGAGAAAACAGAAGCCAAAATGAGAAATATGAAGTTCAATTGAAGCACAAGTACTTGGGTCAGCGCAAGATAAGTTGTTGTGATTTACGGGGGAGCTTCCAAAATGAAGCATGGGCTAAATTTTGGAGCGAGGTTGTAGCCACTATAATAGTTCCTTAACATATCTATTTTGAGAAGATATAATTAGAGATATTCACCCATCCCATTCCTTGTTGCATGAGAGTATCAACTCAGCTAGCTGAGAGAATATGATGGCCCTTCCTACTACTACAAGGTGGCTTAGGAAGAAACAGACCCTTTTCTAGAGGTTTTTGGAGGGAAATGTAATCTTCCCATCAATGCATGCAGTGAGGTGTGATATCCAAGAAAGGGGAGCTGAAATTTGTCCATGGGGAGTGAGATGAAGAAATTTCACAGTGCATGCAGTGAGGTGTGAGATCCAGGCAAGGGGAGCTTAGATCTATCCATGTGGAGTGTGAAAACAAGAATATATAAAGTATGATGTAAGCATGAGTGTATATATGATTAAGTGTAGTTGTATGCATGTGAAACAAGTGTATAAATCGATTAAACTAAAGGAACACGAATCATGTGAAGGAAGTTGCCGCAATGGTGACCATTGGTGCAAAAACAAGAAAACTCATCCGACACTTGAGAAAGGAAATATATAACTTGAAAAAACATTTCTATAATATGAAACAAGTTAAAATTCCAATAGTAATTCAATAAAAGGAGTGAAACAACACTCTCACAAGCTAAACAAACAAAAGCGATAGAAAAAGCGGCACAAGACAATAAAAGAAAAATGCACCCCAAAAAGCGATGAAAATGCTTCCAAGGCTCCTTGAAAGAGGAGACATTCGATGAAGTTCAATCAAATCATAAGTACCTAGGCTAGTGTGAGATAAAGTACTATGATTTATGAGGGAAGCTCCAAAATGAAGCATGGTAAAAATTATGGAGTGTGGTTTTAGCAGCTAGAATAGTTCCTTAACATTTCTATTTTGAGAAGATATAGCTAGAGATATTTCATCATCCTATTCCCTATTGCATGAGAGTATCAACTTTGTGAGATGAGATGATTTGATGGCCCTTCCTACTACTACTACAAGGTGGCCTAGGAAGCAACATACCCTTTTCTAGATATTTTTGGAGGTAAATGTAATCCTCCCCTCAAGGAGGTTGCTCACTACTCATTATATAAATAAGAGGCCTGAGTAACCCTATAGAAGTAAAGATAAGAAGTTGAAGAAGAGGATAAAATTATAGATTTGTGTTTACAAGAAATTTGTGTAAGTCTGTAATGTACAAAAAATATTTCAATTAATAGAAGTGGTGTTCTATTTCAACTCCTAGTTTGGTGTTTTTCTAAGGGTTCTCAACTTCCTTCGGTTAGGGCCCAACATAGGTGCTCTAGATCCCTCTTGTATTATTTCTATCAGTATATGAATCTATTTAATTTCCCAAGGAATTTCTAAATGTTCCTTTTTATAGCACTCATGCATGCTTAATTAGAAAGCTTTAATGAAAAAATATATCTTATATTTTTTGTGATCACTAAGTTAGAATAATTATACTAATTAATTTCATTTCCACTCTGCTTTTACTTCATTTTTCTTGTTGTCACACATTTGCTTTTCATTTTTTAATGTTCATTGTTTTCCTACATGGTGTAACCTATTTTGCAGCTACAAAATCATTTGTAAACTGTCGTGGATATTCCACTAGACAATCCATCACAACAAATCTGATGATATTATATTAAAAATTTGAGATTCTACACTATTACAATTTTATTAAATTTCTAGATTTCTAAAATTAACTTTAATTAGTGCATGCATGTAAAATTAAATCAAACATAAAATTAGGGAATGAAAAAATAAGCTCACAAGCATGTTTAGTCAATTTAGTGTTCCTAAATTGATGTCATTAATTGTCAACCCGGGGCTCGTAAGCTGATGAAGTGAAGGTGTACTATATGTACTTAAGCAACCTCTTAGAGCTTTTGTCGTTTGGGGTGTTGTTTGTGGTTAATTTATCTTCCTAGGATGGAGTGATGTTTTTATGAACAGATGAGTGATGGTGTGTGTAAGGTGAATTCTAGATGAGTGAAGGTGTGTGATTAATGGTTTCTAACTACTTGCTGAAAAGGAAAAGCTTGAAAGAAATAAATAACTTGAAATGAACTGAAAGCAAAGAACCACTTTCTAATGGCATTAGACACCATTCATGCTGCTGCAAATAAAAGGTAAGAAAATCACTTAAAAGACCAATGATAATGTTTATCTCTTCCTAACTCTCTGCCTCTAACACATAGTACTGTGTAAGACACGATTAGGAAGTAGCTAAAGATAAGTCTAAGAAATGATAAAAAATGAGAAAAATCTACTTTAAAGACTAGTTATAATGTTTTGCTCTTTCTAACTTTCTGCCTCTAACACATAGTACTGTGTAAAGCACGATTAGAAAGTAGTTAAAGATTAGTCTAAAAAGTACCCAAAGCCAGCTGCAAGTTATTAGTATTCTGATCTCTAAAAGATAGACAATTTATAATAAAGAGACCATTCATATGTTAGCAGACAGATTTGAGAAATAAAACTAAAAATCAGCTATGAAAATAAAGTAAAGGCAGCAACTTTGAATCTGTCAACTGAAACTACCACTAGATATAAAGCAAATACACAAACACACAAGCAATCCCGGGTTAAAAACCTGCAAAAGAACAATGCTGATCAGCTTAAAATAAAGGCTGGAAATGAAATAACATGAAAGTAAATTACGCTGTACATGTGTCAAGAAAAGGAAATGCTGAATGGAAATAAGGAAATGTTGAACATAAAATACTATACAAGGCTAACATGAACAGGGGCCCTCCATTCATATAACCCAAAGGAGACTCAAGGTATTGAAAACTTCAGAACAGCACTGCTTCTATTACTCCATGTGCAGAAAATTACAGTCAAGAGTGCTAGAACAGCACTATAAAAACAGAGTTTTGAAACTCACTAAAATGATAACAAGTCTGAAAAACACAGCAACTAAAAAGTAACATAAGCGTACGCAGACACAAGTTTTTATAGGCATCTGAAAGATGGCCTAATGCGTACAGCTAAAACTGAAAAATAAACTAACTGTCATGCGTAATTAAGGTTCAATAACACGTCATAAGCCTGCGTGGATGAGCTGGAGGTTCTGGTCGTTATGGGCATTGAAGCGAGAGTTGGATTATGTCCCCCACAACCCGCGTAACACGGACAAGTCACCGTTTGAACTGACGTGACCCAACAGCTTACGCATCACCGTTAAGCTGCCTTTGTTGACCGTAACTTGACCCTCGTTGACCGGAGGTACAGATGACGTGGATGGCTGAAAAAATAGCACAGGAACCTCGAACACCTTGATTCCTAAGTGCCCATGTGGCTCATTTGGAAAAATGACACGTGGAACCTTGAGATTAACAAAAAGGCTGCGGGATCATCAGATGGCTGCGGAATCAGCAGATGGCTGCGGAATCAGCAGATGGCTGCGGAATGCCTGTAAATATGTCAAAATCTAAACAAAACAGTCACACATTAGCAAAATTCGTTAATCATGCTTAAAGTCATATAATGTAATGATCTGGGTTGGTTTGCAAGGAAAATGAGGCAAAAGTGAGAGATGAATGAGGGAAAACTGTAGGTAATGGTGGATAATCAAGTGTAAAGTAGAGGCTCTACATACCCCCACTACGAGGGCATTGCATGTCCTCATGCAATCAAAAACAATGTTCAGTCCACCTGTTGGGATGCCTCTGCTAAGACATCCAACCTTCTCTTCTTTCTCTGTGTGGCCACATTGACTCTTGGTCTTTTCATCAAACACCTGAATTTCAAATCGATCAAAGCTCTGTTTAATTTCATGCATCTCTTCTTGAGCTTTTTGTTTTCCTTCTGCCACAGGCCCATATGAAGCATGGTGTTATCTTGAATCATCTTTTCCACATTGCTCTGTATCTTCAGTTTTTCATTTTCTTGTTTGATGTGGCGATTTAGTACCTCTAGCTCAAATATTTCCTGCTTCAGTGATTGGATTTGCTGCTCCAAAGGTTGAGCAGTGCTTGGACCAGCAACTGCTTGTTCTAGCGTCTCCAGGTAATTATAAACTTTCTGCTGATCAGGGTCAACCTCAGGTGATTTCTTAGGACTAGGCTCATACTGAAATTCAGATCCATGTTCATATTCAGGTTCATGCTCAAAAGGACTTTCCTCACGTGGAGGACTGGTGTCAACATACTCAGCGTGTGGAGAGCTTTTCTCAAAGTCAGGACTTGTAGCAACCTTTTCAGGTGTGCTCAAGTCAATGATGAGTGATTTACCCTTTGTGGCCCCCACTTTTCTTTGTAACCTGCTGCTCCTTCTCACGGTGGTGGTGCTCTATTTTTCTTTTTGTGCTTTTTGCTTTTGTTTTTCCACCTTCTTTGAAAGGGCAGTTTCATGGAGTTTGGCCATTCTTTGTGCTAAGGGCTGAGTATCTTCTTCACTAGAGTTCTTAGGAGTAGCGTAAGTTTCTTGGGCTACAGCTTTGCCTTTATCTTTCTTTTGTTTTATCCTACTCTCTTTTCTCTTTTGAGCAACTTCTTGGGCACGTTCTGAAAGGGTTTCTGTGATGATTCCTTGAGCTGTTTGATCAGTGTCCACAGCAGGCTCAGGATCAATTTCATGTTCAGAATGATGTACATCAGTTTCTTCTTCAATCTGTTCTTGGACAGTTTCCTCTTGGACAACAGTTTCAGGGGTAGCCTCTTTTCTTTTTCTTCTACTCTTTCTAGGCACAGAGGTTTCTCCTGCTTCTTCAAAATGGTTTCTCACAAGAAATCTCTCCCAGGTATCTCTTTTTGCTTTCAACTGTTCCTCAACTAGCATCTTAACAAGACCATGATGATACAGATGTGATTCAATGTTTCTTGGGTTCCTTTGGACAATTGAACACATTTTTCTAAGACTTGAGAGTAGAAAATATGGAAGGTTAATATCATCTCCTAAGAAATGCATCATGACTTTGGCATGGTAAACATATAAAACTCCAAACCTTCCCTCACAAGTAAAGAATTTTTGCACTAATAACAGTAAAGTTGTCCATTCTTCCTTGACATAAGTAACAGGAATCCCTTTTGTAAAAATGCTGGTATCCATACCTGGGTTCTTTAAGATTTTCTTCCACTGTTGGTCTTGTACTGATTGGTTTTTAAACCATCTTTCTCCAGTTTGTGGGAGTGAAGTGGCCTGTGCTATGCTGCTCTCAGTGACTGTAAACTTCAGGTCCCCTATCTCCACTTGATTATCTTTGTCTCTGAAGGAACGTGCAAAGGCCTTCGTAACCTCTTTGTGGTAACCTCTGAATTTCTGGATGCATTGGAGCCAGTTTGCTTTTTGCAAAGCCTCTTTAACTTGAGGATATCCCTCCAGAAATTTTGAACCCTCAGGTTCTGCTCTTAAGAGTTTACCCATTGGCTCTACGGCTCTGTTCTAGGACTTTTGGAAAAAAGGTTACACGGCTTCAACAGTGGCCCTAACACAGTAAATTTACGGCTCTACTGTAACAGTCGTAACATACGTTCACTAATAACCAGAATTAGCAGAGAGGAAAACGTAAAACAGAGTATGGCTGAGGTAGCAGCGTAGTGAGCACAACGGAATAGGAACTGTGGAAATGAAACAGCGTGAATGGAATGATACGAGAGTATGAGGGTTATGAAATCATGGGTAGAAACGATTAGGTCCTTAGGTTTCGGTCATGGGTTTACACTTGGCTGCGGGAATTATGACGCAGAGAGACGTAGTACAGTAGTCTACGTCACTTAGGTACGAAAATCTTAATGGAGGAGACAGCCGCAATTGAGTTTCAAAATCGTGAGGATCATGACCGATAAGTGTGGGGGATATGTGGATTTTTGGTCATATGATGGGAAAACTGGTAATCATTACATTAAATGGCAAGAAACATAACCCCAGAAACTTTGCAAAATGAGATAACCGTAAGTTTAAGATTTAGATCATACCTCAGATTCGCGCTTGGATTGCCTTTGATCATTTTCCACTAACCCTTCATTGTTTTATTGCTGTTGCATGATTCGTTTCCACTTATTGTTGATGACTTCTGAACTGTAAATTTCTTTTCAAACAGGCTGTGTTTTTTTTTTTTATGCAGGTGCAGAGAGCTGCGGAATCGTTAGATGGCTGCAGAATCTCCAGATGGCTGCGGAATCTGCAGTGGTACCCTCCGGCTGCACAAAATAACTTTAGTTGTCTAAAAAAAAATGACTTTATTGATGGAATGAAATGTAATGAATGGATGGAAAGAAATGAAGTGAAGTGAGAGTGATTAAATGAATGACATGGTGAATGAGGTGGATGAAATGGCGAAATGAGATGGAAGAGAGAGAGATATATTTTTTTTTGGAAAACATGAGGTGTCAGGTGAGCCTGATTTTCACCTCAGGTTTTCTGCATGAGACTGCCAATCAGAGATTGGTTTTCAGGCTCATACATTTATTTTTTCTTTTTCTTTTTCTTTTTTTTTTTTTTTCTTTTTTTTTTTTTTTTTTTTTTTTCAAAAACCAAAGATTAGGCTAATGGAGGAGAAGAATCCTTCTCCACCAACCTGATTGCAGAATCTTCTTTAAACAACTTGACAAACTCTTCTTTTGAGAATGGCTTTTGGTAGATTTTCAAGCGATGGCCATTCACAATAAGAGGAGTATGAAATTCATCAATAGTTTTCACTCGAACTGCTCCATTGCTAAAGACTTCATCAATCTCATATGGCCCAAGCCAATGAGTTTGAAACTTTCCTTTGAAGTCTTTGAACTTTGAATCAAACAATAGAGCCCAATCTCCTTTCTGAAACTTTCTTTCTTTGATATGACGATCATGCCATTTAGATCTTTGGTGCTGAACTAGATCGGTCCTTAGAATTGCATCTTGTCTTATTTCATCTAGCTCATTTAGCTGGTCCATTCTGTGTCTTTGAGCTTCTGAGAGGCTCATTCCCAATTGGACTGCCATCTTGAAGGTCTTGATTTGGAACTCAATGGGGAGCAGGACTTCCTTCCCATAAACAAGTTCATAGGGAGAATGTCCTGTTGTGTTCTTCCATGTAGTCCTATAGGCCCATAAGGCTTCAGGGAGCCTTTCCGCCCAATCTCTTCTACGAAGATGAACAGTCTTGGTGATAATGCCTTCAAGAACTTTATTGGTAGATTCCACTTGGCCATTTGACTGTGGATGGTATGGAGTAGATGTTCTGTGCTTGATCTTATATTCGTCCATCAGCTTCTCCATTAATTTAGATGTAAACTGGCTGTCCTGATCTGTCACAATTTCCCTTGGGACACCAAAACGAGTGAAAATATCCTCAAAAAGAAATTGAACAACTGAATTTTCAGTGGCAGAAGGCAATGCTTTTGCTTCTACCCACTTAGTAACATAATCAGTACAAACCAGTATATACTTCTTTTGCTTTGATGGAGGATTAATTGGTCCAACGAAATCTAGAGCCCATTTCTCAAAGGGTTCGATGCATACCTGAGGCCGTAGAGGCATTTCATTTGAAGGAGTTGGTTTCCCAACTCTTTGGCAGCTGTCACACCTTTTAACATACTGCTTTGCATCTTTAAAGAGAGAAGGCCAATAATATCCTAGAGAAAGGATTTTATAGGCTGTCCTCTTGTCAGCAAAGTGCCCGCCGCATGGTTCATCATGACATGGCTTAAGGATCTCAGGCATTTCATCTTCCCGAACACACCTTCTGATTATGCAATCTGGCCCTGTTTTGAACAATTCATTAGAAATCCAAGAATAATGTGCACTCTCCTGAATGATTTTCCTTTTCTCATTAGGAAATAAGTGTAGAGGAAGCTTCCCTGTAACAAGATAATTAGCCATATCTGCATACCAAGGAGTCTTGGTAGTCACTGCAAACAAGTATTCATCTGGAAACTTATCTTCTACTGGAGAATCTTCATTAGTGTTTTGGATTCTAGACAAGAAATCAGCTACTGTGTTTTGTTTTCCAGGTTTATCTAACACATTAATGTTGAATTCTTGTAAAAGTAAAAGCCATCTTGTAACTCTACCATTAGTGACAGGTTTGTTCATCAAATATCTTATGGCAGAGTGATCAGTATGGACAAAGGTTTCATAGCCGGTTATGTAGTGTCTAAACTTGTTGATTGCATGTACCACAGCTAAGAACTCTTTTTCTGTAACAGTATAATTTAACTCAGTGGGAGTCAAATTCTTACTTGTGTAATAAATGGCATAAGGGATCAAATCCTTTTGTCCCAAAACAGCTCCTAGAGCTGTATCTGAAGCATCAGTAGAAATGTGGAAAGGGAGTTTCCAATTTGGCTCCCTTAAGATGGGTGCTTCAGATATTCTAGTCTTTAAAGCTTCAAAGGCAGATTGACACTCAGGATCCCATTTGAACTCACAGTCCTTGGTAAGCAATTTGAAAAGAGGGGATGCTATCTTAGTGAAGTTTTCAATAAATCTTCTGTAATACCCAGTAAACCCAAGAAAACTTCTAACATCCTTCTGGCAATTTGGAACAGGTAACTTAGAGATGACTTCAACTTTGGATCTATCAACCTTAATCCCATCTCCTGAAATATGATGTCCTAAAACAATCCCTTCAGTAAACATCATAAAACACTTTTCATGACTTAAAGAAAGATTTGTTTCCTTACATCTTACCAGTACTTTTTCCAAATTTTCTAAAGCTTCTTCAAATGTATTACCATAAACTGTGAAATCATCCATGTATACCTCTACACAATCATGAATCAGATCTGAAAAGATTCCTAGTACAGCCCTTTGAAATGTAGCGGGTGCATTGCACAATCCAAAAGGGAGTACTCGGTAGGCAAAAGTTCCCCAAGGACAAGTAAATGTGGTTTTGTCTTGATATTCAGGTGCTACCTGAATTTGATTATACCCACTAAAACCATCCAAGAATGAGAAATACTTTTTACCTGCTAAAGTGTCTAGTACCTGATCAATAAAAGGTAGAGGGAAATGATCCTTTAAGGTTGCCTTGTTCAATTCTCGATAATCAATGCAAACTCTCCATTTACCATTCTTTTTGGGCACTATAACCAAGGGAGAAACCCATTGGCTATCTGAAATGGGGTAAATGAAGTTTACCTTGAGCAATTTCTGGAGTTCTTCTTTCACGATTTCCCTAAGGTTTGGATTCATCCTTCTTTGTGGTTGCCTAATAGGTCGGCTATTTTCTTCAATATAGATGTGATGAATACAAGTCTTAGGATCGATTCCTTTCATGTCAGTGTATTCCCATGCAAAGGCAGTGGAATGTTTTTGCAACAGTTTAGTTAATTCTTCTTGTTGTGGTCTTCCCAAGTTTTTGTTAATGTTCAATGTTTTTCCTGGAAGGATTTCAACTGTAGAACTACCAAACTCTTCCATTGAGAAGAGAGACATCTGTCTAGAGGAGAGATATTCAATGTCCGCATCTAACTGAAACTGTGTAGAGTCATATTCTAAAGGTATTTCAAAATTTTCTAATGTATTTAGAATTTGACTATCCTCACTGATTTCAGAGATGGTTAGAACAGGTTGAATAGTATCCTCATCATCAACCCACTCATCTTCTCCTATTTCTGTTATTGCCTTTGCTGGAGGATACAAGTTGAATTTCTTGGTGGAATTACCATCTGATATATACATGTCCCCAGACCTACAACTTATGAAAGCATCAGCTGTGGCCAGCCAAGGTCTTCCTAAAATAAGAGGATGTCCTCCTAGATTGTTCTTGGGAGTTAAAATCATAAAATCAACTGGATATTCCCAAGAATCTAGAGAGACTGGAATATCTTCCAATACACCATCAGGTTTAATGATTGATCTATCTGCAAGTTGCAGTAAAGTAGGTGTAAAGAGAAGGTTAGGAAGCTTTAACTGATCCATGGTCTGTCTACTCATAATGTTGATTGCGGCTCCTAAGTCAATCAAAGTATTTGGGATTTCAACCCCATTAATATGAGTTTTGACAATAGGGCTACCAGGATCTACATATTTTTGCATGGTAATCTTACCCATCATTATGTCTGCAATTTTTCCAACTAGATGTATCCTTTTAGTATCTCTGGTTCTTTTTCCTGTTTTCTTCAAACTCAACTCCTTTATTGTCTTCGCTAGAATGGGAATTTCTTTAATGGCTTGTAACAAGGGAATCTTGATACAGACATTCTTCAATTCATCTAGGAAGCTATAGTCAGGCACCCATATCTGCTTTTCCACCCCTTTGTCAGTTTGCAATCTTTCAGGAAAAGGAGGTGTAGCTACAGGTGTAGGTTGCTCAACTATGGGAGTTGTAGAGGTTGATTCTTTTTCTTTTTCTTTTTGGATATTTTGGTTTTGAAGTGATACTTCAGAACCTTTATTGACTTTGAGAGATTCTTCCTCAGAAATGCTTGGTTGTTGAACACTTGTAGAAGGTTGATCTAAGATTCTACCTGATCTGAGTTGTACTTCATTGAGAGGAACAACCATATAGGTAGGGAATGGTTGACCTTCCATCATGTAAGCATTTTGAGGGTTCCTATTATTTGGATTTGGTAATGGCTGAGAGGGAAGTTGATTTGAATTCTGCTGGGATTGAAGCGATAGTTGAGAATTTTGATTTTGTGGAGGAGGTTGTTGTTGTTGAGGTAATGGCAATGATAGTTGTTGACCTTGGTTTGGAAGTTGTGGAGCTTGCTGATTCTGAAAGGATGGAGGATATTGATAGAATTGAGCAAATCTCCCATAAGGATTTTGCATGCTTTGCATCCATGCTTGAAAAGCATTTTGAGGTTGAGGCCAAGGTTGTTGCCAAGGATTCCAATTTGGTTGGGATTGAGAATTCATAGAGTTGTTAAACCCTTGATTCTGTTGTCCTTGCCAAGGTCTCCTTGCAATAAAACAGAGAGATTCAAGTGTATCTGGATCCTCTTGAAAGACTTCTTTGAGGCCAGGAATTGAAGGACAATCCTTGGTCTCATGAGTTTCTGAGCAAATTACACATGTTTCTACAACGTGTGCATCTAAGGGACATTCCCTTAAAGCATGTTTCTTTCTGCATTTCGGGCAAAAGATAGCCAAAGCCTCAGCTTCTGCTTTTTGTTTATTGTGAATCTTAAGGGTATCTAGTTGTTCACTAAGGCTCCCTAAGATGTCAGTTTTAAATTCATCAAGCATACTGCCGATTTCAGCCCTACTCACTGATCCTGTTGCAGATTTATTTTCCCTAAGGAGAGAAGGATCTCTAGGCCCTTTTTGAGTTTTTGATTTGCCCCTTGAGAGATGGATACAGAGTTCTGCTATATCATTGAGTGAAATTTGAGAAATATCCCCTTTATCCATCATGTTTAAGATGTCTATCCATTCATCCCTAATGGCTTTTAATAAGAGGGCTTTTAAGGTCTCTTCATCCAAGGTACTCATTTTTGCTCTTTTCAAGTTATATTGAAATCTCTCAAGTAAATCTTCTAGGCTCTCATCTTCTTTTTGTATCATTTTAAAAACCTCGTCCTTGTGATTAGTAGGCATACAATAGTCCAAATACCTATCCAAAAATGTCTGTTTCATTTCATCCCAAGTCCTAATGGATTGAGTGAGTAACCCCATGAACCATTTCAAGGCTTGATCCTTCAGTGTTGAAGGGAACAATTTGAGTTTCTGAGAGTCATCCAGGTAGTCATAAGTTCGACATACCACTTCAAACTCAAATAAGAATGTTTCAGGGTCCTCAGTCCTTAACCCATGGAAGTTAGGGAGGACAGATGGTGATATGTTTTTCATGGTGGCTCGGGAATCCTCATTAACAATGGGAAATCCAAATGAATTATCCCCATCTCTATTTCCTCCTCCAAGGGGACCTCTTCCTCCATTATTGTTATTGTTGTTTCCTCCTCCTCCTCTACCTCTACCTCTACCTCCTCCTTCTTCCTCTGCCATGATGATTCTCCTAGGGATTTCAAAGTCTTCTGGTTCCTCTACAAAAGGTGAATGAGAAGAGATTTCTCCTTCTTCTTCAGATGATTCCAATTCCTCAATTACAATTGGTCTTTCTATAGGAGAAAGAGAAGAGTCTCTTCCTGGTTCAAACTCAATAGAAGGTGTAGGAGAGTCAACTCTTGGCTCTTGAATTCCAGGAATTCTAGGACTAGGAGTTTCGGTTGGAGATAAGGGGGGTGTCTCTTGTCTATCCCTTGAAGCAGATGGACTTGTAAAAATTGAACTTCGAGCTCTAGCTAAAAACCTTCCTCTAGAATCTCTAGCTCTATGCATGTCATTTTTTTTATTATTTTTCTTCAAGTCAAGTTAATAGTTCTTTTTCTGATCTTCCAGTTCACTCTAGGTGCAAGAAGAGAGCATACTCAAGAAACTACCAAATCAATAACTTTCTCTTTTCTGATCCTCCAGATCACCTTGCAGTGCAAGAGGAGAGCATACTTTGATAGGTTATCAACTTCTTTCCTTGAAATTTTTATGTTTTTTTTTTTCTAAGAATATGGCTACTTAATTTCACTTCCCCGGCAACGGCGCCAAAATGTTTAGTCAATTTAGTGTTCCTAAATTGATGTCATTAATTGTCAACCCGGGGCTCGTAAGCTGATGAAGTGAAGGTGTACTATATGTACTTAAGAAACCTCTTAGAGCTTTTGTCGTTTGGGGTGTTGTTTGTGGTTAATTTATCTTCCTAGGATGGAGTGATGTTTTTATGAACAGATGAGTGATGGTGTGTGTAAGGTGAATTCTAGATGAGTGAAGGTGTGTGATTAGTGGTTTCTAACTACTTGCTGAAAAGGAAAAGCTTGAAAGAAATAAATAACTTGAAATGAACTGAAAGCAAAGAACCACTTTCTAATGGCATTAGAAACCATTCATGCTGCTGCAAATAAAAGGTAAGAAAATCACTTAAAAGACCAATGATAATGTTTATCTCTTCCTAACTCTCTGCCTCTAACACATAGTACTGTGTAAGACACGATTAGGAAGTAGCTAAAGATAAGTCTAAGAAATGATAAAAAATGAGAAAAATCTACTTTAAAGACTAGTTATAATGTTTTTCTCTTTGTAACTTTCTGCCTCTAACACATAGTACTGTGTAAAGCACGATTAGAAAGTAGTTAAAGATTAGTCTAAAAAGTACTCAAATCCAGCTGCAAGTTATTAGTATTCTGATCTCTAAAAGATAGACAATTTATAATAAAGAGACCATTCATATGTTAGCAGACAGATTTGAGAAATAAAACTAAAAATCAGCTATGAAAATAAAGTAAAGGCAGCAACTTTGAATCTATCAACTGAAACTACCACTAGATATAAAGCAAATACACAAACACACAAGCAATCCCGGGTTAAAAACCTGCAAAAGAACAATGCTGATCAGCTTAAAATAAAGGCTGGAAATGAAATAACATGAAAGTAAATTACGCTGTACATGTGTCAAGAAAAGGAAATGCTGAATGGAAATAAGGAAATGCTAAACATAAAATACTATACAAGGCTAACATGAACAGGGGCCCTCCATTCATATAACCCAAAGGAGACTCAAGGTATTGAAAACTTCAGAACAGCACTGCTTCTATTACTCCATGTGCAGAAAATTACAGTCAAGAGTGCTAGAACAGCACTATAAAAACAGAGTTTTGAAACGCACTAAAATGATAACAAGTCTGAAAAACACAGCAACTAAAAAGTAACATAAGCGTACGCAGACGCAAGTTTTTATAGGCATCTGAAAGATGGCCTAATGCGTACAGCTAAAACTGAAAAATAAACTAACTGTCATGCGTAATTAAGGTTCAATAACACGTCATAAGCCTGCGTGGATGAGCTGGAGGTTCTGGTCGTTATGGGCATTGAATCCAGAGTTGGATTATGTCCCCCACAACCCGCGTAACATGGACAAGTCACCGTTTGAACTGACGTGACCCAACAGCTTACGCATCACCGTTAAGCTGCCTTTGTTGACCGTAACTTGACCCTCGTTGACCGGAGGTACAGATGACGTGGATGGCTGAACAAATAGCACAGGAACCTTGAGCACCTTGATTCCTAAGTGCCCATGTGGCTCATTTGGCAAAATGACACGTGGAACCTTGAGATTAACAAAAAGGCTGCAGGATCATCAGATGGCTGCGGAATCAGCAGATGGCTGCGGAATCAGCAGATGGCTGCGGAATGCCTATAAATATGTCAAAATCTAAACAAAACAGTCACACATTAGCAAAATTCCTTAATCATGCTTAAAGTCATATAATGTAATGATCTGGGTTGGTTTGCAAGGAAAATGAGGCAAAAGTGAGAGATGAATGAGGGAAAACTGTAGGTAATGGTGGATAATCAAGTGTAAAGTAGAGGCTCTACAAAGCACATAACACACAAGATATGCTCTCTAGGAATCCTTTTCGGGAGAAAACCCAGTTGGAAGGTGAGGTCGCTTTGCTGTCTTTCTCTGTCTGAAAATATGGATGCAGGTGCAAAGAAGTAATGCATGTGGCCTATGGGCTGCTATAGTGCATAGATCCTCTTTGCGAGCTCTACCTCCTATCACTCTTGGCTATCTTTTCTCATATGTGGAACAAATTCTCTTGAAATAATGGAATGCCTCGTCCTCCTAGTGACACAATTATAACACATCTCGATAACCTACTAGTGGTTAGGTTTGACTACATCAACTCTTAACTAGAGTTACAAAATAGACTCTTATAGATTCTTTTACATCAAAACCACGTGGATAGCCCCTTTTCCATGAATAATGGGGGTTGACTTGGCCTCCTCTCGAACTATGGTGTGAAAACAGGAAGGTCAACTTTTGAGTGGTATAATTTTTTCAAATGAGCTCTGGTTGATGTGCTTCTTGCACCATTGGAAATATCTCTACGTGTAGAATAATATGAAAATGTGCTAAAAGAAAGTAATAAATTTTTATCCCCAAAAAACGTCGTTTGATGCCTCAAAACACCCCTTGAAGGTTTCAAAGCCTATTTCGCCAAATTGGATCCCATTAGTTAGATGGTCCTGTGAGTTTATTCCTCCACATTTTCCACTCCAAATGCATCAATATGGATGAAAAACAATATAATAATCCAATTCAAGTCACACGTCCCCATTTTGGGAGGCTTTTGATCCCCAAAATATTCTACTGAAGGAGGTGAGGAAATGTTTCCTCCACCTTCTCTCTGGTGTACCATTTAGTTCTGCCTGGAAGTTGTCCCTTCAAACCAATCTGTCAAAGGTATTGTTGCCCTTGTCTTGTAGTTTTGGACCTCTTCTGCAAAATTATATCTTTTATCAACTCTTCCTGAGCATCTAGTGCCAAATCCTCCACAAAAGGTAGGACATGTTTCTCTTCCTTATCTAGCATGGAAGGCTCATAGAGTTTCAAAATCTCTACATTTATAACTAAGTAAATGTGCATATCTAGTGGTAAACTGAATTGATAGGCATTATCACCCACCTTTTATAGTATCTCAAAGCGATCATACCTTAGAGCCTTGATTTTCTTACCAAAACCCTATAGTCTCTCCTTGTTCAACTATAGCCATACTCTATCTCCCACCTTGAATGATTTCTTTGATCTGTGTTGATCATTCCTAGCCTTATACTTCACCTGCAACTTCTGCAGTGTTTCATGTACCTATAGATGGATCTACGTGATCTTCTCTATAATTTTTTCAGCTCTCAAAGCGTCTCCTATAAGGTCTTCCTTCACTCCTCTTTGTTGCCCATATGCAATATCCAAAGGTGGAGGTGGAAAATATCCAAAACATGTTTCAAATGGGGACTTTCATGTAGAAGTGTGGACAAGTTTATTATAAGAATGTTGTATATATACTAGATTTTTATCCTAGGTCTTTGGATGGTTCTAGTTGTAAACCCTCAAAATTTTCACCAAAGTCATATTGACTACTTCTATCTACCCATCTATTTGTGGATCGAATGTTGTAGATATCTTCAACTCTATGTCCATCTTCTCCCACAATGTAGTCCAGAATGCAATGAGAAATATTGTATCCCTATTTGAAATGATGCTCCTTGGTATCCCTGAACCTGTCAACTACCACGAGCAAGTAGTCATGTCCATTCCTGGTTATCAATAAACCTCCCACAAAGTCCATAGAAATTATTTCCCAAGGACGAGTAGGTACAGGTAAGGGATGACACAAACCTTTTTTCTTGTTGCTAGGCTTGTTGGTACAACAAAGCATGCATCCTCTTATGAACCTAGCTACTTTCTCTTGCATCTTGGGCCAATACACATACCTCTGCAATTTAGCCACGGGTTTCCCTACACTAATGTACCATGCAACCTTGGAGGCATGAGCCTCTCTAATCAGCTGCAAATGCTCACCTTTAGGAACACATATGTTATCGACCATGTAGAGTAACCCATCCTAGATATGGTAGTCAATGGTTTTGTCGCCATCGCGTACATGATTCTGACTCTACAAACCTTGATACACCTCCTTAAAGTTGTCATATTTTGAATATGCTTCTATGTATGCATCATGGGTGAATGGCTCCATGTGCATAAGAGTCCCCAAAGTTGTAATATTTGATGTGGGTGGCCTTAAAAGCATATCATCCAACTTGTTTGTGTTTCCCTTCTTATACTTTATCACCAAATGAAACTGTTGTAAAAACCCCATCCACTTGTAGTGCCTGGTCTGTTGTAGCTTATTTTGGGCCTGTAGGTACTATAACAGCTAGTGCTCTATGTGGATTATTGTCTCCTTTTCCATCAAATAGTGCTTCCACTTCTTCACAACTTGCACCATCGCATAGACCTCCTTGTCGTATGTAGGGTAGTTAAGAACTACACCATGAAATACTTCAGAATGGTAGCAAACGAGCCTTCCTCCTTGCTTCAAGACAACTCCCATAACATACCCACTCACATTTGTCTACACTTCAAAGGGTCATTGCAAGTTTGGTAATTCCGGAATTGGTTCTTCACTAATATTCTTCTTTAACTCATTGGATGCCTTCTATTTCCATTTCCCCACTAGAAAATATTGCCACTTGTTGTTATGGTGTGGTGTAGTGCTACTACCACTGAGAACGAGGCTATGAATTTCTTTAGGTATTGTGTTGCTCCAATGAAACTCCTAACCTTAGTAACATTAGTAGGCACCAACCATTTCATGATGGTCTCCATCTTGGAAGGATCTATCTTCAATTATCCTTCACCAATCACATATCCCAAATACACTAAGGGCTCCTACGCAAACTTGCTCTTCTTGAGATTTGATAGCAACTGGTTCTTCTTCAATGTTTCCAGCACTTGCCTCAAATGTGAAATATGCTCCTCCCAGGTATCACTATATAACAATATATCATCCAAATAGACAATAACAAATGAATCTATAAAAGGGCACAATGCATCATTCATTAATCTCATAAATGTAGCTGGTGCATTGCATAGCCTAAATGGCATAACTAACCACTCATACCAACCTTGCCTGGTTTTGAAGTTGGTCTTCCATGTATCTTATTCTTTGACTTGAACCTAGTGAATCTAGACTTCAAGTCCACCTTGGTGAAATATTTTTCTTGCTACAACTAATCTAACATATCATCTATCCTAGGTAGGGGGTATCTATTCTTGAGCGTGATTTTATTCAACGCCCTGCAATCTATACACATCCACCAAGTACCATCCTTTTTTGGCACAATGATGATGGGTGACCCACATGGTGATGTACTCGGTTGAATGACACCATGTTCCAGCAATTGCTGGAACTTTTTCTTCACCTCACTTGCTTCTATAACATACTGCCTGTATAACCCAATAACTAGCAATGGGGATTCTAGCGATAGCTCGATCTCATGTTCCACTTATTTCTCAAGGGGTAGCCCTTTAGGCTCTTGGAAGATGTCCTTGTATGCCTATAACGACTGCTCCAATTTTTGTTTTTTTTCTTAGCACACCTCTCTAGGGATGCCTTGCTTCTTATTGACTCCTCTACAAACTGATTTTCTCTTAAAAACAATAAAACATACTTCTTGCTGGAATTGATTAATTTCTTGGCTTGGTTGGCACTTAGTAGTGGAATTTTTGACTTTCCTTTATGCACATTGATGATGAACGATTTTACATCCTTGATGAGCCGGTATTGGTTAGATCTCCTCATGAATATTGCATCATGCATGTACATGTATGGAATCCCAAACATGACTCCACATACATCAAGGGGAACCACATCCAAATCTACTTCAATAAAATCATCACTGATAGAAATTATAATTTTGCATTTTTTTGTTACCTTTAGTTCTGAATCCTTATTTACCCATTCCAGTGGATATGGGTTTGGATGATCGCGAACTTCCAACCCAAACTTCTTGACTAGATCTACTGCATTGAGATTTGTGTTTGATCCTGAGTCAAACAGAGAATCAATCTTTGTCTTCTTGACATGTATATTTACATGGAGGATTTTGGTCATTTCTTTCTCTTCCAGTTGTTGAAGGCTATTCAAATTCACCTCCTTCTTGATCCAGGTCCGGGTGTGACAAAGGACATTTCCAAGACCTTTTACTTTCATGTTGTGTTAAATTGAATTTTTAAAAGAACCTAAATGAATACATCTGCATGATGTAAAGAAGAGGAACATGACATTCATCAGCACATGAAAACATAAGTCGTTGATAACGGAGTTTGTCTAGGAGGGACTACGTCTCTGGACCCTGATGTCAAGAGGGTGTATGCCACTGCATTAAGTGTTGTCAATAGTGATGATGTAGATAAGAGGTTACGTCGCTATCATACAAGGAAAATTCCCTCACACAGGAGTGGCTCCAAGAGATGTTCCACTATAGGAACTCTCAGTCAAAAAGGACTCGTATTAGTATGACATAAACTCATCCATGATGATAATGAACATCCCGTCAACATGGCATAAAATGGAATTCAGTGAAATCATACATGGTGACACATGAGTATCCCATCAACATAATGACAAAGGGGTCTCAAACGAAACATGATGAATCATGACAACAAATACATCCCACAAATGATTGTGCATCACATCAAGCAGGAATCATTGAAACAAATAAGAAACAAGATCCCTCATCAAACATTAAACAGGGATCTGTGCAGCAAAATGCGTAGCAAAAAGAAGTACATGAACATACTACATATACCTCACATCTTGAGGCCATTTGAAGAAAAGGATGTCAAATTGCTGAAGCTAGCCATACCATCAATCTCATGGTGTTGAATCTCATGAAATGGCTGCTCGCACATGAATGCTGACACTTGCACTCCACTTGGAAAAGTGGCCAAAAAATGAAATGAGCAAATGGAAAATATGAATGCACCATTAGATTTGTGGCATCGAATAGTGAAAAATCAACTATCAAATTTCTAAATTCTTAGAAAATGAAAATATGGGGCTCAAGGAATCTTTTAGATTCCCCTACATTCCTTAAAGATTCCCTCCTCCAGGTCCTCTACAAATTTTCTAATCAGATCAGGAAATTGACTGCACCATCGGGTTTGTGTCACTGAGAGGTGTAAGATCGACATAAAATTTGTCCAATTTGGACACTGCAAAAATTTCACCCTCCTGAGAATTTCTCCCAATCATGGTTCCACTTGTGTTTTTCTCAGACTTATGGTCCCACCTACAAAATCATTAAAAAAATATTATATCTCGATCTATGTGCCCACTATGGGTTCCTCCATGCTTGGGCGTACTGGGTAAAAATGAGTTTATTTATAAGTTTTCGAGCATAGTTTACAGAAAAGTCCATTGCTAGAGTGGTTAGTGATCCGTTTGTTGTGGAGAAGGTCAGGTGGTCAAACCCCACCCCCTCCCATTTTACATAACAGCCATATTAATTTTGGAAGGGAGGTCAGATTGGGCCCACCTTGGGCAGCCCACCCACCTCACCTTTGCTCCAACGACATCCCTTACAATGTGGTGATTTCATTTAATGTGTGTTGAGCCTCGAACCTGCACCTTCCTATACACCCTCTCAGCCTTCTTTTTCCACTCATTTCATCCACCTAGTTGATTAAATCATTGTATTTTAGTTTAAAAAAGAGCTTTTGACATGGTTTTCTAACTACGCTGATGACTGTTGTTTGGTTTAGAATTTTGTTCAGACAGCTGCGGAAGCTTCTCAGTTTCCGCAGCCAACACAGGTTTCCGCAGCTGACCCAGGTTTCTGTAGCCAACACAGGATTCTGCAACCGTTTTGTCAAACACCATGCTACAGGTGTCCTCTGAAGAAACGAGCCACATGGGCAAGTTACAGGAGTCAAGGACATGGAACGTGTCCCTCCAGATCATCCAGCATGCCCATAAAAGCCCGTGGTCAAACAGGGGGCAAAGGATAGTCAACGGAAGTGTTCAGCGGTGGCACGACTCTGCATAGCTCTGTTTTTGAGCACGTGAAGCTACGTGGCACAGTCCTTAGCCACGAAGACATCCTGGTAGTGTGAATCCAACAGCCATACCTCTCAGATTTAATAAACATGATGACAGTTACCTAGATCCGGGTTGAAGAGGATTTACATGTCTCTGGCAGCGTGGTTAATAGCGTAGATTTAGTTAATTTGTTTATCTTTCTTTCCTTATAAATAACGCGTCCATGGACGCTGTAAAAGTTAATCTCTGGTGATATAATTCGAAGTTGTTGTATTTCCCCACTACACTTTTACGTTGCTGTTTAATATATGAGAAGACTGGTTTAAACTTAAGCTTGTAGTTGTTCGTTGAATCGGCTGAAGTGGCAGAGGGCCCCTGCTCACTAAAGCATTGTACAGTTGTCCTTTAACTCTTGCATTACTTTTTTTCCTGTTCATGTATATTAGCTGTACAGTTGTCATTTAAATGCTGCGTTTTATTTCACCATGTATATTAGTTGTACATAACAAAGCTTTTGATTTCTGTTGATTTACATTTTCATTGCTGCTCTTGTATGGTTACAACTGATCAGTGTTTTCTACAGGTTTTCTTAGGCAGCCCGGGGCAATTGTTCACCTTTTCTTTTTATAACTATTGGCATACGAGATCATCTTGTCTTTGTCGCTGACTCTTGTTTTCTGAAGTTTGATTTCCAGTACTGTCATTTCCTTAAGTTGTACATTTATTTTCTGCTCTTAGATATCATGCTATTCATTTGTTAACGGTTTCTTTCTATAATCAAATAACTTTATTAGGAACCAGAATATCACTCATTATAGCTTGATTTAGTTTGCTTTAGATCTCACATTGCTTGACTTGTTCATGATTGTTTCTCACAGGGTAAATTAAGCTGAAAGGCAAAAGGTCAAGAGAGTTAAAGTAGTGTGATTAGTTTCTTTTATGCAGTTTAACTTCTTTTAGATTTCACATTGTTTAACATTTCATGATATCTTTTCACAAGGAAGATTGAGTTGAAGAGTTAAAGTAGTGTGGATTAGTTGTCCTTACTTTTAATTGAATTTAGTGTAGATTTCACTTTCATTTTCATTCAGCAACAAAGATACTGGGCCGATGTCATTAGTTCATTATTTGATGCCTTTATTTCTTTTCAAGAATTGATTTCATTGCAGTTATTTTAAATCTTTCTTTCTTTTAAGTTTTGAAAAACCACTTAGAGATCACCATAATCTTCCATATTTCACTTGCTTTATCACCTTTTCATCATCTCACATTAGGGAAAGATAAATCCAAAAACAAACTTAAAAAAAAAAACTAAAAACGACAAAAGACTAAGGAAATGGTTATCTAGTACATATAGTACACTTCACTTCGTCAGTTTACGAACCCTGGGTTGACATTTTAAAGTAGCAATTTAGACCTCACTAAATTGACCAAACATTTTGGCGCTGTTGCCAGGGAAGTGAAATTAGGTAGCCAATTTCTAAAAAAAAAAAACAAGAAAATTTCAGGGAAGGAAAATTGATAACCTCTCAAAGTATGCTCTCCTCTTGCACTTAGTGTGATCTGGAGGATCAGGAAAGAGAAAGTTATTGGTTTAATAGTTTCTTGAGTATGCTCTCTTCTTGCACCTAGAGTGACCTGGAAGATCAGAAAGAGAATTATTAGCCTGACTTGAAGAAAAATATAAAAAAAAATGACATGCATAGAGCAAGAGATTCTAGGGGAAGGTTTTTAGCTAGAGCCAAGAGTTCGATTTTTACAACTCCATCTACTTCAAGGAATAGACAAGAGACACCTACATCATCTCCAACTTACACTCCTAGCCCTAGGATTCCTGGAATTCAAGAGGCAGGAGTCGACTCTCCCACACCTTCCATCGAATCTGAACTAGAAAGAGATCCTTTCCTTCCTTCTACAGAGAGACAAATTGTAATTGAAGAAGTAGAATCATCTGAAGAAGAAGAGGGATAAATTACTTCTCATTCACCCTTAGTAGAAGAACCAGAAGACTCTGAAGTCTCCAGGGAAACTACCATGACAGAGGAAGGAGCAACTGGATTTGGTAGATGTAGAGGAGGAGGAGGAGGAGGAAACAATGGAGGAGGTAGAGGTAACATTGGGGGAAATAGGGATGGGGATAACTCATTCGGATTTCCTATAGTCGATGAGGAATCCCGAGCCACAATGAAAAACATCTCACCATCTGTCCTCCCAAACTTCCATGGGTTAAGGAATGAGGACCCTGAAACATTTCTATTTGAGTTTGAGGTCGTTTGTCGAACTTATGATTATCTAGAAGACTCTCAAAAACTCAAATTGTTTCCTTCAACATTGAAAGGAGCAGCCTTGAAATGGTTCATGGGATTACTCACTCAATCCATTAGGACTTGGAATGATATGAAACAAACATTTTTGGATAGGTACCTGGACTATTTTATGCCCACCAATCACAAGGATGAGGTATTCAAAATGGTGCAAAGAGAAGATGAAAACTTGGAGGATTTACTTGAAAGATTTCAATACAACCTGAAAAGAGCAAAAATGAGTAACTTAGATGAGGAGACCTTGAAAGCCCTTCTATTAAAAGCCATTAGAGATGAATGGATAGATATTTTGAACATGATGGGAAAGGGAGATATATCTCAACTTCCACTTCATGATATAGCAGAGTTATGTGTCCATCTCTCAAGGGGGAAATCTAAAACTCAAAAAGGGCCTAGAGATCCTTCTCTCATCAGAGAAAACAAATCGGCAACTAGATCAGTAAGTAGGGCTGAGATTAGCAACATGCTTGATGAATTCAAAACTGACATCTTAGGGAGTCTTAGTGAGCAACTAGACACCCTTAAGATTCACAATAAACAGAAAGAAGAAGCTGAGGCTTTGGCCATCTTTTGCCCAAAGTGTAGGAAGAAACATGCTCTAAGGGAATGTCCCTTGGATGCAAAATTTGTAGAAACATGTGTAATTTGTTCAGAGAATCATGAGACCAAGGATTGTCCTTCAATTCCTGGGCTCAAAGCTGTCTTTCAAGAAGATCCAAATACAATCGAATCTCTCTGTTTTGTTGCAAGGAGACCTTGGCAAGGGCAACAAAATCAAGGGTTTAGCAACTCTATGAATTTTCAACCCCCACCAAATTGGAATCCTTGGCAACAACCTTGGTCCCAACCTCAAAATCCTTTTCAATCATGGGTACAAGGTATGCAAAATCCTTATGGGAGATTTGCTCAATTTTATCAATATCCCCCATCTTTTCAAAACCAACAAGCTCCACAACTTCCAAATCAAAATCCACAACTATCATTGCCATTTCCACAACAACAACAACCTTCTCAACGGAATCCAAATTCTCAACTCTTGCTTCCATTCCAACAAAAGTCAAATCAACTTCCTTCTCAGCCATTGCCAAACCCCAATAATAAAAACCCTCAAAATGCTTATATGATGGAAGGTCAACAATTTCCTGCCTATATGATTGTTCCTCTCAATGATGTACAACTCAGATCAGGTAGAATCCTAGATAAGCCTTCTATAAATGCTCAAAAGCAAAGCATTTTTGAGGAAGATTCTCTTGAAGCCAATAAGGGTTCTGAAGCATCTCTTCAAAACCCAAACAATCAAAAAGAAAAAGAAAAAGAGTTAACCCCCACAACTCCCATAGTTGAGCAACCTGCATCTTTATCCAAACCTCCTTTTCCTGAAAGATTACAAATTGACAAAGGAGTGGAAAAACAAATTTGGTTGCCTAACTATAATTTTCTAGATGAATTGAAGAATGTTTGTATCAAGATTCCCTTGTTACAAGCCATTAAAGAGATTCCTATTCTAGCAAAAACAATAAAGGAGTTGAGCCTTAAAAGACCAGGAAAGAAACCAAGAGACACAAGAAGAATCCACCTGGTAGGAAAAATTGCAGATATCATGATGGGTAAAATTACCATGCAGAAGTATATAGATCCCGGTAGACCAATTGTCAAAACACATATCAATGGAATTGAAATTCCAAATACTTTGATTGATTTAGGGGCTGCTATCAACATTATGAGTAGACAGACTATGGAACAGCTAAAACTTCCTAATCTTCTCTTTACACCTACTTTACTGCAACTTGCAGATCGATCAATTATCAAACCAGATGGTGTATTAGAAGACATTCCAGTCTCCTTAGACTCTTGGGAATATCCAGTCGATTTCATGATTTTAACTCCCAAGAGTAATCTAGGAGGACATCCTCTTATTTTAGGAAGACCTTGGCTAGCGACAGCTGATGCTTTTATCAGTTGTAGGTCTGGGGATATGTATATTTCAGATGGTAATTCAACAAAAAAGTTCAATCTGTATCCTCCAGCAAAGGCAATAACAGAAATAGAAGAAGATGAGTGGGTCGATGATGAAGATACTATACAACCTGTCCTTACCATTTCTGAGATTAGTGAAGATAGTCAAATTCTGAACACATTAGAAAACTTTGAACCATCTTCAGAATATGACCACACACAATTTCAGTTGGATTCTGACATTGAGTGTCTATCATCTAGACAAATGTCTCTTTTCTCTATGGAAGAGTTTGGTAGTTCTGCCATTGAGATTTTTCCAGGAAAAACATTGAATATCAACAAAAACTTGGAAAAATCACAATAGGAAGAGCTAACCAAAATATTGCAAAAAAATTCTACTGCATTTGCATGGGAGTATACCGATATGAAAGGTATTGACCCTAAGACTTGCATTCATCACATCTACATTGAGGAAAACAGTAGGCCAATCAGACAACCTCAAAGAAGGATCAAGCCAAACCTTAGGGAGATAGTGAAAGAAGAGCTCCAAAAGTTACTTAATGTAAACTTCATTTATCCAATTTCAGATAGCCGATGGGTTTCTCACTTGGTTATAGTACCTAAAAAGAATGGTAAATGGAGGGTTTGCATTGATTATAGGGAATTGAACAAAGAAACTTTGAAGGATCACTTTCCTTTACCCTTTATTGATCAGGTATTAGATACTTTAGCAGGCAAAAAGTATTTTTCATTTTCGGATGGTTTTAGTGGCTATAATCAGATTCAGGTAGCACCTGAAGATCAGGACAAGACCACAATTACCTATCCATGGGGAACTTTTGCCTACCGAGTACTTCCTTTTGGATTATGTAATGCACCTGCCACATTTCAAAGGGCAGTACTAGGAATTTTTTCTAATCTAATCCATGATTGTGTAGAGGTCTATATGGATGATTTTACAGTTTATGGTAATTCATTTGAAGAGGCATTAGAAAATTTGGAAAAAGTCCTTATAAGATGTAAAGGAACAAATCTTTCATTAAGTCATGAAAAATGTTTTATGATGTTTATTGAAGGGATTGTTTTAGGAAATCATATTTCAGGAGATGGGATTAAAGTTGATAGATCAAAAGTTGAAGTCATCTCCAAGTTACCTATTCCAAATTGTCAAAGAGATGTTAGAAGTTTTCTTGGATTTACTGGATATTATAGAAGATTTATTGAAAACTTCACCAAGATAGCATCTCCGCTCTTCAAATTACTTACAAAATACTGTGAATTCAATTGGGATCCTGATTGTCAATCTGCATTTGAAACTTTGAAAACAAGAATATCTGAAGCACCCATTTTAAGAGGGCCAAATTGGAAACTTCCTTTCCATATTTCTACAGATGCTTCAGATACAGCTCTAGGAGCTGTGTTGGGTCAAAAGGATTTAGTTCCTTATGCCATTTACTACACCAGTAAAAATTTGACTCCCACTAAGTTAAATTATACTGTGACTGAAAAAGAGTTCTTAGCTGTTGTTCATGCAATCAATAAATTTAGACATTATATAACTGGCTATGAAACTTTTGTCCATACTGATCATTCTGCAATTAGATATCTCATGAACAAACCTGTTACTAATGGCAGAGTTACAAGATGGCTTTTACTTTTACAAGAATTCAATATTACTGTGTTAGATAGACCAGGGAAACAAAATACAGTAGCTGATTTCTTGTCTAGAATCCAAAATACTAACGAAGATTCTCCTGTAGAGGATAAGTTTCCAGATGAATATTTGTTTGCAGTAACTACTAAAACTCCTTGGTATGCAGATATTGCTAATTATTTGGTTACAGGGAAGCTAGCTCCACATTTATTTCCTAATGAAAGGAGAAGAATTATTCAGGAGAGTTCGAGTTATTCATGGATTTCTAATGAATTGTTCAAAACAGGGCTAGACTGTGTGATCAGAAGATGTGTTCGGGAAGATGAAATGCCTGACATCCTCAAGGCATGTCATGATGAGCCATGCGGTGGGCACTTCGCTAACAAGAGGACAGCTTATAAAATCCTTTCTTTAGGATATTATTGGCCTTCTCTCTTCAAAGATGCAAAACAATATGTCAGGAGGTGTGACAACTGCCAAAGAGTTGGGATACCAACTCTTTCAAATGAAATGCCATTATAGCCACAAGTACTCATCGAACCCTTTGAAAAATGGGCTTTAGATTTCATTGGACCTATTAATCCACCATCTAAACAAAAGAAGTATATATTGGTTTGCACTGATTATGTTACTAAATGGATAGAAGCCAAGGCATTGCTTTATGCCACTGAAAATTCAGTTGTTCAATTTCTTTTTGAGGATATTTTTACTCGTTTTGGTGTCCCAAGAGAAATTGTAACAGATCAGGGAAGTCAATTCACATCTAATTTGATGGAGAAGCTGATGGAAGAATACAAAATCAAGCATAGAAAATCTACTCCGTACCATCCGCAAGCAAATGGCCAAGTGGAGTCTACAAACAAAGTCCTTGAGAACATCATCACCAAAACTGTTCATCTACATAGAAGAGATTGGGCAGAAAGGCTTCCTGAAGCCTTATGGGCCTATAGAACTACATGGAGGAATACAACAGGACATTCTCCCTATGAACTTGTTTATGGGAAATAAGTCTTGCTCCCCATTGAGTTTCAAGTCAAGACTTTCAAGATGGCAGTTCAGTTGGGGATGAATCTATCAGAAGCCCAAAAGCACAGAATGGAGCAGCTGAATGAGCTAGATGAAATAAGACAAGATGCAATTTTAAGGACTGATCTAGTTCAACACCAAAGAACTAAGTGGCATGACAGATATATCAAAGAGAAAAAGTTTCAAAAGCGAGATTGGGCGTTACTGTTTGATTCCAAGTTTAAAGACTTCAAAGGAAAATTTCAGACTCATTGGCTTGGACCATATGAGATTGACGAAGTCTTTAGCAATGGAGCAGTTCGAGTCAAGACCATTGATGAGTTTCAAACTCCTCTCATTGTGAATGGCCACTGATTGAAAATTTATCATAAGCCACTCTAAAAAGAGGAATTTGTCAAAATGTTTCAAGAAAATTCTGCAATGAGGCTGGTGGAGAGGAATCCTTCTCCTCCATCAGCCTAGTCTTTGTGTCTTTCAGTTTGAAAAAAAAAAAAAAACTTTTGTATAAGCCTGAAAACCAATCATAGATTGGCAGTCTTATACAGAAAATGTAGAGTGAAAATCAGGGGCACCTGACACTCTATATTTTCCAAAAAAAAATGTCTCTCTTTCTTTCCATCTTCACTCCACCTCATTTTCCATTTCAGTTCATCCATCTCATTTTCATCTCCATCTTCACTCCACTTCATTACCATCTCATTCCACTCATTTCATTTCATTCCATCAATAAAAGTCCCTCTCAGGACTATTCATTTAGTTAGTTCTTCTCTAACTATCTTTGTGCAGTTAAAGGGGTGTTGTCTTAGTTTCTGCAGCTGGAAACCGTTTCCGCAGCTAGAACCAGTTTCCACAGCCAGAAACGATTTCCGCAGCCAGCATCACTCTGTCTTTACAGCCGGCATCACTCTGTTTTCAAAAAAAAATCACAGTCAAAGGTTAGTGTCATCATCACCAAGTGTAGCAAAGACATGGGGCATCTTCAAGATCAAAGAACAACAATGGGTCAGAAGCCTTAATCAAGAAATGATAAACTTCCAAAGGTATGATCAAAAATCTCTACCAAATAACAATTCAATGTCATTATTATGCATAGTTATTAAACCATGGAAAGTTCCACTAAATGCAATGATTTGATACGGCAAGCCCCATACCACTCCTCTTCCACGATGTCATTCCACAACGGTCCCACGATCATTCTAAATTTAAACTCGAGATGGACTGCTCTCCCATTTATTGGCCGTACTTTTGAGACGTGACCGACTGTACTACGGCTCTCCTTCACCATAATTCCCGCAGCCGTCTGCTGAGACGTGTGCGCAAGTCATCCGATCCAAAAGGACTCAGCCGTTATTCTGCCCATTTATCACTTCACTCCCGCATGCATTCGATGTTGAACTCGTTACTGTTGCTTACCCTTTACTCCCTTGGTACTCATACCATTCCCTGTTCTCCATTTCCGCTGCATCCACTACAACTTGCTCCAAACCCTGGCTACAGTCACCACATACATCCTGAACTTCGATTACGGCCACTCCAGTTACCCTAAGAATCCCGTAATCAGCCCATTTTTTCCTGAACCTTCATACGCAGTAGAATTTTCAATCGGAATTTAAAACCGAGAATGGGAAAACTACTAAGAGCTGAACCGGAAGGACCAAAATACCTGGAGGGTTATCCTCAAACGAAGGAGTCGTTGAAGAAAGCAAGGTGGCTGAAATTCATTCAAAAGTTCAGGGGCTATAACAAATAAGTGACTAAAGCTTTTGCAAGGTCCTTTAATGGAAAAACAGTGGAGGTTGGAGACTTGAAATTTACAGTGACCGAGGCCACAATAGCAGCTGCAACAAGTCTTCCACAAGAAGGTGAAAGGTGGTTCAAAAACAGAAGTGTGGAAGATCAAATATGGAGAACAATGCTACAAAACCCAGGTATGGATACCTCTGTATTTACAAAAGGAATCCCTATGCATACAATAAAAGAAGAATGGTCCCCTCTGTTATTACTTATCCAGAAATTTATCGCATGCGAGGGTCGTTTTGGTTCCATGTACATGTATCATGCCAGGCTAATGATGAATTTTATGGAAGGATATACCCTTAATTTGCCTTATTTTCTGTTATCAATCTTGAAGAAAATGAGCTTTACTGTTCAAAAACACGTAGGCAATATTGAACCCCATCTTTACCATCACGGGTTCATAAAAATCCTTATTGAAGATCAGTTGAAAAACACTAAGGATACTTGGGAAAAGTTTTTGACAAGAAACCACTTCCAAGAACTGACTGAAGCCTCTGGAAGCAGTTCCCCAAAAATTCCAAAGAGAAGCAGGAGGAAAGAAAAGAATATTACAGCCCAAGACTCTCCTACAATAGACATTCAGGAAACTATTCAGAAAGAAGGAGAAGAGGGAGCTAAAAACAAGAAACAGAAGAAGGACAAGGGCAAAATAACCATTCAAGAAACCTATCCATCCCCTGAACCATCTATAGAGGAAGATTCTCAAACTTTGGCAGAAAGATTAGCACATCTTCAAGCTGCTGCCATAATAAAGAAACAAAAAGGAAAACAGAGTGCACAGGAAAAGAGCACTAGTCCACACGTGAGGAGGAGCAGTAGGCTAAAAGGAAAGAAGAGTGTAACCCAAGAAAAACAATCACACTTTATTGATTTAGGTGAAGAAACACCTGAAAAAACTCCAGCTCAGCCAGACATTGAGTCAAGTTCTCCACGTGATGAAAGCCCTTTTCGGCCAGAAAGAGAGGACAGTCTTCCTCCTCCACCAAATTTTGATTTTGAGCCTAGCCCAAGAAAGACACCTGAAGTAGATCCTAATCAGCAAGAGGTATATAACTACCTAGAGTCCTTGGAACAATCAGCTGCAGGACCAAGCACCACCTTGCCACTTGATGCACAAGTACAGTCTTTAAAACAGGAAGTGTTTGAATTGGAAGTCCTAAATAGGCACATCAAACAGGAAAACGAAGCACTCAAAGAGCAGAGTAAGGTAGACAAGATTGTCCATGATAACACTATGCTCCATTTAGGATTGTGGTAAAAGAAGAACAGGAAGCTAAAGAAAAAGTGTAAAAAGCTAAGCAGGGCATTGATTAATCTTAAGTTCAAATGTCTAGTCAGGAAACCAAGGACCATTTTAGCATCAAAGAGAAAGAGAAGAGGGCTAGATGTTCTTGCAGAAGCCTCAGAGCATATGGATTAAGGGAAAATAACTAAGTTTTGGTTGCATGAGGACATGCAACACCTTCACAGTGGGGGTATGTTGAGCCTCGAACCTGCATCTTCCTATACACCCTCTCAGCCTTGTTTTTCCACTCATTTCATCCACCTAGTTGATTAAATCATTGTATTTTAGTTTAAAAAAGAGCTTTTGACATGGTTTTCTAACTACGCTGATGACTGTTGTTTGGTTTACAATTTTGTTCAGACAGCTGCGAAAGCTTCTCAGTTTCCATAGCCGACACAGGTTTCCGCAACTAACCCAGGTTTCTGTAGCCAACACAGGATTCCGCAACCGTTTTGTCAAACACCACGCTACAGGTGTCCTCTGAATAAACGAGCCACATGGGCAAGTTACAGGAGTCAAGGACATGGAACGTGTCCCTCCAGATCATCCAGCACGCCCATAAAAGCCTGCGGTCAAACAGGGGGCAAAGGATAGTCAACGGAAGTGTTCAGCGGTGGCACGACTCTGCGTAGCTCTGTTTTTGAGCACGTGAAGCTACGTGGCACAGTCCTTAGCCACGAAGACATCCTGGTAGCGTGAATCCAACAGCCATACCTCTCAGATTTAATAAACATGATGACAGTTACCTAGATCCAGGCTGAAGAGGATTTACGTGTCTCTGGCAGCGTGGTTAATAGCGTAGATTTAGTTAATTTGTTTAGCTTTCTTTCCTTATAAATAACGCATCCATGAACGCTGTAAAATTTAATCTCTGGTGATATAATTCGAAGTTGTTGTATTTCCCCACTGCAATTTTACGTTGCTGTTTAATATATGAGAAGACTGGTTTAAACTTAAGCTTGTAGCTGTTCGTTGAATCGGCTAAAGTGGCAGAGGGCCCCTGCTCACTAAAGCCTTGTACAGTTGTCCTTTAACTCTTGCATTACTTTTTTTCCTATTCATGTATATTAGCTGTACAGTTGTCATTTAAATGCTGTGTTTTATTTCACCATGTATATTAGCTGTACATAACAAAGCTTTTGATTTCTGTTGATTTACATTTCCATTGCTGCTCTTTTATGGTTACAACTTATCAGTGTTTTCTGCAGGTTTTCTTAGGCAGCCCGGGGCAATTGTTCACCTTTTCTTTTTATAACTATTGGCATACAAGATCATCTTGTCTTTGTTGTTGACTCTTGTTTTCTGAAGTTTGATTTCCAGTACTATCATTTCCTTAAGTTGTACATTTATTTTCTGCTCTTAGATATCATGCTATTCATCTGTTAACGGTTTCTTTCTATAATCAAATAACTTTATTAGGAACCAGAATATCACTCATTATAGCTTGATTTAGTTTGCTTTAGATCTCACATTGCTTGACTTGTTCATGATTGTTTCTCACAGGGTAAATTAAGCTGAAAGGAAAAAGGTCAAGAGAGTTAAAGTAGTGTGATTAGTTTCTTTTATGTAGTTTAACTTCTTTTAGATTTCACATTGTTTAACATTTCATGATATCTTTTCACAAGGAAGATTGAGTTGAAGAGTTGAAGTAGTGTGGATTAGTTGTCCTTACTTTTAATTGAATTTAGTGTAGATTTCACTTTCATTTTCATTCAACAACAAAGATACTGGGCCGATGTCATTAGTTCATTATTTGATGCCTTTATTTCTTTTCAAGAATTGATTTCATTGCAGTTATTTTAAAGCTTTCTTTCTTTTAAGTTTTGAAAAACCACTTAGAGATCACCATAATCATCCATATTTCACTTGCTTTATCACCTTTTCATCATCTCACATTAGGGAAAGATAAATCCAAAAACAAACTTAAAAAAAACTAAAAACGACAAAAGACTAAGGAAATGGTTATCTAGTACATATAGTACACTTCACTTCGTCAGTTTACGAACCCCGGGTTGACATTTTAAAGTAGCAATTTAGAACTCACTAAATTGACCAAACAATGTGTTGTGGTTGGGTCCGTGCCCCAAGGGTCAGCCGACCACCTAATTCTCTGCATGTAATAGTAATGGCTCCATGGTATGGGGGGAGGGGCTGGGGTAGTGGTCTGCCCCTCCATAAAATTACATATAATATGGATTGGGGTGGCAGGGTTGGTGGCCCGCCACCCTTTTTTGAATAATTAAAAAAAAACAATACGGAAGTTTTTGAAAATCTGGATTTTTGACCGAAGAAGACATTTTAACAAGGTGACAATTTCACCTGGAATCCGGCTGAAGTTGGCCGGATTACATCCACTAAAAAACTTTTGAATTTTGTCTCCCTTAAGCTTGCCAAGCCAAGAAAAGTCAACCAAAACTTTGATTGCCTCTATCTTCCTCATCTGACCTCAGATTGACAAACCATTCACACTGCCATGATCAAGATGACAAGATCTATGCTCTAGTCCTAGTTCAAAAACATTCTGATCATTTTTATTTTAGAGCTTCCATAAGCCCTCTTTGTCCTGTGTGTGTCTCTGGAGCCACCTGGATCTATCCTCCCCACTGAGGAGATTTTGGTCCTCCAAAAGCATAAAAAATAATCTACAACTTCTCTATACCTTGTCTGCATCACAAGCGTCCTAAAAGGCCTCACTTCCATCTCCTTCACCTTAGTTCTTCGGAGCCTTAAGCAGTGAGCTGACACCAGCAACCTCTACAACTTGTAGTACATTGTTTTTCAAATTACATGCTTGTCTTACATGACCAACTAATGACCAAAGAATCCCATACTTGCCATGACTTTATAACACATACTCGGCGGGCAAGTTTACATCAAGATGGACAGAATACCCAGCTATGACAACAAGGCCAACATATCATTGTTTCTCCAACAAGTGATGGAAAACAAATCATCACTTCAACACATGATTTACAAAGATAAGGCCAAACACTATTTTTTCTTTGACAAGTGATGGAAACACAACATCACTTTTAGAGTGTAAAATGCAATGCAAAATAAGACCAGTCATCATTGTTGCTTAACAAGTGATGGAAAAAACATCATCACTTTTACATTTTAATATGCAAAAAATGATTTACAAAAGCACAACCATGACAAACTAACATATTTAGAAACCATTTTTCACTTGTCGTTGTGAATGCGTCATCCCCCTGTGGTGGTTTTTCTTGTCGAACAATTGTTTCACCCGGTTCATGCACCGAAACTTTGACTTTAAGGCACTGCTCTAGATGGAGCCTCCAACAAGTGGCTCTTTGATGGCCACTTTTGTCACAATGACTGCAGTACATCTTCTTCCTCCAGATTTCCTTAACATGTTTATTTACATGCTGTTGAGAGGGTCTTTCATGCCTCCTCCTTATTTGTGATGCTATTCTTTTCCAACACTTAGAAAATGTATGGTTATGTAATTCACAAAAGGTACATGTTTTTTGATGCCATGTTTTACGTTCATCATTAACGAAACGATTACAATCGAAATGAAAATTCGAACATTGAGAGTGTTTATACCTTTCCCTACCATCTCTAGTGTAAGTATGGCGATGAGAGCTTGCCTCAGCTCTTTCCCTGCCTTGGGCACTGCCATGGGATGATGGGGATGTGTTCCCATCATTCTCTTTCCTCAACAATTTCAACAATGTCTCGGAAGAATCTGACACCTTGGAGCATTCTCCTTCGGTATATCTCAATCCTTCAAATTGAGGTCTCTGCACAACCTCCAATTCTTGAGTTATGCCTTGGTCATTAACACCAAGTTTCGTGCCTCATCCTTGTAAGGAGCCTCATGTTTGTCCCTGTAATTGGGATCTCCAAATATCCAAAAAAAAAACATACTATGTGAAGATGAAACCAAATGGAAATCAACATCTTTTACCTCCTTTGTTGATTTGGAAAGAACTAATGAGGGCCTCTCATCATTTGTTGGTGGTGGTTCACTAGCTATCTTCATGCATTCCCCAACTTTCTTTCTGACATTTCTACGTCTTGTTCGATAGGGTAATTCCTCTACTTTTATGTGGTTGACAATGCCTTAGCCATTAATGCCCAAGCCTTTTCCTGCAAACCCTATTCTCTTCAACAGTTTGGAGCCAATTCCTATGGTATGATTTTCAAAGACAGGGAAATCATCATCAGGAAAAATACATGAATTTAGAGAATTACTTTTTACCTCACATGGGTCATGCTGTAGCTTTTGCAAGGCCTTGTCCTTAGCTTGTAGTTGTTGTAGCAAACTCTACTTTTCCTCTTTCTCTTCATGTAGACACATATTCAATTCAACGTTCTCTGTTTGAAGATTATGTTTGTTCTGCTTTAGTTCTTCCAGTACCTCTTCTGTAGCTTGCAACTAAAGCTGCAATCTCCCCTTTTCCTCTGTCTCTTTCTATAGAGTTTCATACATTATTTCCACCCTTTGGGAAATTTTGAGCATGGTCTCGTACATCGCTTCTTCATCCTCTGTCACTACACGTTCCATTGTTCACACTTGAAATTCACATCCACGCAAAGACCACTCTAATACCACATGATCCAAGTCCGGGTGTGGCAAAGGACCCTTCCAAGACCTTTTACTTTCATGATGTGTTAAATTGCATTTTTAAAAGAACCTAAATGAATACATCTACATGTTGTAAAGAAGAGGAACATGACATTCATCAGCACATGAAAACATAAGCCGTTGATAATGGAGTTCATCCAGGAGGGACTACATTTTCGGGCCCCAGTGTCAAGAGAGTGTAGGCCGCTGCAGTAAGTGTTGTCAATAGTGATGATGTACATAAGAGGTGCCATCACTATCATACAAGGAAAATTTCCTCACGCAAGAGTGGCTCCAAGAGATGTTCCACTACAGGAACTCTCAGTAAAAAAGGACTCCTATCAGTATGACATAAACTCATGCATGATGATAATAACATCCCGCCAACATGGCATAAAATGGATTTCTATGCAATCATACATGGCAACACGTGAGTATCCCATCAACATAACGACAAATGGATCTCAAACAAAACATGACGAATCATGAAAACAAGTACATCCCACAAATGATTCTACATCAGATCAAGCAGGAATCATGAAAATAAGTAAGAAACAAGATCCCTCATCAAACATCAAGTCCCTGTGTAGAACAATGCATAGAAAAAAGAAGTGCATGAACATACTACATATACCTCACATCCTGAGGCCATCTGAAGAAAAGGATGTCAAACTACTGAAGCTGGTTGTACCATCAATCTCAGGGCATCGAATCTCATGGAAATGGCTTCTCGCACATGAATGCTAACACCTGCACTCCACTTGGAAAAGTGGCCGAAAAATGAAATGCGAAAATGGAAAATCTGAATGCACCATCAGAATTGTGGCATCAAATAGTGTAAAATTGACTGTCAAATTTCTGAATTCTGAGAAAATGAAAATCTGGGGCTCAAGGAATATTTTAGATTCCCCTGGATTCCTTAAAGATTGCCTCCTCTAGGTCCTCTACAAATATGTTGTTTAGATCAGGAAAATAACTACACCATCAAGTTTGTGTCGCTGAGAGGTGTAAGATCGACATAAAATTTGTCCAATTTGGACACTGCAAAAATTTCACCCTCCTGAGAATTTTGCCCAATCATGGTTCTGCCTGTGTTTTTCTCAGGCTCATGGTTCCATCCGCAAAACCATTAAAAAATATTATATCTCAGTCTTCTTGCCCACTCTGAGTTCCTCCATGCTTGGGTGCAATGGGAAAAAAATGAGTTTATTTATAAGTTTTCGGGCGGAGATTACAAAAAAACTCTGTTGACGGAGTGGTTAGCGATCCATTTGTTGTGGAGGATGTCGGGCGATCAAACCCAGCCCCCTCCCATTTTACATAAAAACCATATTAATTTTGGAAGAGAAGTCAGGTTGGGCCCACCTTGGATGGCCCACCCACCTCACCTACACTCCAATGGCAACCCTTACAACGTGGCCGTTTCATTTAATGTGTTGTGGTTGGGTTCGTGCCCCAAGGGCCAGCCCACCACCTAATTCTCCATGTGTAATGATAACGGCTCCATGGTATGGGGGCAGGGGCTGGGGGTAGTGGCTCGCACCTCCATAACATTACCTATGACATAGAAATGGCTGGAAAGGTTGGTGGCCTGCCACCCTTTTTTTAATAATTTTTGTTTTAAAAAAACAATATGGCAGTTTTTGAAAGTCAAGATCTTTTATCGAAGGAGACGTTTTGATGAGGCAGAAATTTCGCCTAGAATCTGGCTGGAGTTGGCTGGATTCCATCCACCAGAAAACTTCCAAATCGTGTCTCCATTACGCCTGCCTAGCCAGCAAAAGTCAATCGAAACTTTCACTGCCTCTATCTTCCTCATCCGGGCTCGGATTGTTGAACCGTTCACACCACCATGATCAAGACGACAAGATCTATGCTCTGGTCTTGGCTCAAAATCATTCTAATCATTTTGATTTTAGAGCTTCCATAAGCCCTCTTTGTCCCGTGTGTGTCTCTGGAGCCACCTGGATCACTTCTGCATTGACATACAAACAATCTTCTCATCCACGTCCGAGCTTTTTTCAACTTGGTTTCTCGAATTAGTGGCCATGAGATTCTTCTTCTTGTTATCTTTCTTCTTGTGATCTGGATCTTGGGGGAGATGCTCAAGTAAAGTTGACAAAAGATACCATTGATCTAGATCTTAATGGGAGGTCCCCAAGATCTGAAAAATTCAAATGGGAAAAGAAAAAGAGGATAACACCGAATAAAAAAACCATAAAGATTTTTTTTATTATTAAAACAGATAATAACTATAAAGGTTACATTGTGGCAGACAATTTGGCCTTTTACAAAATGTGACTTGTTACTTATAGCTTTTCTTTGTCACAATACCATAGGAAAGTTCCATGGGTGGGTAAATACCATGGGTGAATCAATACGATGGGTGGATGTCACTTACAATACCATGGGTAAATTCTATTAGTGGATAAATACGATGGGAGGATGAATACCAAGGGTCGATGCCACTTACAATACCATGGGAAAATACCATGGGTGAATGAATACCAAGGGTGGATTCCACTTACAATATCATAGGTAAGTTCCTTGGGTGGGTAAATACCATGGGTGAATCGATACCATGGGTGGATGTCACTTATAATACCATGGGTAAATTCTATTAGTGGATAAATACAATGGGAGGATGAATACCAAGGGCTAATGCCAAAATACCATGCATGAATGAATACCAAGGGTGGATTCGACTTACAATATCAATGTAAATTCCATGAGTGGATAAATATAATTAATGGATGAATACCATGGGTGGATTCCATTTTCCATTCGGATCATTCCTCTCTCCTTAAGAGGCAATGGCCCCCATTGCGTGAAGTTCCCTACTAAGAAGCCTTTTTTGAACATGAAGAGCCACTAAAGAGAATGGTTTTGTGTGGTTAACCCATAACCATGATGAACGAAGATCCAAGGATAGAGATACCTTGTAGTCATGTGACAAACTATGATACTAATAGTTTGTGTCCTAGCAAATGGACTTCAATGAATTGTGGGTTTGTGGATGGCCCATAACCATGACAAACGAATATATGAGGATAGAGATACCATGTAATGCTTATGACCAACTATGATACTAACAGTGTCCAACCTAGAAAATGGACTTCAATGAAGTGTGGGTTTGTGGATGACCCATAACCATGAAAAAGAATATTCGAGGATAGAGATACCCTGTAATGCTTGTGACCAACTATGATACTAACAGTGTGCATCCTAGCAAATGGACTTCGATGACAACGATTTTGTGCGGTTGACCCATAACCGTAATGCTGATTGTTCATAAAGTAACAAGTGCCTACATATCCTAGGTTGGGAGGGCACATATTCAAAGGGAACCCGCTCTGAATGTCACTCTAGATTTAAAATGGGCATAACTTAGTAGAAATAACTCAAAATATATATTATAACTTATTATAACTTATTTTTGGAAATAGAATGATCATTATGCATCTTCCCATATGATTGAAATCCCTATTTGCATAATCTAAAAAATCATATTCATGTTGCAACTGTCTCATCGTAAAAACAATTATGAAAAAATAGCTGATTTTAAATCACCAATATCTCCCTCATTCGAACTTCATTTCAACCAATTCTTTTTTTGAAATTGAGTGATTTTTTGAAATGAGCTCAGATATACAATCGTTTTTTCTGAAATTATACACAAAAAATGCAAAAAATGATAGGAGATACCCGTCCACAAATTACTATCAGAAAAAATTCTACAACATGGCTAATTTTAAATCAGCGATATCTCCCTCATCCAGACCCTGATTCAGCCAATTTGATTTTGGAAATTGGGTATTTTTTCACAAGGAATTCAGATCTTTTATTTTTTTTTTAATTTTACACCAAAATTTTCAGATTTGATCTGAAAACTTCCCGCCCAAAAACATTCCTATAAAAAAAATGAAAAAAGAAAAAGAATTCCTACTTGGCCCAAAAAAGATGCTATGTGCAGGACGTAGCACGCGCCTGAAGTTTGTTGAATATTGCTACAAAAATTTGAAACTGAAAGATGCATCAAACCCTCATTCCCATGGAATCATAACCTGAATCTGATACCACTGATCGAGATCTTGGGGCGAGGCCCCCAGGATCTGAAAAATTGAAATGCCAGAAGAAAAAGAGGATAACACCCAATAAACAAAACCATAAAGACTTTTTTATATTAAAATAGATAATAGTTATAAAGGCTACATTGTGGCAGACAATCTTTCCTTTTACAAAATGTGACCTGTTACTTACAACTTTTTTTGGTCATAATAGCACAGGTAGATGCCATGGGTGGGTAATACCATGGTTGAATGAATACCATGGGTGGATGTCACTTACAATACGATGGGTAGATTCCATGAGAGGATAAATATGATGGGAGGATGAATACCAAGCGTCAATTCCACTCACAATGCCATGGGAAAATACCATGGGTGAATGAATACCAAGGGTAGATTCCACTTAAAATATCATAGTTAAATTCCATGAGTGGAAAAATACAATGGATGTATGAATACCATGGGTGGATGCCATTGTCCATTCAGATCATCTTGTTCTTTGGGTTTATCTCTGGATGACATTTCCAACACTTCTCCTCTGTATGGCCATCAATATTGTAGTGGTTGCAGTGGTTGATAGGATATTTACACTGGTGTGTTTTGGCTACCGTATTTTTATCTTTCCTCCCTGTTTTCTTATTCTCCCCTTCTTAGAAGCACATTGTTTCTCCTTTTGCTTCGATCCACTTGATTTCTCTCTTTTTAGGCCTATGTTCTCATGATACTATGCCTATACACAAGCCTCGTCCATCGTTTTGGGCTTGAACAACATGACTTCCTCACATAGATGGTGGTGTAGACCCCCCAAATACTTGAGGTGGACATCTAGGTTTTTTGGAGAGATACCCAACATTATAGTGATATTTATCAATTTTGTGGTGTACTCCTGCATGCTTTGGCCTGACTTTTGCCTGAAGTAATGCCACCAAATCCACTAGTCTTCCACATACCCAATAAAAAAAAATTGACTTAATGAGGGTTTTGAAATCCTCTCACATAGTCACTGGAGATTCTCTGTTGGGTCCCTATAATACTAGTGATTACCCCATTACTATTGTAGTTATACCCCTTATTTATATTGTTGTGCCCCTATTACCCCCATATTGTTATTTCTGTGCCCCATAGAATCCCTCTATTGTTATTTTTGTGGCTTTATATTATTATTGTTAGGTCGGCTGGATTATATTGTGACTCCTTAGACTCCTATATATAGAAAGGAGGTTTTGTCATTTGTATCATCCAAGAATTGTTCATTTATGTAATGTAAAGGAGGTTTCCCCCTCGAAGAGGCTGAATTCTAAGGCGTTGATCTATCTTTTCTATCTTTTCTTGAGCTGGTTTCATAACATTTGGTATCAGAGCTTTGGATTCTAGGGTTTCGCTGCTCCAAACAGGTCATCGTGGAATTTTCGCTATAACTTTTTTTCTGTGACGTTTCAGAAGTCGAAAAAAAAACCCATTTGAGAAGAATTGGCGCTGAACCTTGGGTCCGAATTTCAGAGCTTTTTGCGCGATATTTTCGGAGATATGATCTGAGGAAGTTGGTCTTTTTGCAGACTCCTGAATTACATTCAAAACAGGTGACCTGGGGAAAATCGTCATAACTCTCTCTCTGAGGATCGGATTGAAATTTCGTAAAAGGTACAGAAAGAGGACGGACTGTAGTTTCTTGTATGTGTGTTTCAGATTCAAAGGTTGAAACAGTGACTCGTGGCACGTCGTACAAGTTCGCTCTACTGAACCAGTCTAAAACCAAGTCACTGTGGGAGATTTCACATAACTCTTACTTGGAGAATCCAATTGGGCTCAGACTTGTGGCATTGGAAAGAGGACATAGAAGGCTACTACAGGTAGCAATTTCAGAACTGGATGATCCAAAATTACAGAGATACATCAGATTCAATATCAGGCTTCTATAAAGTGAAAAAAGGTGTGTAGTTTTTTTTTAATTTTTTATCTAAGCTTGGTTTAACGGAATTCAAAGGGCATAGTAAAGCATTATTATCGGTAACTGATGCCCCGAGGAAAGAAAATGCAAACACCTAGTAAGGAACCTGAAAGCTCTAGCATGACTCATGAAGAAGAGGAAGAAATGCTACATGATATATCAAAATTACAAGAACAAGTGCAACAAATGTCACGCTCACAAAAGCTAATAGAATCTAAGATAAGTGGCGTGGAATCTAAGATAAATGGCATGGAAGCTAAGGTGGAGGATTCGATGGTAAATTTGAAGATAGATTTGAAGACAGACATGGAAAAATTGAAGAACTTGCTACAAGAAAGGGTCACTAATGGTGAAAAGGTAGTAAAGGAAACTCATGATGAGAACAAAAGAAATGTTAATCATGATTCCATAGACTCTAATGTTGGATCGAAGACTCACCATGTTCCAAAAATTGATATGAGGAAGTTTGATGGCAAGGATCCCGCCACATGGATATTACAGATGGAGCAATTCTTCGATCTCAATAATGTGCAAAACACACAAAAGGTACGTATGGCAACTTTATATTTGGAACCAAATCAGTTTGTATGGTATCAATGGCTTTGTTCTCGTAAACAATTTATCACTTGGGCAATTTTTACGGAAGAATTGATAGCACATTATGAGGATACAAAAAGCAACACTTTTTTTAGCCAATTGATAAGTCTCAAACAAAAGGGTTCAATAATGGAGCACATTGAGGAGTTCCAAAAATTGAACATAAGGGTAAAAGATATTCCAGAGGAGCATAGGATTGATGTGTTCATAGGGTCTTTAAAGGATAATATCCAACATGATGTTGCCTTTGGGAACCTGATTCATTAGAGAAGGCATTCAGGTTAGCAAGAAAAATGGAAAGCAAAATTATGGCAACTAGGAAGCATACCATTCACAACTATAAAGACGGAAGTGTTGTTGCCCATAGTCTTCCACAACCTACAAGGTTGACACCACAACAATTGGAAGAAAAAAGAGCAAAAGGGCTTTGTTACAATTGTGATAGCAAATACACAAAAGGTCATAAGTGTGCTGAGAAGAAATTATTCTACATAGATTGTGAAGAGGAAGAAGAAAAGGAGCAAGAAAGGTCAAAAGAAGAGGATATATTCCAGGAACAAAGCCTAGATGAAGAACAAATAAATCCGACCATATCTTGTAATGCATTGGCGGGAATTACCACTCCTCAAACCATCAAGATAGAAGGACAAATCAAGAAGAAAAAGGTAATAGTGTTGATTGATTCAGGAAGCACCCACAATTTTATTCATTGTAGGGTAGCAAAAGAATTGAATTGCTTCCTATATCCAGCACCAGAGTGTCAAGTGATGATTGCAAATGGAGGAACAATAAATTGCTCTGGAAAGTGCCATAATATCAAGCTATCCATGGGAGAATATGTATTGACTAGCCCAATGCTTTCCATTCCAATGGGAGGTGCTGATGTTGTACTAGGAGTCCAATGGCTACAATCCTTGGGTACAATAGCTTTTAATTTTCAAGAACTTTTCATCAAATTTTCTTCGGAAGGAAAGGAAGTTGAATTAAGGGGTATTGCAGGGAAACCAGGAAAGATAATCAGCTCTAATGGTATGACAAAGCTTCTAAAAAAGGAGCAAAGAGGTGTAATTGCACAATTATGTTCGCTAGATGTTTCCACATTGGAATCATCTATTTCTCCAGATCTCCAAAAAGTCTTGGACAATCATTCCAAGGTATTTGAGACTCCCAAAGGTCTCCCACCTATGCGTGATCATGATCATGCTATTCATCTGATTCCAGGAAGTGTTCCTCCAAACATCAGGCCGTACAGATATCCCTATGTCCAAAAAAGTGAAATTGAACGTATGGTTGCAGAAATGCTAGAGGCTGGTATAATTCAACCGAGTCAAAGTTCTTTCTCAGCTCCAGTAGTATTGGTGCACAAGAAGGATGGATCATGGCGCATGTGTCCAGATTATAGGGAGCTCAACAAGCTCACTATTAAAGATAAGTTCCCCATTCCTGTTATTGATGAATTACTGGATGAATTGCATGGATCAATTTACTTCACCAAGTTGGATCTTCGTTCGGGATATCATCAAATCAGAATGAAGATTGAAGACATTCCAAAAACGGCATTTAGAACTCATGAGGGTCATTATGAATTTTTGGTCATGCCTTTTGGCCTTACCAATGCACCTTCAACATTTCAAGGTTTGATGAATTCAATTTTCAAACCATTCCTTAGAAAATTTGTGTTAGTATTTTTTGATGATATACTAATCTACAGCAAGTCTTGGAAGGATCATGTTGAACATGTTGACAGGGTGCTACAACTATTGGAGGAGAAACAATTATATGCAAAAAGATCCAAATGTTTCTTTGGAGTCCAGGAGGTGGAATATTTGGGTCATATTGTATCTCATGAAGGAGTTAAGGTAGACCCTAGCAAAATTAAAGCCATTAAGGAATGGAAAATCCCCACATCCATAAAGCATCTGCGAGGATTTCTTGGGTTGACAGGGTATTATCGCAAGTTTGTTAAGAATTATGGGAGAATAGCAGCACCTCTAACAACATTATTGAAGAAAGATTCATTTTCATGGACTCGGAAGCAACAAAGGCCTTTGAACATCTTAAAGAGGCAATGTGCCAAGCACCGGTCTTAGCTACACCGGACTTCACAAAAACCTTTATTGTGGAATGTGATGCTTCAGGAAATGGAATTGGTGCTGTTCTAATGCAAGATGAAAGACCCATTGCTTTTGAAAGTCGTCCAATCAAGGGAAAGTTTTTAAGCAAAGCTATTTATGAGAAGGAAATGTTGGCAATACTCCATGCACTTAAGAAATGGCGACCCTACCTAATGGGAAGACACTTCAAGGTAAAAACGGATCATGATAGCCTTAAATACTTTTTAGAACAAAGATTATCCTCTGAAGAGCAACAAAAGTGGGTCACAAAGATGTTGGGTTATGACTTTGAAATCATCTACAAAAAAGGGAAGCAAAATGTGGTGGCAGATGCACTCTCAAGAAAGGATGAGGATGTGGAAGCATTGTTGTGTGCCATTTCTATTATCCAACCAGATTGGATAAACGAAGCAAGGGAGGAATGGAAGAATGACGAAGAAGTGTGGGCACTTATTCGAAAGCTACAACAAGATTCCAGTACTTCTGATACATTTAGCTGGCAAAATGATTCGTTATGGTACAAAGATCGCTTATACCTCTGTAAGAATTCCCAGCTAAAACAAAAGATTCTTATGGAATTGCACACTTCTCCCTTAGGAGGGCACTCAGGATTTTTAAAAACTTACCACAGGGTTAAGAAGGAATTTTTTTGGGATGGCCTTAAATCAGATATTCAAAAGTTTGTGGCGGAATGTTTGGTTTGCCAACAAAATAAAGTTGAAACAATTAAGACACCGGGTCTATTACAACCTTTATCCATTCCAAGCCAACGTTGGGAGGAGGTTTCAATGGATTTTATCACAGGTTTACCCAAGTCTGAGGGAAAGAGTGTCATCATGGTGGTAGTTGACAGACTTACCAAGTATGCACACTTTTGTGCATTATCACATCCATTTAAAGCCAGTACAGTTTCTACTGCATTTATGGAAACAGTTCAAAAGCTACATGGAAACCCAAAGATTATTGTAAGTGACAGAGATCCCATTTTCACTGGAAATTTTTGGACAGAATTATTTTCTTGTCTTGGTACTCAGTTAGCTCATAGCTCATCTTATCATCCTCAATCTGATGGGCAAACTGAGATAGTAAACAAATGTTTGGAAGGATATCTTCGTTGCTTTGTATCTGATAAACAGACACAATGGGTCAAATGGTTGCCTCTGGCTGAATGGTGGTATAACACTTCCTTCCATACAGCAACAAAAATGACCCCATTTATGGCACTTTATGGGTATCAACCACCATCCATCACATCATATTTAAGAGAAAATTCTAAGGTTCAGGCAGTGGAACATCACATCGAACATCAACAACAAGTCCTCCAACTCTTAAAGGATAACCTCGTGTTGGCACAAAATAGAATGAAACAACAGGCAGATCAACATCGCAGTGAAAGAAGTTTTGATGTAGGTGATTGGGTATTCCTACGGCTACAACCATATAAGCAAATGTCCCTAAAGCAAGCTAAGAAGGATAATAAATTATCACCAAAGTATTATGGTCCGTACAAGGTGTTGCAAAAGATTGGTACTATGGCATACAAATTGGAGCTTCCTGCAGCTTCTCGATTGCACCCAGTTTTCCATGTTTCATGTTTAAAGAAGGTTATAGGTGACAAGCTCCCAATTCAAACAATATTGCCAGAACTTGACGAGGAAGGAAAAATTATATTGGAACCGGAAGCAGTCACAGAAACAAGAACTCGACAGCTACGAAATCGATCAATTTCAGAGTATCTTATCAAGTGGAAGAACTTATCCGCTGAAGATTCCACATGGGAGGATGAGAATTTTATGCAGAAGTATCCAGAACTACTCAAGCGTTGAGGACAACACTTTTTTGAAGGAGAGGGGCATGTTGGGTCCCTATAATACTAGTGATTACCCCATTACTATTGTAGTTATACCCCTTATTTATATTGTTGTGCCCCTATTACCCCCATATTGTTATTTCTGTGCCCCATAGAATCCCTCTATTGTTATTTTTGTGGCTTTATATTATTATTGTTAGGTCGGCTGGATTATATTGTGACTCCTTAGACTCCTATATATAGAAAGGAGGTTTTGTCATTTGTATCATCCAAGAATTGTTCATTTATGTAATGTAAAGGAGGTTGCCCCCTCGAAGAGGCTGAATTCAAGGCGTTGATCCATCTTTTCTATCTTTTCTTGAGCTAGTTTCATAACATTCTCCCTCCAACCTAAGGGTTTTCACGTGGTTCTCCCACCAAGTCAGTGGATGGCCCTCCAATTCTAGCCACATGAATGAGATATTCTGCCCTTCATTGATCTGACAGACACTGAAATAAATTTCTAGTTGTTGCAACCATTGGCTCAACTTTAGAGCGTTGATCTTGCCATGGTATGGCTTGATATCAACTTTTTCTTCCACTTTAAACATGGATTGGTTCATGACACTTGAACAAGGTTGATCTTTTCCGGGTTCTTTCTTCGGTTGGTTATATGCGTCTTCTCGATCTCCCGATTCCCCTTTTGATTTGTCATATGCATTTGAACCCCCTTCTTCTCAAAATATTCCTAGCTTATTGCTTAGGGCCGCCATGAGGAGGTTGGCATTGCGGTTTATATCCAAGACTTGTTCTTCGAGTCGTGAAAACCTCACCTTTGCAGGATCACGAGGTTCCTTTATGGATTCATCACCCATGATTAGGGTTTTACAATTTTCGTCATTACTGATCTAGATCCCTACAATATCCATGAAATACGCATAGAAACCCACTCTGATACCAAATGATCCCGAAACATCTGTGGATATTCGTCTGGACAGTTCGTCAGAACAGATCTGATAACATTATATTAAAATTTTAGGTTCTACACTATTACAATTTTATTTAATTCCTCGATCTATAAAATTAATTGTAATTAGTGCATGCATGTAAAATTAAATCAAGAAAAAAGTATAGAACGAAAAAAATAAGATCACACATACATAATACACAAGATATGCTCTCTGGGAAACCCTTTCGAGAGAAAACCCAACTAGAAGGTGAGGCTGCTTCACTCTCTTTCTCTATCTGGAAATATGGTTGTAAGTACAAAGAAGTAATGCATGTGGCCCATGGGCTGCTATAGTGCATAGATCCTCTTTGTGAGCTCTACCTCCTATCTCTCCTAGCTATATTTTCTCATCTATGGAACAAATTCTCTTGAAAGAATGGAGTGTCGCTTCCTCCTAGTGGCCCGGTTATAACACATCCCGATAACCTACTAGTGATTAAGCTTAGCTACATCAACTCTTAAATAGAGTTACAAAATAGACACTTATAGAGTATTTTACATCACAAACATGTAGCTAGCCCATTTTTTATGAATAATGGGGTTTGGTGCAGCATCCTCCCAAACTATGGTGTGAAAATAGGAAGGTGAACTTCTGAGTGTTACAATGTTTTCGAACAAACTCCTATTGATGCAATTCTTGCGCCATTGGAAATATCTATGTGTGTAGAATATCATTAAAAGGTGCTACAATATAGCAATAAATTTGTACCGCCCAAAAATGTCATTTGATGCCTGAAAACACTCCCAGAAGGTTTCAAACCCTGTTTCGCCAAAGTGGGTCACATTGGTAAAAACGGTCCCATGAGCTTATTTCTCCACTTTTTCCACTCCAAATGCATTGAGATGGATGAAAAAAATATAGTGATCCAATTCGAATCAATAAAACACATAGATTTGGGTTTTTCTGTGTTCGATTTGAAATCATTTGTTTTGATTCTTTGAATAGGTTCATTTTTTCATTTCCTAATGCCTCCATAGCTTCCTTGCTTCTCAATATTTCAGTCACTTGCTCGTTGGACTATCTCCTATAGTAAAATAGGTACTCTTGTAGAATTTTGTAAGTATCCTTTCAAACTTACTTATAATTGCAAGAAATTCATTATTTGTATTCTTTGGTATATCACAACATTCCTAGAACACTGATAATGGAACTTGGAGGTATAGATACCTTGTGTATGATTTTGATCAGTTTGTTTTCAAAAACTTCCTTTTAAGCAAATTAGCTTTTTCTTTTTACTAACTTTCATTTCAGCAACGTACTTTTCTTTCCTTGCAAAGATAGCATATATGTGTGCAAGTGTTCTTTCATTTCATTGTAGATAATGTAGACGTGTGTGAGTGTCCCTTCCTTTATTCCAAGTAGCCTAAGCATGAATTCCATTTTCCTTTTAGCATGTTATTTCCCGCAATTGTAATTTTCCTATAGAATAGATTAGTCATCTTGGTCTTTATACATCTGGATTTCATTTTAGTATTTTTATCTACATAAAAATAAACAAAATAAAAAAACATTGCATGTTGCGCATATAGTGTTGACCCCTCTTAAGTTTGTACAAATCCCAGGTTGATAGTTAAAGATGATACCCTCGAGAGTTGTAACATTGTTGTTGCAATAATACTGAGGGCATCACACTTCTCCAAATGATTAGTTGGGGAGTCTTCACTGGTGTATCATTCTACATACTCCCCAACATCCAAAACAAAATTAATTTGTAGCATGTGCCTACACTATTTCCACGTCTATATGTGTGCCTCATGCATTGCCTAGTAACATGCAGGAGTTTTCTCGAGAGAAACATCTAATGTGGAAAACCTAATATGGTATGACACCTGTATTTTAGACTCCTTGGAAAAATAAACTATGTTTGTTAGCCCATCGAATTGAGGAGGTTCTCATACTTCTATGTCAATCCATCGCATAGACCTAGTAATATGGACACATCTTCTAGTTGAAGCCTGATGGAGTTATTGTCGCTAGTTCTCTAGTGCTTCATATATGTCCAATCAACATGAGTTAATACTCCACTAGCTCAATGTACCATCAACAAATTACTTGACATAAACATTGCACTAATATATAAAGTTATAAATATTTTTTACATTGACAACATCGAGGTCCTTTCTCACTAGTTCGACATAGCGGTCCCCCTCCTTAGGGTCCAATGGCATGATGAACCATAGATATCCTAATTGAAAAATCATTTTCCTATTTAAAAGTTAATAATAGCCTAGTTATTGAATGCTTAATTAATACCAGGTAAGACTAGGTAAGGATCCTCGCCATCAACAATTTCAATAACTTTGAAGTCTTCCAAACTCTTTACTCCATCAATATTCAGTTGCACATCTACTAACAACCTTATTAGGAATATTCGATATTAATTCGCAAGGAAATACTAGATTGATGACCATACAAGCTTAGGATTGCCCATCAATTCCCAGGTCTTCTCTTCCAAGATATTAACATCCGTACCTAAATCTAGATGGCATTATCCATGTCATGTTCAACTATCTAAGTGTTACATCTAAATTCCTTGTTGGTGCACATTTTGTGTAACACTTCCTTTATTTTCTTTAGAGCTAACTATGTGGAGTTATCTTCCTTTTCCTACCCACAATGTTCCACAATTTCTTGGGCATAGTGATCAATCATCTGACGTAGTCTCTCAATTTCCTATTCATTTCTCATTGAATTCAAAGAACGCCTCAAGGATTTTTTGATGGGGATTACCTTCCATGGCATCACCTCATGTAAGGGTTCATTGAATATTGGTGGAGCATAATATAATAGTGGCCCTATAGCTTCTTTGTTGAGCTCGATGCTCCCCATTCTATGGTTAGGAAATCCTTCCTCGCTTCCTTCTACATTTGATTCTCTTTTGTGGTGTCGAACGTTGTAGAAGTATTTGTAGCTTTTCACACCCACTAATGAGGATGTTTTGGTGGGTTCAACAGATCCATACATGTCTTGGTCCCACCTCTGATCACTGCGCACACTTTCGGTTAGTCTTGGTTGGTTTCTATTGTAACCATATACACATTTGGTTTGCACTTATCCTACCATCCACCATTTCACTAATAATTGTGGGAAATCCTCTAGTGTGTCGTAAAAAAACCTACAATATATATAAGGCATGCATGGATTCAGATTATCTCTCACCAATTGTCTAATATGATGAAGATTATGGAAAATTACTTATCCTCTTCTGCATCCGGAGCCCCCTCACCCTTTTGCAAATGGGCCCTATCCTCTTCTTGGAGGTTCTTATCCTCACATTGTTTCTAGATAATATCGCCCTTAATATTGTCATACATCCCCTTGACCTATATCTAACTATTTTACGTAGTAATCATTTGAGGTCTATTCGATCAAGTTTGGAACAGGATCCCCCAAGGATAGTTTTGGGGCTAAAAGCCCATGTTTTGGGTCAAGTTTTGTAATAAAGTTGTAAAGGCTTTGTTGGTGTCCAGGTATGAATGAATTTTTCAACCCTTTTCATACATTAATTCATCAATTCGGGTGCGTACTCTTTCCAAGATAACTCGCAAGGTATATGCAAGAGCAAGGTTACAATCTTTCATCAACCAAGGGTTCACGATTAAGAATCAAAGCATCATTTTAACAGTAATAAAAATGAACTGCAGAACTTGAAAAGTCATTCACAACAATCTATGTAATCTATAACAACAATAAGGAAATAAATACAGCAAATAAATTAACACACACAAAAGGAAACACGTAGCACTTGATCAGAGGAGTGGGCTTAGCTCTCTGATTAGGGCTCCATTTACTCACAACCCAAGATAGAACAACAAATCATGTATACTTTATTAATCTGAAGAAAAGGTGTTACAACACATATCCTGGTACGGCTAACCCTTCACACAGGAATGATCCATCATTTATATAATACAAGGGGTGATAACATCTTCCCCAAAACCTGGCAACTACATGCCCAAAAATATACATTAGTTCAAAATAGTACTAGTGCCGAGAGAGCAAGAACATAAATGATCCAAAATAGATTGGAAACATCTGAAAATTGGTTATGTTGTTTTAGCACTGTTGAAGAGCTATTGTGAATCACGGAACTGCCGGTATATGTTGGGAGATCAACACCTGTTCTCCGAAATCTGTGGACATAACAAGTTTTAGTGGCTTGCATAGGTAAAACCCTCATGACTTTACTTCATTAATTAAATACTCCAAGAGACAGAGAAATGAGGGTTACCTCATAGGTTTAGCATAATATATACATGTTAATGAGTGCAAAAAATATGGAAATATGAGTGGAAATGTAGGGAAAAGGTAAGTAGATTTGGTGCCCAACATCTCCCTCCCAACTAGCCTTCTGAATTCCCTCATGCAGATCACCACCTCTGCAGGTCTGGATTGGATAGTCTATTGGCCTCGTGAATCTGAGCGAGATCATATTCATCTACCATGTATGTTCCTGGAACCTTATACCCTTTTGAAAGAAGAACTTCCTTCCACCAATTGTTTGGTAGTTTATATGCTAGGGTATAGTGCTCTGCTAGCAACCAAATGATAGGGAACTGGAACTGGATTCCCATCCACCAGACACCACATGTTTCGATGCATGTGACATATCTTTGCACCCTACTTAGTGCCCGTGCAAAATTTGGTGCTCCAAATGGTTCCCTATTCTGGACAGACGTGGGTGACATCATCCACCTTTTCTGGCAACTGTCAAGGGCCTCATCTTGAAACATGACTATTTGTTTGACACAAAGATCAATGCACCACTTTTGTGTCCTCAACATTCGTTCTCTGTTTCCCTCAATTTCTAAAAAGGTGTTGTGCTTATTGTACATAGTCATTGACCGCTCATGCTCCCCTCTCATCATAAAAGGCTTCGTGGTCTGATTTGACTCAAACGTATTGGAAGCCTTCTGCCAACTTATCTGATTGAGAGTATAAGAGGTGAGAGCCCTTAAATGAATGTCCCCCACATATGGGACTGGATTAAACTCTTTGTCTGCACGCAGAAGGTATCCATGCATATAAAGCTCACACATCAAATGTTGAGTTGCCAAATCATGAGCCCTTAATATCCAAAGGAATTTTACACCATCCTTGATCTCATGACTAATTTCCTTCTTAATTCTCTCCAAACAAAAGAAAATAAATCGCTCATGCAAGAACAAAGCATATCTAGAAGCAGGAGGGAGACATGCCATTACCTCTTGTGCCAAGCTAAACATATGTTCTTTGTCAACCTTCAATTTTGTCACTTATCCCTCCATCCACTCCACCTTGAGCTACTTATTTGCATCCCTCAATCGTAATATTTCTAGGTGCTCCACATATTTGAAAATATCCTTGCATTCTTGTTCCTGGGTTCTCTTCACTTCATTCTGATATCGAGCCGCAGTGGATTTCCAGGTTTGAACTTTGTCCATCAAAGAAAACTCACATCCATTGAACAAATGCTTGATAGGGTCTATCCTAGTGGCAACAGAGGTTGCCACCACATTTTCCACCTATGTTTTTGCTTCTTCCATCATGGATTTGGGCTTCTTTAGCTGGTAAACTTGTCTTCTCAGCCTCCTAACCTCTATTTTTAGCCACATCACATCCCTGAATTGCAGCTGATATTTTTGCTTAACTGGCAGCCTCCGTTGCTTTCACAACTCTATCCATTCCTGCTTGACCACCACCTCATATGGTACTACAGTCAGTTCAGTAGGAGGTAGGTCACCCAAGGGGATATCTGGTAGACCTACTATTAGGTTTTCTTCCATTATTCTCTCTTCCTCAATCATTTCTTGCCTCGACCAATCTTGCCACTAGTTCGGTAGGTGGTGGATTACTCAAGGGAGTATCCAAAAGTTCAATTGTTGGGACCTCTCTGCTTGGTCCCTCTTCCTCAGGAGCAACTACTTCCTTCTTGAACACTACCTCGACTCACTGTGAAGTTGTCTCGGTAGGTGGTGGATCCACTGGATGGATATCCATCGGTGTTTCAGCTGGCATCTCCCTTCTTGGTTTCCTTGTTTCAGAAACGTCTGTCTCTTCCTCTCTTCTGGGTTTCTACATACCTGTTGCCAAAACAATGTTTTCCTCACCCAATTGTTGTGTTTGTGGCTCTGTAGGTTGTCCTTCCTCCCTTTGATCCTCAGGAAAGTCTCGCTGGGAGTCTACGACCAACAAACCTGCGGAAACTGGTCCTTTGATCGACCCATCAAACTTCAAAATAGGAGGAATGGAAACCTCTTCCTCTGCACGTCAGGGAGAGCGAGACATCCTTTCCCCTCTCAAAATGGAGAAATAAAAAAGGAATTGAAAGAATTTTTCTGCTTGGTCTGTCCTAGCCCTGGCTGTGACCTTGAGCTCTTTTCCTTTATCTGCAACAGCTCCGCTCTAGGTCGAGACTTCCTCCTATATGGTTTCTTGTCTGGAGGTTGACACTGATTCTTGTGGAATAATGTTGACCTTAGGATGTAATTCCTCCACAAATTCCAAGTCAGACAGGTTGGTGGTGGTTCTTGTGTGACACCACCACCCGTATCCAACATTTCTTGAGCAACTAATGCTGGCACTGTTTCTTCTAGCCCGACATTGATGAAAGTGGACTCTTGTATCACTGTGTCGACCCCATCTATTGTGACCATAGTTTCTCTTCTTGTTGATCCCACAGTTCCTTCAGCCTTGGGCCCCTCTTGTCTTGGTCCATCTTCCTCCATTGATTCCATGGTCAAGGCTGGTTCTTGTGGGACATCCTTAGCCGTAGTGTTGACAATTTCTTCTACCTTAGCTTGCCATGGTACCTCTTCTCCCATTATGTTGCTACCGATTTGCTCCCTTGGCTCCACAGTTGAGGCTGGTTCCTGTAGGATAGCCTTAGCCGTGGTGGTAATGACTTCTTCTTTATTAGCTCTCTCTTACTGCAACAGTTCTTCTTCCATTGGTTCCACAGTTGAGGCTGGTTCTTGTGTAACAGCCTCGACTGCCCTTTCCGCTTTAAGCTCTCTATTTTGTTCTGACTCCTCAGTATCCATGTCTATTTCCTCTAGCTCTTCTTGATCCACATATTCATCCTCTGCTACTAGCCCTTCCTCTATTTCTTTCGGATCTTCCTCTATTTCTTCCGGCTCTTCCCCCATTCCTTCCGACTCTTCCCCTATAGAGGCTATAATAGCTTCTATCTCTTCCTCTGTAGATTCCCAAAATGTTTTCCATAGGATTTGAAATCGGGCAATTGCATGCATGACCAATAGCTGAACTAGCCCATGGTTGGTGATGACTGCAGAAACTTGCCATGAATGCCGAGCAGATTGCACCATCAGCTGGAGGCTTTTTAGTAAGAAGAAAGGCATGTTTAATGAAAACGCTTCTGACTACAAAAACCGGAGGTGAACCAACACTCTGAAATGGTATTTAAATACAATGTATACCTCCCTCCATAGGTTATATACCTCATTACAAGACCTTCTACATCACCCCATGGGTGTGGCAATGAATTCTGTCATACCCTCGGCCTTTCTTGACAACGTCCTCTCCAGCTTGCAAAAATGCTTTGGGGAACTCCAAGATGGAGGTTCTTCATGAAAACGAACTTTTTCCTTGCTGTGGTAGCCCACTGACCTCCACGATGGCTTCCTCTATAATAGGGATTTCTATTCCTCGAACCCAAGAGCTCTCCTCACCTAAATTGAGTGAAAATTCAATTGCAACTGCTTCATTGAACCCCTACAACATGTCAAGATAGATGTCCCAACCTACATTTACAAAAATATGCCATACTTCCCTGTTGTTCCATACCATGGTTGTATCCTCTAGCCCATGGCGCATCGCCAACCCACCCATCGCTGTAGAAATGGTAACAGCACGGTGGACACAATCGGCTGGTAGGGGGAGAGTAGCCACAATTTGCACTAACAGTGACGATGGTAACAACATAATGGCCACAAGCTAAAAGGGGGGTGGTGAAAGTGATGGGTAAATTCTCGGGAAATGCAGCGAATGATGGTGAGTTATGGCAGTACAACTGAATGATTACAGTAATTAAAGGCAATGTATTGGGGAAAAGACCAATGAGGTTTTTGGCATATGATTTCAAATCCCAATGCATCGGAACATAATTACGAAATCACAATATTTTTTTATTCCAGTTCACTTTGGATTTCGTAATCATGTGGTATGAATACGATTAATAATACATCATCGTTTGTTTATGACAGGACCCCCCCAACTTAATTGTGGCCTTCCACGGCACATATTAGTCTCTTTAATGGAATATTTTAATTAAAACCATAAGAGTCAGTGGAGGCGTACCTAGTGACCTACCTGGTGGTGGATTAATAGCAAAAGTGACTAGTAGAGTAACAGTGATGGGGGAGTAACAGCATCGACGGGGTAACAACAACGTTGGAGTAGCAGCACCGATGAAGTAACAATAGTAGTGGAGTAACAGCAACGACGGAGTAACAACACCGACGGAGTAACAACAATGGTGGAGTAATAGCACCGACGGAGTAACAGCAACAGCGGAGTAATAGCACTGACGGAGTAACAATAATGACGGAGTATCAACATTGATGGAGTAACAAAAACGGTAGAGTAACAACACCAATGGAGTAACAACAATGATGGAGTAAAAGGACCAATGGAGTAACAACAACGACAGAGTAACATCACCAATGGAGCAATGTCAACAGTGGAGCAATAGCATTGGCAAAGTAACAACAATGAAAGAGTAACAATAATGGCTGAGCACAAGTTTACCTATCAATACTAAAAATAGTTCCAAGGTGTGGCTTTAGGCCTACCCTTAGAGCAATATGTCGTCGTCGATAAGGAAACGACTCGCCAGCAAGAAGTCAATGGAGCCCTTCTCAAACCGGCACGAGCAAAGGACCAATATAACTGATGTGATGACAAAAATGACATTGACAACCAGGGATGGCTGACTGAAAAATAGGTCAAGAGACACTGCAGAGAGGCCAACTCAGATGACTATATGGCAACATATGATAACTCTGTATAAGTTCGTCATGTAGGAGGCATGAGAAAACTCCATATGATTGGAAGAGGTAACCAATCAGAGGAGTACTGACTCAATAACAAGGTTAAGGCATACCTAAGTCAAACTAAATCCCACCCAAAATGGAGGAGAGACTTTATTTTGAGTGCTTTGTTTAATGGTGACACGACTGACTCTAGCTGCTAACAAAAGATGGGAATATTGTCATGTTCTCGCTCTTTTTGGAATATATAATTTTTTGTCTTTTTATTTAAGCTGGAAAAGAATAAAAGAATGCTATAGTACAGTGGAAAGAATGAGTGTCAAAAAAACAGATGATCTAGTTCCTGGGAGAGGAACATTCCTATGCTCAATGTAGGGAGGAAAAACTAGTCAAGGACACTCAAAGGGATGTTCTTTCCATGGGTAAAAGGATGCGTCAAGCTATAGAAGCTAAGTGATTGCATAGTTGATTTTGCAGAAGGCATGGTCAAATAAGTGGCTTAAACACGAGTCCAAGTGAAGCCGGCTCAAGGCCAAAAAGGTGCAAATAGTCAAAATGCAATGTAGCAGTACAACTCAACACAAAGGAGCCTCTAAGGTATAAGGCCAAAAATCAGCATGGAATAAAAGAGAATGTGTCTTCAATGCATAAGTCATGGTGGGACTAAAGAGGACTCCCGAGCCTACTCAATATAACCGTATGGGAAACCAATGTCAGCGTGGTTCTAATTAAGATGTCCATGTAAAGAATGGCTCTACCATCATATCATGATTTCAAAATCGGTGAGTGAAAATGTTTTGCTAACCAAGATACACTGGGGTCAACCCTATGACTAATGTATCGCTAAATGGAGGTTAGAATGCAAGATGCAGTGGAAAAATGGTTTTCCCTAACCTAAATGCCAGTGAGTGAATGATACCTGCCATGATGGGTCAGCGGTCATGGGACTGAAATGACATCTCGAAGAGGGTCTCCAAAATATCCTGAAACAACAACCCATTCTCGACAATCCAAGCCCACAGGTCAAAAAATTCCATGAGACAAAATTTCATATTTGAAAAAATATTTTTCAATTTCAAAGTTATATAATGAATTTTGGACTCACAGTTTTTCATTTCTGTTTGGAGCAAAGAGCTATGGAGCAAAAAAGGAGCAAGCTTTCCTTTGAAAAATTGGGCCGTTCAAATCACACCAAAGTTATTAGGTAACACTCAAATCGTGCTTGTAATGTTTTGTGATAGTTTTTATAATTTTTCTTAAAGTTTTGATCGTGGGAATTTATGCCCAAAAATCCAACTCTGCGTACACGTGGGTTGGATGTGATAAACCCGCGTATACGACGACACTATGTGTAAAGGGAACCCGTGTGTACGTGAGTTAAAGTTTAAACATAAAAACTAACAGTTGAAACTCATTTTCTTGCAGGATGACCATCACATGGAGAGAAAGAGAGCATACCACAATTGACAATGAGGTAATGAATGACAAAAATGCACTAGATGCTCTGAGAGGCTGTGGCTTATTGAAATTCTTCAAAATTCCAAACATGAAAGCCAACACATGCCTGCTCAAACTACTGATCCACTACTAGAGTGCAGAGGATGATGCCTTCATGATAGACCAGATGCCTCTACGGATTGAGGTTGAAGGCATATACTTTATTACAGGTCTCTTCCGAATATGTGAGGTCGTGCATTCGACCGGCAGGACAAGAATTAGTCTTTTAGTAGAAGACTATGTACATATATATTGTCCTGGACACCCAGAGAAGATTGGAAGTCAGATTCCAATCAAACACATGGAAATTTTATCTTTGAAGATTCTTCTATTTACCACTACAAGGGTAAATGGATCAACTTCATTGCATCAGGCATCACGAGTGTCCATGAGCCTCACAGTGGAATGCCTTACCATGGTATTTGACTAGTGCACGCCTCTTCTGACCAACATGAAGAGCCAATTAACCTCTATTTAGAAGGGTCAGACAAAGAACGTTGGATATGGAACTATCTTATGCTCATTCTTCTTCGAGAAGGTACCTGGGCTACGTCCCAAAATATTTGTCTCCATCAGTAGCCCTAGAAATCCACGGATGGGCAGATGGGCGAACTTGATGAAATGCCTTGGAGGCATGGATGTGCCTAGGACGACTTTTGATGATGAGTTTTTCGACTGATGGGACCAACAGATCATCGCAGTCGATGACTACCCCTATGCTGGTATGGATTTCGAGGAGATCTAGACTTAGTGTTGCCACCAAACATAGAATGAGGAGACATAGGTTACAATTTTTAAGTTTTTGTAAATTTTTAAGATTTTTTTGGATTTTTTAATATGAAATGAGCTTAGAAATATTTTTGATGAGACAAAATACTAACAAAATGACCATGTTCCAGATGTAGGTCCAGTGAGACCAGATGGATTTTCGAGGCATAGGTGTCATGGAAGAGGAGCCGAAGAGGCAACAGCTGAGACAGAGAGAGTCCTATATGCAGTTCAGAAAAACTTGGTGAGACTGACTCACAAGGTACCTATGATAGCCATAGAGGATCTATCTGAGGAGTTGTAGCGCCACGTGGTAGGGGTACCACAGGTTTGGGTCCACATACTTCAGTGTGTAGCCAATGCAGTAGTTAACTTTTTAGCCGCTCATCCTAAGCCGGGTCGATAGAGAGACCGATGTATGACTAGACATGATTATGGGCATGAACCCAAATTTTGAGGGCATCTTGTCCCAATTTTGTATATTATGTTTTGAACACTTTATCTACATATAGGAAATTTTATGATATATATACAGATTCAAATTTTTTGATATTGTTTAATTTGATGAATGCTTAATGTGCCAATCTAATGCTTTATTAGCAATAGAGTCTGCTAATGAATTCTCAAATTGTGGAATGTGAACATATGTAATATAAATAAATGATCGTTGCAATATTATCACTCTCAAAAATTGGTGATATAAATAAGGATTAAAAAATGTAGATATCACAAAATTCCAGACAAAAATACAATATATACAAACAAGAAATTACTCGGTCGGAACCTAAGAAAATACTTCTTAAGGTAGAGCCCATTTCGGGGCTCTGCTAGCTTGTTCCCTTCAAAATCAATTAATTCATAGGCCCCTTTCCCAAAACTTGCTTGACTACAAAGGCACCATACCACATAGACTTGAAATTGCCTGCCCCCACAGTGTCTTTGCCTTGGTCATAGACCAAGACAAGGTCGCCTTCAGAAAAAACCCGAGGATGGACAAATTTATCATACTTAGTTTTAATCCTCTTCTTATGGGCTTAATTTATTATGGTAGAATCTCAACATTGCTCATCGAGATGTTCCAAATGAACGAGGCATTCTTCGAGACTAGATGTCTTTGGAAGAAGTTCTACAACTATTTTAAGAGATGGAATCTCACATTCGATAGGAAAAATAGATTCCAGCCTATAAACTAATTGAAAAGGAATAAAACCAGTGGCAATCTTCACTGAGGTCTGGTATGCCTAGAGTTCCAATTACAACATGATGTGCCAATTGGATCGATTTTTGTCAATTGTCCTTTGCAGGATAGTCTTAAGGGACTTATTCACAGCTTTGACTTGCCCATTGGCCTGAGGATAATATGGAGATGAATGCTCTTGCCGGAAGCCCAACTTGAGAGCCAATTCGGTCATTATTTGATTCTGGAAGTGATTGCCATGGTCAGTGACAATCTCTCTTGGGATACCAAATCATGAGATAACTTGGTTGAAGAGAAACAAGGTTGTTGTTTCACTATCGTTTTTGTAAGTAGGCATGGCCCCAACCCACTTCATAAAGTAGTCGATGGCCACAATGATGTACTTGTGATCCGTCGTTGAAGGCAGATTACAGGTAGTGAAATCAATGCCCCACTTTGTAAATGGACCGACATTGATAACATGAAAAAGTGGAGTTGGATGCATGTGCATTTTCCGAGTATAGATTTTACAAAGGTGGCAATGTTTGACCACCTCAATACAATCTTTGAAAATTGAAGGCCAAAAGTAGCCTGCACGCAAAAAATTTTGGGCCGTCACAAGCCCTGATAAATGACCGCCACAAGCTCCACTATGGCAATCATTAAGTACAGACTCAGCTTATTCCAATGTTAAGCAACGCCTAAGGATTGAGTCAACCCCTCTGCGATATAATGTATCACCAATGATAACATAGTTTTAGGCAAGGTGACGTAACTTTCAACGCTCATCTTCGGAGAAAGCAGGTGGGAACTTCAAAATCTGAAGATATATAATGATATCTCTGTACCAAGGATCCTGTGAAGGAATTAGGAATAAATGTTCATCGAGGAAATTTTCCTCATAAACAATGGTTTCCTCACAAGGTAGGTTTGAACTTAATTCTGCAAAAACCAATGACTTCTTAGATTTGGCTAACAAGAACTCGAGATCGAATTCTTGCAAAATAACAATCCATCTATTATATTTGCCCCCAATCATTCGCCTACTAAGGACAAACTAAAAAGGATTAACAGCCACTAAGACGAATGTTTTGTGCAGCAGAATATAATGACGAAGCCGTCAGACAACATGAAGAGCTGCCAAGGCCAATTTCTCATTAGGAGAATAGTGTAGCTCAGGTCCTACTAAGCCTTGACTCAAGTATTAGATGACATGCTCACTGAGAGCATCATCCTCCTTAACCAGAACCATACTGATGGTTGATTCTACCACAATGAGATACAAAAGGAAATCTCTGCCATAATCTGGTGGACTCAACAATGATGCACAGATTAATGCCTTTTTCAAAGCATCAAAAGATTGTTGCATGAAGTCGTCCCATAAAAATGGAACTCCTTTCTTAAGAAAACGCATAAATCCTTTGGTAATCTTGGCGTAATTTGCTATAAATCTCCTTAAGAAATTTGCCTTTCCTTGGAGACTTTGAAGTTGACAAATGGAAGATGGGGGAGGCAACTAAATTATTGCCTCAACCTTGAAAGGATCAACTCAAATCCCTTTAGTCGATATGATGAATCCTAATAGCTAACTAGATGTAACTGCAAAAACACACTTATTCAGATTCAGCTGGATTTTATAAAAATGACATCTCTCAAAAAATAACCGAAGGTGGCTGGGATGATCAATTCTCTTTCGAGAATGAGAAGCTAAGTCATCCAAGTATGCTTCAATAACATGTTTGATGTCGTGGAAAGCATAAGACATGGCCACCTCAAAAGTAGCTCTAGCATTTTTAAGACCAAAAGGAATCCTCTTGTATGCAAACGTGCCCTAGGGACAAATAAAGGTTGTCTTGTGCTAGTCCAATGGACAGATAGTAATTTCATTGTAACCAGAGAATCCATCCATGAATGAAAAAAATTCATTACCCGCACATTCATCAACAATTTTATCAATAAAAGGCATGGGATAATTGTATTTTGGGCAAGCTTTATTCAAATCCCTAAATTCGATACACACTCGGATCGTTCCTTGCTTCTTATCTACCGAGACTGGATTGGAAACCCACTCAGTTAGAGGAATAGGGTATATGAAACCTTCCTTAAGTGGCTTTTAAACTTTATCTTTAATAGCTGCCACTTTTCAAGGACTGGCCAGTTGAAGTTTCTGATGAATAGGTTTGGCGTTTTCGTATGTCTTGATCTCATGTTGGACTACAGATGGATCAATTCCAGGAATTTCCTCATAAGACCAAGCGAACACATCTCGAAACTTTTTAAAGAGGTCGGTGTAGATTTTAATTTCTTTAGGGGAACAAGTGGCTCTGATGAAGACATTTTCTATAACATTAGGATTCCTAGAGATGTTTATAGGTACAGTTCATGAGATAATCGACATGTTAGCTTCAGTAGATAATTGTGCTGGAGCCAAAGGGTTTGAAACTATACAAACATCACTAGTAAGTAGAATGGAGAACCTAGATTCAACTTCATGCAATGGAGAAAGAAAATATGAATGATGATGTAAATCTTCCCATGGTCGATCCACACCCATCATTTCTTCCAAAATTATTTCTTCAGATGGTAAGATTGTATCCAAGAAATATAGAGCTGAAGTAGAATTGAGGGTCCAAGCTGGAGCCACATCGCCATCTAACTCCTCTTGTGAAAATGGAGTGGGATGGTTGTCTGTAGAGTTAATGTTAGATTGATAGTTAAGTTCTGTTGCAAACATGGGAAATGCCATTCCACCAACCTGCCCTACATCTAATGTGGTGGTAGATGAAGGTAAGGTCCAAGGGTCCAAAAAATAATGAGTTTGAAAGGACTCTTTCGATGAAGGTCCCCTAGAGGATGAAATTGCATTGATTCTAGTTGTAGGAGCAGGAAGGTCAAATACACCCATTCACAAAGAGTACATCCAAACTCCTAAATTCCCAATAGGTTGATGGGGATTATCCAACAATGGAATGGTAGAATCTGAAATTGTGTGGGAGTCACCTGGAGAATAACCTAACTAATCAATTTTAACAATCCTCCCCTCATGAGTAAAACAAAGGATGTAGAATAAATATGAAACTATGGAATCCATATCGTAAATCCAATTCCTAACTAAGAGGAGGTTATAATCCAGGTTGGCATCAACGATTTCTACCTCAATGTTTACGACCTTTCCCCCAACACATATAGGAAAGCTTGGGATAATCCCATGTGGCCTAAGAGAATGTCCATCAAATGTTGTCAAGAGAGTCTGTGAAGGAACAACTGAAGGTGATCCAATGGCAGGGAAAATTTTAAGAACCCCCTCTAAATTTATAAATATAATAAATGGGCGAATCTCCATGGTATATAGGAAAAATGGAAGGCGATTTTATCAATAATATAATATGTATATATAATTTTTTGGCGAATCTCTCACCAGGCATGGCGAATATTTTACTCAATTATAAAATCTTGTAAGATCTTGGCGACTCTTTCACTAAATAATAAAACTTTGTAAAGTCCTAGTGAATCTTAGCATAGGCTACATGCTGGTTTAATTCCCTCATTTAAATAGGCTACATTCCAGGTGAATACCATGGGTCAGTACCATGTGCCATTTTAGTGAATACCATGGGTCAATACCATGTGCCATTTTTATTTTTATTAATTCTAATATTAGGGTTAATAATGGTTTTTTGCATGGTATTAATAACAATCTAGTCCATGGTATTTGTCCCATAGTATTTTGGCCATAGGTTTCACCTAAATATAACCCATTTTTTGAGTGTTCGTAAATATAAGGTGACTTATGGAGTAAATATAAAAAAATGTTTTATTTGTTTACCATACCTCTCGTTTATTTATATTTTTTATTAATTTACCATACCTCTTTTACAAATATGGTATTTGGCCCATAGGATTCACTTAAATAAAACCTCTTTCTTGAGGCTTCATAAATAGAACGAGGGTTATGGACTAAATATAAAAAGAGGTTTTATTTATTTACGATACGTCTAGTTTATTTATATTTTTATTTATTTACCATACCTTTTGAGTAAGTATAAAAAGACGTTTTATTTATTTACCATACCTCCACTTTACTTATATTTTTATTTGTTTACACCCTTACATGTATATAAGGTGACTTATGGAGTAAATATAAAAAATATTTTATTTATTTACCATACCTCTCATTTATTTATATTTTTATTAATTTACCATACCTCTTTTATAAATATGGTATTTGGCCCATAGGATTCACTTAAATAAAACCTATTCTTGAAAATGGGCGAATGGATTCACTTAAATAAAACCTATTCTTGAAAATGGGCGAATGGAAGGTTTTAAGTCCTAATTTCAAGGGCTAAATTTACCTTTTTTATCCTCTCCCTTAAAATAAGGTGGGCTATTTGAGGTGATTTGTAAAAATGTACTATGATACAAAATATTCGCCCACTAAAAATTTAAAACCCCTTAATTTCGCCAAAGGGCGAACATTCGCCCCTAAAATTATCCTTGTCCAATGGCCTTCTAACATGACATAGACATTACGCATGTGGAAGCTCCCTCATCTATAACTATCTGAAAAATATTGGTTTTTTGGTAAGTGGACTTTATCTAGAAAGCCATATCGTGAGGAAGTCTCTTTTTGACATTCAGCATATCAAAAGTGAGCACTAAAGAATTCTTTGGATCTATTGCACTGATTATCGAAAGCAAATCACTTCTCTGAGTAGGACACGACTAGAGTACTTTCAAAGTAAACATAGCACAAGGAATTTGAGCCAGATCTTCTACAATCAAGTAGTTCTAGGCTGCCCTAGCATTAGGGTTAATAGTCGAGCACTTTGAGGAACCTTTCAGTATCCGAGGTATAGACTGAGTAGAGGGTCACTCAATATGAAGTGCATTTGTGGTTTTAGGAACATATTTAACCTTAGATGTTTCCTTTTCACCATAATCGTGTGCTCGCATAGAAATGTTGACATGAGAGTTCATCATATAAACATTCGAGGAATTTTCCCCTTCCTGGTTGTCCCCTATGGAGGTATCAGCATTCGAATTCACGCCAGCAAGTAACTGCTGCCCTTGGGGAAAAAGGTTAGTCAGAACAACTTGGGAGCTAGAGGACCCTTTCTGCACTAATAAGCATTAAGAATCTTGTATCTTAGGTCAGAGGTGAGTCAAATGATCTCCATTGCATAACTTGCATGGAAACTTAACCTTTTTCTTGGACTGTTTTCTACCCTCATCGATGCCATTAACGGGTTTGTTTGCATTTCCTTTCCCTTCCTGGTTCTTCTTCTTACCTCATCCCTTCCTCTTCCTATCGGATTGTTGATTTCCTGTGGGGTTAGAGGCCTAGACGACATTTATAGAGGTAGGTTGGGAAGGTGTAGGTGTAGACAGTGCGGCCTAGTTAGAAGAAGTAATTTGTAGAGACAACTGCTGCAATTTATTCAAAAGGTTCACCATACTAGTGTCAATTGATCCAAATCTACCATCGGCGTGGGGGCCTAGCTTCAGTTTGGCTAAATCGACCTTAGATCTAGGAGCATCAGGTAGGATTTTTTGAAGAGTCCCAGACTGAGAATATATCAGTTCTAATTGCTGGGCTTGAAAAATAGCCTACTCTTTCGAATAAACACTGGAAAGAGAAACATCCTTTGAGATCTCAAGTTGTAATGATTTGAGAAACCATTCGAGAAGGAATTCTAGTGGAATTTCAGCTTTGATAAGTCTTTTTCTCCTTCACAATTCCTAGATGTGATCCAAAATGTGAGTTGTGGTGTCTTGCTGAAAGTTAGCCCGAAGTTCAGTTCCGGCTTCATAGTGGACAGGCAACTGAAAATGGTTCAAGAAGATATTAGCCAGATTAGAGAAAGAATTATAGGTGCCCCTGGCAACTCTATATACCACTTGGCCACATTTCCGGTTAGGGTGCGCTGAAATAACCTCATCCTAATCGAATCATCTATCAGGGAGTTGGATGAGCACCATAAGTGAAACGTGGTCACATGGTCTCCCGTGTCTTCACCACTCTTCCCTTCAAACTTTGGAATATCCGAGGGAAGTTTAGTTGGGACCGAAGGCCAAGCTAGATTGTAGCTAATTGGATCATTCGTCAATTTAGGTAAGTCTAGAAAATTAAGTGTGGTCAGAAAAGGAAGTCGTGGGGGACCTTGGGAATTCCATCCAGAGTGTGCGGGGTTCCCAAAGGTCTAAAAAGAATGACCCATATTTTGAAAGGCACCAGGTTGCTTGAAGTAACTTGTAGACCCTGCTGAACCAAAAGGCGGTCCTCCTGGTCTAGCAAAATTTAGAGTTTTACCAACTCCTATCGAAAATCCTCTGCAACCAGTGAAGTTACCCCCTAACGAAGTATTGAAAGGAGCTAACAACCCCTAATAAGGATTACATGCATTAGCAAAGGGTGGAAAATTCTGAAATTAATTAATCGAAGAATATGGCACATTTCCTTTTTGGTTGAAAAATTGATTCCCAGCTCTTATCCCACTAACCACTAGGTTTGTCCAACTCCGGAAGGGGTTACTACCTTGAATTGTACAAGGAAAAGGCATTCACCCTACTATCGGATTGGAATGTGGTATATGACCACTTCTAAATGGGAAACCTTGAAAGGAATTTGATACACTCATCATAGATGTAGAGGTAGTCGACCGTATGTTCAAAGGAACTGAAGGAATCCCTTGAGACAGCATTCCAAAAGGGAAAAATCAAAAACTAGATGCAGTAGCTTGAGAATTTTCACTCGTTGACAGAATGGAAGTAGACCCAAATATATTTGTGATGTGAGTAATAGAAGGGATGGAAATAGTTCCTCCCCCTTGTACATATATGGGATTTTTCATGCTCGCAACACTCATCGTAGATGCCATGCTTCCAGTAGTGCTCATCGAAGGAATAGATGTATGTAAACCTAGGCTCGAAGGCCTATGAGTTGGAGTTCCAATGTATAACAAAACATCTGGATGGTCAAGAGGAAGAGGAGAATTCAGAGCTGCAACCGACTCTGAAAGCTCTTCTACTTAGATATTATCTTTCGACTGGAAGAGCACTCAAGAAAGAACTAGTGTGTTCCTCTTTAACTTTGTACTGGTACCAGGTCTATCTTGTGAACTAATGCCTCCAAGCGAAGGATCAATCTCTGATGTGCCTACTGCTACTGGTTGAAGACCACTGGCAGAATCACTCCTACACCTTCTAGGAGAAGGCTCTGGACTCCTCGGTGATAGCCCATGAAGTCTCCTAGACCATCGAGATGGTCAGTCAACCACTTTGAATTATTTAAACGATATACTTAAAGAATCAAAAAATTATAAATCTAGCCTGACTAGGAGCAAATAACACTCACTAAAATGTCCCTAAAGATATCAGCAATCAAACAAATCTCAAGTATTTTCACTCCAGGTGATTAGGATCGGTCACCAAAATACAAGAAAGTTAATAACAAGGGCCTTCCGAAAATAGACTGGGTAATTACGCCCCAGGCCTACTAGTGAAGGTATCAAAGGTAGTTACGCTGACCTCCAGACAACAACCTTTACCGGTACAATCCCCCAAGCTTTACAAGGGTGCCCTTCATAAGTACTATTTAATGTGATACAACGTCAACCTCAGGTGGCACGGGATTCCCCTCTGCAACAACTTGTGTGGTTCCTAGGATAGGCAACTATGGTCACCAACTCGTATCAGAAGCCGGGCAGAACAGTCGTGAGGTAGGATCCAATAAGTAAGAGGGGGTATCTCTCGTCCTTATCTTCACTAACCCTCGTGACTTACTCCCAGTTATGGAGATTTCTCAGTCTCCCTAACGCTATTGGACTTCGCTCATTAATCAAACTTCTATGTTTTGTAATTTAGAGTGGCCTTGGAGAGTTAACTTTGCTCTTCCCTAATCCAAGTCCCTAATAAACCTAAACTTGTTGGTGTATTCTGATGACAATACAAAATTTCTAGTTTATTTTAACTAAGCACTTGATTTTAGTGGTTGTTCTTTTAAGTCAAGGGTATAGATGGAAGTGAAACCAATGGTGTTTGTATGAAGCGAAAGTAATCAATGAAAAACTAACCACATGAATGCAATCATTTGTTCTTCAATGGAAAGAGATATCTATGTGGGTTCTACGAAACTTCTATAAAGAAAAATACTTTTTATTTTCTTTTCTTGAAACACACTTCACACACTCAAAAACTAAAAAGACCACGAACGCTTTAACAATGCAGACTACCCTAATGCAAGGTATAATGAAGATGCAAGATCCTAAATCACTCTAAAAAAGTGAAAGAAATTATTTATAACTATCAATGAGCCAACTTAAGTCTTGAAGAGGATACAAATTTTGAATAAAAAATTCTCTCCAAACAAGAAGGACAAATCATAAAAGATCACAATTCCCTTTCAAAAACCAAAAGAAACCAAAATCAAACTTGGAAAAAGAAAACCAAAACAATTTTTTTTGAGATCTTTTATTTTTCAATAAACAACCAAAGCAACTTTTTTAAATCACTCAAAATGCTACTAAAACTCAAAGATCGAAAAAGGAGCACAAGGAGTCTTTGCAAGTTACAAACTCGAAAATGAATGAAAAATTGAGCAGAAAAGGCTTCAATTTGTACTAAACAACCCAAACAGTAGCAAAGAGCTTGACAAACTAACCAAGAAGCTAGGAAAGAAATACTTTCAAATTCGTCAAAAAGACTTTAAAAAAGCAAGAAAATCTATAAGGCCACAAAACGAACGAAAGCAAAGCAAGTAGATCAAAAATTGAGCTTGACACTGAGACTAAAAATAATCACCTGTTCTGGAGGACCAAAACAATCAAGAACTTCTAAACAAAGTCTTGTGTTTCAAAACACCAATTACAAACTTGCTCGAAAAGTAAACCTAGGCCAAATCTTTTCAGTGAGGAAGAGACTTTGAAACAGTAAGCTTGCAAAATAATGAAATTCTTAAGACATAAATTGACCACAAAGAGACTAAATAGACCAGGCAACAAATTCTTCTGGGCAGAGAGATTTGAAAAAACAATGCAAAAATTGGTATATGAGATTGTGTTCAAGCATAGAAGCTTGTACACGCGCATTTGATATAGGAAACTCGCGTATACGTGGGTTCACTTCACAGAAACAAGTGTGTGTACGCTATTGTAAATAGAGTAAAATGCATATAAAAAACTTTGAAAGAAAAGTAAAAAACAAAGCCAGATCAAAAGGATCAGACTTAAGGTTTGAGACTCTAGTAGACCAAATAATATTGTAACAACAAGCAAACCAAAGATTGAGCCCTGATTGACATTGAACAACCCAAACTAGGAATAACAAGATTACTGTCCCCAGAGGTGTCGCTAATTATGTTTCAGGAATAAGTACCCTAGGGCTTCGGGTTAGAACACCAATAGATCAGGAGAAAACTACAACAAGAAACACTCATACAACTCAGGAAAAATGCTTATATAAACAAACTACTTAAGAGCTATTTTACCCGGTGTCGAGCTGAATGAGTCGATCTTGCGGACAAGATAGACCTTCCTAGAATCTAAAGAAGACCTAACGACAAGAAAACCAACCAGACACTATCTTTCTCTAAATATGATTCAATAAACAATAGCAAACAAGGGTTTTTAGGGCCTACCTTTGGTCCTACGCAAGCTTGTGGATGCCCTCGCTCTTTTGATCCAAATGAGCTCCTCTTCGCGAATTTGCAAACACAAACAAGGCAAACAAATTAAATAGCACCTGAAAAACCAATTGCATAAAACATATTTAACATGAAAGTCAAGGAGTCCATGAAACAAATAACATAAGATACTTGTTGAGAAAAATGAGTTTGATTGTATTAATTCAAAAGAAGAAGAACTTTACAACCTTTGCCTTGACGCTGTACAAGCTCCGCCTAGGGTCCAACAAGATGTCTCCTCTACTTTGACAAGTTTCACTCAGTCTCCAATGGAACCAAGAGGTGTGTGATCTTTCCTCTCAAGCTCAACCAGAGAGTCTTAATTTCACCAGCATTTACCTTCAAAATGTTCAGCTTCCAACTCCTCTAGTCCTCACCCCAATGCCTATATTTATAGTGCAATGGAGGGAAGTTACTAGGTCCTCCTTCAAAGGGATAAAGCCCTCCTTCAAAGGGATAGCTCCTTTAGTCAAGGGATTAGCTCCTTCTCTTTTGGGATGCATGAACCACCTCAGAGCGAACAATCCACGTCAAAATTCCTTCTAGAAAACTCTAGAATTAACCCAAAGTGAGTTTTTTAAGATAAAAATTGCGCCTTTTGACTTTCATAGGGGTCCGCACCTGCACCATTAGGAACAGAGCGGGTAGGTACACAGCTTTTGTACACAGAAGGTGCGGGACCGCAGGTGAGCACGAGAGAAAGTGCGGAACTAGAGTTACATTGATTTTTAATGTCTCTCCCACTTCCAAAGCTTGATTTGAAGAGCTGAGGTCCTAGACTTGCTTAGGAGGACAGTAAAAGTGATGATAGACCCATACTGACTGCAAATAATCATGGTGACGATATTTTTGTGTAACAGATTTCCCCCTAAAGTGCGAAGTCTGTAGTAGATGAGGATTTCATTTATCATATAGGAAGAGTGAAGTACTTTATCATTTCGAGGATTATCTTGTGGAGAGCCCAGTCAGAACCTGTAAAAACATTCAATGCAAGATATATATATGAGATCATATCATCGCTGAGGTAGGCATTCCCATACTCAGATCAAAACTAACTAGAAACCTATCTACTGCTCTGATATAGGAATGATCTTGTACAACATCATAAGTATAGACTCGTGTGAACACAGTATGGACGCAGCCATCTTTTATGAATAGTCCACAACATAATGAATACAAAATTCCTCGCAGCCTCGATGGTGGAAACTAGATCCAGGGTCTTCATTTCTACTTCCCGAAATAGTACGATTCTATCCATGCGAATAAATGTGTTGATGTCGAACATGGTAGAAACCACTTGATTACCAGTCAATGATGTAAATTGTTAACAAGTGTGAGAGAAACAACCAGTGATGTCAATGGCTCTCAAAGTACCCAGTCCAATCCATGAGATGTGAGTAAATGTGTTGATGTCGAACATACCACGGAATCCTTTGATCGAAAGTCAATGATGTAAACTATCGTCAAAGGGGAGAAACCTGCCATTGAGGCATGCAGATCTCAAGGTACTGACGATTTCTAGATCATATTTCTAGATAATGAGCTGATGTCGATAGAAAGCAATCCATCGTAGGCAAGCCCACAACATGATATCATAGATCAAGTTGAAGAAATTTAGTTGCAAGGACTGACTCAGGGATGGTCAAGATGGATGACAGATATTTTGCAGATGAATGGCTTATTGGCAGTGACCTCTTGAACACATAACGACGCGACAGATGGCTTGGTGGCAATTGACCCAAAGTTAATACCCAGAAACCGGCTGAAGACTTTCAATGTGGTTTGATCAACTGTTAGGCAAAGGATTTCCCAACCCAGGTGAATAAAAATGTCGTGTTCAAGAGTGGTTACAAAGTATGACAAACAGACTCATTTTTCTCTCTTTCCCCCACCATTTCTGGCAAGTACCTCTTTATTTTTGACAAGCTTGAGGAGGATAACATTTGCTTGAGTATAAGTTCATCCTTCGGATGAGCCCAACTTAGTTTAAATTCGAACCCTAAGAAGGAGTGGTTCGTTCCTGTTTGTAATTGAACAGGTCCTTTACTGTGAAATTTTAACGAGTCCAGTATAGGAGAAACTCGGCGTTTTTCAATTTTAGAGAGTCTGAAAAAACTTAAGAAGACTCCAGGGTTGACCTTTTTCGTAAATTTGTGTCTCCCAAGCCCAAAAAAGTATAAAATAATACTTGAGAGAACCGCTTGATCTTTTACGACCAAGGAGTACTTTTCGTTATTAGTGTCACTGACCCAAAAAAGTAAAAAAGCGATCAACGACACGTCGTTTTATAACCAATATCGAATTTGAAACGACAAAAACCCGGCAATCTTTTCATGTTTTTACGATCGAAAAAGAGATGTAAGTGGACCGTCTTTTAATTCCATTTTAACGAGTGTAAAAGAAACGCTCGGCAATCTTTTCATGTTTTAGGAGTCAGAAAAGGGCTTAAAGATGACTCTACTTTTTTTTTCGTTGAAAATGATAGATTTCGCCTGAATAATCCTTTATTCTGCACAAAGACACAAACATTACTCATACCTGTTTGAAATGGATAAAAGCATTGCAAAATACCTTTTCAAAATGAAACATAAACAAATTTGCAATTTATTTACTCAAAAAACTTATAAAAAGGGCCTTTGTCAATTCATTTTTACCGTTTGAGTTTGGGTGAGAAAATAGTGCTTTTGCTTAGAAAAATTCTTGTGAAGATTGTGGAAAATCAAACCGTCGGAATCGAGCGCCGTCTTCTCCAGGTAATCCACATCATCCTACTCTTCATTTTCAACTGTTTAGTTTTTTTATTTAGCCCCTCATTTTGTTTTTTGGGAGGGTTTTTAGGCGCAAAACCCGCGCGCGGGGGTCCGCAGGTTTACCATTGCGGACACGCGGACCCCAAATTTTTCTCCATTGGGAAAAAGCTCGGGGTCCACACCTTCCATGTAGACAAAGTGTGGACCCACGCACTGTGTCTAACGTGGAGGGTGCGTACCCCACAGCAAGGGTTTTGAACCTAAATTTTCTCAAAAATGGACCAATCAAAATGTTTTCTAGCAATCTAATTAATATTTATACTTGATGCAGAGAATATATCATGCTAGATTGGCATGAACGGGAGCACGAGGACGTGGATACCACCGCATGGAATCATCGGCCTTCACTTGATGCTTTGAGGGCATGCGGACTGTACAAGTTCTGGACCATTCCTGGCATGAGGGCTCAGGTAGATTTCTTACACTGGCTAGTTGACAGGTGGAGCGTACAGGACCAGTGCTTTTTCATTGGCGGGCACTGGCTCGAAATCGAGCCAGAGGACATTTATTTCTTGAATAGTTTGCCTAAGAGAGGCGAGGACTTGACTCTATTCAGGACTAGGCCAGGTGGCCAGTCTGTCGATAGCCTCCGGCTAGAGTACTGCAACAGCCAGGCTAAAGACAAAGGGATAGACATAAAGACCATATCCCATCCTGAGCTCATGGTGATTGCGTTTACTGTCACCAGACTTTGCGGAGCTGTCGCATTACATGTTGCCACCGGATACCAGATGCGTATGGCAGTTGATTGCTTTCAAGGCACCATCTTCAACTGGTGCAATGCTGTGCTGGCCAATGTGAAAGGCCAACTGACCAGGGCCGAGAGCGGACGACTAAAGACCTTTGGTTATGGGGATTTGGTGGTGAGTTTTGGCCTGGAGAGGGTTCCTATGCTGATCCCACAACACCTTACAATTGGAGCTGGGCTTCCTCGAGAGCCCAAACTGATGCGATGGGTCGCAGTCATGGCCCGTCACCCGGATGAGAGGACAGAGGTTGCTCGGTTCAAACCTGAGTATTTCCAATGGTTGGAAAACCAGGTCTTTTCCATTCAGGATTTCCCTTACGCTGGGATAGATTTCTATGGTGACCCAGACATGGCTCTTCCACCAGGAGAGCAGTGGGACGAGTCAGGTAAAATCCTTTTCAACTTTTCCTATTTAATTCCTTTTTTATATTTTTCATCGTCTCAAAACTGATAGTAAAAGTTTTAAATGCAGATGTGGGTCCACAGCGACCAGCTGCTCTCCGGCCTTTCGAGAGGAGTCAACCAGTTGCACCCGCGCCAGCCCCATAGGATGAATCAGCAGAGGTTTTTACCGAGTTGGAGAGTCATCTTGAGCGCTTGACAGGAGATATTCCTGAGACCACTATCGACGACATTCCTCGTCAACTTCAGCGCTATGTGATTGGAGTCCTGGGACCTTTTAGGAGGTTCCTTTGCAAGGTGGCTCGGGCAGTGGTTTCTTATAGAGATCATCACCAGTGATAGGATGATCACCTTTTGTGGGCACATGTGACATTTTTGTTTTTTGTACTTATCATTTTTGCTGATCATAAGGTGTTTTTCAACCTATGATCGAAGACGATGTATTTTTTGACACAATCCTATATATATATATGTATATATCACTATTACCGGCTTATATTGTAAATCATATTATGGAATGGTTTTAAATTTACATGTACGATTATTGCAAATGTCTATTTAACATTCGAGAAGCAATTGCATCTGCTAATGTATTTAAAGATCTTGGAATATGCTGATATTCAATGTAATCAAACGCACGTTCCAACAGATGCACTCTCAAAAATAATCTTAATAACACTGGATTTCTAATGGCATACACTCTATTAAGCTGTAATACAACAAGTTCAAAATCCAATCTCACTATCAAACTCCGAATCCCAAATGAAATAGATTCAGATAATAACTCAATCACTGCACTATACTCTGCAATGTTGTTTGTTGTTTGACCGAGACTTACCCCATGCATAGAAACTAACTCGTCAGAGGGCGAATAGATAACCCAAGCTGCAGAAGAGATGTTCCGTGTATTACGACAAGCACCATCAGCAAATCCAATGTATGTTTGGAGAGGCATCGACATCTGCAATATCAAGAGTTAAACCAAGATAAGCAGGAATAATGACGAAAAAACACTCTCTAAGCTAAGCACACTTTTGTTTTTAAACTAAAACACACCAGCTAGAAAGAAAAAAACTATCGTAACTAAAAATTTCCATACCCCATTCTTTTAAGCATAGTACCTCTTCAAGTAAAGGCCATTTCTGGGTTTACCCAAAGAGTCCCCATCAAAGTCTACCAACTCATAGGCCCCTTTTGCTAGCTTTCGCTTAACAATATAGGGACCATGCCACATAGGAACGAATTTCCCAGTGCCTAATTTATCATTAGCTTGATCATACAATAACACTAGGTCTCCTTCCGAAAAATTTCGAGGGGTCACATTCCGATCATACTGAGCTTTCATATGTTTTGCGTGAGTATCGATCGCCAATGCAGCATCATGTCGATTCTCATCTAATTGAGCTAAGTATAACAGACGCTTTTCCTCTTCGGAAGTAGCTGGAAGTAACTCGATGGCCATTTGCAGTGACGAGATTTCGCACTCAATGGGTAACACAACTTCCAAACCATAGACTAGTTGGAAAGGAGTGAACCCTGTTGATGTTTTTACTGAAGTTCGGTATGCCCAAAGCGTTGAAAATAGCATGTTGTGCCAATTCGACCGATGAATCCCAATGATTCGTCGGATCATGATAACTAAAACTTTGTTGATGGATTCAACCAGACCATTTGCTTGTGGATAATAAGGGGTTGAACTATCATGACATAAACCAAGCTGGCCTGTAAGTTCGGTCATCATAACGTTTCGAAAATGACGCCCATGATCAGTGATTATCGCTTGTGGGACACCAAACCTAGCAATTATATGATTGAACACAAAAATTGCAGCTGTCTTGCCATCTGCCTCGAATGTAGGCATCGCCTCGGCCCACTTAGTAAAATAATCTACTGCAAGGATGATATACGCATGCCCCTCGGCCGAGTGAGGGTTACATGTAATAAAATCGATACCCCATTTGGTGAAAGGACCAACCGTAATTATAGGGTGGACAGGAGCAGGTGGAGCGCGCATCTTACGATAAAAAATCTAGCAGTTGTGGAATTTTCGGGTCGCCGTAATACAATCTTTAAATAAGGACGGCCAGAAATAGCCAGCGCGCAATATCTTTTGGGTTGTGGCATACCCAGACATATGACCGCCACATGCTCCAAAGTGACAGTCATTTAGAACTCTCTCAGCCTCTTCATGAGTTAAGCAACGTCAAAAAATAGAGTCCGCCCCACGGCGATAAAGGGTATCTCCAATAATTTTGAATTGTTGGGACTGGAAGTGAATTTTCCGACGTTCTGACCTTGAAATTTTTGGCCGAAAGGATTGGGTCTGGAGATAGACGATGATATCCCCATACCACGGATCTAAAGTGCTGATTAGAACAAAGATTCGTCCGCAATGGGCTCCTCTGCCACAGTTTCTGTGTCAGCACGCGGGAAGTCACACATTAACTCCGCAAAAACTGAATATTTCTTAGACTTAGATTTCTCAAACTCCAAGTCGAACTCTTGCAGGATAACGATCCATTTAGCGTACTTGCCCCCTAGCAATTGTTTGGTCAAAATGTAGATCATAGGGTTGCAATCCGAAATTACCGTAGTTTTACGTAGTAAAATGTAGTGACGAAAACGTTGGACAGCTTGAACGACTGCCAATGCCAATTTCTCCACATGTGAATATTTTAGCTCAGTTGGATTTAACGTTCGACTAAGGTAATATATCACATGTTCCGTTCTGAATTCATCTTCTTGAACTAAGACCATTCCAATGGTGGAATGGGAGGCGGCGAGATACAAGAAGTAATCCTGGTTGTAGTTGGGAGGATGCAACAACGGTGCATGGGTCAACGAGTGTTTGAGTGCATCAAAAGATTTCTGAGCTATCTCATCCAAAGAAAATTGAGTATTTTGTTTCAACAACCGTGTAAAACCCTTTGTAACCTCGGCGTAGTTAGGAATGAATCGTCGTAAAAAGTTTGCTTTCCCCTGCAAACTTTGGAGTTGGCAAAGACTCGAAGGAGGAGGAAAATTGATAATAGCTTCGACCTTCGAGGGATCAACGCGAATGTCGGCTTTCGAAACTACAAATCCCAGCAATCGACCCGTTTCTATACAGAAGACACATTTGTGTGGGTTCAACCGAATACGATAATGCCTACACCTCATAAAGATTGCTCGTAAGTGGACGAGGTGATCAGAGCGATGTAGTGAATGAGCAGGCAAGTCATCGAGATAGGGTTTCACAATGTGCTTGATGTCATGAAACGCATAAGACATCACCCTCCGAAAAGTTTCTTCGGCATTATTAAGCCCAAAAGGTAATCTGCAATAAGCAAATGTCCACCATGGACAAATGAAAGCCGTTTTTGGTTTATCGGCAGGTAGAATGTTGATTTGATTGTATCCAGAAAAACTGTCCATAAAGGAAAATATTTCGTTGCCGGCACAATCATCAATGATTTGATCGATATAGGGAGTTGGGCAATTGTCCTTTGGACAAGCTCGATTAATGTCCCTATAATCGATGCATATTCTTATTTTCCCCTGTTTTTTGTTAACTGGAACAATATTTGATACCCAATCCGTCAGCGGGATCGGATAAATGAAACCTGCTTTCAACAATTTTTCAACTTCTGCTTTAATTGCAGTAGCTTTTCGTGGGTGAATTTGACGTAAATGTTGCCGGACGGGTTTAGCGTCCGGGTAAGTCTTGATCTCATGAACAACAATTGTGGGATCAATTCCTAGCATTTCCTCATAGGACCAGGCAAACACGTCGCGGAATTCTTGAAATAGGGCCTTATATAATTGAATTTCGTCATCTGTACACGAGGCACCTATATGAATGTTCTCAACAATTCCGGGCTTAACCGAAATGTCAATGGGAATAGTTCGAGAGATGTTTCCCAAATTTAACTCTGAATCGGGATGTTTCATTGGATTATGAGGTTCCTTGACATATTCGGTCGTAAAGATTGGTGAGAAATTATTTTCAAAACGATCATCCTCAGGTAAAAACGAAGATCTGTGATGGAGATCTTCCCATGGTAAATCATATACACATAGGATTTCATGAATTTTCTCATCAGAGTGAACAAGTTCAAGAAACGTAGTTAAACCCGAGGTTGATGTGAAAAGTGATTCCTCACGGACCACATTCATTAAGTCTTTTTCGGTTGAACACAGGTCGACAAAAGACTGCACAGCTTCATAGGCAATTTCATATGGACTCAAAGGCATGGAATTACCAAATGAGTCTATTTCAAATTCAGAAGGAATGAACCAAGGATCGTCATAAAAAAGAGTGTCTGATGTAATCATATGAATAGTTGCAAATGAAGATGATGCGTTGATTGGAGGAAAAGGCAAAGTTCCCAGTAAACCGACATCTTTAACTAATCCTACTCCAACATCCTTATATGGGATAGTCGTTTTAGCGATGTGCTGAATACTCTCTGAAGAGGCTGGGTCAGATGAAAAGTAAGCCAGCTGGTCTATTGTTACGATCTTTCCATTATGTGGAAACTTTATGACTCTAAAGACCGATGAAACGACCGCTGTCATAGCGTAAGACCAACTTCGACCCAAGAGAAGGTTGTAGTCTAGAGGTGCATCAACCACTTCCACATCTAGACTAACGGTTTTTCCTTCAACCCCTATAGGCAAATCATGTAGAATGCCAAAAGGATGAAACCCACGGCCATCAAAGGCCTTAAGAATTGTCGGGGATTGATGTAGTGAAGGAGAACCAAGTGATCTCCAACACTGTATCGACATAATACACGTTGAGGCTCCCTCATCAATTACAGTCCGATGAATAGGCCTGTTTTTGACTATCACTGGAATCTGGAAAGCCATTTGATGGGGCAAACGTGGTGTACTATTTTCTAGATCAAATATTATTAGGTTCGGGTCCTGAACATCAACAGCTCCTATAGCCGACAAAAGTAATTTGTGTTGTGCTGGGCATGATTGCAGCACTTCCAAAGCCGACATGGCTAAGGGTGAAACAGCTAAATCCTCAACAATGTTATAATTCTGAGCCGCTCTCGCATGTGGATTGAAAGCTGACCTTTGAAGTACACCCTTGGCGGGCGGTTTGATTACTAAGTCTGGATTAGGTTTCTCAATCTGTAGTGGATCGGAACCGGGAGCTGAGGTTGATGGATTAGAATGAGAAGATTCTGCTTCGTTGCCATCAACAGGACTTTTACTGCCATAATCTTGCGATCGAGTCGCAATCCTTACATGGGACATCATCAATATGGGTTCTTCATTGGCACTCGAGGAAGAACCTATCATCTTGCTATCTTGATTTGGAAATGGATCCTTCAAAACAGCAGGAGTTTGGGAACCTTTGACGATTTTCGCAACCTCTGCTCGATGAGGGAAATCTCTTGTGAAATGTTCTTCGTCACAAATGAGACACGGATAACGAGGTTTGCGCTTTTCATCATTGGATTCCGCCTTTTCAGGTTTCTCCTTTGAACTTTTGTCCGTTTTATTCTTCTTCTTTCCTTTCTTCTTCCCACTGGATTTTGATTTAGCTGTAGATGATTCTACAACGTGAACATCGGCGGAAACCTCTGTAGAACAATCTCCTGTCGGGGAATCAGGCAAATTTATGATAGGAGAAGAATTCTTGAAAGACTTCTTCTTACTTTTAGTGTTAACCGTACCAATCATACCGTTAGCGGCATGAGATCCCGAAGGAGCTGCAGTGATTTGATTTGACTTGGGAAGATCGGGGATCTTTTCGTGTAACGTACCTGACTGAGTATAGACCAAGTCAAGGTATTGTGCTTCAGAAATCACTTGCTCCTCAGTAACCGCTCCGGCTTTAGCAACATCTTTAGTGATCCTTGGCAACAAAGATTTTACAAACCACTCAGCCAAGATTTGATCTGGAATGAATACCTTCACTAAACGTCGTCGACGTCTCCACTCATGAATATGATCTGAAATATACATGGATGTCGATTGTTTTAGTGAAGTTAACAATTCTGCGCCATTGTCATATCGGACTGGCAACTGGAAAGGAGTTAAAAACGAGGTGGCTAACTGACTAAAATTATAAAAAGTGCCTCGCGGTAACTCAATGTACCACTTGGCCGCGAGACCAATTAGAGTGCGCTGGAAAAGTCTAAGACGGATCGAATCATCTGTGATGGAGTTAGACGCACACCAGAGGTGGTAAGTCATCACATGATTCGACGGGTCCTCTCCAGATTTACCTTCGAACTTGGGAATGTCACTGGGCAACTTATTCGGCATTGGCGGCCAAAACGAAAGATAATTAATCGGATCGTTCGTTAGGCATGACAAGTCTGGTAAGTCCAAAGTTGCGATAAATGGTAACTGCCGATTAGGATCCCTAAAACTCTGGGTCATGAGACCAGCCCCAGGAGGAGGATATCCAGGATAACTAGGAATAGGAATCGCATTCAGGATATTGTATCCTCCCGGAAAACCAGGATTAACCGGACCGTACTGGGGTTGTTGAGGTTGTTGATAAGTGTACCCAGGATACGGTTGATACTGATAAACTAGCTGCTGGACAACAGGACCGAATTGGTACTGTCCCTGGTACGGTTGGTAGGTAAATTGAGGTTGACTGGTGACAACCGTACTTAAACCAGGTTGTCCTGTAGGCATCTGAACTGTAGTTTGAATGGTGGATCCATACGGTGGTAAAGATGTCTGAGGAGTAGATACAAAAACAGTAGAAACCGGAACTGTCGATACTCCAGAAGTAGGTGGGGTAGATTGAACAGATGTTGTGGCAGTCGCAGCAGTCGTTTGAGATGGAGTACGAGGTGCAGTAGGCCTAGACTGTGAAACTACCGAAGGTATAGAAGTTTGAATGTTAGACTGGACTGGTTGCTGGGGTGAACCAAAAACTAAGGGTTGTCCAGTTTGAGATGACAACTGCACACCTGGCTACAACACCTGTTGAGTTTGCAATGGATCCCACACTATGTTCGTTCCGGGGTACTTACCCATAATAGGTTGAGAATATTGAGGACCATAACCGGGTTGAGGGTAGGTTTGATAGTTGAAAGGTACATTTCCCATTCCTTGAACATAAGATTGACCTTGGGGTGGTTGGAAACCTTGGTTCGAGTACTGACCTTGGGGTAGATACCCCTGAGGCACGTACTGATACTGGGGTTGACCTTGAGGTATAAATTGATACTGGGGTTGACCTTGGAGTACATATTGAGTCTGGGGTTGACCTTGAGGAACGTATTGTACCGTAGGTACGTACTGTCCTTGAGGTTGCCCCCCAGATGCAAATTGTGTACCTTGAGGTTGCCCCCCAGGCGGTAACTGGCCACCTTGAGGTTGAGAATTGGGAATAGAACCTGACATCATAAGAATGTCTTCTACGCTCAACGGCTTTGCACCATTGCTTCCAGTGAATAACCCTTGTTCAATGGGTTGAGGAGATGCTCCCGAAAAAGTACCAGAAAGTGACTGATACGCAGAGGGAATAGAAGGACCGCTGTACAAAAAAGATTCAGGCGATTGAGTAAACATGGACGACTGACCTGACATATTTACGGGAGTATAAAAACCTCTAGGATGATAAGGAGCACGAGGTGGTGAAAAACTTAACACTGGGTTTTCCAAATAATTAGTCAAATAAAGATACCAAGTAGTACTTCTAGGTTGACTGTAGAAAATTGATTCACACTCCCTTATATCAATAACAGGTTGATTTTCAGGGATAGGGATGCCTACCTCTTCTTCCGGAGCAAGCTCTTCAATAGCTATCAAACCAGAAGGAAGATTTTCGGTGATTACTCTTTCTACCCTAGGTGAATTAGGACCACTAGAAGTTGGAGAGACAAACCCCGATGTTGGAGTAACAGGTTCAGATATCTCAGGTTCTTCACCTATATCAGTAGTAGATGAAAAGCTACCAGCAAGTTCAGAAACCGAAATAGATTCAGGATTATAACCTCTTTCTAGAGTTTGGTAATCAGGATGTACAACCAATGAAGACTCTCCTTCTTCAGGTGAACCAACTTTACTGCCACTAGGAGTTACGAGGACTTTCAAGCCTTCAAGATGGCTCGGGACTTCTTCAGGAGGTTGGCCCCGAAGTCTACGGGACTTCCTCAGTAAATCAGCCACGGTTACAAACTCAGGATACTGGCCCCGAAGTCTACGGGACTGTCTTGGTAATTCAGCCACAGTTAAAAACTTTTAACTACTTCACACGCAAAAAAAGTAAAATCTCAATGAAAAACACCTAAAGCCTCTAAAGAATCAAACAAATTTGAATCACATGCCTAAAGAATCTAGAGATCAAACACACACAAACAGTAACTTTCCGGACCGAAAACACTAGTTGGTGATGAAATCCAACGTCGCAGAATTCAGTACAGAAATGGCGGTTGGAACAGTTACCCCGGCAACCTGCTTAATGAATAGACTGGACCAAGTTCCTCCACTTAACCGTCTTGAGTGAAGTGAACCCCCCAGAAAATCCAAGTGAGTCTAGTCGACGTCTGCTCCAGGTACAGTGGGATCTTCCCACCACTGTCACCTTAGGAAGAATCCTAAAGAATATGGCCACTAAAGTTACCAACTGAGACAAATACACCTGGGGGAACAGTCTACGATCCGATACGCACGCAAGGGCAGAGTAGCAAGCTCAATCCCCTTGAAGGCTCCTTGACATAATCCAAGGTTTACCAACAAGTGACCCCTGGCTCCTCGACAATGGTTAATTCGAGGTTTACCGTTTTTAATACGTGAATATATGGCGTCGTTCCCAATGAGGAAGGATTGATTCCCACACTGGTTCAGACACGATCTCGTGCTTCTCCTTTAAGAGGTTCTTTCCCAGAGCATAAATGCAACAATTGGATTTCTTCCTACCACAAGATACGACTACTTGTTTGTTTTCACTGTCTTGGAGAGTTAATTACTCTCCTACTCCAAGACACTAGCCTAAGCTAAGTTGGTGTATCATAGCCCTAGAAATAAAATGTTACTAGGTGAATTTTACTTTAAGCGTTAATTTTAGTGGTTGTTGTTTAAGTCAAGAGGTGGCGGAGATGAAACTCGTGGTGTAAAGACTCGACTCGAAATCACTAAAAAGATGCACCTAGGATGATTTAAAAAATCTTTTCTCTTCGATGAACTTCTAAACTAAGAAAGAGTTTGAGAATGCAAATACTTTGTAAACAAAAATCTTTTTAAACAAATTAAAAGAAGAGCTTTTCCTTTCCAAAGCACTCAAAACGAGACAACTAGCTATTTCACACAAATTTCCCTTTTCTTTTCAAAGTGCTTAATCACTACAAAAGACAAACTTTTCCAAAAGAGATTTTGTTTTTTATATTTTGTAAATAAGGCACTCAAAACTAATGAAAATGACTAACTTTGAGAGCTACAAACTATAAAAAGCTACTTGAAGTCAAAGCCTACTAAAAGTATTTTTGAGGATGATTTACTTAGCTAAATGTGAGCTAAGGACTATTTTATGCAGAATCACAATTAGTCAAAAAACAATCAATCTTTCATTTTCTTTTTTAAAAAAATGAAAATTCCAAACTTTCAACTACAAGCTTTTCGAAATTTTGAAATGAGAAAACTCAAAGCGAAATCATCAACAAGGGGAGATTTCATAAATGGTCAGACTCACAAGAAGACCAGTAGACACCAAGGTAATCTGAGGTCCCTAGGGTTTCTAAGCTCAGAGCCACTACACAACCAAAACGAAAAACAAACCCAACAAGCAAAATTCCTAGGAATTCCACCTAAAACCCTAATGCTAATGAAATTAAACCAAGGAAAGTTTTTGACAGGGAACAAGCAGGTCTAGGCAATGGCTAAAACCTATAAACAAATTCTAAACTGATAAAAAAGAGGAAAATTTAAAATTTTTCAAATTTTTGACAGGGTACGCAGGCAACCTGTTTACACAGGTGCGTCTACGCTCTGTGCACAAAGCAAAAGTGCGTACAGGTACGCACTGTGCTTAACTCAGAGGGTGCGTACCTCTCCCAAAACTATGAAAAATGAAAACTAACTCAAAATTAACTAAATTCACCCAATCCCACAATCATCAAGTCAAAAACAGAAACAGAAAATACTCAGGTCAAAGTATAGACAAAGAAAACAATCAAGTCCCCAGCGGAGTTGCCATTTTGTCGAGCGGAATGAGTCGATCTTGCGGACAAGATAGACCTTCCTAGAATCTAAAGAAGACCTAACGACAAGCAAACCAACCAGACACTATCTTTCTCTAAATAAGCTTCAATAAACAATAGCAAACAAGGGTTTTTAGGGCCTACCTTTTGTCCTACGCAAGCTTGTGGATGCCCTCGCTCTTTTGATCCAAATGAGCTCATCTTCGCGAATCTGCAAACACAAACAAGGCAAACAAATTAAATAGCACCTGAAAAACCAATTGCATAAAACATATTTAACATGAAAGTCAAGGAGTCCATGAAACAAATAACATAAGATACTTGTTGAGAAAAATGAGTTTGATTGTATTAATTCAAAAGAAGAAGAACTTTACAACCTTTGCCTTGATGGTGTACAAGCTCCTCCCAGGGTCAAACAAGATGTCTCCTCTACTTTGACAAGTTTCACTCACTCTCCAATGGAACCAAGAGGTGTGTGATCTTTCCTCTCAAGCTCAACCAGAGAGTCTTAATTTCACCAGCATTTACCCTCAAAATGTTCAGCTTCCAACTCCTCTAGTCCTCACCCCAATGCCTGTATTTATAGTGCAATGGAGGGAAGTTACTAGGTCCTCCTTCAAAGGGATAAAGCCCTCCTTCAAAAGGATAGCTCCTTTAGTCAAGGGATTAGCTCCTTCTCTTTTGGGATGCATGAACCACCTCAGAGCGAACAATCCACGTCAAAATTCCTTCTAGAAAACTCTAGAATTAACCCAAAGTGAGTTTTTTAAGATAAAAATTGCGCCTTTTGACTTTCACAGGGGTCCACACCTGCACCATTAGGAACAGAGCGGGTAGGTACGCAGCTTTTGTACACAGAAGGTGCGGGACCGCAGGTGAGCACGAGAGAAAGTGCGGAACTAGAGTTACATTGATTTTTAATGTCTTTCTCCCACTTCCAAATCTTGATTTGAAGAGCTGAGGTCCTAGACTTGCTTAGGAGGATAGTACAAGTGATGATAGACCCATACTGACGGCAAATAATCATGGTGACGATATTTTTGTGTAAGACCCGGATTTCCTTCGTTTGATTGGGTCCCATAGGGTTCAGACCCTTTGCAACTCCCAATGTTCTTCAAACCTAAAAGACATTCAATTCAAACATACATAGCAATATAGAGGTAAAGCATATTCACGAAATTTGACTTTATATCATATAAACAAATGATTGATCGTACATCAAAACAACATTCATATATGAATTACAACATAATTTGATGCATAAACAAATTTAATTTCAGAAACAAGACAACATTTATTTTATTGTAGCAAGTTATAAATAACATGGAGAGAATTCACCTAAGTCTTCTTCTTCTGGCTCCAAGTAGAACCATCCCCCGAATTTGTCCTATCCCAGCCTTCAACAATCTTCTTCCATAACTAACACCATGATATCTCAAGCAAGAGGGAGAATACCTATAATCAAGGAAACAAGGGTTTCCTGAAGCTTGGGGAAGTGCATGAGGAACAAGGATTCATCAGACTCAGTGAGGGATAATCTCAATATAATAACTCTATCTCTTCCACTCTTTTAGGCCTTCCCATAAAAGTCTATTTATACTTCTCCCAATTAGTTTTTTAGTTGGTAAATAGTTGGGCTACGAGAAATACGAGGTAATCGTGTTATGCTCTTAACCTGCAAAACGATACCCAAATACAGAATATGTGAAGAGAAGATACCCAGAACATAGAAGAGCAATGATTTTATTATTCAGAGAGTAATGTTCACTTGCCTCTTCGAGGGGGAAACCTCCAATAGAGCAAAGCTCGATTAAAAAATAAGACACGATACTCCTCGCAGGGAGTCTCTATCCTTTATATATGACTCATACATGCAATACCACGGATCAATACCATGGGTTTTATTAATACCATCTATCTAATACTACAGCCCATTTGCAACTAACTGTGGTCCCGTCATTAATTGCGGGTTAACCACTTATAATTATTAATATGGGCTTTATTGACTCTTGACTATGACGTGATCCCATTACATAAATAAGGGGGTTAGGGTGGGACCCTAACATGCCCTTCCCCTTAAGACTAGCCTTGTCTTCAAGGCTGAAGCTACGGAAACTGCTGAAGAATAGTGGTTGGTTCCCAATTTGCATCTTCCGGAGAGGTGTCTTTCCATTTGACGAGGACTTCCTTAATCATGCAGCCACGTAGTTGCTTGTCTCGTGTGTCTAGGACCTGTTCGGGTTGAAGCCAGATGGACCCTTCTTCATCCAATTCAGGTAAATTGGTCTGAATTCTGCAATTGTTCCCAATCACTTTCTTGAGGCATGAGACATGGAAAACTGGATGGATTTTTGCAGTAGGTGGCAAGGCCAACTTGTAAGCCACTTCTCCAATGCGCTGAAGTACTTGATATGGTCCGTAGAATTTGGGAGATAGTTTCTGACACCCCTTGTCTTTGAGTGATGTTTGCTTATATGGTTGTAGCCATAAAAATACCTAATCCCCTTCTTGAAATTGGCGCTCTGAGCGATGTTGGTCTACCTGTTACTTCATGCGGTTCTGAGCTTGATGAAGATTCTCTCTAAGATGGGCGAGCATGGTTGCACGGTGTTGTAGGAGTTGATCCACTTCTTGTACTTTTGAGCACCCCTTGAGATACGAAGTAGGTGAAGGTAGGAGTTGACCATATACTGCTTCATAGGGAGTCATTTTGGTGGTGGTATGATAGTTGGTGTTATACCACCATTCAGCCAGAGGTAACCACTATACCCAAAGGTGTTGCTTTTCTGAAGTGAAACACCTAAGGTAAGGTTTCTAGACATTTGTTGACGGCTTCGGTTTGACCATCCGTTTGCGGATGATAGGAAGTACTGAGTTTTAGTTGAGTGCCTTGTATCCTGAAGAGTTCCTACCAAAAATTACTGGTGAATATCCGGTTGCGGTCAGACACAATAGAAATGGGCATGCCATGCAATTAGAAGATCTGATCCATGAAAGATTGAGCGACCAAAGTTGGTGTAAACGGGTGGGGTAGGGTGTAGAAATGAGCATACTTCGATAGTCGGTCTATAACCACCATGATGACTGACTTGTTCCCTGACTTTGGAAGACCTGTAATGAAATCCATAGAAACTTCCGTCCAAATTGATGCCGGAATGGGCAATCGTTGTAATGTGCCTGGTGTGTTGACGGTTTCCCCTTTGTGGCGTTGACAGACATCGCATTCTGCTACGAAAGTAAGGATGTCCTTTTTCATGTCTGTCCAAAAAAATGATCTTCTGGTGCGAGCATACGTCTTCTGAAAGCCCAAATGTCCTGCAATGGGAGATGAGTGCAATTATGCCAAAATACGACTTTTGAGGGTGGATGTTGGTGATATTATGACTCTATCCCTGTAGCGAAGAATATCATCCTGCCACGAGTAGCCCTTGGTGGAATTTGGATCTACCTGCAATTGAGAAATGAGTTGGGAGAGCCTGGGGTGTGAAAACCATTCCCTATGAGCCTCTTCAATCCATTCTGGAATGGGGAGGGAAATTGCTAGCAGAGTACTTTCCTCCTCAAATTGGCGAGATAATGCATCTGCTACACTATTGTCTTTCCCTTTCTTGTAAATGATCTCATAATCATATCCCAGCATTTTGGCAAGCCATTTATTTTGCTGTGGGGAGGATAGGCGTTGCTCCAAAAAATATTTAAGACTGTGATGATTTGTGCGGATTTAGAAACGTCGCCCCAATAAGTAAGGTCGCCAGGTCTCGACTGCATGTAATATGGCCATCATTTCCTTCTCGTAGGTAGATTGGCCCAGATTCCTCCCACTTAGTTGTTGGCTTGTGAAGGCCAAAGGTCACCCTTCCTGCATTAAGACCGCCCCAATACCTATACCCGAAGCATCACATTCAATGACAAAAGATTTGGTGAAGTCAAGTAGTGCTAAGACTAGAGTGGAACACATGGCATTTTTTAGAGCTGTAAAGGCTTGTTGTGCTTCCTCATTCCAGAAGAATGAATTTTTATTTAGGATTTGGGTGAGGGGCTTCGCTATGTGACCATAGTTGCGGACAAATTTACAATAATAACCTGTGAGACCCAAAAATCCTCTCAAGCTCTTCAAGGTCTTAGGTTGAGGCCATTCTTGCATTGCCTGGATCTTTTTAGGGTCCACCTTGACACCTTCACGCCCCACAATTTGGCCCAAATACTAAACTTCTACCATGCCAAATGAACACTTGGACATCTTGACAAATAATTTATGCTTGCGGAGAAGTTGCAAGAGTAGATCTACATGCTGAAGATGTGCGGCCCAAGTGCAACTATAGATGAGGATGTCATCGAAGAAGGCAAGGACAAATTTCCTGAGATATGGTTTGAGAATGTGGTTCATAAGGCACTGAAAAGTAGAGGGGGCATTACAAACACCAAATGGCATGACCAGGAACTCATAATGGCCTTCATGAGTTTTGAAAGCAGTCTTGGGAATGTCGACTTCCTTCATGCGAATTTGGTGGTAGCCTGAGTGAAGATCCAGCTTAGTGAAGAATTGAGCCCCATTCAGTTCATCAAGCAAATCGTTAACCACCGGGATGGGAAATTTATCTTTGACTGTCAACTTATTGAGGGCCCTGAAGTCGGGACACATCCACCACTCCCCATCTTTCTTGAGCACCATGACCACTGGGGATGAATAAGGACTAATGCTGGGACGAATGACACCTGCTTCCAAAAGTTCCTTGATTATTTTTTCTATTTCATTCTTTTGGGTGAACGGATATCTGTATGGGCGCACATTTGGGGGTTGGGCCCCTGGAACCAAGGTGATGCTATGATCATGTTCCCCTCGCGAGGGTGGAAGCTCATGAGGCTTGTCAAAGACCAGCAGATGGTTATTTAAAATCTGTTGCATCTCAGGATGAATTGGCAGAGGCTTGGTTTCGACTGCCTGGATGGCATTAAATTAAGCTACAACTCCATGATTGCCCTTTTTTAACAATTTTTCCATCCTATGCGAGTTGATGATAGAGGGGGCTCCCGCCTGGAGTCCACAGAGGGTATGTGTGTAGTTGTTCTGCTTAAAACTCATATATAACTCCTGGAAATCCATTGTGATTGGCCCAAGAGTGCGGAGCCATTCAGCGCCGAGGACAATGTCTCAACCCCCCATGTGTATGGAAAACATGTGGGTTTTCAACTGATAATCCCCTATTTGAAGTTTGACATTTTCACAGCGGCCTTCACATTTCATTGTGCCTCCATCTGCAATTTGGACTTGGAAGTTAGAAACTGCTCGTACAAAACAATGCACTGCTTTTGCGACTTTTTGATGGATGAAATTATGTGTACTTCCACTATCAATCAAGACTACTACTGGGCGATGTTTAATAAAACCTCTGATTTTGAGAGTTTGAGGGGAAGAAATCCCTGCCAAAGCATGCAACGAAATAACTGGTTCGTCAGAGACATTGTCCTTTTGGTTGTCTTATTCTAGCGGCTCATGTTCCTCAAGTGGTGGATCTTCCTCTGTTGAGCTGTAGTCAGTGGCATCAATTTGAAAAAATTTGGGCTCCTTGCATTTATTACCTGGAGAGTATTTTTCATCACAGTAGTAACATAGGACTTGCTTTCTTCTTTCAGCCATTTCCGCAGGTGACACCTTTTTGACCTTAAGTGTTTGAGTCGTGTTGTGAGCCTGTGGGGGGCGACCTTTAGCGGAGAAATTTGGGCGACTGTATTGGGCTGCTAATGCACGTTCCACGTTACGAGCTACCTTGCAAGCCTCCATCCATGTGGGAGGGTGGTGCAGTAGGACTTGGGCTTTGATAGCTTCTTTAAGACCGCTGATAAAACATTCCGTGTAGAACACATCTGAGAGACCCCAAGTGCGGAAGGCTAAGGCTTCAAAAGCTGTAATATATTCATCCATTGTACCAGTCTGTCGGAGCTTAGTAAGACAACCCAAAAAAGAAGATTCCTGGTCAAAGAGGTCTTGAAGAGCTTTTGTGAATTTGGGCCAAGTCCTAAAAGGTCCATTGCAACATTGATGCCATTCCCACCATTGCGACCTTTCATTGTCCAAGTACATGCTCCCCACCATAAGCTAAGTCTCATCGTCTAAGATGCGATTCAGATTGAAATACTGCTCCATTTGGGCTATCCATGCTGACGGGTGAGAACCATCAAATTTATGCATATCCAACTTGGGAGGTCGGTGACGGGGTTGTTGGTGGGTGTGCCAGACGTGAGGAGAGTGGCTAGACTCACCCTCATTGTGTCCATTTCCATTATACACCTCCTCGTGGGCTTGCTCCTTGCCCTTTTGGATCATGCCCTCAACCAGGCTATTTAGTCGGTTAAGTTGAACGTGGACGGTTTGCATGGATTCTTCAAGTTTTTCCATCCTTTCATTGTCCATTGCTTGAGCTCTAGTTTCTACCATACACCAACCTGATTTTTTTGGAAAGTTGGGACCACCTAAAAAATTTTCACTAAGAATTGAATGGTACCACTGTGCTCAGCTCGTCGTCCTGATTCTGATGGGCTAGATCACCAATAAGCGCCCCAGAAGATCTCGGACATTTTTTTTTTTGAAAACTCCTAATGGAGTTTTACTCCTTCCTTATCAATACTGCAGTTGCCAATTCCTCAAAATGTCAATGCGGCCAAAATTCCTGCGAAAATTATACCCTGGTATAGGAACCCTTCAAAATGATTCTGATCTGGTGGATCTGAGATATTTGAATGGCGGATCGGATAGCTCTGGGCAGCGGAACAAACTGCTGTTGCGGATCTTATGGATCTAATAGATCGGAATGGCTGATCTGCGAACTCGAGACTGTGGGACTGATGTCTGCTGCTGCTGCACCCCTTTGCACAAGCGGATCTGGAAGAGATGATGTGTGATCCCCTGATAGAAAAGGGAACTATGGTCTTGAGGAGTGTCAGGTGCTACAGATCGCAATATACATAAGGGTCTGGCAGTAGTACTCGGCCCAATATTTCAGGGCTCCAACTAAGGAATATCGACCGTACCCTTAGCCGTACAACCCGACTACCCTATCATACGGGCAATTAATCTCTCCGAGTGTTGTTCTCGATGTACTGTAGCCACAAGACGGCCGACGGTTTATCTATGGCAAGGTTTCAAGGGAGCCTAGGGGGCTTCCGATATACCCAGAGGGTATGTGGAAGACAGTCCGTACGCAGTTCTGTCTAATGCGCTACTACTCGAAGGGGTACCCACAGGGGTTACAAGGGAGTCCAACAGACGTGACCACCTCTTGTATTTCCTGCGTGCATGCCTCCCCAAATTTGCAGGTTTATGCGCTCAATGATAGATCCTGTGGTTTAAAGACACCGGAACACGTCTTTAGCCAAAAAAAATTTTTTCTAAGAAATGGAGATCCCACCGACCCTGGAAAGTGCTCTGATACCACTTGTTATGCTCTTAACCTGCAAAACGATACCCAAATACAAAATATGCGAAGAGAAGATACCCAGAACACAGAACAACAATGATTTTATTATTCAGAGAGTAATGTTCACTTGCCTCTTCGAGGGGGCAACCTCCGATAGAGCAGAGCTCGATTACAAAATAAGACACGATACTCCTCGCAGGGAGTCTCTATCCTTTATATATGACTCATACATGCAATAACACAGATCAATACCGTGGGTTTTATTAATACCATCTATCTAATACTACGGTCCATTTGCAACTAACTGTGGTCCCGTCATTAATTGCGGGTTAACCACTTACAATTATTAATATGGGCTTTATTGACTCTTGACTATGACGTGATCCCATTACATAAATAAGGGAGTTAGGGTGGGACCCTAACAAATCGACAGGTAAAACCCGTGAACTCCGCCCATAATTAAGGAAATGTAATTTTTTAAGTTTTTTAACACATATACGCAAGTTGGGTATTGACTAACCCGCGTGTACATGCTTTTATCTTAGGGAAAAGTAGCATACAGGGAATAAAACATTGTTTTTAATATATTTGCACCAAGTCTGGAAGGAGGGGCTGCCCTAGGCCATAAACCAAGAATCACAAATACAAAGGGTGGTAAATGTTGCTATAACAAGCAATGACAGAGTAACAACAATGGCGGAGTAAAAACACCCAACACTTAGAAAAAAATTTCAAGAGTAACAGCAGTGACGGAGTAACAACATGAAATATTCCTTGGAAAAAATTTCTTTCAACTCCTTGTCATAATTCAATCATTATCCCTACAAAAGACAAACAAGTAAGTAATAATAGCATATATATATATATATATATATATATATATATATATATATCTATATCTATATCTATATCTATATATATATATATATATATATATATATATAGTAAGAGGCAGAGAGAGCATTCTCTACACCTACAACCATCAAACCGGAGTTATCAGAGAGATGTTTGATGAAGGCATCCTTAGACGTTGGACAATGGTATAATTTCAGATGATGTCCATTCACTAGGAAGGAAGTACGAGTTTCATCTATTGTAATTAATCTAATTGTTCCATTGTCAAACACAACATCCACTTCATAGGGTCTCATCCAATGAGTGTGAAGCTCCCTTTAAAGTCTTTGAATCGGGAGTCATAGAGTAGTGACAAATATCTTGTACGAAACACCTTGTTCTTGATGAATTTATCATGCCATTTCATTCTCTGCTATTGAATAGTAGTAGTTTTCTGGACATCCACTAAACAGATCTCATCTAACTCATTGAGCTATTCCAACTAGTGTTTTTGGGCCTCTGATAATTCTAATCCCACTTCCAAAGTCGTTATGAGCGTGATAATCTCAAATTCTACTAGGAACAAGGGGTATTTCCCATAGACTAACTCAAATAGTGAAAACCCAATTGTATTCCTACATGTTGTCCTATACGCCCAAAGAGCTTCCAGAAGTTTCTAAGACCAATCTCGGTGATGACTTGCTACAATTTTTGTCAAGATATTTTCCAATACCTTGTTTTTAATTTCTACTTATCCATTCACCTGGGGGTGGTAAGGAGTTGTCACTCTATTTTTAACCCCATATTTATGCATAAGCCTTCCTATCATGTGGGATGTGAATTGTGCTCCCCCATCTAAAATGATCTCCCTTGGAGTTCCATATCGTGCAAAAATCTCTTCAAAAAGAGAATCTCCAACCACCTGTTCTATTGCTTTCGCAACAACTCTAGCTTCCACCCACTTAGTCACATAATTAGTGCAGACCAGAATGTGAACCTTTTGGTGAGAAGGTGAGTTGAAAGGTCCGATGAAGTCAATGGACCACTTTTCAAAATGCTTGAGGACTATCTGGAGCTGTAGTGGCATCTCATCTGATTTCCTAGGACGTCCCATCCATTGGCAACTGTCATATTGTTGGACATAATCTCGGGCATCATGAAAGATAGAAGGCCAGTAGTATCCCATTTGTAGCACCTTGTGTCCTTTTTTTTATCTACAAAATGTCCTCCACAAGGGCCATCATGGGCAACCCTCACTATTTCATAGATGTGATCCTCTGATATGTAGTGTCGAATCTGTTGATCAACCCTTGTATGAAAGAGGTACCCTGCCATCCATGAATATCGGGTACTTTGATGAATAATTTTCCATTGATCCCTATGTGACAAATGAAGAGGTACCTTCCTTGTAGCAAGATAGTTAGTAATATCTTCATACCATGGAGTGTTAGCAGAAATTGCAAAAAGATGTTCATCGGGAAAACTATTTTTGATGGGTGTACCTTCAGCATTATTTTCTAGCCTAGACAGAAAATCAGCAACCACATTGTCCTTCCCTAGTTTATCTACTATGGTAATGTCAAACTCTTGAAGTAACAAAATCCATCTTGTAATACGACCAGGAGTAATGGGTTTATTCATCAGATACCTAATTGTTGTGTAATCAATATGTACAAAGGTGGGATACCCGGTAATATAATATAATGTTCGAACTTGTTAATGGCGTAGATGACAATGAGGAATTATTTTTCAGTCACTATGTAGTTCAACTCGGTTGGAGCCAAGTTCTTACTAACATAGTAGACTGCATATGGTACCTTATCCACTTGCTGTCCCAAAACTACCCCATCTACTATATAGGAAGCATCATCATGGATACGGAATGGTAATGTCTAGTCTGACCCTTAAAGGATTGGAGCACTACAAACAAGTTCCTTGATCTTCACAAAGGTTGCATCATAGTGATTTGTCCACACAAAATCTGCATCTTTTTTCAGCAACTGAAAAAGTGGATGGGCCATTTTAGCAAAGTTCTCTATAAAGAACCTATAATAACTGGCACAACCAATAAAGCTATGTACCTGTGTGGGTGTTTTAGGTACTGGGAAGTGCAATATTACCTTTATCTTAGCTGAAAACATTTGAATTCTAGCAGCTGAAAGTAAATTTCCCAAAACTATTCCTTCCCCCATCATCATGTGGCATTTTACCATACTAGAAGAGACATGCACCCACTTGCATCTTTCCAAAACTTTTTCAGATTTTCCAACCCCTCCTCGAATGAATCCCTGTATGGAGTGAAATCATCCATATAAATCTCAACACTGTCATCTACTAGATCAGAGAAAATCCCAAAAATTTCCCTTTGGAATGTTGCAGGCACATTACAGGGACCAAATGGAAGGACTTGGTATACGAAAGTTCCCCAAGGACATGTGAAAGTGGTTTTATCCTGATCTTCGGGGGCTATCTGGATCTAGTTTTACCCACTAAATCCATCCAAGAAGGATAAGAACTTCTTCCCAGCGAAAGTATCCAAGACTTGGTCAATGAATGGTAAAGAAAAATGGCCTTTTTGCATTACCTTATTTAATTCTTTGTAATCCATGCATATCAGCCATTTATCATTTTTCTTAGGGACCATCAACAATGGGGAAACCCATTGACTGTCTGAAATGGGGTAGATAAATCCCACATCCAGTAACTTCTGAAGTTCTTCCTTGACAATGTTTTTGAGAGCAAGGTTCATCCCTATCTGAGGTTGTCTCATAGGACGACAATCCTCTTTGATGTATATATGATGGGTACACAAATTGGCAGGAATCCCTTTCATGTCTGTATAGTCCCAGGTGAACGCTTATTTATGTCTTCGAAGAACATCCAAGAGCTGTTTCGTCTGGGATTCTGACAGATATGGATTAATATTCAAGGTCTTTATTGGCTCTATTTCCACTGAAATGTTGTCATGGGACGTAGTTATAGGTAGCTTATCGAATCCATCGACTATTCTGATACTTTCTTGCATTTCGCATCTCAAAACAGACTCTAGGATTCATTGATTTGAATCTGAAATAGAACAGGGATCACTAATAAAAGTAGTATTTGTATCATCTTCTGTTTCTATTTTCAATTGAAGGGCTTGTCCAATAATAAGGACTGGTCTTAGTTCCTCATTTTTAGATTCATATTCTTCCTTTGGTAAAGGTTTCTTGCGGACCGTTGGTTTCGTTGATGGACTAGGTTCTCCAGGAGGATATAACACTAAATTCTTAGTAATCATTCCATTTGAGATAACCATATGTCTAAAACAACACCCAATATAAGCATCTATGGTTTCCAGTCATCATCTTCCTACAATCAGGGGATGGCCACCGACTGGGGATTGTGTTTGTAGTACTAGGAAATCCATAGGGTAGTGCCATGAATCAACTGAGATTATGATATCTTCTAACTTCCCCACTAGTTTAACTATAGATCGATCTTCTAGCTCTAACATGGTAGGTGTATGTTTCAGGTTTCGAAGACCTAATGCCTGCATGGTCTCAGTGGTAATGACATTTGTGGCAGCACCCAAATCTACCAGCACGTTTGGAATTTCTACTCCATTAATTTTCACAGTTAAAATTGGGTTCCCGAGATCTCAATATTTCATAGGCATGACCTTCCCCATCATAAAATCAGATAGCTTTCCCATTACATGAATGGTGGGTGGGTCCCTTGATATATTTTTAGGCTTCTTAGTGCAATATTCCCTGAGATTTTTTTCATATATAGGTATGCCCCTAATAGCTTGGAGGAGGGGGATCTTAACAAACAAATTTTGTAGCTCCCCTAACAAATCAAACTTAGCTTGAGGGATCTGTTTACTCAAAGCCAATATTTCTAGATAGGGTGGTTCAACTTGGTGTTTTTGAGTAATTAGTGGCTGAGGACGTGTCTGATTTTTGCTGACTTGGTTTGATTCATCTTCAACCATTTTTGGTTCCTTCACCTCATTATCAACTTGTTCAATGATAACAGGTGAGGGATGAACATCTACTACCTGCCCAAATCTTAAATTCATCTCATAAAATTATGTGGTGGAGATGTTGTATGAAGGTAGGTTGAGGGTATCAGCTTGTTGAGCCCCTTTATTGTTAGGATTTGGATTGGGTTGGATGGGAAGATGAGGGCGAATAGGATGATTATAGAGGGCATATTAGAGGGAAACTGGAGTTTTTGTTTTGGAATTTACTGGGGGAATTTCACAGGAGGAGAAGGTCATGCTAGTTCGAAGCCCATGAGGAACTCGAACTATCTTAAGGAGCCCATTGCTGCCAGGGTGGAAGCTAGTACTGGGGCCACATAGGTGGATAAGTCATGGACTGGGGACCCATATTAAAATTACTAAATATTGAGATGGATCAGGAACATACCTTGATTTCCCATTGATGGTTGAGGTTGCCATGGCTTTTTAGGTCCCATGAAGTACAATTGCTCCATCTCTTCGCCTGTCCCTTGAAAAATTGCTTTCAATCCTGGCAAGGATGGGCATGAACTTGTTGCATGATTCAACTCACAGATTGCACATTCCTCTATAGAGTTCAATGGGCATTCCCTCTGTGGTTGTTTCTTCCTGCACTTTGGGCAAAATATAGCCATAGTTCTTTCCAATTCCATCTATTTTTGTTTTACCTGCAGTTTGTCCATTTGTTCAGACATGGTACTCATGATATCAGTCCTGGAACTATCCAGCAGATTTCCAATTTCTACTTTTGTGGCACCTCCACTAGATACTTTCGTTGACCGAATCCCTTGTTTATTCCTTGCAAATCCCCTTGAGAATTGGATGCACAGCTCACAGATGGTGTCAAAGTTCTCCTTTGATATATCTCCCTTTCTGACTATGTTCAACAATTCCAAAGAGTCCTCTTGAAAGGCCCGGAGAAGGATAATTTTCGAAATGTCCTTATCCAAGTCAGAGTGACTTGATCTCTGCAATGTGTACTTAAAATGTTCCACACAATCTTCCATATTTTCTTCCTCTTTCTTTGTAAACTTGAAGAGTTATTGCTTAATATCTCATGATTTATAGTAATCCTGATACTTCTCCAGGAAAGCAGTGTTCATCTCCTCCCATCTTGAAATGTTGGTGCACCAGTCCCAAGATCCCCAATTGGAAAGTCAATAGTGGATGTTGTAGGTTCCATGAATATCTTCCAATAATCACTGGGGATTTCAGTAGGCTCTGCAGGAAATGATGGAAGGGCTCTTATCACAGGGGTTTGAGTCGCTTTAACAACACTCCCTTTATCACTTAGTGATAGAAATTCCCCTACAACTTCTTCCCCTCTGTCACAGTGGCTTGACCATTTAGACCTCCTCTCTGCAACTTCTTCTTCCCTACTAGAATGGGTTGGTCCCTCGGATGTTCTACTTGCAACTTCTTCTCCTTTTTCTACTAGCAACGGTACCCCTTTATCAAGTATACTGCTGCTTGTCTTTTCAACTACTCGAAGGGTCTGCTATATCAAATCAATAGGGGGTGTTGTGGATAGAGCTGGTTGGTCTACATACTGTCCTTCTAATCTTGTCCACGTCCCCAACGTCACAACAACATGAGAATATGCCTCTGATTTAGCTTTCGTGATGATTTGCTGGATATAAGTATTCCTTCCCAAATCCTATCCTCCCTTCTTTGGGGCTCTTCCTCTGCCCCTTTTATTTGAATCTCTGTTCATGCAAGTTGATGTGATGAAAGTGTTGATACCATCACAATGCTCAAGACCTGGAGCAGGGTGTCAAAAGACCATTCCCTCCCTAGGGCGAGAGAGCAAGTGGAAAGGAAAACAGCTAAAGAAAAAGAAACCTATGGTTTAAGGCCTAGAGCAGGGCGCGAAAGGAACCTTCCCTCCTCAGGACAATAAATCAAACAAAAAGAATGCACATAAGGAAATCCAATGCTCTAAACCTGAAGCAGGGCGTCAAAGGACCACTCCCTCCTTAGGACAAGAGATTTGATTTCCCCCCCCCCCCCAAAAAAAAAAACAAAAACAAATGCAAGAATAACTTAAGCTCAGGGCTTGGAGCAGGGGGTCAAAAGACCATTCCCTCCCCAGGATGAGAGATTCGGCCTAAAGATAAAAACAAAACAAAACAAAACAAAGAAATAACTATGCTCAAGACCTTGAGCAAAGTGAGAAAACTCCTCCTCTCCCTAAGATGAGAGATTCACCCTCTGGTCAATACAGATTGTGTCTTGCACCTTGTTAGCCTTTCCCCAGCAATGACACCAAAATTTTGGTTTCTAGGTATGAACGAATTTGTCAATGCTTTCCTACATTAGTCCATCAATCCGAGTGTATACTCTTTCCAAGGTAATGCGCAAGGTATATGCAGGAGCAAGGTTACAATCTTTCATCAACCAAGGGTTTGTGATTAAGAATCAAAGCATCTCTATAAAAGTAATAAAAATGAACTACAGAACTTAAAATGTCATTCACAACAATCTATGTCATCTATAATAGCAATAAATGATCTAAAAATATGATCTTAGATTACTTTTAAGGTATTAAAGACTCATGTGCATGGATTTGCCTATATTACTTAGTGCAATGGATCGGTAAGATTGTGAAAAACATAGACAATGAAGTAGTTAAAGAAACATAATAGACAACACACATAACACAACAAATTTAATTTAGAGTTCACCCAAAACTCTTGGGCTACGTCTCCTGGTCTAGCCTTCAGTGGTAACCTCTCTATTATGTCTTCAAGAGCAGATTTTTACAAAGTGTGAGCTCAAATTGAGTCTCAACACAATTGATACAATAGCAGGAGTTTTTCTTGAATCCCTCAAGCCTCTCTGAGTACATAGACTCTTTCTTTCACTCTCTGTCTCTGTTTTCTCTCTGTCTCAAGACTGCTTCCCCTCTGTCTCTCACAGTCTGTGGCTTTAAAGCTAATCGACGTTGTCTATTTGTTTCCCCTTCTCGAGCTCTCTGGCTCCTAGCCTCTGTCCGCTTGAATCCCCTTCGAAGCATTGGAAACCATCATAACGTATTCAGGGAAGGTGGCCACCCGTTCTGAAATGGAAGGGACCTTCGAGCCATTAAAATCCCAAAAAATAGCATTTTCTGTTTACATGGAGAAACATTGTAAAACATGGGAAAAATCTACCAAATCACTATTCATCGGACTTGAAATATTATGAATTCTTCCCTATATTACATCGAGTCTATCTTTAAATTGCTATCACATGTCGCAAATGCCCTTGTTCCAACGTTTCCTTTGTATTTGTAAAAATACATTAAAACACTGAAATTCCTACAAAATAGCTTTATGGCAGGCTTGAAATGTTATATATTTGCCTCTATAAGTCCCATCGGGTCTAGTTTTATATCACTATTTCATCTCCACCATTTATTTGAGTGATCTTGATCCAATGGTTGAGATTCATTTCAGGCAGTGAAGGCATATGGAGATTACCCACCCGAAAAGGTGGTTTTCTCACGCCACGTGTCAGCTAGTGGATGGGATCGAGCGGAGCCCATCCAATACCACTTACCACCTAAGACCCACATGAAATCCTGCCTATTATGGAACTAAAAACATATATCTCTACATTTATATCCCTTTTGGGTCTGGATTCATCGCTTTATTCATATTTTCTTTGTTTTTCGTTTATTTACGAAAATACGAAATACAAAGGAAAATGTCGTTTTCCAGATCTCAAATTATATAAAATATCATCTATAATTTTATCAATTATGGCTATCATAGTCGTATGTATATCATCCCCTCTCATTTTTATTCTGTCGATGCAATATCGCAAGTCAATCTGAGTTGTCGATCTGCGTGCTTGATCGATGGTCCTCGTTGACTTGCGCTGATTGCTATCGCAATTGTCATGTGGTCACCGCCGATAGCCTCCACCTGTCACTGTCGATTGCAATATTCCGATTGGATCTGGACTATTGATCGGTCAGATTTGATAGCACCTGTGCAAATTTGTTTGACCTCCGATAGGCTCGATTTCACTGTTTTCTTCATGTTTTTGCCTCCCGATAGTGTAATCTGCCAATTTTAAAGTTTTTCTTGTGCAATAGTTTTGAATGTTTGAAGACTTAGATGGTGTTTAGAATCCATTTTAGATCATGCCTTCCCACTGAAAAAGCTTTTGGACCACCAAAAGTTGGTTTTTAAGCATCAAACAAGTGAGGATACATATTTTGCACTTGTCCAATCTCTATCCATCTTGCATTGCTTATGAGGTACTCAACATTCCCTCTACACATAGTTCTCACCTTCCTGTCTAGAACTATATCTTCCTACAACTCATTGAGATATTCAGGCTACATATCATCAATAGAAGGCAACTGACTTTGCTCTTCAGGATCTTCAATCAATGAAGGTTCAAACAATCTCAAGTTTTCTGCATTAACTACTGAATATAAGTGCATGTAAGTTGGCAAATCAAGGTGAAAAGCGTTCTCACCAATTTTCTCAAGTATCTTGAAAGGCCTATACCTTATTGGCTTCAGCTTCTTTCCTTCAACTTGCATTCTATCTTTGCTGATGTATAGCCAGACTTGATCACCAACTTGGAAGCTATTCTCAATTCGATGCTTATCATGCCTTTCCTTGTACTTGGCTTGGATTCTCTCCAGCTGTTCCTCCACTGCCTGGTGTTATCGGGAAATCTAGTGTTCATTCAGAGCTGCTAGTCCCACTAAGACGGGCGTCAGGTAGCTATCTTAGAAACAAACAAACTAAAGTTACTTGTGTTTTCCTTTATGAGAAGTAGATGAGAGAGAAGTAGAGAGTACCAACCTCAGTCTTTCGCTTTTCTCCTTACTTGTTTTCTCTCCCCTTTGACAAATCTTTTCCACTCCTTCCTTGCTTACCCTACTTCAAAGAGCACCTGTAATGTCAAAGCAACATGATACCATCAAGGCATAGAGATCTACAATCATAAACAATATAGGACCAGATATATGTTGACCACGCAAATGCATATATTAACTCAAACATACAAGAATGTGGAGGAAAACTCAAATATATTTATTGATAGAAAGAGTAGAAGAGAGGATTACAACCCATTGATCTGACCCAGCATCATCCTCCCAGCATGAAAGCCCTTCTTCACCTCATGAAAAGCTTAGATCACCCAACACTATGATCTTCCACAAAGAAACTAACAGCACTTCCTTACAAAATACAAGATTCTAGCCTCTGGATCTCTGAGATGAGGGATCCATATATAGTTGTTTGCAGGTAGGTGAGTCAGCTTCTGGGATTTTGATTAGTTTCCTCTCTCTGATAGTTCTCAATTCCACTTGGAGATTTCATGATCTCTTACTCATCCCTGGGCGAATTTAGAGAGGCAAGTGTCACAGGAGAAGTTTCTGGAAGATTCCATGATCATCCACCTTGCAAACTGTCTCTGCCATTTGTCTACTCTCTCTCATCTCACCCTATAGAAGGGCTTTCCAATATGCTGTTGAGGGCCCCAAAGTCGGGTCCACAACAAGGGGGATACCCACCCGGTCCGGAACCTGGTTGGCGGCTCCTTGCCCGTTTGGAGTAGCGGGTCCGACTGGGGGTAATGGGACCAGTTTCCCAATGTGAAGGGTGTGCGTGTGTGTGTAGAGTTTGATGGTATTAATCTAAAGGTTTCCCTAAACTAGTCTTAATCTTAACTGCTAAACTAACTCTATGCTAATGTAATCTAATGAAGAGAAACAGTACATCTAGTCTATGCTAACCCAGGGTGTTTTCTTTTGTTATGCGATCTAGAAAGATTTCAAACAACAGCTGGTAATAAAGATCATTCAACTGTTATCAGAATATAAATCGATAAAGATAAACCATTCTGCATAAGAAGTTAGGCAGAGTAGTTGTGAACAGCATATCGCATAATCAGTTTTCTATATGTCAAGCATAAATAAATGACCCCACCGTACAGAAGTGCCAAATGGTAATACAGACATTCATACAGTAACATATAAAGAACTCAGCTGTGTATTACTTTAGGGATACTAGCAGAATTTAGTCAAGAGATAAAAGTACCATTTATGACTGATTTCACTAATAAACTTCAAGCAATAATGATTTATTCGTACTTGTTCTAATATCTGCTAAGAGTACAGAAGTGCAACATCAGTAACAGACATTAAAATGCAAACATAAATAAATCTCGATCCATCCATTCATCAAAAACCTCCTCTGAGGGTGCAGAAGTGCATGTTCTGAGGACAAGTTTTTTGACAGATTTCCGGACCCTTCTCCAAATGCCATGAGAAGGGTTAAATACTACTAACTAATTAATCTTAATTACACAAAATTAGGGAATCGGCTTCAAATGACCGCCCTTTACTAAAAGAAAATTTATTTCTAAAACTTTAAATCTAATTTCTGACCGTTTCTGTATATTCTCTTTAGTGCTGTCAACATCACAACGTTTTCCTGGGAACAGTCGGCTGGCCGCCTTCTTCTTTCGCTCGGGAGATAAAAGTGGAAATAACAAGAGCTGGCACTTCCTTCTGACAGACCAGAAGATATTTTCGAAAACCTTTCTCTAGCTGGGTGTATTCGCCGCGTGTATACTTAGCACAACCCAGGTTCTTCTCGAACTGATTTTGCTGTTGCTATTCCGGTTTTTGGTCGTGCGAATGACTGAGTGGGTTAGGGGTCGCACTGTATGGACAATCCCTTGTTTCGAGAATTGTTTCCGCTCTTTGTTCCAGGCTTTTCTGGAGCGTCTTCCTTCTCATGCGCTTCTTCCTCTTCTTTACCAAGTCTGAGCTTCAGGATCTTTTGTGAACACGCTGCTTTTGTGCGCCTTTGACTCTGAGTCCTGGATAGTCTAATTTCATCAGTGCCGGTTGGCTTATAGTCTGGAATCCGCGGTCCTGCTGCATGCGGAATCCATTTGTGGAGGCATCTTCTCTCTGCTGTCTGATTGGCGCTTGCCCTTTTCCTTTAGATATTTCCTGCATATAGATTTATATTAGTTGCGTGTCTTGCAGTCTACGCAAAGAAGAAGGGAAATGAAAAGATTGACATGAAAGCATTAAACTCTAATGAATGCATAATCCTGACATTCATCATGACTTGAATCTTCAAAAAATGCGATGCAATCATTCCTTGATACTCAAGCATGCGGTCATTAATTTCCTTTAAGGCGCGCGCTTAATCTTGGGTCTATCGGGTATGTCGGAGAATTCGTGCGATGAGTCTTTTCATATCGCAGATCATAGATTGCAGATCGCAGATCACAGATTGCAGATCGCAGATCGCAGATCGCGGTTCACCGATATCGCAAATCGCAGATCGTTGTCATCGCAGATCGCTGATCGCAGATTTTATTCAATGGTTTATGCCGCCTAGTGCGACGTTTGCGATGTGCGATGTCGCATATTGGTGATCAGCATTTCTTGAAGGTCTTGTTTTTAGAGAGCGCTTGGGATGCATGCGATGCGATGAATTTCGCATCGCTCTTTCGCAGTTTTGTTTTCCGCGCTTGGGTAATGCTTCAGCCTTCCCTTGCGATGCGATTTAAGCCTTAGGGAGAAAAATACAAAAATTTAAAAAATATTTTTTGGGATTTTTCTTTCAGGGTCCCCCCCTTTTCTCGATGTTATTGCTAATATCGAGCAAAGAGGGGGGGTTTTTGGTGACCACAACAATGGCGATTCACTGTGAAGAACCAGTTATCTCTGCTTGTTCTATTGCATTTTCACTTCCAAAACAGAAAAAAATTTCTTATGCCTAAATTTTGTTATGGACAGATAGAGTATTACCCCTTATCCCGTCAATGATGTTTCATCACAACTTTTATTTCATTCCGATTGTTTGCTCCCTCTGGGTTATTTCTTGTATTCACACCTAGACATTACTCAGTGCTTTTCAAAGACAAAATAAGGTCTTCTCTGCGTACTGGCTTTGTAAAATATGCTCATTTGTCGTAGGTAGAGCCTCTGCTGCCCGCAAGCGTCCATAGCCTCGATAGGGTTACCATGTTATCCAGCAATGATCCTTTTTCCTGTTTAAGGTTATTTACAACATACCAGAGAAAAATCCTTTTGACACTTTTTCTTTCTTTTTTGATTTTTTATTCTCTAAAGAACAGTGTCTTGGTTTGGTGGCCAAATTATGACACAGTCATTCACTTGATTTACACTTTTGCTGAACAAGCTGGCTCATGGTGAGACCCCTTGTCTTTTGATTGCAACAATCTTAAGTCGTTGCCCTGTTTTGGTAGACAGTAGTGGCAAAGTCAGCAAGTTATAATATCTATGATCATGATAAGCTGGCTCGTGATGAGACCTCTCATTCTTTGAGATATAGTGTTTTCTTAGATTATTTCTCTGGATGCTGCGATTTCCTTAACAGGGAGGAAGTCATTGTTTTTCCTTAAGAAAGCTCTGGACGACAATAATAGAGTTTAAGAACAGCAGTTTTGCAGAGAATAATTATTTTGCTATTGATGATACTTTTCATTGCGTTGGCATAAAACAATTTTTTGCCAAAAGTTACTTTCATCCCAGATTTCTTTGTGAAGTTGAAACTAACATCATATTCAGGCTAAAGTTAACTCTATCTGTCAATCATAAAAGTCAGATTTTTTTTTTTGAAAAGTTTTACTATTTATACAAGTGAAATCAAAATCTGATAGAGAAATGGTATGTTTCTTCATGAATATAATTTATGATCATTCACAACCAACCTTATTTATAAGAAATAAAAACTAAAAAATAAAAAATAAATAAATAAAACTAAAATTATCCTACAAAAATAGAAGGATGACCTTCTATGGAAAATACATTTTGAGGATTTGTCCATTCATAGGCAGAGAATCTCTCCTGCCTGTCAAGTCCCGCAACACAAAATTCGACGGGCCTATGACCTCTACGATCTGAAAAGGACCAAGCCATAGCTTCTGGAATTTCGTATGTTTGCCCTTTTCTTCGTGAGCCTTATCCCATTTCAAAACTAAATCTCCCATCTGAAAGTTTTTTCTGGTCATTATGTTCGAATCAAAAGAGGATTTTATCAGCACTTGGTGGTGAGCATGGGTTTTCTTGGCTTGTTCTCATTGTTCTTCTAGCTTGATTATTTCCATTTGACTTAGCTGTAAGGGAGAAGTAGATACTTCATCAATGTATTGTACTAAGGACAAGGAGGGAATGACTAAGTGAGTAGGAAGAACTGCTTCTCTCCCGTAAACTAAATTAAAGGATGAAGTGCCGATAGAGGCTTTCTTTGTAATTCTGTCTGCCCATAAGGTGTTTACCAGCGCTTTATGCCAATTCTTTTGGTTTTGGTCGACTGTCTTTTTGATAATCCTGATTAGGTTCTTGTTCGTTGATTCAGCCAGCCCATTACCTTGCGGATAGTAGTTGGCAGAATACTTCAGTTTGAACCCTCTTTTGAGCGCGAACTCAGTCATGGTATTTCCAGAAAAATATGAAGCATTATCAAATATTAAGGCCGTTGGCAATCCAAACCTGGTAATGATAAACTGATCTATGAATTCAATAATGTTTTCAGAATTAGCTGTCTTGAGAGGAACTGCTTCTACCCATTTAGTAAAATAGTCAGTTGCCGTGAGGATATACCTATGCTGTTTAGAGGAGTGAGGAACGATCTCACCTATTATGTCCAGGCCCCATTGGCTGAACGGCTGTTCGATGTTAAACGGCTGTAGTGGCATGGATGACTTCTTTTGTTTTCCTGCAGCAGTTTGGCAGACTTGGTATTTCCTTACGTGATGGTACGAGTCTTTGAACAGCGTGGGCCAGTAGTATCCTGCACGTAAGATTTTGTGTGCGGTGGCTTCTCCAGCATAGTGTCCACCTGCTGGTCCATTGTGGAGTTCCTGCAAAACCTTTTCGGCTTCAGTTTTCTCAAGACATCTAAGGAGCATAGAATCATAATTCCTTTTAAACAGGACATCATTTACGAGCTGGTATTGTTTAGCTTTTAATCTCAGGGCTCTCTTCTTGATGTGATCCAGGTGAAATGGAGCATGCCCGTTTTTTAGGAAATAAATGGTGTCAGCATATAATGATTGTGCGTCGTTTAGGCTTACCTCATACGCGTGTACCTCTTCAGATGATTTTTTGGGGATTTGCGATGCTCCAGCTAACATCTTGCAGAAGCCTTGGCCTCTTACAATGTGTGCCGGCTTGATCTCCAGGTCGTATTCTTGCAAGGTGGTGATCCAATTCGCTCTCTTTTCGCCCACATCTTTCTGTATTAGGAGGTTTCTTAATGCTGGGAATGGTACTATGACCTTGGTATGGGCCTTTAGCAAGAAAGGTCTGAAATATTTAATTGCTTTGAAAACGGCGTATGCCTGTTTCTCTACGTCCGAATATTTCAGCTCAGCACCTTGTAAGTTTGAGCTAAAGAATGCGATCGGAGCTTCTAGCTTTTCTTGATTCGCTTGAGTCAAGATCGCAGCATAAGAATTCTCTGAGGCAAACATGTATAAGACAAAGGGCTCTGAAAAATTTGGGGTTGCTAGAGATGGAGCGTTGATGATGGCTTGTTTGATTAAGTTAAATGCTTCGTGCTCGTCTAGACCCCATTTAAAGTTTGAATTCTTTTTTATCATTTTTTGTAAAGGAGAAATAATACGTGAAAAATCTGGGACAAATCTTTTCACAAAATTGATCTGTCCTAGGAAAGATTGCATGGTATTTTTGTTATGAGGCATGGATATCTCGGAAATTTCTTTGATTCTGTCAGGTTCAATGTGAATGCCAGATTTAGACACTATGAATCCTAGCAATTTTCCTTCACTCAACGCGAAAAAAGATTTCTTTGGGTTAAGCGAGATCCCATACCTTAAACATCTTTGAAAGATTTGCTTCAAATCTTTGAGGTGGTCGTTTCGGTTCTTGGATTATACAGTTATATCATCCAGGTAGATCACTACCGATTTATTGACTAAACCTTTAAACGCAATGTCCATGGCTCTCTGAAAAGTAGCACCCGCGTTGATCAGACCGAACGGAATTTTCCGATACGCATAGGTACCCCATTTAGTTCAGAAGGTGGTTTTTAACTGATCATCTGGGTGTACCAACACTTGATTATATCCTGAAAATCCGTCCAGGAAAGACATTAACTCTGAGCCTGCGACTACCTGTAATATTTGCTCCATAGGTGGGAGGGGAAAATTGTCTTTCTGACAGGATTTGTTGAGATTCCGGAAGTCGATGCAGATTCTAATATCTCCGTTTTTCTTCCTAACAGGTACCATGTTGGATACCCATTTGGAATGTCTGACCGAGAAGATTATTCTGGCTCTCAACAATTTATTCAGCTCAGTTTTTATCTGATTTTCCAAGTTGGGGTGGATTTTTCTGAGCTTCTGTTGGACAGGTTTCTCGTTGTCAATCATAGGGATAGTGTGTTGAATGATAGAAGTGTTGTAAGTCTTCAGCTCATCGTAATTCCAGGCAAAGACGTTTTTGTACTGTCGTAGAAGACGGATATATGCTGATTTTTCTTCAGGAGCTAGGCCTTGACCTAGATTAACGTTTTGCGGCTTCTCATCAGTTCCTAGGTTCACTGATTCGTAGTTCAGATTTGAACTATAGAGTTTGGCGTTAGCTGACCTTTTGAACCGACTTTTCAAGTCGTATAAGTCTTCTAGTTTGACCACCGATTTGGGTATAGCATTATCAGTGCTATTTTGTTGTATCTGGTGATCATGACAGTCTTCGTCGATTATCTGGTTTGAGTAGGATCCTTCGGAGGTGAGGAAACTTACGATGTTTGGGTCGTCGTTGAATACTCTCTAGTTGGTGATGTTGTCAGGGATAGATGGTTTAAAAATCAATTCTATCGAAAACCTATCTAGACTAAAGTCTTCGGAGGGGATGAGTCTGGAGGCTATGTTAGCTAACAGGTCTGCGTTTGCATTGTGAAGTCTCGGGATTGATGAAATATTGAACGCTGTAAAATGTGCAGTGAGATCTTGTACTAAAGATTGATAGTGCTTTAAATGATTAGACAGGCAGTGTATGGTGTTACGTACCTGTTTGACGACGATCTCAGAATCTCCAAAGACTTGAAGATATTTGACGTTGCAGCCGATTGCTTTGTATAGGCCTTGCACCAAGGCTTCGTATTCCGCTGTGTTGTTCGTGCAATCGAACTCCAGTCTGCATGTGAGCATGGTCTTATTTCCGTTTGGGCTAATCAAAACGCATCCTGCTCCCGCTCCCTCGTTGGATTTAGAGCCATCAAAATATAATTTCCAAAATAAAGAAGTATTTACAGGGTTATCTAAGAAACTAACACATTTTGAATCATCAGTCTGGGAAAAGTTTTCAACTTGGGACAAAACTGAATTTTCTAAATATGGTGATATGTGAGCATTGAAATTTCTGAGGAAAGAGTCTACCGAGTAGTTGCCTATGATGTTGTTGTTGTATGCTATGGCTTCGTTCTCTCCTTCCAAATCCGTCACTATGTATTTTTGGTGCAATTCGCGTTCAATCTTTATTTGATTTGGTTTCCCGTTGAAGGGTAACCACATGTGCGACCAGTCGGTTGAAAAGTATCCGTGGAGTTTCTCGGACCAGTCCCTGCTAAGAATCAGACCATGAAATTCAGGGATGTCAACCACTAGAATGTCGATAACCTGACATACCTTGGGGTTAGACGACAGTCTTATGGTCACTTGATTAAGTTCACCTATCACTTCGACTTGCGATCGATCAAGTTGAACTATGCGCACTGCGGATTTTTGCGGTTGAACATTAAGTTTGGCACATATTGACTTGGGTAGAATATTGGTTGAAGCACCAGAATCGACCAAGCAGTTGTGCACGTTTCTGTTAAAGATTTCATAAGTGAGGAGGAAAGGAGGAGTATGAGATCTAGATCTCCCTCCAATCAGAGCGATGTCATTTGGATCGATTTTATTGATCGTGTTGATTGGAGGTCTTCCTATATTATGGGAAGCTACAACTGTAGGTAAAGGTGTAGTAGGTACGGCGTGTAACTCTTTCATCATGATTTTTTGTTGGTGTTTCAATTTGCTCAACTCGTACAGAGTGATATTAGCCCTAGTCTTTTTCATGTCATCGATGATGTTATACTCCATTTCATCTGACACTATTAGTGTCTTTGATGGAGGTGATTGCTCTGATTGGACTGGGCTAAATGAGGTCATTTTAGCAATTGTTTTCTTTGGTGCAACCTTTTCTTTTGCTGCAGGGCTTGCGCCCTTCTGTTTTGGGGTATTCTAGGGAGGATCAAGTTGATTTCTGCTTCGTGTGCTAACCGGAAGTGCTTCTTGATCTTCCTCTTGTGGGAGGATGAAATCCCACATTCCTTGCAGTTCCACCACTTCTTCATCATCGGTCTGCATTTCGATGGTGCTCTCCTCTTCTTCTTCTTCAGATTCCACATTCGAGACCACGTTGGGTGGCTTCGTCTCCATGGGAGGGTTTCTTTTGAAATTCCTAAAAGGCTTTCTTAGGGACGATTCTGCTACTTGTTTTCTTATGTCAATCATCTCATTAGACATGGCCTTTAATACCTTTTGTAGTCCTTCCATGTCGAAAGGATCTTTCGTTTGCTTCTTCTTGGTGTCTTCTTTGAAAGAGATTTTCTTAGATTTACGCTCTTCGATTGTAGATCTCTTTTCTAGGGCTACTACGCGTCTTTCAACTGCTAACGCCTTAGCCAAATTTTCGACTAAGGTTGTCTTGCTCGCCCTATCTACGAAGATGGCCAAGTTTGAAGGTAAGGCCATGATGTACCACTCACATCTTACTTCCTCACTGGGTTGAGAAGCAGCGGGGATTTTGTTGAGGATCTTGTTGAATCGTAAGTTAAAATCCTTAATGGGTTCCCTATCCTCAGCTTTAAGATTGGATAAATCGTTGATCAGTGTCGCTGTCGATCTATCATCGCCGAATTTGGTGAGAAATTGATTTTGAAAAATGTCCCAGCTGGTGATAGATCCGGAGGGCAGCGAAAAGTACCATGACCCAGCTGTTCCTTGCATTGTATAGGGGAAAAGTCGGACCACGGCATCTTCGTTGGTAACTCCGTTGAGATTAACAGAAAGCATGAAGTTATTGATATGTTCTTCAGCTAGCATTCCTGTTTCTGGATTGAACTTTGGTAGCCATTTCTCGGGATGGGCAGGTATTGGACTTAGGGGTGGAGGCATTAAAACCGCCCCAGGATTGTTCCATGGAGATTGGGCCATCGCTGAGTTGCTAGTCAACAAAAGTGTAAGAGATGGTCTTTGATGTTGAGAAGATGGAGATGTTATGATCTTCGACGATTGTGGAGGAAGGGTTGTGGAAGATGGATGAGTGACTTGAGGTGGAGATGTGGGTGGTTGACTTCGCGGAGAGGGAGTTGAAATGGACGAAGTGGATGAAAGAGTCTCTCTGTCAGACTCTGGAAGTGCTTTCCTTGATCTTTTCCTAGTGGGGAGAGGGATTTCAGTTGGCTGGACGCCAAACTTTTCACTCTTCAATCGGGTCAGGGGATGAGCAGGATTGTACTGCGAAGTCAGGCTGCCTTTAGATTTATCAGACTTCTGGGTAAAAATAGAGAATCCCTGGAGTTTACGGATCAAAGTTTGAACTTCAGGGGGGATCGATAATAAGTTGGTCTGATATATCAGTATGTATAGCAGCGGTGGATGTCTGAGCGACTTCTAGTTCCGAGATTAGTCGTACCGGGGAAGTCGGGGAAGTTGGTGAGGGTGATTTGCTCTCAGAATGGTATTTGGATTTTGAATTATGCGCCATTCATAGCTCAGACCTCCTTCTAGCGCCAGAAATGTTGAGGGCCCCGAAGTCGGGTCGACAACAAGGGGGATACCCACCCGGTCCGGAACCTGGTTGGCGGCTCCTTGCCCGTTTGGAGTAGCGGGTCCGACTGGGGGTAATGGGACCAGTTTTCCAATGTGAAGGGTGTGCGTGTGTGTGTAGAGTTTGATGGTATTAATCTAAAGGTTTCTCTAAACTAGTCTTAATCTTAAGTGCTAAACTAACTCTATGCTAATGTAATCTAATGAAGAGAAACAGTACATCTAGTCTACGCTAACCCGGGGTGTTTTCTTTTGTTATGCGATCTAGAAAGATTTCAAACAACAGCTGGTAATAAAGATCATTCAACTGTTATCAGAATATAAATCGATAAAGATAAACCATTCTGCATAAGAAGTTAGGCAGAGTAGTTGTGAACAACATATCGCATAATCAGTTTTCTATATGTCAAGCATAAATAAATGACCCCACCGTACAGAAGTGCCAAATGGTAATACAGACATTCATACAGTAACATATAAAGAACTCAGCTGTGTATTACTTTAGGGATACTAGGAGAATTTAGTCAAGAGATAAAAGTACCATTTATGACTGATTTCACTAATAAACTTCAAGCAATAATGATTTATTCGTACTTGTTCTAATATCTTCTAAGAGTACAAAAGTGCAACATCAGTAACACACATTAAAATGCAAACATAAATAAATCTCGATCCATCCATTCATCAAAAACCTCCTCTAAGGGTGCAGAAGTGCATGTTCTGAGGACAAGTTTTTTGACAGATTTCCGAACCCTTCTCCAAATGCCATGAGAAGGGTTAAATACTACTAACTAATTAATCTTAATTACACGAAATTAGGGAATCGGCTTCAAATGACCGCCCTTTACTAAAAGCAAATTTATTTCTAAAACTTTAAATCTAATTTCTGACCGTTTCTGTATATTCTCTTTAGTGCTGTCAACAGCGCAACGTTTTCCTGGGAACAGTCGGCTGGCCGCCTTCTTCTTTCGCTCGGGAGATAAAAGTGGAAATAACAAGAGCTGGCACTTCCTTCTGACAGACCAGAAGATATTTTCGAAAACCTTTCTCTAGCTGGGTGTATTCGCCGCGTGTATACTTAGCACAACCCAGGTTCTTCTCGAACTGATTTTGCTGTTGCTATTCCGGTTTCTGGTCGTGCGAATGACTGAGTGGGTTAGGAGTCGCGCTGTATGGACAATCCCCTGTTTCGAGAATTGTTTCCGCTCTTTGTTCCAGGCTTTTCTGGAGCGTCTTCCTTCTCATGCGCTTCTTCCTCTGCTTTACCAAGTCTGAGCTTCAGGATCTTTTGTGAACACGCTGCTTTTGTGCGCCTTTGACTCTGAGTCCTGGATAGTCTAATTTCATCAGTGCCGGTTGGCTTATAGTCTGGAATCCGCGGTCCTGCTGCATGCGGCATCCATTTGTGGAGGCATCTTCTCTCTGCTGTCTGATTGGCGCTTTCCCTTTTCCTTTAGATATTTCCTGCATATAGATTTATATTAGTTGCGTGTCTTGCAGTCTACGCAAAGAAGAATGGAAATGAAAAGATTGACATGAAAGCATTAAACTCTAATGAATGCATAATCCTGACATTCATCATGACTTGACTCTTCGAAAAATGCGATGCAATCATTCCTTGATACTCAAGCATGCGGTAATTAATTTCCTTTAAGGCGCGCGCTTAATCTTGGGTCTATCGGGTATGTCGGAGAATTCGTGCGATGAGTCTTTTCATATCGAAGATCGCAGATCACAGATCGCGGTTCGCCGATATCGCAAATCGCAGATCGCTGTCATCGCAGATCGCTGATCGCAGATTTTATTCAATGGTTTATGCCGCCTAGTGCGACGTTTGCGATGTGCGATGTCGCATATGGGCGATCGGCATTTCTTGAAGGTCTTCTTTTTAGAGCGCGCTTGGGATGCATGCGATGCGATGAATTTCGCATCGCTCTTTCGCAGTTTTGTTTTCCGCGCTTGGGTAATGCTTCAGCCTTCCCTTGCGATGCGATTTAAGCCTTAGGGAGAAAAATACAAAAATTTAAAAAATATTTTTTGGGATTTTTCTTTCAGGGTCCCCCCCTTTGCTCGATGTTATTGCTAATATCAAGCAAAGAGGGGGGGTTGTTGGTGACCACAACATATGCATCACACTTTTTTCATGTGGCAGGTGAGATGCATCACACCCTTAGCACTGAGCAGTCTGTATGGTCCAGTTTTGACCAGTTCTGAGCAGTTTTTCATGGAGAACGTCTGGGAGATGATGTAATCAGCTGACCTTGCTCCTTTAGGGTATGAAGTAGCACTTTTAGGGACTTAGAAGCCCTTGGTTTATGGACATATGTGATTGGGGTTGCGATTCCAAAATATTTCTATAACAGTTGCCCCCTAAAGCATGAGGTCGTAAATTTTTTTGATGTCGGGTGAAATGCTTTATCATGAGGATCTGAGGCTTTTCGAACTAGAAGGTGACCTGTAATAAGATACAATACAATACATTATCTTCATAATATTTTCATTATATAGCTAAGGTGGGCATTCCCATGCTCAGCTTTATAAATTCATTCTCATGTACATAGGACAAACAACCGTCTGTGTGGCAAACTGACGATTTTAGTAGAGCCATATTCCTTTGGCTTGGATGATTATCTGTGCAGCAATGATGTACATTTGATGTGTTTATTTTCCTGAATATATCGTAGCCTGGATGGATGAAACTAGATCTAGGTTCTTCAAAACTCATTCAATCTTTTCCCGAAGTACAAGTCGATCCATGTGAAAAGATGTTCTAGAGTCGAACATGGAAAGACATCGCCTGATTACCAGCCAATGATGTAAGTTGTTAACAGGTGTGAGAGGAATCATCGATAATGATGATGACCCTCAAGGTACGACAGTGCAATTCACGTGGTGTGAAAATGGGACTTGGCGTTGAACACCACGCAAAATCTTTCAGTCGAAGGCCATTGATGTAAACCTGTCGCCGGAAGTGAGAAACTTGTCATTGAGGCATGCAAACTTCAAAGTACTGAAAGGGTTGTTCCTAGATCATCTTCTTGGATAATAAGTTGATGTCAACAAGAAGTAACCCATCGTAGGAGGGCATTAATGAATCCCACATCAACAACATGGAATGGAGCAAATGATTTTGTGGAGGTGAAAACGATCTGATGATACAGGGTTCAGGGTGGCGGTCATGAAAGAATGAAGCATGAAGGTTTTGCAGTGGATGAGATGCAAGCTGGGTTGGCGAATTCTCTGAGCGGCTTCTCTTGAACATATCAGTGACACTGAAATGGATTGGTAGTGTTAACCCCAAAAATGGATGGTACGGTGAACCAATGGTAATATGACTGGTGAACGGAATAACCCAACCCGACTCAATCATGGTGATGGAGTGAAAGTGTCATGTTCAAGAGCGACTTGCTACCAATAAAGTTTCTTCAAGTTTTCTTCCCAATTTTCCCCAGGCATTGCTAACCAGTACCTATTTATTTTTGTAAAGCTTGAGGAGGATAACATATGCTTGTTCTATAATTTTCCCTTTGGGCAAACCCGTCGCTATGTTTTAACGAGCCTAGTGACAGTGAAACTCACTCTTGTCTGCATGGACAAGTTTGTCGCTATTGTTTTAACGAGTTTAATGACAAAGATAACTCGGTCCTTTTTCAATTTTAGAGAGTCTAAAAAGGGACGGAAAGGAAACTCCAGTATTCCTTTTTCGTAATATAATCCCTTAAGTCCGAAAAAGTATAAAATAAAACGAGAGGGATGAATTTTCGATAGTTTTAACGAGCCGAACAAGACAGGCACTCGATCTTTTTGTGTAACGATCCCTCAAGTCCAAAAAGATTAAAATATAGAGGAGGGATAGCACTTCCAATCACTTTAACAAACTAGAGAGGCCAATTGATCGGCAATGTTTTCATATTTTATGAGTCAGATGAAAATAGCTTAAAGGAGACTCATTTTTTGAGGAACAAGTGATATTTTCAAGTAGCAGTTGGTTCTAGGTGAGGTTTGGAACTTTTCAATCATGGAAGTGTAAAGAAGATGGCTAATAGGATCACTCATCGCAGCTGTTCCTCAAAAGGGGTAAACAATCAAATGGAGGCATATGATCAGCTAAAAAGAGTGGAGGTGATGGTAAGAACACAACCAATCTCAAAAGCTGATAATTATGCGATCACAATGGTTATTTACCGAAGGTGGGTTCATTCTTTAATGAGCTTAAACTCTAGTGGAACATATGCTCATTGCTAGGTTTATTTTTTAACGAGCTTGAACTTCGCGTAAAACTACTCATGGTGGGTTTATTTTTTAACGAGCTTGAACCCTGTGGTAACACTGCTCATGGCCTGGTTCATTTTTTAATGAGCTTAAATCATACAACAACATATGCTCAGATTCAGTTTCATGTTTACACAACCTTGAAATGAAAAACTATGCTTGTTATAAGCTCACATGCCCCTAGCATAATGACGCAAATCTAGGTGCATGCCCCCCAAGCTTCATTGCATTCAACGCAGTGGTTGGAATGAAATTTTACCTTCAAGATATTTGAGAGACTCAACATGGAAAGGGAGTTGTTTCATTTTTTAATGAGGTTGACACAGGATAGGAACTATCCTCAGAATCCACCGTATTTATAGTGTTTGATAGAAAATCAAAAACTGAAGGATGATTAAGGTCGCTGGAATAATCTTCATGGTAATCCAGAAGTTGGGAGCGATGGTGGTAATCTTCCCATGGTGCCTCTCCTATCATCATTGACTGAATGATTCCTTCATCTGTAGAATGTACATGCAACCAAGGATCCAAGGAGGTACCATATTCCTTAGACCTATCTATCCAAACGCTCGATGAGCTTTGACTTGGGTTTGCCTCCCACGCCGAAAACATTGATTGCTACAATATTTCTATTGGGCTTGGAGGCAATACCTGGTGATTATCCATGCTAATATCGTGTTCGAACATCTTTTGAATAGAAGATACCATATTGCAGGTTCCCACCGTAGCCACTTCCACCAAATTGTTTGGAGGCGGTAGGGCAAAAGTACCATCGATGTAGGGTCTTTTAGTAGGCCTACTCCGATATTTTGAATCAATTGAGAGCTTCTATGGATCATCGGAATGCTTCCCGTAACTTGTGAACTGTTGGGGAGAAATGTTTGTTGGTCAATGATTGTAATTCCTCCTTGGAAGGGAAATGCAATTTTTCTGAAGTATGTCGATACAATGGGAGCCATAGCATAAATCCAGGGCCTTCCCAGTAGGATGTTGTAATTGAGGTTTCCATCGATAACTTCAACATCAATTTCTACTTTTTTTCCCCCTAGTTCGACTTGAAAGTTACTTAAAATCCCGTATGGAGTGTATGCTCGTCCATCAAATGCTTTTAACATCATTGACGATCATGACAAGGGTGGTGAGCCTAAATTTTTCCAGCAACTCATTGACATAATACATGTAGATGCCCCCTCATCAATAATTATTCGATGAACAGTTTTGTTGAGGGACTTCACTTGAATAAGGAAAGCAAGTTGAGCTGGTAACTGAGGGTCATATCCTTTATGATTAAAGGCCACAAGATTGGAATCCGCTGGGTCAATCCCACCTATTGCTGATAATAGAGCCTGCTTCTAGGAGGGGAAATTTTGCAGTACCTCAAGTGTCGACATAGCGGACGGCGATTGGGCCAGGTCCTCTACTATATTATAATTTTGTGCTGCTCTGGCACGAGGATTAAATGTCGATTTGTGTACTACTCCCTTTGGCGGCTTTATCATTAGCTCAGGAATGATGGGTGGTGCAACTTCAGTCGAAGTTGTTGTCGAACTACTAGGTTGATCAGTAGCCTTGTTGTTCAACAGCTGTGGATTCCCTTAATCTTTATTCCTTGTCAATATCAAAGCATCATTTTGCTATTTTGAAATGGACAACATAAGCACTCGGGATGGGGAAGCATTATCACTAGCAACCAGATTGGTTCCTGGGTTTGGAAATGGATCAGTCAATACCGCTGAGGTTTTTGAACTCTTAAAGAGTTTCTTAACTTCAGCTTTATGTGGACAATCTCTCATCCAATGATCCTCATCGCATATCTGAAACCCTGCAGGGGGTTTCCTTTGCTCAGCAAGGTTTGCAGAAGATTTTTCAGGAGACGACTCATCCTGCTTCTTCTTTTTCCTTTTCTTTTTCTTCTTTCCTCCTAGTTGCTTTGGTTCTTTGCCTTTGTCGGTTGACACGACATTAACCTCTGGGGCAAGAAGTTCCTCATTTACATTTTGACTAGAAACCATACGGGCTTTCTTTGATGTAGCCTTTATGGTTTTCGTGCTAGTCATACCTATCACGCCATTGCTGGCATGAGAGTCTTTGTTTTATTTAGGAGGAGGAGGAATGGAAAACTCTGGTCTAGGAGCATCAAGGATTTTGTTGTAGAGCATGCCAGACTGAGTATAGATCAAGTCTAGATATTGTGCATGAGCAATGACTTACTCTTCAATGACAACCCCTCCCTTTGCCACATCTTCTGTAATAGAAGGAAACAATGACTTAATAAACCATTTAGTTGGCAGCTGATCAAGAACATATGTTTTTACCATTCTACGACAACGCCGCCACTCATGAATATGATTAGATGTGTGAGTGGCCGTCGTTTGCTTGAAATTGGTAAGAAGCTCTGTTCCTATTTCGTACCTTATTGGTAACTGAAAATGGGTTAAAAAGGTTGTGGCAAGGGCGCTGAATTTATCGAATGAAGCCCTAGGCAATTTGATGTACCATTTTGTTGCCGGACCAGTTAACGTTCGCTGAAAAAGGCGAAGCCTAATCGAATCATCATTGAGAGTGCTGGATGAACACCACAGATCAAAGGTCATCACATGACTCGACGGTTCTTCACCCGGATTTCCATTAAATTTAGGAATATCTGGCAGAAGTTTATGAGGAATCGCTGGCCACCAAGGGGCATAAGCAATTGGATCATTTGTTAGCCGATTTAGATCCGGTAACTCTAAAGTCGCCACAAAGGGCACCTGTTGATTCAGGTTCGGTGAAGCATACCCAGGATAATATGGGATCATCTGAGTAGTGGGTCTTTGCATACCAGCATAATGTATTTGATGCTGGTAACTTTAGTAAGGCTTTTGGGCATAACCATTATGATATGATTGATGTTTACCGTTTTGAATATACGGTTTCCCATTACCCGCAAATCTTTATTGCTCAGGTTCTCGGTAAACTTGTTGGAATTGCGGTTGTTGATAATGTACCAGCCATGGTTGCGAAGCCATTTTTTGTTGCCCTATACTGGCTATCTAACCAAGATGAGGGGTAATAGTACCCATTTGAACCTGGGTCGCTCCAATTAAGGAGCCACTAGCTGGTGATTGTGGTGGTGTCATGGAGACAAGTGGCTATTGTATTATGACCTGAGAAACTTGAGGTTGGCATACAGTAGGCAACACTTGTACGTGCGACACTGTCACAATAGCCGGTGTAGTGGGGATATTCGACACAGGTAGACTTGGTTGCATTGAGTATAAAACTCTTTGTTGTTGAGGTAGTATTGGAACCCAACCACTGGATGTAATTCCAGCATGGCCCGAATTCTATTGTAAACTCTCATATGGTTGTTATCCCAAATGGAACAATGAAAGGGCATATTTTCCCCCATAGGGTAGTAATCTAATGCTCGAAGGTAAAATTGGCCTCTGGAGACTGGACTGCCCAAATTGATACTATTGTGAAGGATCAATTTGCTGAGACCCAACATAAGAGATTCCAGATATTATTCCGGACGAACAAATAGGAATAGACCATACTGCTGAAACAGTCCCTGGGTGGACTCCATCTAGCGGTTGACAGCTAGTTGGAACAAATGGTACACCAACGAACATTGTTGGAGTAGCAGCAGGAGGTTCTACTACTGCTGCGTCATATGACATAGTCCTAGATGTCGACAGTTGTTCAGACATATCGAGTCTATCCAAAAGATTTCCTAGCAATTCTACAGGAACTTGTGATGAAGGGAGACCAACTTCTGATGAAGAAGGATATAGGGTGATTATAGCTCCAAAATGCGATGTATTACTAGTTGGAATATCCTCCTAAATCTCTTCTATAACAATCAATTCAGGTGGGAGAGGTATACCATCAGGTAGGTAAAATATTTCTGGTGCCAAAGAAGGTATAGACTCTGCAACGATAGATTTTGGAGGGATAACACCTTCCGAATCAGCTATAGATGGAGCTGGTTCAGGAATAGAAGTGTTTACCATTACACTAGGATCAGTTCTAATGTCCTCTTGTGACTGCGGAACTTCTTCTGTAAAGGCAGGGATACCAGAAATGGTTGGAGTAACTGGAGTCCCTGAGGATGTTGGAACACAAGTTCCAAGCAAACGAGGGGACTTTGATCTGGTTAAACAAGTTCGCTTGGTCTGGAATAGTTTTGTTTCCAGAGTCAAAGACAGTTGACTCATTAGTCTTCGCGAACGACGGGGTTTCGATTGAATTTCTTCCATGATTTCAGATTGCTTGATAAACTCAAAATAAAAGGGAAAAAGTGATTCTGAATTAAATGATTTTTAGACGCTTTGACACAACTTTCTTTTTCAATTTTTAAGAGTCAAGAAAAAGCTAAAGATGAATCTAGTTGCCTTTGATTTTTAATGAGCCTGAAGTGACAAGTTCTCAGATGGACCTTTTCCTTTAAGGAGTCTGAAAAGGAATGAAAGAGACTACTCTGGAAATCTAGACAGAGGGATTACCAAACCAATCACAAAACTACAGAATACTTTTTATGGTACGGCAGTCAATCTTCCCGAATGTTGTGTTCAGTGCATTGCAATCGATAGGGAAGCAGACACAGCATCCTAAGGATAAAGGATATAGCCTATTGTGGTTTCCCAATATATACTCGATAGTACGTGGGAGCACAAGTCTGTACTAGCACTTGTCGTCTCAAAGAGGAGGAATCACCCAACCTACGATGAAAGAGATAGTTACCACGCTTTACGACGCCAGAATACTTCTCTAGCCTAGACTTCTAAATGTTGTAAGATAGGTTCCAAAGCGTTTTTATGTTCATTGAATTTATTTTACAGTTGATCTTTCTTAAGAAGTTTGCCTTTAAGGTTCACCGCGTGATGTAGATATACGATCATAAAATGCAATATAAGATGATAAACAGTCATTTATTCTTCTTTTTGCAATGAAAATCCTAGCTACTAAGGAAAGAGAAGTGAGATTCTTTAAACATAGAGCAGAGAGCACACACTACATGCACTATCCTAAATCAAAATCAACAAGCAGTCTAAATGCAAATGCACATGCATGTATTTGTTTTCCGCTTTCTTAATGTGTGAATGACAAAAAGAATGCTAAGTACAAAACTGAATTATCTTTTCAAAGCGACAGTACTAACAATTTTCTCTTCAAAAGATGAAAGGAAGACAATGATGACACTTTGCGATTTTGAATTGAAAACTACTTTCAACACTTGAAATACCATTAATTCAAATCAAATACAAGAGTAATAGTGTAATCGATCATCAAGAAGGGTAGGATTCTTTTCCTTGACTGGAAACGACACTTGCAACACTTCCAAATCAAAAGACGACAGTTCGATTAAGCTACTTCTTTGTAAAGGAGAACTGTAAATGGCGAACAATACATAAAAACATTCACAATTCTTTGTACAATGGAGGCTGAATAATGCAAAGGAAGTGAGTTTCCACAGTGGTATACTGATCACAGATAGCAAAACTCCTGAATAAATCTAAAGAGAGTGAAGAAAAAAACCAAATTCTGGAGGAAAAAACATTTTATCTAATCATCGCACTTGTAACACAGGGAAACAGGGATGCATCTCACCTACTGCACATGGGAGGTGCAATGCATCCAGATTTCCAAGAGGAGAAAGTGCGATGGTCCAGGGACGAGACTTTAACTTGGTTTTTGGTCACAGTTTGTAGCTTAGTTCAGGGATTTAGTCCGAGCTAATGATAGTCAGTAAATAAAAATCATAGGGGCTGATCTAATGAGGTTACTTGAGCCACCACCAAGGCAATTAAGATGTTTACAAGTCAATTGTTCAATTTATAAACGAAACCCAGAGATGGACGGAAGTAGCATTGATCTACTTTACACTTGCATAGCAAATGTAGTTCGAAAGCTAGCTGGCTTAACTTCAGGCTCCGTCTGTAGTTTATAAAGCAAACAAATATAAACAAACAAACAAGTTATTTTCTCCCCAGTGGTTGAGTCGCCATTTTGTTATCGGGAAATCTAGTGTCCATTCAGAGCTGCTAGTCCCACTAAGACGGGTAGCTATCTTAGAAACAAACAAACTAAAGTTACTTGTGTTTTCCTTTATGAGAAGTAGATGAGAGAGAAGTAGAGAGTACCAACCTCAGTCTTTCACTTGGCTCCTTACTTGTTTCCTCTCCCCTTTGACAGATCTTTATTGCGCCTTCCTTGCTTACCCCACTTCAAAGAGCACCTGTAAAGTCAAAGCAGCATGATACCATCGAAGCACAGAGTCTACAATCATAAACAAATAGGACCAGATATCTATGGACCACACAAATGCATATATTAACTCAAACATACAAGAGTGTGGAGGAAAACTCAAATAGCTTTATTGATAGAAAGAGTAGAAGAGAGGATTACAACCCATTGATCTGACCCAGTTTCATCCTCCCAGGGTGAAAGCCCTTCTTCACCTCATGAAAAGCTTAGATCACCCAACACTATGATCTTCCACAAAGAAACTAATAGCACTTCCTTACAAAATACAAGATTCCAGCCTCTGGATCTCTGCAATGAGGGATCCATATATAGTTGTTTGCAGGTGGGTGAGTCAGCTTCTGGGATTTTGATTAGTGTCCTCTCTCTGATAGTTCTCAATTCCACTTGGATATGTCATGATCTCTTACTCATCCCTGGGCAAATTCAGAGAGGCAAGTGTCACAGGAGAAGTTTCTGGAAGATTCCATGATCATCCACTTGCAAACTGTCTCTTCCATTTGTCTAATCTCGCACATCGCACCCTATAGAAGGGCTTTCCAGTATGCATTGCACTTTTTGCATGTTGCAGGTGAGATGCATCACACCCTTAGCACTGAGCAGTCTGTATGGTCCAATTTTGACTAGTTCTGAGCAGTTTTTCATGGAGAACTTCTGGGGGATGATGTAATTAGCTGACCTTGCTCCTTTAGGGTATGAAGCAACACTTTTAGGGAATTATAAGCCCTTGTTTTATGGACATATGTGATTGGGGTTGCAGTGCCCAAATATGTCTATAACACGGGTGAATTTCTTGGATCTATTCGATGAACTTGGTTGCTTGTCCACATCACTGTGTCCATCAACTGCTATGGATTTTCCAAAGACAAAACGCAAGGGAGACCTTGGTGTAAAACCAAAACAAGTCTCAAAAGGATATCTCTATGTAGAAGAGTGTTTGGCATGGTTGTAAGCATGTTGCACATAACACAAATGTTCATCCCAAAGCTTGGGATGCTTGCTACAATAGACCCTGAGCAACTGTATCACTGTCCTGTTGACCACCTTTGTTTGGCCATCTGTTTGTCGATGAAAGGCTGTGCTATTCTTCAGTCTGGTGTCGATCAATTCCCATAGACTTGACCAAAACTTCCTAACAAATCGAGAATCTCAATCAGATACAATGGATGTGGGTAACCCAAAATGAACCCATACATGCTGAAAGAACAACTTCGTTGTTTGTTCAGCTGTAATCTACTTGGTACAAGGTATTAAGATACACATTTTGCTGAACCTATCCACAATAACATATAAATAGTCATGACCTTTTCTAGATTTTTGCAATCCCCGAACAAAGTCCATGGAAACACTTTCCCAAGGATGAGAAGGAACTGGTAGTGGAGTGTACAAGCCTAATTTTCTATTGTTGGGCTTGCTTTTAGCACACATGGTACACCCTTTACTATATCTAGAAATTGTTTCATGATAGGGTGGCAGACCTTTAGGTTCTTGAAATAGGATATCACATTTTGAAACAACTTTTTCTAAATCAACTTTCTGTTTAGCAACACAACCTTCAAACACATTGGTTTTATCGGGGTTCTTTTCTTTTACAACCATTAGTAAAAATTTCTTGCATGAATTTACAATTCCTTTCATCTGCCCTGAGTTTATGAGAGTGTAGTTATTTTTGAGCTGATGAGCTCTTACAATATATTCTATTCCATCTTTTGTGAGTTGATACTTAATTTCAGCTCTATAGAAAATGGTTTTTCTATCATACAAGTAAGGACTTCCTAAAACAATACCACATATATCCAAGGGAACTATATCTAACTCAACCTCATCTACAAATGTTGACCCAAAATTAAACCTAAGTTTACATTCTCTAGTCACTTGTAGCTTTGCTTTATCACATACCCAACCTAATGAATATGGCTTCTTGTGAGGTGTGGTTAGTAGTCCCAACTTCTTTACAATTGCTTCAGAAATCAAGTTTACTTGTGATCCGCTATCAAATAAAGTATCAATTTTTTGATGCTTGGAAATAACTCTAATATGAAAAATCTCATGTCTTTTCCTCTCATTTTCTTCATTATCAATAGATTGTGCATAATTACTAGTAGATGCTTCAGAATTTTCACCTTTTATACCTGTGGTTATGACTGTTGTTTCATCACCTGAGAATGACCCCAAATCTTTCTAAATAGTAGCAACAATCTTCTTCTTCTTGCCATCGAACTTCTTGGGATTCATCTCCAGATGCAAAGACCAGCAATGTGCATCATCATGTCCATCCTTCTTGCAAGGAGTGCATGAAGGTTTGTCTTTCTGTACAGTGTTTGCCTTCCTCTCTTTCGATTTCTGCTTCTTCTTTTCCTTGTTCTTGCTTGCAGTGGGTTTTGATGATCCCCCAATCTCTAGGTTCACATTCTTGCCTCTAGCCTCTAGATGTGTAGCCTAAACTGATACCTCATCTATGCTAGTAGGGTTAAACATGAGAATGGTGTGCCTCAAATAGCTATGCAGAACACCTATATACTTCAACAAAGTTTCAGGCCAGTCTAGAGAAATGCCTAGAATTATAACTCTTTTTCTAAATTCATGTGTATAGCTTTGTACACTTTTTCCCTTTAATTGGCAAAGAGTTTGCCAACTCATCATTACTTGTTGCATATAAGCTAATGGATAGAATTTTTTTTTTAAGGGCAGAAACAAATTCACTCTAGGTAGAAAGAATTTTACCATTCTTCTTCAAATCATCTTGGGTCCTGCCTTCCTACCACACCAGGGTAGTTCATCCAAGGTGAAGGCTAGCCAGCTAAATCTTACTCCTTTCTGAATCAATGTTCTGCACCCTGCAATACACATCAATCTGTCTAATCTAGTTATCTAGATTTTTTGCATTTAATTCTCCATCATAGATTGGAAAATCAAATTTTACAGCTAATTTAATCAAAGATGTTTTCTTATTTTTCTTTTCAGGGCTATAAGGAGGAGTTGATGGAGGAGGCTCTTCTCCTTTCCCTTTGCCTTCTGAATGGGAAAATAGAAGAGGTTCCTCTACTCCTTTTCTTTTTCGGGTGTTGAGGTGCTTCCACATCGATCCTTCTTAAATTCTTGATACATATCTTCCACCATGTCTCTCATGGTCATGAAACTGTCCATGAACTGATAGTCTGATTCCAAGGGAATCTATTCTACCATTTTCCTCCGAGCATAGACTCTTCCAACTTCTCGGTTAGCCTCAACCAGTTCTCCTTCTCCTAGTTTGAGCTTTGAATTAGTTAGCATTCAACAATCTAGCACAAGGTTGTCTAACCTTAGCAAACCTAAAGCTTTGATACCACTTGGTCTGAAAATATGATCTTAGATTACTTTTAAGGTATTACAGACTCATGTGCATGGATTTGCCTATATTACTTAGTGCAATGGATCGATAAGATTGCTAATAACATATACAATGAAGCAGTTAAAGAAACATAATAGACAACATAGATAACACAACAAGTTTAATCTGAAGTTCACCCAAAACTCTTGGGCTACGTCTCCAGGTGTAGCCTTCAGTGGTGACCTCTATATTATGTCTTCAAGAGTAGATTTTTACAAAGTGTGAGGTAAAATTGAGTCTCAACACAATAGATACAACAACAGGAGTTTTGCTTGAATCCCTCAAGCCTCTCTAAGTACATAGACCCTTTCTTTCACTCTCTGTCTCTATTTTCTCTCTATCTCAAGATGGCTTCCCCTCTGTCTCTGTCATTCTGTGGCTTTAAAGCCAATCGGCATTGTCTTTTCGTTTTGCCTTCTCAGGTACTCTCTAGCTCCCAACCTCTGTCTGTTCAAATTCCATTATGAGCGTTAGCAATCATTGCATAACATATTCAAGGAAGGTGGCCACCTGTCCGGCAACAGAAGGGACCATCGGGCCTTTAAAATCCCCAAAAATAGTGTTTTCTATTTACACAAAGAAACACTGTAAAACACGGGAAAATCCACCAAATCACTATTCATCGGACTTCAAATATTATGAATTCTGCCCTATATTCCATCGGGTCCATCTTTAAATCGCTATCGCATGTCACAAATGCCCCTATGCCAAGGTTTCCTTTGTATTTGTAAAAATACATTAAAACATTGAAATTCCTGCAAAATGGCTTTATGGTGGACTTGAAATGTTTACATTTGCCTCTATAAGTCCCATTGGGTCTAATTTTATATCGCTATCGCATATCTACTGTTGATCTAAGTGATCTTGATCCAACAGTTGAGATTCATTTTAGGTGGTGAAGGCGTACGAAGATTACCCACCCGAAAAGATGGTTTTCACATGCCATGTGTCAGCCAATGGATGGGATCGGGCGGAGCCTGTCCAATACCACTTATCGCCTAAGACCCGCCCAAAATCCTACCTATTATGGAACTCAAAACATATATATCTGCATGTATATCCCTTTCGGGTCCGGATTCATCGCTTTATTCATATTTCCTTTGTTTTTCGTTTATTTACGAAAAATACGAAATACAAAGGAAAATGTCATTCTCCGAATCTCAAATTATATAAAATATCATCTATAATTTTATTGGGTCTAGCTATCACAATCGTATGTATATTGGCCCCGCTCCTTGGTATTCTGCCAATGCAATATCATGAGTCAATCTGGGCCATCGATCTACGTGCTTGATCGACAATCCTCGTTGACTTACGTTGATCTCTATCGCAATTGCCATGTGATCACCACTGATAGCCTCCGCTTGTCACTGCCGATTGTGATATGTCGATCGGATCTGGACCATTGATCGGCTAGATCCGACAGCTCATGTGCAAAGTTTTTGACATCCGATAGGCTCGATTTCATTGTTTTCTTCATGTTTTTGCCTCCTGATAGTGTAATCTTCCATTTTTAAAGGTTCTTCTTATGCGATAGTTTTGAATGTTTGAAGACTTAGAGGGTGTTTAGAATCCATTTTGGATCAATAAGGAAATAAATAAAACAAATAAAATAACACATACAAAAGGAAACATGCAGCACCTAATCAGAGGAGCAGGCCCAACTCTCTGATCGGGGCTGCGTTTACTCATAGCCCAAGATAGAATAGCAAAGCATGTATACTTTATTAATATGAAGAAAAATTATTATAATACATATCCCGATATAGATAAACCTTCACATAGGAATGATCCATATTTTATACAATACAGGGGGTGATAACATCTTCCCCAAAACCTAGCAATTACATGCCCAAAAATATACATCAGTTCAAAACAACACTAGTGCCGAGAGAGCGAGAATAGAAGTTATCCAAAACATATTGGAAACAACTGAAAGTTGGTTATGTTGTTTTAGCACTGTTGAACGACTGTTGTGGATCGTGGAACTACTGCTATATGTCGGGAGATCAACACCTGTTCTCTAAAATCTGTGGACATAAGAAGTTTTAGTGGCTCGCATAGGTAAAACCCTCATGAATTTAGTTCATTAATTAAATATTCCAAGAGACAGAGAAAGGAGGGTTAACTCATAGGTTTGGCATAATAGATACATGTTAATGAGTGCAAAAAGGATGGAAAGATGAGTGGAAATGTAGGGAAAACATAAGAAGATTCGGTGCCCCACATTCTCTGCATTTTATGGTCGCAAAGCGAGAAGGTGTCATGAGTCATAAATGCTTGTCCACCCTTATTTTGTGAAGTAAAGTCCACTATAGAGATCTACCCATGGTCCGCGGACCATGCGATTGTATAAAAATAGGTATTAAGTAATCTCTAAGGAGACAGATAGTCATAAGTTAAAAAGGAAGTCTTGAGCGATAAGGAGAGAAGTCTAAGTTTTATGTCGTAGCGTAGGTAGAGGCTCTATAGTTGAGTGCATGGGCCCCTGCAGCTATGTGCACAAAGCAGATAGAGTCTGTAATCACTTGGAATCAATAAAGAGAAGTATTATGCAAATTTTGTGTCTTTATTTCCGGTTAATGCAATCTTGTCATATTGTGTATGAATTTCATTTATAATTCTTATGTGATGCGCGAATGTATGTAATTATGTTGGATAATTGAACTCAAATAAGGATATTTGTTTACGTGATGCTAACCATGATTATTTAATAAGATAAGTAAGACACTAAAACTAGTTTTGGAATCTACACAATATGTTGCCATAGCAGCGCGAAAGTACCTGAGCCACAGGTTAGGGTTACGTGAAGGTCAATCATACCTTTTTGCGGAGGTACTGAAAGACGAAATAAAGGGCTAGTCTAGCAAAGCCCTACGAGTAAGTGACCTACACAAAAGTAGAAATAGAAGGAATAAACTGACATCACGAACATCTCAAGGTGCGGAAACTTGGTTCTAGCATCCCCCCATACTGCTTTGGGTGAGACTTTAGTCCGTACTCCACGGGCTAATGCTAAAAAGGCTAGTAGTGTAGGGAATTGTTTGGCTAACTAATGCTGAACCTAGGTCAAGCCCCACCAAGACAAGAAATGGTTCCATTGCTGAGATTGAAATCTATACAAGAGATGTGTGATGTCGTATTATTGGAATCCAACTACTAAAGAGTTCAGGGCTAGTGGGATAGGAAGATCCACGAATTTGCCGAGCGGGAGAACAAAAACTCGCAACTAACAAAGGAATAGTGATTGTACATGTACCCATATACAAAAATCCAAGAGATCTTTTTATGTTCCTTTCTGATTGAGATAGACGAGTGGATCGTGAAGCTAGTGAATAGCCAAGGAAGGTGGAGACTTGATGATTCTATTGTTTAGGCCCAAGAATTATTACAGATATTGGAAGCATCTGAGGATAGGACCACCCCTACTGTCGATCATTGGATCGATCGTATCATAGGAGGATTTGTGACTGAATTCACGATCGATACCTCCATCAGCTACAACAAGGTGGAGCAGTACTTTTTCAAAGATCTACAAGGTAAGTACTTGAAGTATTTGAATACCTAGATTAAGATGTTATTGTGTGAAAAATGGGTTATGCAGCTACCTTGATGTTTGAAGCTACGCGAAGAAGAAAAAATTATAGGAACGGAGGAATAAAGGGTCTTGAATATAGCCCATTGATTTCACCTCCATTAGCTGATGAAGAGGGAGTAGCATAGGTTTCTCCGTGAAGTGCATAGGATTCTCCATGAAGTGTTATTCAGTTAATAATATAGGGATTCCCATGACTACCACCTCGACCCACATCACCTCCAACTTCACCAGTATCACCTACGACTTCACCTGTACCACCTCCACATCCACCGCAGTTTAGTATGGAAAATTCAGTGAAGTTTCCTTTATTCAATGGCTTGGGAAATGAGGATCTGAACTAGTTCTAATTTGTCATGAAAGTTGTATGGGAAGCCCAAGGCATTACAGATCATCACATGAAAAAGGTGACACTGGTTAGTGCTTTTCAGGATAATGCACTAACCTGGTACAACATGTACTCTAATGATAACCCAAATGCTAAAGTGGTAGACATCCAGACCGTGCTGAATAAAGAATTTAGTAGGCCTAAATCTGAGGCGCAATCGATAGTAGGGTTCAAGGAAATCGCGATGAAACTAGGTGAGACACCTTAGGAATTAGATCAGAAGTTGAAGTGTAAAATTTGTGAAGCTAACATGAACTTAATAGTCGAACAACACGTTGAGTGGTTCGTGGCTTCGTTCCTACCACACTTAAGGGTTACATTGTCACAACAGAGGATAACGACTGAGGAAGAGGCCTTGGAGATTGATATGAGACTACATGAAACAACAATGTAGGATTCAAATTTGGGGTTCAACAGATCCATGCGTAGGTGCATAACATTTTCCTTGAGATGCAAAGTTTGAAGCAAGAAAGAGCCGTTCGACCAAAGGTACGCGAAGAGGTATGGTTCCTGAAATGCAAGGGTCAAGGGCATGACAAAGACCATTGCCCAGTCTTTGCGAACTATATTGTAGGAGGAGGATTGATGCCTTTGAGGTAGGAATCTCAAGCAAGACCAAGCGTGGGGCCTGCATTGTGGTGCGCTATATGTCAGGTAGTAGGAAAACATGCCACATAAAACTATCATTTACTGCAAAAGTTTGTACAAAACCCACAACAACTGTTCTACAACTTTTTTGGGTCAGTAGGGCATGATGAGTGCAACTGCAGAAGATATGAGTTGATGATGGATAGAACACCCGCCTATAGGGTTTAGGCAGAAATGCAGTCCCTTGACCAGAGTGCAAGGATGTCATGAACAGGCTTTCAATGGCGTGGACAAGGCCGAGGCAAAGAGGACTTGGCAGAGGTCAGGGATAGCTAATCTGCTACAATTATGGAGGACCAAGACATTATGCCCGCGATTGCACTAACCCAACATGTTCTTCATACATATATTGCACTCTGTTTAACCATGAAACAGAGGACTATCCTACAGTAATAGCAAGGATATGTGACAAAGGGGTGCTACCACCTCAGTCGACTTAGAACATATAGATGATGCGATCTGAGCCTTGTGAAGAGGATCCAAAAGTGAATATAGTGCTCCAGAGTGGAATCACAATAGGAGATGATAAGATGAAACAACCCGAAGACAATGCATGGGTTCACAAAGCCCTAGAAAAGGAGGCTATATTTGATTTGGAACACGCACGTGAAACATTCATGGAAACAAAGAAGAGCTTCTCTAAGACCTCCACCTCAGGTAACAAGGATAAGCTTGACCAGGAGATGGACCCTTCCATGCTTACAATCTTCCTGGAGACCTGCATGAAGTTACTATGCGATAGCAAGGCTGTGAATGGGCTACAGGAGCTCATAAATAGATGTGCTAGACACACTCTAAGTGAACTGCACGTAGTATGAAAGAATGGTAAGCATAAAACAAGGACGAGATAGGAGACGAGACTAACCATGCAGATAAGAGAGTACGAAATGGATTAGGTTATTATGGATCTGTTCTTAGATGCAAACGTCCTACTAACGCAGACTTGGGAGCAGATGGGAAGACCTGCGCTACAATGGTCTCTGATTTAGTTAAGGATGGAAAATCAGCAAAAGATCATTCCATGGGGTGGATGCAAGGGGTGACTATAGATATTGAAGATGCGAGCGCATTAGCTAACTTTGAAGTAATAGAAATTGTGGATGACAACAACCCCTACCCTGTGCTCCTTGGAATTAATTGGGCTACTGATATGAATAGGGTAATCAACCTAAAGAAGTAAAAGATGATATTTGAGAAAAAAATCGTTCCGTGTAATAGTACCCCTAGATCTTCCTAAAGGATCACACTATATTGAACCAGTCCATGATTATGAGAGCGATGACGATCTAGATTGTATCTATAAGATAACAACTCAAGACCAAGATTGGGTGAATCCAATAGTGGATGGACGAATTACATGGGATCGTGAGATTTCCCGCACCTCGGACCTTGATGAAGAATTAGAGCACTGGCAGAATCAGTTACATGTAGTAATCACTTTAAGTTGTAACATGATGACCCGGTCACTGTGTTGTGTGTCATCAGAGGCACGAAATTTTCCCACTTATGATGTCCTGAATGATGTAGATATATTTTTGGATGCATTTGAGAGGGAGGTACCAGAGAAGTAGCACTTCTAAGCATTAGATTGGGCACTGCACGCTATGCCTGTAAGATGGTGGGGTATACACAAGGGTAGTTTGATGATTGGCACGAATGTAGGAGGATGATGAGAACACACTTTGGGAAGCTGAGGGTATGAATGATAGACAAGTATGATGGGAAGGATGATCCATGTGCACACTTGGCCAAATGGGTTCAGGCTTATGGAGAGAAGCCCCAACTTGAATGGTTGCACTTGTTCTGTCACACCCTGGATGTCATCTTGATGAATTCGTACATAAAAACAGAGCTCTGCCATGGTACAGGTGAATTGGATATTTTGTGTAAGGGATTCATAATGACATTCATATTTGAAGACAGGTTTGACTGTATTGATGAGGCACTGCAAGAGGTGAAAGCAGCAATCTTTAGGATACTGGAGGATCCCTTGGACCTGATTCAACCTGATTGGACTACTTAGCTAAGTCATGCGCTAGAATGCTATAACGTAACTGCTGAAGAAGAGGATAAGGATCTGTGAAAGATTAACATCCTTGAAACAGAAGGTCACTGCAATGTTGAAGGACCGCAGATCGAAAATCCTGATATAACCGCGCAACTAAAAACAAAATAGGTAAACATCGATATGGAGGAAGAACCCAAATTTGCGAAGATTGGAGATTACTGGGATGACACGACAGTGGATAAGGTCAATGAATTTCTTTGTGAATACCAAAATTTATTCCCTACCAAGTTTATGGATCTAAAAGGGATAATCGGGAACCTAGGTGTTATGAAGATCACATTGAAACCCGATGCGAAGCCGGTTAAGCAAAGACCTTACTGTCTCAACCCAAAGTATAAGGAGAAGGTCTGCTTAGAGCTAAACAAGATGCTCATGGTAGGCGTCATTGAGCCCGTAGAGGAATCTGATTGGGTAATCCCAATGGTGGTACAGGAAAATAAGCAAAAGGATGAAATAAGTATATGTGTGGATCTTAGAAAGTTGAATGAAACTTGTACATGATCCTTTCCCCACTTCATTCACTAATGAAGAGAAATTCAGAATGCACTGGTTAGGGCCCTATGTGTTATGAAACCAACTCACAAAAACATAGAAAATATAGATAAACGCCTTAGAAATAAGCCTCTTCAAGGGGGAAACCTCCTTTACATTACACAAATGAACAATTCTTGGATGATACAAATGACAAGACCTCCCTCCTATATATAGGAGTCTAAGGGGTCATAATATAATCAGAGCTGAAATAACAATAATAGTGTAAGGGCACAATAATAACAATAGTGGGCTTCTATGGGGCACAATAATAACAATATGGGGACTACATGGGCACAACAATATAATAAGGGGATTGCACTAATAACAATAAGGCGTTATACTAGTAGTATAGGGACCTAACATGCCCCTCTCCTTCAAAAAGTGTGCCCTCAACGCTTGAGTAGTTCTTAATGCTTCTGTATAAAATTTGTGTCCTCCCATGTGGAATCTTCAGTGGGAAAGTTCTTCTACCTGGTGAGATACTCTGAAATTGATCAATTTCATAGATGTAGGGTTCTTGTTTTTATGATTGCTTTAGGTTTCAATATGATTTTTCCTTCCTCGTCAAGTTTTGGCAATATTGTTTGAACTGGGATCTTTTGCAACTTTTGAATGAGTAGCCACACTTCTCCATCCTTCTCCCATTCATCCCTTGCTTCGTTTATCCAATCTAGTTGGATAATAGGAATAGCACAAAACAATGCTTCCACATCCTCATCCTTTCTTGAGATTGCATCTACAACAACATTTTGCTTCCCTTTTTTGTAGATGATTTCAAAGTCATAACCCAACATATTTGTGACCCATTTTTTCTGTTCTTCTAAAGATAATCTTTTTTTTAAAAGGTATTTAAGGCTATCATGATCCATTTTTACCTTGAAGTGTCTTCCCATTAGTTAAGGTCACCATTTATTAAGTCCATGTATTATTGCTAACATTTCCATCTCATAAATAGCTTGCTTGATATGTAGCTGTAAAAATACCCAATCGCCTACATCAAAACTTCTTTCACTGCGATGTTGATCTGCCCATTGTTTCATTCAATTCTACACCAAAGTGGCGTTATCCTTTAAAAGTTAGAGAACTTGTTGTTGATGCTCAATGTGATATTTCACTGCTTGAATTTCTTTCTTCTTGATATGTCCTTCTATCTTGAGAGTTTGAGGAGTCGTAATTTCTTCCAACGCATTAAAGATATGGTTGGATTCATTTCTTGATGCTCAATGTGATCTTTCAATTCTTGAACATTTTTCTTCTTGATATGTCCTTCTATCTTGATAGTTTGAGGAGTGGTAATTCTGACCAATGCATTACAAGATATGGTTAGATTCATTTCTTCTTTCTCAATGGGATCTTTCACTCCTTGAACCTTTTTCTTCTTGATATGTCCTTCTATCTTGCGAGTTTGAGGCATGGTAATTCTTGCCAATGCTTTACAAGATATGGTCAGATTCATTTCTTCTTTCTCTAGGGCTGGTTCTTGGTGTATATCCTCTTCTTTTGATGTTTCTTGATTCTTTTTTTCCTCCTCTTCATAATCTATGTAAAATAATTTATTCTCAACACACTTATGACCTTTATTGTATTTTCTATCACAATTGTAACAAAGCCCCTTTTCTCTTTTTTCTTCCAATTGTTGTCATGTAAACCTTGTAGGTTGTGGAAGGCTAGGAGGAAAAACACTTCCATAATTATAGTCGTAAGCAGTGGGATTCCTTGTTTCCACAATTTCACTTTCAATTTTTCTTGCCAACCTCAATGCCTTCTCCAATGAATCATGTTCCCAAAGATGAACCTCATGTTGAATGTTATCCTTTAAAGTCCCTATGAAGAAATCAATCATTTGCTTCTTTGGAATATCATTTACCCTTATATTCAATTTTTGAAAGTCCTCAATGTGCTCTGTCATTGAACCCTTTTCTTTGAGATTTATCAATTGGCTAAAGAAGGTGTTACTCTTTGTATCCTCATAATATGTTATCATTGTTTCCATGAAAATTGAGCAAGTGACAAGTGCTTTACAAGAAAAAAGCCCTTTGTTGGGTAGCAGATCCCCCCCATAGCAAGTTTTTGGGGCTTAAAGTTGAGTTTTGGTCAATGTAATGTAAAGACCCCACAAAATGCGGCCGTGGAGCGCAAGAGTCTAGGGTTGTCTACCCTAAAATATTGTAATTTAATATAGAATGTATCATTCTGTGGACCATGGGAATGTATAAATAGAGTGAGGCTTTAAGTATAGAAAGCCGTTTTTTTTGTAGTCTTGATCTTAAGTGATATGGGTTTTTGAATAAGGAATTCTCTTTGAGTTTGTAAGTCTGAGTCATGGGTTGTAGTAGTAAGCAGAAGCTTTGTAGTTGTGTGCGCAAAGGCCTGGTAGAGTTCATAGTTGTGTGCACAGACCCCTGCAGCTGAGTGCGCAGGGCAGAGTTGGGATTTTAACTAAACAAAGGTTTAATAAAAGATAAGTTGATTCAGAAATACTGTGCATCTGCTCGTAGATCTGTGTGTTTATGCTTCAGTTGTATTTTTATGGATTTATTTACAGTTTATGATTGTGTGCACTTGTTATGAATGTTGAATGATTGATGAGAATAATGGGCCCACAAAATTAAGTCAGATCTATAATAATAACATAGCAAGGAGAAGGGATCCAGACAATGCCTCTTCGCGCTCTTTACAGAGCTACGTGAAGGTTAGATGGTTGCACGGAGCAGTGCACACGCACAGGATTGTTTCGCTAACTTCCCAGCCTTCATCAAGACATCCCTAGGGTGCGGAAACCTGGTTCCAGCACCCTCCCATACTACCTCGGGTGAGACCTCAGTCCATGCACTGCGGACTGTTGCCGAAAGGGCCAGTAGTTTCGGGATTTGTTTGGCTAAATCACTTTTGAACCTAGGTCAAGCCCCAACAAGCCAACAAATGGTTCTGTTGCAGAGACCAGGATCTGCCTAAGGGATGTCTGATGTCAGAACACTGGAATCCTATGAAGAAGGAAATTGAAGATTAGTTGGATCAATAGCTTCATGAGTTCATGACACAGGAAAACAGAACTCCATAGATATCCGAGAAAAGGTGGTTGGATTGCTACATATATACAAAAATCGACAAGATATTCTTCGCGTCCTTCTCTTTTGAACTGTACGAGTGGATCACAAGGTTAGCCGATAGCTAGGGAAGGTATAAGTTCGATCAACTGATAGTGTGGACTCTGGAGTTAGTAAGCAAATTAGAGGCATTAGAAGATAATGTTGCATGGCCTGTTGACCATTGGCTCGATTGGATAATCAGAGGGCTTATCATTGAGTTCACGATAGATACAACCATGAGCTATAGCGAAGTAGAGTGACATTTTCTCAAAGGACTGCGAGGTAGGTACATTAAATAACTGAATACCTGGATTAAGATGCTTTTATGTGAAAAACAAGTGATGTGAATACATTAATGTTTGGAATGATGCATAGTGGAAAGATATACAAAGGGATTAGGGAATAGTTCGTTAATATTTCACCTTTGCAAGAGAGTGAGGAAGAGCGTGCTTTGGTATCTCCGAGAAGTGCAGTCAGTTTGATCTGGCAGTGCATTCCACAGCTACCACCTCCACTTATGCCACCACCTGCTTCACCTCCTTCACCCACCCCACCTCCACCACCCCCACGATTTAGCATGGTGAGCGCGATCAAGCTACCCATATTCAAAGTAGTAGGGAATGAAGATCCAGACCAGTTCTGGTTCATGGTAAGGGAAGTATGGGAAGCACAAGGAGTCACAGATGACAACATTAAGAAGGCCACATTGGTGAATGCACTGCAGGATCGCGCGTTGACATGGCATATCAAGCACTCTAATGATCACCCAAATGTAGGAATAGTGGAGATCCAGAATGTGCTAAACAGAGAATTTAGTCAGTTGAAATGAGAGACACAGTCAATCATCAGATTTAAAGAGATTGCAATGCTTCTAGGTGAGACCCCCTGGGATCTGGATTAGAGGCTAAAGAGTACGATCCGTGAGGCTAATATGATGCTAACGGATGTGCAACACCGCACATGGTTTGTGGCATCTTTGACACCACAACTGAGGATGGAAATGTCACAGCAGAAGCTTTCAACCCAGGCCGAAGCATTGGAAATGGCGATGAGGTTGCATGAAACACCAATACAGGATCTAGGATTGGGAGTCCAACAAATCCACGCACAACTACAAAATCTATGCTTGGAGATATAGATTCTGAAGCAGGAGAGGGCGCTACAACCAGAGGTGCATGAAGAAGTATGGTGTGTAAAATGCAAAGGCCAGGGCCAGGACAAAGACCACTGTCCAGTATTCGCGAACTACTTGGCAGGAGGGGGACCAGTGCCGTTGAGACCAGAGGCTTAGGTAAGGCCAACTGCGGCACCTTCGCTACGGTGCGCAATATGTCAAATAGGAGGAAAGCACACGATGGATAACTGTCATCTATTGTAGAAGTATACATAGACTTCGCAGCAGCTGTTTTGTAATTTTTGTAGATTGGTGGGCCACGATGAGCGGACTTGTCGCAGCTATGAGTTAATGACGGAGAGGACCTTAGCCTATAGAATGCAGACAGAAATGCAAGGCCTCGACCTAGCTGCGGGGATGGCACGCATTGGATTCTAGGGCCGAGGTCAAGGCCGAGGAGGAATGGGACTAAGAAGGGTCCATGGACAGTTAATTTGTTACAATTTCGGAGGGCTAGGGCACTACACTCGTGATTGTACCAATCCAACAAGAATACCTTGTTCATATTGTTCTTAGTTTGATAATGAAATGGTAGATTGTCCTACGCTGATCGCATAGATGCAAAAGAAAGGGGTACTACAGCCTACTCTGACTTAGAATATCCAAATGATGAGGTCTGAACCACGCGAAAAATACCCCAATGTGAATATAGTGCTCAGAAGTGGCATGACCACAGGGGAAGATAAGGGGAAGCAGCTCGAGAAAGATACATGGGTTTGCAAGGCACCTACAAAGGAACCTAAGTTTGACTTGGAACGCACAAATGAGACGTTCATGGAAGCTAAGAAGAGCTTCACAGAGGCTTCTACTTTAGGTAGTAAGGATCAACCAGAGCCAAGAATGGATCCTTCTATGCTTACTACCTTTTTAGAGACATGCATGAAACTGCTGTACAATAATAAGGCAATTAAAGGACTATAGGTAACTAGGTGCGCAGGGTTAGGTGAACTGTGCATAGTCCGGAAACTAGGAAAACATACATTGCACACCGGGAGAGAAATGAGATTAATGGCGTAGATTGGCGAATATAAAATGGGTCAGGTAATCCTAGACCTAGGATCAGACGCGAATGTATTACCAAAGCAGACATGGCAACGCATGGGTAGGCCTATGTTACAGTGGTCCCCTATTCAATTACAGATGGCGAAGCAACAAAACATCTTACCCATGGGAAAGTTGCAAGGGGTAACAGTCGATATCGAAGGCACGAGCACGTAGGCAAACTTTGAGGTGATAGAGATTATTGATGACAGAAACCCTTACCCTGTGTTGCTAGGAATAGACTGGGCCACTGACATGAATTAAGTCATCAACCTGAAGAAGTGGAAGATGATATTCAAGAAAAAGTATCTATGCATGGTAGCTTTGCTACATCCAGCCGAAGGAGCACGCTACATTGAACTTGTACACAATGATGACAGCGACGATGAGCTAGATTGCATTTACAAGATAACAGTGCAAGATAAAGATTGGGTGAACCCAACTACAGATGGGAGAATCTCATGGGAGTGTGACAGTTCATGTACCTTGGATTCAAATGAAGAAATAGAACACTGGCAGAACCAGTTGCATGAAGTGACAATACTGAATTGCAACATAATGATTAGATCACTGCGATGTGTGATGATCGAAGCAAGGGAACTACCAACATATGATGGGTTAACAGGAGTGGATGAATTCTTAGACAAATTTGAAAGTGCAGTACTGGAACAACAACGGTACAATACCCTGGAATGGGTGTTATGCACGACACCCGCACGATGGTGGAATACACATCAGGAGACTATAGGGAACTGGCATGAATGTAGAAGACGGATGTGCTTACGGTTTGGAAGTCCTCAGCGTCAAATGCGAGCCAGGGAGCTAGGACGGAGCAATTTATGTGCCCACCTATGTCAATAGTACAGATGTGTGCTATGCAAGAACATCCTGGACTAAGGATCGAAAATTAGAACCCGATGCGGTAGCAGGAAAAGCAACAAAAACTCCATGTCAGAGCCTTCACAAAACTATGCAGAATCATGAACATAGTTTACCAGACGGGATGAACTGATTGGGACCTGCACGTGCCAGCGGTCCGATGGGCCTATAGGGCCATGTGAAAGAACTTGAGTGTGGAAATGGTTTTGAAGATGACGAGCAGAGTCAAGGTCGTAGCTTTGGGAAAGAATCCTCACACAATCACTCCCATAATTGTGACAACACGCGAGGCCCAGAGCGAAGAGATTATGCAGTTGTACGAGGACAAACATATGTAGATTCATGAAGCCATTCAGCGAGGGAACCTTGAGCTTCACGAACTCTAATAACATTGGATACGACTGAAGAAGAAAAGCATATTAATGGACGAGGATATCGAAAAATTGGAAACCAGAATCTCACAAGCATTACGCATTGACAAAAGGACAAGGCCACGTATGGGCAACCCTACCACAGCACTAGAAGATTGTCGTCAAGAGTTTTTGGATATACTACCATGGTTGTGACCACACCTTATCAGGAAAAGCAATGAAGGAAGCACACCACATAAGGAATAACACAAGGTGTTGACTGGTGCAAGGGTAACTAAGGAAGGCCTGCGGACCGGGCCAGAAGGTGACTTGAAGCCTCGCACCAGTAGTGTGACCACTTGACTATCTGTAGGAAGCATAGTCTCAACCCCCCAAGTAGTTGAAAGAGAGTGCAGGACTATAAAAGAGTTTGTATGGGCGTTGCACGACTTAGAAGTTGCGGGTAAGATCAGTATTATTCATAGATCACGTTCGCACACAAGGGACTATGTTGTTGCACGGATAGGTTGGAAAGTAACCATTGGCATCACTGTTCATGAAAAGATGTCCAATTTAAGGCAGGGAGTAGTAGACGACATGTAAGCAAGACATGGAGTCAGAACTAGATTTGAAATGATCTGCCGCCAATATAGCATTAATGAGCCAAAAAAGGGGGGAACGGTCAAATTTGAATTTCGATGGGCATATAAATCCTAAATGGTCATCCACCAAACAACCCTTAGCATCTTGAGAATTCAGTTATTGTGTATGGAATTTACGGGTTTAGAGGCTTTGAAATCAAGTTCAGTATTTGAAACATTACCGAAAGATACACAGGACCTTCTGAGCAGAGCAATGTTGACCGCTAAGGAAGCCGCACCGAGCCCTATGTCACTGGTGGGGGAGGCTCCAGAAATTCCAAAATCACCTCGGACGCCGAGGCCCAAAAAGGATCCACAGGTAGCATGACTAGTCCGTATGAATTCACGAAACCTACAGTTCGACAAATTGTCGATGGAAGAAAAGGGAAAAAGTGTTAATATTAAGAACGATGATGAGGAGGAGGATCCTCAGACCTTTGTAGAAGAGATGGAACCCAATGAAGAGATGGAAGAAGACATCTAGCTAGTACGCACCATAGCAAAGCTACCCAAGTATGTCCCTCCGTAGAAAGGGATGGTAAAGGTACCTAAAGATTTGGATGTCATTAAAAGCACACTCAACACCCTGTTCCTCCCCGTGGGAGTTCTGCTTGAAGGTTCAGCTATGGGGCATGTACCCACTATGAAGTTTTAAGACTAGGACCTCGTAGATAGCAAGAAGTTCCCTCATTTGGAAACTAGCCAGCTGATGGAACAAAGCACAGAGGGGGCAGTTACAACACTACAACCACGGAAATGGCTACACGGGGTGGAGGAGGCCAGGCTACTCCACCTACTATTGATTCCACACTTTGATCGGGCACCAATCATGATATTTGTCATCAAGAAACTACTTTTCCGGGTGCACGATAGGTACTTGTGGCTGGAGGATCCCATTCCCATAACCACAGACCTTATTCATAGGATTTCTTGGCTCCCCTGTAGATGAATGGACCCCGCGGAAATAGTTGGTACAAATGGAGAATTGGCGGTTATAGAGGCTATGCAAAAGAAATATAAGCTAGAGAAAAAGTAGAGGGGTTTCGTTATTACTAGCATTCAAGAAAAAGGGGTCTGAGTCGCTACCCAGTTGTCGGCAAGAAAGGTGATGAGAAAATTCCATGGCAATGAGGTGCCAGCAATGGTCATTATGCTAGTCGAGCAATCCGCAGAAGGGGTATGGTTCAACTGGCCACAGTTCCTCTATGAGGAGTTCCTGAAAAACTACAGGGAGGCCCAAGAGTAGGGTAAGGCCTTCCACTATGCATGGTTTCTCTTATCCATCTTGTTGGTTACAAGAGAATTTCCTAAGGATAGTCAATTTCCTCCCCTTGACTAGGACTGGCTAGAGGCAAAAAAATACGCGTCACTATAGGCAACAAAGGATTCCACATGAATCTGAGAAACCAAGATCTTCTAGGTACTGATGGAGGTAAGCATGTGACTATGGATCAACAAACAGTTGTGCCTATCCCCCTCGATATATGACAGTCTGGGGAGCTTTGCAGACTTTAAAGAAGATATGCACAATGTGTATATCAGGGCACGTAAGGATCTGGAGTAGAAGTGGACCACACTCCCATTCATCGCAATAGATGATGTTGTTTTTGTGGTGCTCGACACATGGCCACCGTAATGACATGCACCAAATTTGGTGGTGCGTGATGAGATGAAGATTCAAAGATAGGAGGCTACCACCAAGCTGCTAGCACAACAAAAGTGGAATGAACAACTAGCTGAAGAAGTATGGGCTTCTCAGGAAACAGTGAAGGCCACCGCAGAAAAGGCAGTAGTAGGAGAGGCCCCTCCGACACAGGAAGAAAGAGGCCTGGACTTGACCACAGGGTGTGGGATAGATGATATGATGGAAGGCACGGGCCTAAGCACCACCTCTACATAGTTGAAATGGCCGCACTTGATAGAACGAACAGGGCCACAGAAGAAGACCAAGGCTTCCAAGTTGGATGGGAGCCTATTACACTGACCGAGAGTGACCTATATGACATCAGTGACACAGTTCATGAAGCCACTAGGGAGGCACTCCAGGAGGCAATGACAGAGCAACAGAATGTGTTGGGGGTGCTCAGGGTGCAACTCCAGGAACTTCAAGTGTGGGCCCCACAACAAGGAACAGTAAATGTCTACAGGGCTACGGGTACATCAGCAACCGAGCAACTAATACGGACGAAAATGGAAAATACTATCGCACTGCTGGAAGGAGCACTAACAACAGACAATATGGAGGACAGAGCCTGTGGTAGGCCGCTTAAAGGACTTGGCCCAAACTTGGCTACCCTTCCACGAGAGATGTTATACCAGCTGCAGGATGGAGCAATGATAGAGCTCTGCACTCGAGAAGGGCGCACAATACAGAAGCTAAGTGAACAACGAATCAACATTGAGCAGCTGAGCCTCCAATGCGATGAAGTGGTAGCACAGATTCAGTAGTTGGAGAAAATAGTTGAGGAAGCATGTCGCCATGTCCCCAAGCTAGAGATTGCAGTAGACTTACCAGTAGTATCGACAAACTGGCCAGTGGATTCCATGAGGAAAAGGAGGAAGCAACAAGGATCCAGCTGGACCTCAACCTGCAGATCGTGGAGTTGAGGCTAAAGGCACAACCCTATACACCACCGGAAGTCAGAGAGCAGTGGTACCACGCCATTCAATCAGGGTTGGAAGCAATAGAGCATGCCATACAGGATTGCACAATCTTGTTAGATCAGTCATTCTTCACCCTCACTTCACTGCAGGAAGACCCAATGCTTTAGTAGTTAGAGACAGAAGCGCGGGAGTTGCAGTATGCCTATGAAAGTATCTAGGGGACCAAGCAGACGGTTGCCCTTACTCAGTGACTGGCCAAGATGAGGGAGGCCCAGGCTCTAAAGGAATAAGTGGATGCCATGCGTTAGAAAGAAGCAGTGTCTAAATAATGCATCTAGCCTTGGCTTGAGGAAGCATTCACAGTCACCGCCAAGATCGAGGGAAAGATAGCACAGATTCATGGCATATGTGCACTTAGGTAAGGCATTGCACCCAACAGTGAAGCATCAGAGATACGCGAGCAACAGGTGTTAGGCCTAAATCTGCCTTAGGCTGAAAGAAGGCAAAATTCAGGGTAACCACAAACCACGCTCAGTCTGGTAGCTAGCCCTACCAGAACAAGAGAGGGCTCTCTCTGGGTCACGCTTAGTGAGGAATAAACAATATGGTCTGAGATGACTTAAATTGAATACTGATTTCAGACTAGTAAATAGATATGGAAAAAGGCGATTTTTGAATGACTGAATTTTCTGGGCTATGTGGGACCAAATGACCGCATGAGCTGGGAAATTAAATCAAAGACACAAGATATTTCGTGAGGCAAGATAGGTGGGACGTTTATCAAATAAGATTTAAATAAAATGGAGTGGAAAGACTATTGAGAAAAGCTAAAAAAGGCATACGCATGAATCCTTTTCAGACAGAAGAAGATACACAAAATATGAATGCTTTACAAGGTAGAGCATAAACTGAATTCTACCTCTTCTACTTAAAATCATTCAACCAGAAATGATTATGAATGGATGGTAAAAATAATAGAATACATATGAAACATAGAAAGAAAAACACATTTGCTAAACTCACACCATAGGGATCTCATGAATCAGAGTTGCATCATTCTATTAATTTCCAAGCCAAAACTGTACAATGAAAGTGCTGAGTTTTTCTCCACGCTATTCCCAGAAACTCCAACCCTTTACAAATGACTTTCAATACAATAAATAAGCTTTTCCATGAGAAAGTGGATCGACCCAAAGTTGGGGGATTGTTTAATCATTACAAACAGAAATGAAAATCCAACCATCAGTAACAGGAGCAGCGTTACATTTAATTTCTCTGATGACCAATTAAAAAAAAAACAAAAATGTAGCGTAGATCTTCTGGGGCAACTGTTCGCCTTCCTTTTGGCCGTTTGAATAACAAATATCATTTTAATAACATGGCTTTTAAATAAGATGCGCCTTTAATGAAGAGAAAACATATATTGTTAATGAACGGGCCCACCTGCAATTTTCGTTTAACTCACCCACGCGCCAATATTCACTTTCAACTGTCTTCACTTCTAAACCACAGTACCATAGCCAAAAATTGTTGAACAGGCTTTGACAAAGTTACTTGGAGAAAATCGCACTGAAACAAATCGAATTCTCGCAGAGCGGAAGTGATTTGGCCTTTGGGTCTCTGTGCGCCGCGCCAAAAGATGTATGTGTCACGCCACTTTGGAGATGGTTTTGAGGCACTTCTTGAAGTCCAAATTGAGCCCAAGTGTGCTTGTTAGAAATCCCTACCTATCTACTTTCCAACCCAAGTGGAATTTTTCAATTTGGATGTCATTTGCCCCTCCAAAACTGCAATCTCCCAAGACTGCTTCCTGTGTGTCAAAATAGGGGCAGAGAGGTCATTGTTTGGGTGTTGTTGACCTCCTTAGGACTCAAAACTTGCCCAAATTTCTTGGCCATGCAACAGTAGTCATTCTTTTCCATGGAAAATCCAAAAATATAAAATTTTTGTCATTTGGAGCTCCCTAGAAAAAGTGCGCGCCATGTGGCGTGGCGCATAGGAAGAAAAACCTTGTTTTTTGTGCAAAAAATTTCAGAATGCAAAAATGTGCTCCAAATTTCTTGAAATTTGAGTTATACCTTCTCCATCACATGTCATGCTGGGCCAAAGAGGCCTAGGCCAAGATTCGGGGCTGATCTTTCTCTTTTTTCCTCTTTTGTCTTTTTGTCACCTTCGTCAATTTCACTTTTAGGCTCCTAATTCTCGCTTTGGAGCTCATGTTTCGGGCCATGTAATGGTAAGTCATGCACCTCAGCATTGCTTTTTCCCTATTAGCCTTCTCCAACAACTTCTCCAAGTGAACGTTCACTTTCTCTAAAACATACTCCCGGTCCTCATCTCTTTGCTCCATAGGTCTACCTTGTGCTGCCATGATGTGTTGTCGGTTTTCCTTGATCAGTTGCAACTCTATCTCAGCTTGCCGATCCTCAAGTTGTTTGTTCCTTTGCTCCAGGTATTTCATATTCCATTTATCTCTCTCCAAGTCAAGGGATAAGGCTTGGATCTCTGTTTGCTGCTCCTGGATGATCTCTTTAAGCTGTGCACTTTGCGGACCCGTATCTGTATCATCATCATGAAGGAGAATGAAGTCGGTCTCTCGTTCACCTGATGGCCCCTCATCATGCATTAGCTCCTTACCTCTGTCCTGTACTTGTAGTGTTGATGTCGGGAGCGAGGCCCCTTCCACCCCAGGTGGAGATAACACTCGCTTTACTACTGCAAACAAATGTCTAGCGCCCCTCTGATATGTGATGAATACCAGCACACTAGCAGTCTCGTGGCACTCATACTGATGAGAAGGTCCCCCTATCTCATGCTTAACCTCTGATAATCCCTGTGAAGCTTAGAAGAAGTCATGAGAGATGAAATCATCCCAAGTGATACCCTGTAAATCAAGTTGATGCACCACCAAAATCTTGATGAGAGCAAAATGACAAATGTTGTTGAACTGCTGCTCAGGGGTCTTGTGTTGCACAAGGGCAGTCATCCTCTCTATGTTTTGGCATATGAAATATGGGATGTTCATCATGCATACCTAGGTGAAATGCATGAGCAACTTGATGTGATAAGCATATAATCGGGAGAAACGGCCTTCACAACTGAAATACTTCATAATTAACTTCATTAGAGGGGCATATTCATCTTTAAGATATCGGAAGGGAAACACCCTCTTAAGCTGCCTCAAGAAACCAGGCTTAACATATGGCTCATAATGCTATCAGTCAATTTTTTGTCTCTTGTTCCATGGCTCTCCAATATTAGGCATACCTGTAGCTAATGAGATAGAGTCCAGTGTAAGTGTGAAAGTAACACCGGCCAAAGTAACTTGAGCACCATGTAAATGTAGAACAAATAGGCTAGCCAACTCATGGTGAAATTGAACATTTGCAACCTTTTCACAAAACTCATAGCATGCCTGAAACTAAAAACAAGAGACGGCAAGAGGGCAGGCCTGCAATACTATGAGGGTAGTCGGTTCTTCTCTAACATGTCTGCCACTTTTATGAGGCCTCAGGGGTGCATGTTCTTCCGTGGGTGAGTCACTTTGAGTTTCCACCTCATAGTAAGATGAATGATCAGATGACATAATTGATGCTATGAAAGCTGCTTGGAGAAATGAATGCTGGTCGCAAGACTGCGTTGGACTGCTGTTGTAATATGGTTGAAATCTATCACCAAGGGAGCAATGTAACAAGGGACTGTTAGGGAGGGAAAATATGAAGGGATTAGGAGTATTAGGATAGATTTTATTTAGGGAAATGTAGGAGGTTTTGGAACTTTGCATAGGGTAGGGTTTGGGGTTTTACATTGGGCAATGGGTGAAAGGGAATTGGGATAAGGGTTTAGTAATTTTAGGGGATAGGGAACAATGACATTCAAAGTGATATGGTATAAGGAAAAAGAGAATGAAGGAAAAAGGGATAGATGGGATGGAAGGGGAACCTTGGTAACAAAATGATGAATTTGCAACCCTTAACAGCAATTGACATAAGGATTTTTAGAGGTAGGGTTTGGAAATTTGTTTCAAACATTTGGAACCATAAACCACCATCACACAACACACAAAAATGGATGAACCACCGAGATGTCGACCCTACCCAGCACGTCCAAGCAATTCAATGGTGCTTTGGAGGAATTTCAGGTGTTTTTTTAGTGTTAGACTGTATGCGTCGCGCCACCTATTCTACGTTCAAAATTACACTGGAGGATCGCGCCCAATGTGCCATGCTGGCCCAGTGCACCATGCCACCTACTGTATGCGCCGCGCTTATCAAGACACCTCCAACTTTACCCAAAACGTGCGCTGGTTCACCCAATTTCACTTTGAAATGCTTCTCTCCTACCTTGGCATTTAAAATGACCTCGATCCTTATGAGAAAATCTGTATAAAGACATGGAGACATGGTTTTTATTTTTGTTTCTTCAAAACCAACTTTTGCAATGTTTTGTTTTGGCACTTTTTTCACAATTTAATGCAACTCTATATTTCACATTTCCTTTTTGGATTTTTGACTAAAATGATGAAATTTTTGGCAATTTTTTGCAAGGGTAGCTGACATGGAATTTGGCAAAGCATGATCAGAATCTGCTTTTGAATTACTTCATGGTGGAGAACTTTACATATATATCATAAACATTAATTTGACGATTTCCTCTTCAAAACAGAGTTTTGAAGAGGAATCACCCTTGAGCATTATGGATGACGAAAATATGGAGATGAAACTTGTTGAACCTCCCTCTAGCCTGCTGGCATTGTTGGGTACTTTGAAGACACAACTTATGAAACCCTAGACCTATGACTAACATGATTTTTTGACCATAGAAAGACCAAATATTGACTGTCATTTAATGAACTTTGATGAACAGACCTGACCAACAAGTACAAAGCATGAGGGGTAATGACTGACAAGACCCTTCTTTCAGATCATGGCATTCCCCTAGTGGAATGTAGCTGAGTGAACGGAGCGAGACACCTAAAAATGAAATTCAGAAAGAGTTTTGATCTCCGATGGAGGACTGACAAGACCGACTCTAACATTGGCTCCAATGGGGGATGGTAGCTCCTCGGAGGTACTAAGAACGACAGATCTTTGGGAGAGCAGACAATCCCTTCATCCATTGGGCTATGGAGTCATTATTTCGACAAACACCACAAAAATCTTAACTCATTTATTGATTGAAACTTGACTCGAACTGACTCAAATTTGGACTTAAAATGACTCGAAGACTGACTAGACAAACTCAAACAAAAACTGAAATAAAATGGTATTTACAGTGACAATGGAAACAACATAAACAACTTAGAAATGGTACCGCTTGAGCAGCCAACCATTGGTCGGCCCTCTTGGACAATCTTCTCCGTTCATTTCCTTCATAAGAAAGGCATTCTGACCCCGATATGCTGTAATCTTGAAGGGATCTTTCCAGAGATTCTCGAATTTACCATGCTTACCCTTTTCCTCATTCCTTGCATCCCACTTCAGCACCACATCATCCAACTGAAATTTGTCCCCCTTTGCTTTTCTGTCATAAATTTTCTTAATCTTCTCCTGCAACTTGGACGTGTTTTGGAAAACTTCTTCTCTGGTCTGCTACAAATGGACCATTTGATTCAATATTCTTTGCATAGGATCGTCTTCACTGCCAGCCTCCTAAAGAAGTTTGACTACCGGAGCTGCGAGAGAGATAGGAAACGCTGTATCAACTCCATACACAAGCTCAAAGGGGGACATACCAATGGATTTCTTCTGACTGACCCGATCTGCCCAAAGTGCACTGACCAACTTCTTATGCCAGCTCTTTTTGTTGATTTCCAGCAGCTTCTTAATGATGTTGGCTAAAGATTTGTTAGAAGACTTCGCCAACCCATTGCCTTGCGGATGATAGGTAGTTGAGTGACCCAAAATGATGTGATATTTATGACAAAAATCTACCATCCTTTTTTATTTGAAAGTTGCTGCATTATCAGTGATTAACTTATTCGGGCAACCAAAGCGAGACAAGATGTTATTTTCAAGGAATGAAATAATTACCGCATCTGTAGCTTGTCTGGTGGGAATTGCTTCGATCCATTTCGTGAAATAATCTGTTGCCGTGAGAATCCACCGATGCTGACTGGAAGAAGTGGGATGAATTTTTCCAATGAAATCCAACCCCCGCTGCTAAAAAGGGGCACTCACCTCAATGGGTTTAAGTGGAAAAGGCTATAATTTCTGTTTTCCTTCAAAAATCTGACATTTATGACAGCTCTTGACAACCTTATATACATCAGCAAACAATGTCGGCCAATAGTATCCCACTCTCAGAACTTTATTTGCTATTGTTTTCCAAAAAAGGTGACCACCACAATCTCCTTCGTGGAAATCCTCCATGACCTGCTTTGCCTCTTCTTCCACCAAACAATTCAACAGAACGCCACCGGGATCTTTCCAATAAAGTGCAGAATTTAGAATGCAAAACTTAGCAGCTTTTAATTTGAGAGTTCTACTTTTGTTTCTAGTCATTCCGGGTAGTGGCGAAAAATTCTAAATCACATATATGATATCTGAATACCACGGAGAAAGAGAAAAAATTTCAGATACCTGAATTGATGAACCTTCCTCATTCTCATCGGACATAGCAGCAATCAAATTTATGTCTAAGGCATGCAAGTTTGATTTGGCCATTAACTTTGCCAATACCTGTCCTTTAACAAGCTTTCTGGGCTTTATTTCCACATCATACTCCAACAAAGCTGCAATCCACTTGCCTTGTCTTCCTTCCAGATCTGTCTGCACTAAAACATCTTTGACAACAGTGTTAGGAACATAAGCCAAAATATGAGAATGCAGAATGTATACCCGAAAATATTTCAATGCTTTCACAAGTGCGAGGGCTTGTTTCTCAATGATGTTGTACTTTAAGGCTACATCTCTTATAGCTCGGCTGAAGAAAGCAATTGGTCTTTCTTGATCATCTCTTTTTTGCATCAACACAGCTGCCATAGTATGCTCCAAAGTGAATGAAAACAATATAAAATCCTGAGTGTATTCCGGGCTGATTAGAACTGGAGCTGAAGAAAGAGCCAATTTGACTAAATTGAAATATTTTACAGCCTCTTCCGTCCACTTCACTTAGCTGTCCTTCTTAAGCATGTTTGTAATCTCTCTTAGGTGTTCAGAAAGATTAGGTACAAAGTGGCGTAAAAAATTCATTTTACCATTGAAAGATTGAATCTCCTTCTTATTTCGGGGTAGATCGATTTGCTGAATCACTCGTACATGTGCTGCATCAATACGAATGCCATCTTTTGAGGTAATGTGCCCAAGTAGTTTTCCTTCCTCCATGGCAAACAAGCTCTTTTTCGGATTCAACGACAAGCCATATTTTCTGCACTTTTGAAAAGTAGTTTTCAAATGATACATGTGTTCTTCATCAGATTTGGAAAACACTGTCAGATCATCAAGGTACACAACCAAAAAGACATCCTTATCATTTGTGAAAGCCAAATCCATTGCCCGCTGAAATGTGGCACCCACGTTCTTCAAACCAAAAGGAATTTTAGCGTAATGAAAAGTTCCCCATGAAGTGGTGAATGTTGTCTTGTCTCAGTCATCTTTATGGACAGAAATTTGGTTATATCCTGAATAACCATCGAGTAGTGACATACGAGATGCTCCAACTACTCGCTAAAGTATATGATCCATTTTGGGCAGTGGATAGTTATCTTTCAATGAAACTTTACTGAGATTCCTAAAATCAATGCATAAGTGAATCTCACCTGTCTTCTTTCGTACGGGCACCAAATTGGAGATCCAGTTTGAAAATCTGATGGGAACAATGATTCCTGATTTGTACAACCTGTTTATCTCCTTTTCAATTGATGGCAATAGTTTTGGATTTAGCCTTCTCAGCGTCTTTGTTATGAAACCAGCTCAAGAAAAGATAGAAAAGATAAATCAACGCCTTATAATTTAGCCTCTTCGAGGGGGAAACCTCCTTTACATTACACAAATGAACAATTCTTGGATGATACAAATGAAAAGACCTCCTTTCTATATATAGGATTCTAAGGGGTCATAACATAATCAGAGCCAACATAACAATAATAATGTAAGGGCACAATAATAACAATAGTGGGCTTCTATGGGGCACAATAGTAACAATACGGGCACTACATGGGTACATCAATATAATAAGTGGGTTATACTAATAACAATAAGGGGTTACACTAGTAGTATAGGGACCTAACAGTCTTTCTGAAAGGTTTATGATTAGGCTTAATGGGTATAGTGTGCTGAATTATATTGGTATCATATGTCTTCAAGTCAGAATAGTCCCAAGCAAACACATCAGCAAATGAAGACAGAAAACTGATATATTTGGATTTTATCATTTGTGGCAATGCTTTAGACAGTTTTATCATTTTAGGATTAGCAGCTGTTCCGATATTGACCTCTTCAACACCCTTCTCTATTGGTTGCAATGTTGGTTTGCGGGCTATGTCATCTTGATCAAAGAGTTCTTCTAAAGGTATCAAGCCTTTAGGAATAATGTTATCCTTTAGCTGCAACACGTCCATTTGATTGATCTGCACATCATCTTTACCATCATCATTTTCTACATCAATTGAGGTTTCTTTGAACTTACCTTTGTTTTGCAGAAAATCATCAATCTCCTCATCATCTTGGAAAACTTGCCAATATCTCTGATTTTCCGGGATAGTCGGACGATGCTTGACATGGATTTCAAATTTATTACTGGAGTTCATTGGAATCTTCAAACTACTAGTTTCCTTAGCAAGAGCATCAACAATGCTATTTTGAACACGAGGCACACATGTCAAGGTATATTCTGAAAATAATTTCAGGATGTCTAGAACTGAATTCCGGTAAGCCAGCATCCGAGGATGCTTTTCTTGATATTCACCTCAGACTTGCTTAATCACCAATTCGGAGTTGCCATATACTACAATCCTCTTATTATTCAGCTTTCTTAGAATTTTTAGGCCAGCAATCAGAGCTTCATACTTAGCCTCATTGTTTGAACAATCAAAAGCTAATTTGTAAGAGCATACCCGCACATTACTAGGCACTTTGTTGGGGGTGGAGAAAGGACTGCGTACCCAAATACCAATGCTAGTGCCATCATTTCCCACTGCTCCATCGAAATCCATGGTCCACAAACCTTCTTCCTCTTCTTGCAAGTGCCGAAAATCTGTTTGTTGTGCTTTTTCTGCTTGTTGTCCATTACCTTCAGTTGATTGCTCAACGATGTTCTGTTGTTCTTGTCCTTCTTTCTTTAAAACTCCTCTGAAATTTTCTGCTATTTCTGGAATACATTTTGCTTCTACTAACTGACTATCATATCATTGAAACTATCTGAATACAAAACAAAAGACTCTAGATTTGTATGTACATAATTAATGGGATGATTAATTGGTTTGTCCTTGCTTGTAATCATGTATTTCATTTTTTGTTCCCGATACAGTTTCCTCATTTGGCCAAACACAGGAATCATTGCATAGGAGAAATCTAGTTGTAGTGTCCCTTTTAATTTTGCTGCCCAAGACCTAGAAAGAAGCATACCAAACCTGGGAGGAATATCCGCCACAAAAATATCCATCAAAACATTCTTCATTGGGATTTGATCCAAACTTACAACCAAGTCTTTGATGAGCCCGATACATCTTACTCTGCTGGAATCAAACGAATAGAGATCATGGTACTTCCGGGTGATGTCCAAACCCAGCTTATCCATGATAGCCTTTGGCATGAGATTGTGAGAAGCTTCGGAATCAAACATGATATCATGTGACACAAAATCATGCAATCTTAAACTGATATAAAAAGGTGGCACATCACTATCTGGAGACTCACCATTCAATGCTGGCCCAAAAATAATTTCGGGTTGATCATCTTCGACATTCACCATATCAGACATTGGATCAAATTCAAAATTTTAGAAACTTTTCCTCTATAGCTGTTGTTCCTCATTATTTCAGTCAAGGGAATGGATACATTCAATTTAGTAATTTCATTCTCTAAACTAAAAGCTGGAGCTTTTTCTACCTCTTTGGCTGGGACTTCTTTCTTTTCCTTTTCTTTCAATACAATGGGCTGATTTAGTTTTTTTGCTAATGGTGATTTGCTGATATTGGGATTAGCTACCTCTTTTCCTTTCTTTTGTACAACAGGTGAATCATTCTTTGATGCTGAAACTTCTTTCCTCTTCTGAATTGGGTTAACCAGAACATCTTTGTTTCTAAGTGAATATTGCCGCTGCTGAGCAGACAGAGCATTCATATAACCTCTTTGATACTCATCTGATTCTTCTTCAAAAACTGTGTCATTTGCTAGAATGAAATCTGCATCTTTGTGTGCCATTGAAATGTCTGCATACTCCTCATCTTCAGTAATATAAATAGGCAAATCATCAGGAGTAAAGAAGTGGTTTTCTTGCCCTATCACATTCTCTTCCTCATCTAACTCCGGTCCATGCACAAAATTTTGCTGCAGAGGTGGCTGTATTGGCTGCTGTGCTGTCTGATCTTAGGCTCACTGCTCTCTCTATCTTATTCTATATTGTGACTGCTGCTGGCCACAGAAGTTAGGATTTATAACTTGTGGCTCAGGTTTGTCAAGGTTCACCCTTTCAAGCATATTCTCTACCTTCTTGAGTAATTGATCCATCGAGGAAGACTCTTCCTTTACTGTGACCTTCGTTTCTGCATTTTCTCTAGCCCTCTTGGTCAGCAAATTTGCTTCAACGCTGACCACGATCTTCTGCATGTCTTCCATTGTGGTTGGCTCTCTCTCTCTTAGTTGATAAGCCATGTCAGCATCAAAACCATCCGGAAACTTCATCATGGCTAGCCCCACCGGTGGCCTTAGATGATCGGGAATTTCATTATAAACAAAATTGAATCTAATGCAGTAGTCTTGGACCGACTCACCAACGTTTCATTTGATTTGCTCATATTCAGCCAGAATTTGAAGAGGATTCTTTTTCACTTCTCAGCGGTCTAAAAATTGTCTTTGTAGGTCGGCCAAGGTAGCAATACGTGCAGCCGGCAAACCTCTGAACCATTTCCTAACTTCGCCTGCAAATGCATGTACAAAGAGTCTCATTGTCACATTTTCTGCATTGATCTCATGAAGGTCACAGAAATATACCATTCTGTCCACATGTTGCTGAGCGGTAATGTTTTTAGGAGTGCCATCAAACAAAGGGATTTTGCTTTGATAATCTGCGGGCATATCATCTCAAGCTTGAGGCAGCACAAGAGCAGAAAAACGAGCATCCATCACTCTTGGTGGGTTTGGTCTTGGAGGTGTTGGAGGAGTGTGTGCAGCTTGTAGGGAATTAACAATTGGAGTTGGAAGCTGTGTCACAATATAATCATCAATTGACTGGTTAGCCCTTTCAATTTCTAGGTCTACAAGAAACTGCGGATTGGGGATAGTAGAGTCAACAGCCCTTTCGGATTTCGTCTCGAACAATGATATTTCAAACTGCTCATCAAAATCAAGCTCTTCAAGATACTCAAAAATGTCAGGACATGAATGGGATTTGAACACGGGAGTTATAGAGCTCTCTTGATGAAGAAGTCTTGGAATCAAATTGGGATTTTCATAGATATGAGGAGGATCTGGATCTGGATTAGCTTTGGTATATCTTCTTGAAGCCTGCATGCTATTTTCAAAAAATCAAAAGGACATGAACAACTTACTCAGCCTATCAAATCCTAAACTTATCATCCGGAAGCTTAGAATTATCAGAAGTATGGGGTGTTTGTAGGTTAAGTATTCCATTTACACAACGAAGACTAACAAACAAAGAATTTCATCCCCAGCGGAGTCGCCACTATGTTAGGCCTAAATCTGACGTAGGCTGAAAGAAGGCAAAATTTAGGGTAACCACAAACCATGCTCAGTCTGGTAGCTAGCCCAACCAGAACAGGAGAGGGCTCTCTCCGGGTCACACTCAGTGAGGAATAAACAATATGGTCTGAGATGACTTAAACTGAATACTGATTTCAGGCTAGTAAATAGATATGGAAAAAGGCGATTTTTGAATGACTGAATTTTCTGGGCAGTGTGGGACCAAAGGACCGCATGAGCTGGGAAATTAAATCAAAGACATAGAATATTTCGTGAGGCAAGATAGGCGGAAGGTTTAGAAAATCATATTTAAATAAAATGGAGTGGAAAGATTGTTGAGAAAAGCTAAAAAGGGCATACGCATGAATCCTTTTCAGACAGAAGAAGATACACAAAATATGAATGCTTTACAAGGAAGAGCATAAACTGAATTCTACCTCTTCTACTTAAAAGCATTCAACCAGAAATGATTATGAATGCATGGTAAAAATAATAGAATAGATATGAAACATAGAAAGAAAAACACATTTTCTAAACTCACACCACAGGGATCTCATGAATCAGATCTGCATCATTCTATTAATTTCCAAGCCAAAACTGTACAATGAAAGTGCTGAGTTTTTCTCCATGCTATTCCCAGAAACTCCAACCCTTTACAAATGACTTTCAATACAATAAATAAGCTTTGCCATGAGAAAGTGGATCGACCCAAAGTTGGGGGATTGTTTAATCATTACAAACAGAAATGAAAATCCAACCATCAGTAACAAGAGCAGCGTTGCATTTAATTTCTCTGATGACCAATTAAAAAAAAAACAAAAATGTAGCGTAAATCTTCTAGGGTTACTGTTCACCTTCCTTTTTTTCATTTGAATAACAACTATCATTTTAATAACATGGATTTTAGATAATATGCGCCTTTAATGAAGAGAAAACATATATTGTTAATGAACGGGCCTACCTACAATTTTCGTTTAACTCACCCACGTGCCAATATTCACTTTCAACTGTCTTCACTTCTAAACCATAGTACCATAGCCAAATATCATTGAACAGGCTTTCAAAAAGTTACTTGGATAAAATCGCATTGAAACAAATCGAATTCTCGCAGAGCAGAAGTGATTTTGCCTTTGGGTCTTTGTGTGTCGCGCCAAAAGATGTATGCATCGTGCCACTTTAGAGATGGTTTTGAGGCACTTCCTGAAGTCCAAATTGAGCCCAAGTGTGCTTGTTGGAAAGCCCTACCTGTCTATTTTCTAATCCAAGTGGAATTTTTCAATTTCAATGTCACTTTCATCTCCAAAACTGCAATCTCCCAAGACTGCTTCCTGTGTGTCAAAATAGGGGCAGAGAGGTCATTTTTTGGATGTTTTTGACCTTCTGAGGACTCAAAACTTGCCCAAATTTCTTGGCCATGCACCAAAAGTCATGATTTTCTATGGAAAATCCAAAAATATAAACTTTTTGTCATTTGGAGCTCCCTAGAAAAATCACACGCCACGTGACGTGGCGCATAGGGAGAAAAACCCTGTTTTTTGTGCAAAAAATTTCAAAATGCAAAAATGTGTTCCCAAATTTCTTGAAATCTGGGTTGTACCTTCTCCATCACATGTCATGCTGGGCTAAAGAGGCCTCGGCCAAGATTCGGAGCCGATATTTCTCTTTTTTCCTCTTTTGCCTTTTTGTCACCTTCCTCAATTTCGCCTTTAGGCTCCTGATTCTCGCTTTGGAGCTCATGTTTCGGGCCATGTAATGGTAAGTCATGCACCTCAGCATTGTTTTTTCCTTATTAGCCTTCTCTAACAGCTTCTCCAAGTGACTGTTAACTTTCTCTAAAACATACTCCCGGTCCTCATCTCTTTGCTCCATAGGTCTACCTTGTGCCGCCATGATGTGTTGCTGGTTTTCCTTGATCAGTTGCAACTCAATCTCAGCTTGTCGATCCTCAAGTTCTTTGTTCCTCTGCTCCAGGTATTTCATATTCCATTTAGCTCTCTCCAAGTCAAGGGATAAGGCTTGGATCTCTGTTTGCTACTCCTGGATGATCTCTTTAAGCTATGCACTTTGCGGACCCGTATCTGTATCATCATCATGAAGGAGAACGAAGTTGGTCTCTTGCTCACCTGATGGCCCTTCATCATGCATTGGCTCCTTACCTCTGTCCTGTACCTATAGTGCTGATGTCGAGAGCGAGGCCCCTTCCACCTCGGGTGGAGATAACACTCGCTTTGCTACTGCAAAAAAATGTCTAGCGCCCCTCTGATATGTGATTAATATCGGCACACTAGCGGTCTCGTGGCGCTCATACTAATGAGAAGGTCCCCCTATCTCATGCTTAACCTCTGATAATCCATGTGAAGCTCGGAAGAAGTCACGAGAGATGAAATCATCCCAAGTGATGCCCTTTAAATCAAGTTGATGCACCACCAAAATCTTAATGAGAGCAAAATGACAAATGCTGCTGAACTGCTGCTCAGGGGTCTTGTGTTGCACAAGGGTGGTCATCCTCTCTATGTTTCGGCATATGAAATATGGGATGTTCATCATGCGTACCCAGGTGAAATGCATGAGCAACCTGATGTGATAAGCATATAACCAAGAGAAACGTCCTTCACAACTGAAATAATTCATAATTAACTTCATTAGAGGGGCATATTCATCTTTAAGATATCGGAAGGGAAACACCCTCTTAAGCTACCTCAAGAAACCAGGTTTAACATATCGCTCATAATGTTGTCGGTCAAATTTTTGTCTCTTGTTCCATGGTTCTCCAATATTAGGCATGCCAGTACCTAATGAGATAGAGTCTGGTGTAAGTGTGAAAGTAACACCGGCCAAAGTAACTTGAGCACCATGTAAATGTAGAACAAATAGGCGAGCCAACTCATGGTGAAATTGAACATTTGCAACCTTTTCACAAAACTCATAGCATGACTGAAACTGAAAACAAGAGACGGCAAGAGGGAAGGCCTACAATTCTGTGAGGGTAGTCGGTTCTTCTCTAACATGTCTGCCACTTTTATGAGGCCTCCGGGGTGCATGTTCTTCCGTGGGTGAGTCACTTTGAGTTTCCACCTCATAGTCGGATGAATGATCAGATGACATAATTGATGCTATGAAAACTGCTTGGAGAAATGAATGTTGGTCACAAGACTGTGTTGGACTGTTGTTGTAATATGGTTGAAATCTGTCACCAAGGGAGCAATGTAACAAGGGACTGTTAGGGAGGGAAAATATGAAGGGATTAGGAGTATTAGGATAGATTTTATTTAGGGCAATGTAGGAGGGTTTGGGAACTTTGCATAGGGTAGGGTTTGGGGTTTTACATTGGGCAATGGGTGAAAGGGAATTGGGGATAAGGGTTTAGTAATTTTAGCGGATAGGAAACAATGAAATTCAAAGGGATATGGTATAAGGAAAAAGGGAATGAAGGAAAAAGGGACAGATGGGATGGAAGGGGAACCTTGGTAACAAAATGATGAATTTGCAACCCTTAACAGCAATTGACATAAGGATTTTTAGAGGTAGGGTTTGGAAATTTCGTTTCAAACATTTGGAACCATAAATCACCATCACACAACACACAAAAATGGATGAACCATCGAGATGTCAACCCTACCTAGCACATCCAAGCAATTCATTGGTGATTTGGAGGAATATCGGGCATTTTTTGAGTGTTAGACTATATGTGCCGCACCGCCTGTTCTATGCGCTGCGCGCTACCAGTTTGCCGCGCCTGTTCAAAATTGCACTGGAGGATCGTGCCCAATGCGCCGTGCTGGCCCAGTGCACCGCGCCACCTACTGTATGCGCCGCGCCTGTCAAGACACCTCCAACTTTACCCAAAACGTGCGCTGGCTCACCCAATTCACTTTGAAATGCTTCTCTCCGACCTTGGCATTTAAAATGACCTTGATCCTTATGAGAAAATCTGTATAAAGACATGGAGACATGGTTTTGATTTTTGTTTCTTCAAAACCCACTTTTGCAATGTTTTGTTTTGGCACTTTTTCCACAATTTAATGCAACTCTGTATTTCACATTTCCTTTTTGGATTTTTGACTAAAATGATGAAATTTTTGGCAATTTTTTGCAGGGGTAGCTGACATGGAATTTGGCAAAGGATGATCAGAATCTACTTTTGAAGTACTTCATGGTGGAGAACTTTACATATTTATCATAAACATTAATTTGACGATTTCCTCTTCAAAACAGAGTTTTGAAGAGGAATCACCCTTGAGCATTATGGATGATGAAAATCTGGAGATGAAACTTGTTGAACCTCCCTCTGGCCTACTAGCATTATTGGGTACTTTGAAGACACGACTTATGAAACCCTAGACCTATGACTGACATGATTTTTTGTCCATCAAAAGACCAAATATTGACTGTCATTTAATGAAATTTGATGAACAGACCTGAGCCAGCAAGTACAAAGCATGAGGGGTAATGACTAACAAGACCCTTCCGTCAGATTATGGCATGCCCCTAGCGGAATGCAGTTGATTGAACGGAGCGAGACACCTAAAAATGAAATGTAGAAAGAGTTTTGATCTCCGATGGAGGAATGACAAGACCGACTCTAACAACAGGTACATCGGACAGTGGAAGAATGTGATGTAGACGTAAGCAATGTGTAGAGGTTGCTGGATGGACTTCGCACGAAGATCACTGCACCAGCTGAGTGACTCAAGAGGAGTCACGATGATTGTGTTTGGGGCCTGTTGGACAACAGATCCCCCCATAGTGAGTTTTTAGGGCTTAAAGCCGCGTTTTGGTCAATGTAATGTAAAGACCCAGCAGAATGTGGGCGCGGAGCATGAGACAATAGGGTTGTCTGCCCTAAAAGATTGTAATTTAATATAGAATGTGTCAGTATGTGAACCATGGGAATGTATAAATTGAGTGAGGCTCTAAGTATAGAAAGCAGTTTTTTTGGTAGTCTTGATCTCAAGTGATATGGGTTTTTTAATAAGGAATTCGGTCTGAGCCTGTAAGTTTGAGTCGTGGGTTGTAGTAGTAAGGAGAGGCTCTACAACTATGTGTGCAGAGACCTAGTAGAGTCCGCAGCTATGTGCGCGGACCCCTACAGCTGTTTGTGCAGGGCAGAGTTGGGATTGTAACTGAAGAGAGGTTTAATACAAGATAAGTTGATTCATAAATATTGTGCATCTGCTCATAGATTTGTGTGTTTATGCTTCGGTTATATTTTTATGCATTTATTTATAGTTTATGATTGTGCGCACTTGTTATGAATGTTGAATGATTGATGAGAATACTAGGCCCACAAAATTAAGTCAGATCTATAATAATAACACAGTAAGGAAAAGGGATCTAGACAACGCCTCTTCATGCTCTTTACAAAGCTACGTGAAGGTTAGACGATTGCGTGGAGCAGCGCACATGTGAAAGATCGGTTCGTGAACTTCCTAGCCTTCATCAAGACATCCCTGGGGTGTGGACACCTAGTTCCAACACCCTCCCATACTACCTCGAGTGAGACATCAACCTGCAGATCACAGAGCTGAGGCTAAAGGCACAGCCCTCTGCACTTCCTGAAGTCAGAGAACAGTAGCACCACGCCATTCAATCAGGGTTGGAAGCAATAGAGCGTGCCATACAGGATTGCACAAGCTTGTTAGATCAGTCACTCTTCACCCCACTTCACTGCAAGAAGACCCAATGCTTCAGCAGTTAGAGACAAAAGCACGGGAGTTGTAGTAGGCCTATGAAAATGTCTGAGGGACCGCGTAGACTGTCACCCTTACTCAGCGTCTGGCCAAGATGAGGGAGGCCCAAGCTCTAAAGGAATAGGTGGACGTCGTGCGTCCGAAAGAAGCAGTGCTTAAATAACGCATCCAACCTTGGCTCGAGGAAGCATTCACGGTCACTACCAAGATCGAGGGAAAGCTGGCATAGATGCATGGCATATATGCACTCAGGTAAGGGATTGCACTTGACAACGAACCATCAGAGATATGCGCGCAACAGGTATAGTGAACAGCTGAAGAATGTGATGCAGATGTAATTGAAGCGCAGAGGTTGCTGGATGGACTCCGCGTGAAGATCACCACACCAGCTGAGTGACTCAGGACAAGTCATGATGATTGTGTTGGGGGCCTGTTAGGAAACGGATCCCCCCATAGTGGGTTTTTTGGGCTTAAAGCCGAGTTTTGGTCATTGTAATGTAAATACCCCGCAAAATGAGGGGCGCAGAGCGTGAGAGTCTAGGGTTGTCTACCCTAAAACATTGTAATTTAATATATAATGTGTTGGTATGTGGACCATGGGAATATATAAATAGAGTGAGGCTCTAAGTATAGAAAGTATTTTTTTTGGTAGTCTTGATCTCAAGTGATATGGGTTTTTTAATAGGGAATTCGCTTTGAGACTGTAAGTCCGAGTCATGGGTTGTAGTAGTAAGGAGAGGTTCTACAGCTATGTGCATAGAGGCCTGGTAGAGTCCGTAGCTATGTGCATAGACCCCTGCAGCTAAGTGCACATGGTGGAGTCGAGATTGTAACTGAATAAAGTTTTAATAAAAGATAAGTTGATTCAGAAATATTTTGCATCTGCTCGTAGATCTGTGTGTTTATGCTTTGGTTATATTTTTATCCATTTCTTTACAATTTATGATTATGCACACTTGTTATGAATGTTGAATGATTGATGAGAATATTGGGCCCACAAAATTAAGTCAGATCTATAATAATAACACAGTAAGGACAAGGGATAGACAGTGCCTCTTCGCACTCTTTACAGAGCTATGTGAAGGTTATACGGTTGTGCGGAGTAGCGCACGTGTATAGGATTGGTTTGCGAACTTCACAGCCTTCATCAAGACATCCCTAGGGTGTGGAAACCTAGTTCCAGCACCCTCCCATACTACCTCGGGTGAGACCTCAGTCCGCACACCGCGGACTGTTGCCGAAAGGGCGGTAGTTTTAGGATTTGTTTGGCTAAATCACTTCTTAACTTGGGTCAGGCCACAAAAAGCCAAGACCCTTTATACCATAAAAATTGGTTTGGTTCTAAATATAAAGATGTAATATGTACCTTTTGTAATAGTTGAACCTCATGTAGATCAAAAGATTTCTCCATATGTAGTATCCATTTTATCGGATCCTTACCATCAAACTTCCTCATATCCCCTTTTCTTGATTTTAGGAGCTTGATTTTGAAATGACTGTAACTTTGTAATTTCATATCTCCAAGTTCTGCAATTTCATCCTATTGTAGCCCTTTGAATCCTCTTTCTAACCCTGCAAGTCTGATCAGGATTTGATTCTCCAAGAAATATCTATGCCCAATCTCTTAAGATTATCTGATTATATAATGTTTCAGCAGAGAAAACTTGTACAACGTGCCACATGTCACTATTTTGACCCTAGGATCTGAAAAATATACACAGAAAACTACAGTATGTCATCTTTCTATAATGTCTTACGAAATTTCAATTTGTTGCTCAGAGTGAAAGTTATGATGATTTTCCCAATGTCACCTATTTAGAATGTAATTCGGGAGTCTGCAAAAACCCCAACTTCCTCAGATTATATCGCCAAAACTATAGTGAGAAAAGATATGAGATTCGGACCCGAGATTTACCAAGATTTTGGCTCAATTGGGTTTTAATTTTAGACTCTGATCCTTTGTAGAAAAAATATTATAGCACAAATTCGACGATGACCTATTTGAGATGACATTCTAGAGGTTGCAAAAACCCTAACTTTCTCAGATCATATCTCTGAAAGTAAAGCACTACAAGATCTAAAATTCAAACCAAAGGTTAAGACTGATCTCTTCTCAAATGGGTTTTTTATTAGCTTCTGAAACTTCGTAGCGAAAAATTTTATTGCAAAAATTCCATGATGACCTGTTTGGAGCAACAAAACCCTAGAATCCAAAGGTCTGATACCAAATGTTATGAAACCAACTCACAAAAAGATAGAAAAGATAGGCAAACACCTTAGAAATAAGCCTCTTTGAAGGGGAACCTCCTTTACATTACACAAATTAACAATTCTTGGATGATACGAATGACAAGACCTCCTTTCTATATAGGAGTCTAAGGGGTCATAATATAATCAGAGCCGACATAACAATAATAATGTAAGGGCACAATAATAACAATAGTGGGCTTCTATGGGGCACAATAATAACAATATGGGGACTACATGGGCACAAAAATATAATAAAGGGGTTGTACTAATAACAATAAGGGGTTACACTAGTAGTATAGGGACCTAACACTATGTCATTAAGGAGATTACCGACGGAGGAGCGGTTTGGTTGGTTAAATTGATGGAGATCCTTTCCTAGGAAAGGTGAATGGAAATAACTTGAAGCCATACACCGGTGGTCTGACCATGTGACTATATGAATATAACATAGTCTTAGCACTCCAGGCAGCTGAAAGGAGGCATGGGACTATAAACTACACTGCAAGGTTGGGGAGCTATGCGATTGGAAGACTATGTGAAGCAAGGAAGTGTCACAGGGTTCACACTAGCACAAAGACAACTGTGCTATCCATGGAGAAATCTTGTAGGTCAGCTCAAAAGTGACCGTTAAAGTCATTGTTCATGATTTGACGGTAGAAATGCGGCCAAATGGAGTGGGTGGCTAGCATTTAAGACGAAATTTATGGGTCAGATCCTTGAAAATCTACCGCCAATATGGCATTAATGAACCAAATTTGGGGGGAACGATCGGATTTGAATTCAAAATTCCCTACAAATTACAGGTGGCTACCTAGCGAAAAACACTTGGCATTTTGAGAAATGAGTTGTTGAGTTCTCGGGCACACACAAACCGTGGGCACTTTGAAGTTCTGATAGCCAGTTCAATATTTGAGGCATTTCCAAAGGAGACATAGGAGTTCTTGCAGAACATCATGTCGGTGCCCATAGAAGTTTTAGATACTGAAGCAGAGGAGTTGATGCTGGAAATTAAGATGGAGGCTAAAGAAGCTGCTACCAAGGTTGCCGAAGTATTAGCCGAAGTCCCCAAATCACCAAGAAAAACGATACCTAAGGCTACCCCAACCAAGGAGACTGCGAAGGATAAGAAGGGAAAGCAACCTACGATACCAATGTGTGCATCACCAAGAAGAAACCCACTGAAGCCCATCGCACAGGAGAAGGGAAAATCCATCAATCTAGAGTTGGAGGAAGAAGAAATTGAAGACATCTCGATGGATGATGAGGATGTGGGAGTAGTTGTGGAGGAAGTTGAAGCATAGTGTGTTGACCCTATCACTCGGTTGCCTGAGTATGTCCTGCATGCAAGGGAAAGACCAAGGTGATGAGAGATATCGATGAGAGCAAGGTCCCCTTGCAAACCCCTCTACTGCCAGATGAAATTATTTTTAAAGGATTGTGCATGGGGCAGGTCCCTCTGTTAAAACTTGAAGACTGGGACTTGGCTAACCATGAGAAGTTCCCACACCTAGCGATAGAGTAGCTGATGTGTCGCATTATCGATACAACTATCGAAATGACCACATTGGAGCCACATAAGTGGCTCAGAGGAGTAGACAAGGCATGGTTGCTCAACCTGCTTTGGGTGCCACACTACAACCGCACCCTAGTTAGAGTATTGGTCATCAATTAGCTGCTATGCTTGGTGCATGATGGGTGTCTATGGTTGCAGGAGCCAATACCCATCACTGACAGATTGATCCATAGGATAACACGATTCCTTACACAGGAGAAAATTTGGCCATGATATTTGGCAATAAAGGTCATGAGTAAGCCCTCGCGGAGGCCATGAAAGAGATGTTTCAGTTGGTAAAAAAGACGCGTGGATATGCCATATCCAGCATCTGTGACCCTATTGTAAAGGTAACTATGTAGATTTTAGTAGGGGAGGTGATGAGGAAGTGCCGCATCGATGAGGTGTCGACACCTGTCGTCGCACTAGCAACCCAGTGCACCAAAGGAGTTTAGTTCAATTGAGCAGAATATCTCCGCGGTGAGTTCCTTACAAACTTCCGAAGCACGGGATCTCAACAAGATGTTATACTATGCATGGCTCTTGCTGTCGATTATGTGGGTAGCATGGGAGTTGCCAGAGGATAGCCAATTCCCTTTGGTTGCACCAGACCTACTAGAAGCAATGAAGTACGCTTTGTTATGGGCGACCAAGGATGCACAATGCGTCAAGTATGAAAAGATCTTTTGGATCTTGATGGAGATGAACATTCACATGGCCATAAATCACAAACCGCGATTGTCTCCTACGGTGTACACCAACCTATAGGGCTACGCAGAGTTTAAAGCATATTTTCACCATGTGTCCATCAAGGCATGGAAGGACCCTGTGTAGACATGGTATGACTTTCCTTACCTAGCAATGGATGACGCCATTGATGTAGTACTTGATCAATGGCCGGTAGAATGACACACCATAGCAGAGTTGGCAGTCGGACAGAGCAAGTCCACCATGCAGAGAAAGAAGGAGGAGGCCAAGCTAAAGATGACGCAGCTGGTCGAAAAAATAAAGGAGGCCACTGAGAAGGCCCAGGCGGAGCATGATGCTGCTTAGTAGACAGAGAAGAAACAAGTGGAATAGAGTGGGGCTCTCACAAAGATGTGAGGTCACCTTCACCTGAGGTAGAAGATAAATGGATGAGAAGATAGAATAACACGGCGTGGACCCACAGGCAAACATCCGTCCGTAGCAAGCGTCCAAGGGAGCTAGAGAAATGAGGGTACAGGAACAAATCCAAAGCTAATAAGACATCAATGGACCCAGGTTCAATGTTAGTTAGCCACACAAATCCCTACACTATTGGCCCTTTCATCACTGACCTGTAGAATGCGGACAGAAGTCTCACCTGAAGCAGTATGGTGGGGGGGGTGCTAGAACTAAGTTTCTACACCCTGAGATGTTCGTGATGTCAGTTTATTCCTTCTATTCCTGCTTCCGCATAGGTCACTTAGTTCTAGGGTTTTTCCAGACTAGCCCTTCATTTTGCCCTTCAGTACCTCCGCAAAAAGGTAAGATTAACCTTTAAACAGCCCTAACTTGTGGCTCAAGTACTTTCACACTGCTAGGGCAGCATATCCTGCAGATTCCCAAACTAGTTTGAGTGTCTTACTTATCTTATTAAATAATCAAAGTCAGCACTTCATAAACAGATATCCATATTTGCGTTCAATTATCCAACATAATTACATACATTCACACATCAAATAAGCATTATAAATTAAATTCACACACAATATGGCAAGATGCATTAACCGGAAATAAAGACACAAAATTTGCAGAATAATTCTCTTTATTGATTCCAGATGATTACAGACTCTATCCGCCCTGTGCATATAGTTTTAGGGGTCCAAGAACTTAGTTGCGGACTTCTACCCTAGGCCTCTTAGACTTCTCTCCTTGTCGCTCAAGACTTCCTTTTCAACTTATGACTATCTGTCTCCTTAGAACTTACTTACTTAGCTCTTTTTATACAATCCCATGGTTTCTGGACCATGGGTAGATCTCTACAGTCGACTTTACTTTACAAAATAAAGGCGGACAACCCTTTATGACTCATGATACATTCGTGCTCTGTGACCATAAATTGCAGAGGCTTTAAAACTTTCTTACAAAACTTGACCCAAAATATGGGCTTTTAGCCCCAAAACTGTCCTTGGGGGATCTTGTTCCCAATAACACATTAACTCCGATGTGTGACAAGACTAAATTTCATTCTCAAATGGTTTACTAAAATCCTAGAATGGTTTCATTACTGAGCTTTAGTACTTCTACATCATAGGGTAGTTTGTTGGTAGGTTCCCCCACACTTTGCAAATCTCACACCATAAGCCCCTGCCTTGGACCAATGGATTCACTACAACTATAGTGATAAAATCATTTATAGTCAAGCATTCATTGCAATGATGTCCCTCCCTCCTACAAATTGTAGGCCATAGCTCCTTATATTTATCCTTTCTCTTTGTGAGGTCATATAGTTATAGCATAAATGTAGGAAATTGTGACTATAACTGCACTAATCTCCCTACATGTTGGCATAGATTCCAAACTCATAGAAATCTCAAATGTCTCGAGCTCTGAAGTCACTTTCTGTTACATTGGTGTGATATGGATATGTCACAACAACATTGTGATAAACCACTCCCAATTCTATGCATCGAGGACTTGGAATGTTAGCATGTCCATGAAAATTTTAAACCTTTAATCATGGTCCTGCAATGACTCACTGTTAGACTACTTAATCTGTTTGATATCATTTATATGTTGGGACTCTAACTTGGGCTTTTGGAATTCTTTCAATAATGGCTATTTGATATTTTCCAAAGTGAAAATTTGTCTCAAGGATAGGGTGGATTTATAATTAATATACCATGCAACTGCATGGTCCTGAAAAGTGGTCTCTAGTTGAGCTATTTATGTTCCTTCATCTAGGATTTGTTTAATAGTCCACATGGCTTCACATACAAACTAATTTTGTATTGGGTCTTTAGTTTTTCTCTTTGAAATACTAGTAGTATAAATGTAGAATCAACACCTATCATGGTTGGTCTCCTAGTGTCTACCTATTCTAAGTTTATAGTCCTTGTCACAGATAGAATAGTCGGAATTGTTTCTTCCACCTAACCTTCATAAGCTTCCCATAGACTTTTACATATACCTATTTTTCTTCCTTTGAATTCTTCTATACCTATACCTAAACTTATGTCTCCTCCTTCTACTTCTATCTCTCTCCCCCTCATACTACTATTACTGTCCAAGTGGTCACAATTTCATGACCGAAAATTGAGAAAAACTACCAAAAAGGGAATATACCTCTAGTTTAGAAGGTGTGTGTGGGGTCATTGCTTCAATTGAAGGGATGACTATGCCTAGGACAATGGGGTGCAACAAATCCTCTACATGGATTCATACTTCCTCTTCCTTTGTCCCTCCCCTGTCAATACTTGGATTTTGAACTCTCCCTTCTTCTTCTCTGTCATGATGTCCTTCTCCTCAACTCTATGTGGAGGGCCCTCTCCATGGAACTGTGCTCCACTCTTGATGCATGCACTCCTCCTTTTCACGCCTCTCTACTCTCTCTCCTTCACTATCTTCACGGTGACCTAAACTTCCTCCAATCCATATGATTTAATTTTGCATGACATTCTTCTTTGTTATCCTTCTGTCTAAGATCAGTTTCGTTGCATTCCTTTCCCCTATAGTTAAACTGTGAACATGCCTAGTCCCACTCCACAAAAATCCAGCTATATTGCTCACATCTCCCACTCTTAATGACAAAAAGTAAACCTACTATACTCTTGAACTAGGCATGCTAGTGGAACTTCTTTTTCGTTTGGGACATATTATGCTTGGGTTTCACATCCGTAGCCTCTACTTAAATTAAAATACTAAGGATATTTATTATTGATGAAAAGAAAAATACAAAAATCTCAATATGATTACCTAGAGTGTGAGTCCAATTTTTCTACCACTAGAAGATCCTCTTCCTTTATAAAATCATGGAATTCCAAGATGGTTATATTTTTTGTGAGATAGTAGACCTTATGGTCCTATTTTTTCACTTGGATATGAAGAGCAACTATGCATAAAAAGATATCATATTGAGCCTCAATCCTTTCCACCATCACTTTTCCATGATGCTTTTCACTCACTAATATAGGTCTAGTATTTAATGATATCCATTATGTGTTTATAGTTCTAGTGTCAACGATCCCTTGACCCACATTTTGTTCTATTTTTTTTATCTTACATGAGCCATCTTTCTACTCTTATTTTGGGCTCTAGAATATTAATTTCATTTCTCGCTTTCAGATGCATCTAAACCCTATAACTATTAGGTTAACTCTTAGAATTTATCTTAGCACAAGTTTGGGGGGATCCTTTGTGACCAAACTTGGTTCTATTGTGTTGGCCTACACCATGCTAAGGCATTCTTGGAGGAGCACTATATAGAGAAACAGGGAGATGAGGTAACTAGTTAACAAGAAGAAAGGAGTTCAGGTAATAAGTTCATAAGTTAATAGGTTGACTAAGTGTCATAAGGTGTTGTAGTGAGGAGAGATAGGTGGATAATGTGAGCCACCTGGAAAACGCAAAGGAAAGGTGAAACAAATTAGAGTATACCCTCATAATATACACTTTGAACTGATGTAGAAGAAGCTACATAGTTAATTGCCACATGCTAGAGCTTCATATATAGAAAATTTATGAGGAGCCAATGTTTATTGGGAGTTAAGAAGGAGGAACCAAGATGCTATCTTAACCAGGACCAATAATAAGAAGAAACCAAGAAAATAACTTTAGCAAAAAATGGAAAATAGAGAAAACCATATAAATATGTTTACCATGTTCATAGAAAATACCAAATCCAAAACCGGAAGAAATCAATACTTTATGTTCTCTAAATAGTTCTCCATTTGATATTCCTAAAGGGAGAGCATGTAAAAGCATCATTTAGATCGAAGGGAAACAACCTACATGGCTAAGAGGAGTTTAGTGCCACCTTCCATAAACTCTAGCCATGTTTCATGTAATGTATTTCACTATTTATTACCCATGATTACCTTCCATAATCTCTAACCATGCTACATTTAATATATTTTATTATTTATTACCCATCATTATTTTTTATGCCAACATGATATCACTACATGATAACCAGGTAGATGTAGGTATAAAGCTAGATATCCAAGCATCAACGTAGGAGGAACCACAAAATGAAAAGAGAAGGGGGGCTATAAAGTGAACCCATGCCTCTAAAAGTTCTGACTCAAACAGAGAAGTCCCCTTTTAGACTATTGGAAATGAATTGGATGGAAATAGTTGAACCCAACCATGGGGTTTAGCAAAAGGTTCAAAGAAATAAAGACAAAAAGAAGAAGTTAGGTGGTTTTTATGACACTTTAACATAATTTATGTAATTTTTGTATCTTTTCTTATATTTCTAATGAGACTATATGACCAAATTATTTCAACATTTACAAAATACATTTTTCTTCCTTATTTCAAATTAAATAAAATTAAGATGAGGATATTGAAATTATTTATATAGGAAATTTTACTAAAACTTATGAGATAAAGTTCCAAGAGGTCATATGAGCTTTTGAAATTACTATTAAAATTACAAAAGAAAGCGTTTCCAAATTGATGATTAAAACTATCCCAAATAAAAGATTCATAAATTCTTTTAATATTGATCACTCATTACTCATAAAATATTTTACATTTACTCACCAAAATGTATAGTAAACATTTTAGACATTATTTATTATAGTTGATTTATAATAATTTGTTAAAATTTTGATTTCCCAAGTGCCAATAAAGATAAAATATATTTTTATTCTCAATGAGGTTTTCACAACAAGACGTTTGATTTTTCTAGTGAAGGTGGATCTAGGTTGGTTCTACTTTAAAACTTATTGCCCCAAAAGGCTCCTTTCAACCTAGTATGGAAGAGATGTAAGGTATTATCATATCGTATCATGTTAAACATTTTGACTTGGTCAAATTACATTAAAATAAAAATAAAATAAGTAAATTATAATTTCCTTGGGGAAATAAGTTTTAAAGTAGAACGAACCTAGATCCATCTTAATTCTGGATCTACTAAGCACTTAGAGGGATCAAATCTCTTGAATTGAAAACTTCTTTTAGAGTGAGAAGATATTTGATCCCTCTCCATGCTTGGTACATCCGGAGTCAAGATGGCTCTATGCTAGTTAATTAGTTAAATTTATGATATAAAGTAATTCGAGAATGAATATTTTTTATTTTTAGTAATAATAATGATGATGATGATGATGATGATTAACATCCACTAAGATGTATGTGGTGTATTGAACCTCAAGAGAAGAGATTCTAATTGTCATTCTGGTTGAAGGGAAAGTACCCCTAGGGTCCTTTGGGCTAAGACTCTACCAGACTGAAAATTGCTTATTCAAAGAAACACACACACACAGCCATCATTTTTACTTTTAAGCAAATTCTAATGTTTAGGGCACGTACCTAAGGTCCTACGTTCGAGAAGACCTTAAGGGTCCAAACCCTTCTTGGAGTTCCCTTCTTCTTTCTTTGACCTGCAAGACAAACAAATCAAAGAACACAACAGTACATGTATAGATACTTATGTATAAACCATCTTTATGCTATAAAGTTAGTTATAAAAATCTTTAAGTAACCACTTGCATAAGAATTCAAGACAAGAATCTCATAAGCATAAAGAAAGATTGTTTCGGGAACAAAGACGTGTTTCTTTATAAATAAAGGCAAATAAAGTACATATATCGGAAAGATATCACCTGAACACCTTCAGCAGGCTCCAAGCAAAGCTTCCTCCCGGATTCGTTCCAGCCTCAAGCCTCCAACAAGAGCTCCTTCCAAGTCCTACTCAAATGATGATATCAAGGATGAATAATCACCAAGACACATGGAAACAAGGGTTTCCTATGCAAGATGGGGGAAGTGCAGAAAACACCAAGGACTTCAGACCTGGTCTAAGGGAAAAATCTCAGCATAATGATCTTGCTCTCTTCTCTCTCCCCTTGGCCTTCCCTTTGATGTCTTTTTATACCCTCTCCAAAGTAGTTTTTTAGTTAGGAGTTAGTTGGGAACAATTGGGCCACGGGCAATAACAGGTGATCCAGCAGGTAAAACCCGCGATCTCTGCCCAAAAAAGAGGAATTTATTATTTTTTAAGAGTTTTAATAGATACACGTGGGTTGGGTATAACAGACCCGCGTGTACACATGTTTAACTCAGGGCAATGTCGAGTATAGGGAATAAAACACTGTTTTTTAAATTTTTGGACCAGGTCTGGAAGGAGGGGTTGCCCTAGGCCATGAGTGCAGCATCACAAACCATAAGAGTGAGATTTGGAGCTATAACAGATGCCCCCTAATGTATGAGGTCAGAAGGGGAACATGATGGCCGAAATATATTAAGTAAGTACAAGGAAAGGAACTCTGCCGAAAAACCGAGGAGGACTTCACCAGAATTCAGCCTGCCAAGCCACCGAAAGGAGATCAGAAAGAAACACTGTCCGAGGCGGGCATACCCATGCTCAGGAAAAGTAAAGCATGTCCGCATATCAAGTATAAGCGGATCCACTAAGTATACAAGTATAACTGACTGGAAAATACATAATGGATCATCTGATCATAATGAGTAAGTACATGTCTGAATATCACATATAAGACTGTCAATGATGCTGAAAGATGCAACGGATCACTGAAATCAAAGACTGATCCCATAAGGTACCAACTGAACATGATGGAATAGGATGGTACTACACTGCAAACTCAGGTGCCAGCATATAGGATGTCGCCGTGACTGACTGCAACATATAAGGTGGAGTGGTATCAACTAGCAGCAACAGGAGCAACTGTCAAGTGAACCAATGAATGCTGATACAACCTGAGGTCTTCACCGATCGCCGTGGTACATTTCTACACCATGGGAATAAATGATCTGAAGTCGACCATGTGAGAAATCGTTTGATTACCGGTCATTGATGTATACCGTTAACAAACGCGAGACTACTCACCGATAATGATAATGAGCGTCAAGGTACCCAGTACAATCTAACAAGTGTGAATAGATGAGCTAAAGTCGAACACCTGTAAGAATCTATCAATCAGGAGACAATGATGGTTTCCCACTGTCGATAGCGAGGAATCTACCACTAATGATTGCAAACCCCAAGGTACTGCCAAATGGACTCTAGATCTTTGCCCCAGAGCAATTAGTCGGAGTCGATAGGGAAAGATCCGCTAGAAGGAAGGCATTAAGGCATCCTCCATCAATCTAGCGCGAGTGTAACCCGTAGGCCAATAATGTGGAAGGAATCGGACGAAAAAGATGTAGTAACCCAACCGAAGTACGTTTCCGGCGTACACAAGATGTGGCTAGCGCACGGCAGAAACCCTCTGAACCAACCAATAATGAAAGCTGACACAGAGGCGAGGTATCCACCAATAGGGTCAAATGGAAACCAAGGTACTGCACGAATCCCAATGTGTGATAATGTATGCTGATGTCGAACACAAGGGAAACCACTCAGTCAAAGACCCATGATACTGATCGATGCTGAGCACAAGGTAACCTATCAATAATGAAAATAGGGCCAGGGTGCGGCTCTAGGCCTGTCCTCAGAGCAATGTGTCGTCGTCGATAAGGACAAGACCCGCCAGCAAGAAGTCAATGGGGACCTTCTCAAACCGGCACGAGTAAAGGACCAATATAACTGATGTGATGATAGACATGACACTGACAAGCAGGGATGGCCGACTGAAAAATGAGTCAAGAGACACCGCAGAAAGGCCGACTCAGGCTAACTTCCCTTGAACAAAAGCACGACTCAATGTGACTATGTGGCAGCATATGATGAATCTGTATAAGTTCGTCATGCAGGAGGCACGAACGAACCCTCCATATGATTGGAAGAGATAACCAATCGGGGGAGAACTGACTCGGTAACAGGGTTATGGCGTACCTAAGTCAAACTAAATCCCACCCATGCGGAGGAGACTTTGTTTTGAGTGCTTTGTTCAAGGGCGACACGACTGACTCTAGCTGCCAACAATAAATGGAAATAATGTCCCTGTTCCCGCTCTTTTTGGAATATTTAATTTTTTTGTCTTTTTCTGATAAGCCGGAAAAAGAATAAAAGAATGCTATAGTACAGTGGAAAGAACGAGTGTCGGTGAAACAAATGATCTAGTTCCTGGGAAAGGAACGTTCCTATGCTCAATGCAGGGAGGTGAAAAACTGGTCAGTGACACTCAGAGGTAAGTTCCTTCCACGGATCTGGGTATGTCAAGCTGCAGAAGTCAAGGGCATGCAAGGTTGATTTTGCAGACGTCATGGTCAAAAGTTGGCTTAAACACGAGTCCAATTGAAGCCGGCTATAGGCCACAAGGTGCAAATGGTCAACATGCAATGCAGAAGTACAACTGAACACACATAGGAGCCTCTAGGGTATAAGGCCAGAATGAAGCGAAGAAGCACAGAGGAATGAGTCTTCAACGCATAAGTCATGGCGGGACTATAGAGGACTCCCGAGCCTACTCAAAACGAAGCAGCATGGGCAACAAATGTCAGTGAGGTGCTAACTAGGATGCCCATGTAAAAGGATGGCTCTACCATCATGTCATGATTTAAAGAATCGGCAAGTGAAAATGGCTTACGAACCATAACATGATGGGGTCGACCCTACGGCAGATGTATCGGTCATATGGAGGCTAGTATGCATAATGCAACGGAAAAATGGTGTCCCTAACCTATATGCCAGTGAGAACACGATACCTGCCATGACGGGTCAGCAGTCATGGAACCGTCTCGAACCGTCGAAAATGTCCAAAATATCCTGAAAAACAACTCAATCTCGACATTCCAAGCTCCCAAGTTAAAAGTGACATGAAACCAAACAAAATAAAATTTTGAAAAAATTTTGCATTTTCAAAACTTATAAAAAGAAATTTTGGACTTACCATTTTCACCGTTTGACTTGGAGAGAAAAAATTGTGGAGCAAAAGGAGCAAACTTCCCCGTGACTTATTCAACCGTTCAAATTTTCCGAAAACTTCCAGGTAAGCACTAAACTTGTCTTGCAATTGATTGTGATAGTTTTTAGGAAGTTTAATTAATGTTTCACCGTTAGACTTTTGCAAAAAATTGCTCTGCGGCGTACACGCGGGTTGGATGTATATAAATCGCGTATACGACGGCCCTACACGCGACTGTGTATAGGGTAAACCGCGTGTGCGCAGCGAAAATTTTTTATACATAAAACTAATGGATGAAAATGATTTTTTCTTCCAGGATGACTCTCACATGGCGTGAAAGAGAGCACTCAGCCGTAGATAATGAAGTTATGGACAATGATGAGGCATTAGCTGCCCTACGGGGATGCGGATTGCTAAAATTCTTCAAGTTGCCAAATATGAAAGCAAACGTGCGTCTGCTCGAGAGACTCATTGATTATTGGGATGTCGAGGAAGAAGCATTCATGATTGATCAGATGCCACTCAGGATAGAAGTGGAAGATATATATTTCATCACGGGCCTTTCCCGAAGGGGAGAGGTAGTGCACTCCCGGGGCAGGACACGGAATAGCCTCAGTGTGGACGACTATGTACAGATTTACTGCCCGGGTCATCGGAAGGTCGGGAGCCAGATCTCTATCCCACACGTGGAGAGTTTGTCCCTGCGGATAATCTTGTTCACCATAGCTCGAGTGAATGGATCATCCTCACTACATCAGGCATCACGGGTCAACATGAGCGTAGTAGTGGACTGTCTCACCACGGTGTTTGACTGGTGTACTCCTCTACTTGCCAACATGAAGGAACAGCTTGCTTCTATCAGGAGGGGACAGACCAAGAACTTTGGGTACGGAACCATTTTATGCACTTTCTTCTTCGAGAAGGTTCCCGCACTCCGCCCCAGGGTAGCAGTTCCCATCAGTAGTCCACGTGATCCACGCATGGGCCGGTGGGCTGACTTGATGAAACGTCTGGGGGGTGGGGAAGTGCCTAGGAATGCATTCGACGATGACTTTTTTGCTTGGTGGGAGCAACAGATCATCGCCATAGATGACTACCCCTATGTTGGCCTGGATTTCCGAGGAGATCCTGATCTAGTGTTACCACCAGATGCAGCATGGGGCGAGATTGGTAAGATTTTTGATTTTTATGATTTTTTTGGATTTTTTCAAATATAATGATAAATTTTGAAAAATATTTTTTGATGAGATTCAAATGACTAATATGATGATCATGTTCCAGACATTGGGCCTGTGCGACCAGATGGATTCCCACGGCATGGACGGCGTGGCCGAGGAGCCGAAGAGGCGGCTGCGGATACGGAAAGGACCCTCAACAACGTCCAGCGACACTTGACTAGACTAAGCTGCCAAGTACCAATGGCCGAGGTGGAGGACCTTCCTCCAGATATGCAGCGTCATGTGGTTGGGATGCCACGTGAGTGGGTTCGCGTCTTTCGGCGCGTGGCCAATGCTATAGTTACTTATTTAGCTGCTCATCCAGAGCCGAGGCGTTAGATATGCCTGACATGATTATGGGCATTTGAGTCCCAATTTTGTATATTTTTGGACACACATATGTACACTCGAGACGCTTTGCGATATATATATATATATATATACAGTTTGACTTTTTGATGCATGATTTTATGATGATGAATGATTGATATGCCAGTCTAATGCTTGATTAGCGATAGAATCAGCTAACCAATTTTGAGATCTTGGAATGTGCAAATAATTAATGTAAATAAATGATCTTTGCAACAACCTCACTCTTAAATATTGGCGATATAATAATGGATCTCTAACCCGATAAATGTTATTTAACTGAGACACTATCAATTGAGAATCAAGATATACTACCAACGAGTCGATCCCATAAGAGATTGCCTCGGATAATAAATTGATAACAGCTGTATACTCGGCCATATTGTTTGAAGCAGGACCGATACACACGCCTCTCGATGTCATCAACTGACCAGTTGGGTAATAAAGTACCCAAGCTGCGGAAGCAAGATTCCGAGTGTGCCGACTAGCACCATCGGCGAATCCAAAATAAACAAAATCATCCATCAGCACCTGCCAAGGCAGACCAAAAGGTGCTGATATCAGAAAATGCTCGATAATATATGTGCAAATACACATAAAATACAAAGAAGCCATTGCCTGGTAAAACTAAGCAAAATACTTCTTTAAATAGAGCCCATTTCGGGGCTCCGCCAGCTTGTTTCCTTCGAAATCAATTAACTCATACGATCCTTTTTCTAAGACTCGTTTGATAATGAAAGGACCGTACCACATAGGCTTGAATTTGCCTGCCCCCAAGGCGTCCTTATCTTGGTCATAGACCAAGACAAGGTCACCTTCAGAAAAGACACGAGGACGGACAGACTTATCATATTGAGTTTTGACCCTTTTCTTATGGGCCTCATTCATTGTGGCAGCATCTCGACGCTGCTCATCGAGATGTTCCAGGTGAACTAGGCGCTCCTCGAGACTCGAAGTCTCAGGAAGAAGCTCGACAGCCAATTTCAGAGATGGAATTTCACATTCGACCGGAAAGATAGATTCCATCCCGTAAACTAACTGAAAAGGAGTAAAACCAGTAGCCGTTTTGACGAAGGTTCGGTATGCCCAAAGAGCCGGATACAACATAATGTGCTAATTGGACCGATTTTTATCGATTGTCCGTTGGAGTATCGTCTTAAGAGTTTTATTGACCGCCTCGACCTGTCCATTGGCCTGAGGATAGTAAGGGGACGAATGCTCCTGACGGAAACCTAATTTAAAAGCCAATTCAGACATTAGCTGATTTTGTAAATGACTGCCATGGTCAGTGACAATCTCTCTTGGGATACCGAATCTTGAGATAACTTGATTGAAAAGAAACAAAGCTGTCATGTCACTGTCGTTCTTATAAGTAGGCATGGCTTCAGCCCACTTCGTGAAGTAGTCTACAGCCACGATAATATACTTGTGATCCACTGCTGAAGGCGGATTACAAGTCGTAAAATCAACACCCCACTTAGTGAAGGGACCGACGGTGACAACGGGAAAGAGGGGAGCTGGATGCGCGCGCATCTTGCGAGTAAAAATTTGACACGGGTGACAGCGTTTTACCGCTTCCACACAGTCCTTAAAGAGTGAAGGCCAAAAGTAGCCGGCACGTAAGATGCGCTGGGCTGTAGCAAGCCCGGATAGATGACCACCACAAGCTCCACTGTGGCAATCATTAAGAACAGACTCTGCTTCCTCTAAGGTTAAACAACGTCGAAGAATTGAATCAACCCCTCGACGGTATAATGTGTCACCAATGATAACATAGTTTTTAGCCAGGTGACGTAACTTGCGACGTTCATCCTTGGAGAAAGTAGAGGGAAACTTCGAAGTCTGGAGATAAACAATGATATCTCCATACCAAGGGTCTTGTGAAGAGATGAGGAATATATGCTCGTCGGGTAAACTTTCCTCATAAACAATATCCTCTCCATAAGGAAGCTCAGAAATTAGCTCCGCGAAAACCATAGATTTCTTAGACTTGGCGGACAAGAACTCGAGATCGAATTCTTGTAAAATAACTATCCATCTATTATATTTGCCCCCAATCACTCGCCTACTGAGGACAAATTGGAATGGATTGACCGCCGCTAGGACAAAAGTTTTGCGTAGCAAAATATAATGACGGAGCCTCTGGACAGCATGGACAGCTGCCAAGGCTAACTTCTCAACCGGAGAATAGCGAAGTTCAGGGCCTATTAAGCCTCGGCTCAAATAATAAATCACGTGCTCGACAAGAGCATCGTCTTCCTGAACTAGAACCATACCAATGGTAGATTCTGCTGCGGCGAGATATAAAAGGAAGTCTCTACCATAATCCGGTGGACTCAAAAGTGGAGCAGAGACTAATGCCTTTTTCAAAGCATCAAACGACCGCTGCGCAAAGTCGTCCCATACAAATGGAACTCCTTTTCGTAACAAACGCATTAACCCTTTAGTGATCTTGGCGTAGTTTTCTATAAACCGTCTCAAGAAATTGGCCTTCCCTTGAAGACTTTGAAGTTGACGGATTGAGGACGGGGGAGGCAACTGAACTATTGCCTCAACCTTGAAGGGATCAACCCGAATCCCTTCATTGGACACTATAAACCCTAACAATCGACCGGATGTAACCGCGAAAACGCACTTATTGGGATTCAACCGGATTTTATAGAAATGACATCGCTCAAAGACCAATCGAAGATGACTAGGGTGATCTGTTCTCTTTCGAGAACGAGCAGCGAGATCATCTAAGTATGCTTCGATGACATGTTTGATGTCGTGGAAAGCGTAGGACATGGCCCGCTGAAACGTGGCTCCAGCGTTTTTAAGACCAAAGGGCATCTTTCGATATGCAAAGGTACCCCAGGGACATATGAAGGCAGTCTTATGCTGATCCTCAGGACGAATAGAGATTTGATTATAACCTGAGAAACCATCCATAAAGGAGAAAATCTCATTACCCGCACACTCGTCGATAATCTGATCAATGAATGGCGTGGGGTAGTTGTCTTTTGGACAAGCCTTGTTTAAGTCCCTAAAATCGATGCATACGCGGATTGTTCCTTGCTTTTTGTCCACAGGGACTGGATTTGAAACCCAATCCGTAAGAGGAACAGGGTATATAAAACCCGCCCTTAGCAGCTTCTCAACCTCAGCTTTGATAGCCGCTGCTTTCCTAGGGTTAACCGGCCGAAGCTTTTGACGAATCGGTTTTGCGTTTTCGTACGTCTTGATCTCATGTTGGACGATAGAAGGATCAATGCCGGGCATTTCCTCATAAGACCAAGTAAATACATCCCGATATTCCTTGAATAGGTCGATATAAATTTGAATTTCTTCAGGGGAACACTCAATTCCGATGAAGATATTCTCGACGATGTTAGGATTCTTAGAGATGTTTATAGGTATCGTTTTTGAGATTACCGACATATTACCTTCGGCACATACGTGTGTTGGAGCCAAAGGGTTCGACACCATACAAACATCACTATCAACGAGCTCGGAGAATTTAGATTCCACTTCCTGCAATGGAGGAAGAAAATATGAACGATGGTGTAAGTCTTCCCAAGGTCGATCTATACCCATCATTACTTCGAGGATTGCTTCTTCAGAAGGTAGAACCGAATCTAAGCAGTCCAAGGCAGAGTTAGAATCAAAGCTCCAAGCGGGGGCCACATGACCATCTAATTCCTCTTCGGAAAAAGGAGTAGAATGGTTATCTGCAGAGTCTACGATAGACTGATATCTAAGCTCAGCTGCAGATATAGGAAACGCCATTCCATTCACTTGTCCTTCAACTAATGTGGTGGTAGGTGAAGGCAAGGTCCAAGGGTCAGAAAAATAATGAGTTCGGAAGAACTCTTCTCGAGAATACTCCTTGGATGATGAAATAGCATTGATTCTTGCAAAAGGAGAGGGAAGATCAAACGTACCCATCAATGAGGAATACATCCCTACTCCTAAATTCTCAGTCGGCGGGCGAGGGTTATCCACCAAAGGAACAGTAGAGTCGGAGGTTGCTTGAGGATCGATTGGAGCATAGTCCAATTGATCAACCTTAATGATTTTCCCTTCATGAGGAAAGAAAATGACACGAAACAGAGTCGATACAACAGCTTCCATCTCGTACACCCAGTTCCTTCCTAATAGGAGATTATAATCTAGGTTAGCATCTACGACTTCCACTTCGATATTAACGACCTTTCCTCCAACGCATATAGGAAAGGCCGGGATAATCCCATGCGGCTTGTGAGAATGGCCATCAAATGCAGTTAAGACGGTTGGTGAAGGAACGCCCGAAGGTGAACCAATAGCCTTCCAACATGACATGGACATGACACATGTGGAAGCTCCTTCATCTATAACGGTGCGAAAAATATTGATTTTCTGGTATGTTGACTTTACCTGGAAAGCCATATGATGAGGGAGTCTCTTTTTGACATTTGACATGTCGAAAGAGAGCACTAACGACTTACCTGGATCGACTGCTCCAATGGCGGAGAGTAAAGCACTTCTCTGAGACGGACACGATTGGAGAACTTCCAAAGCGGACATAGCACACGGGCTTTGAGCCAAATCCTCCACAATGGAGTAATTTTGGGCGGCCCTAGCGTTAGGGTTAATCGTCGCGCGTTTGGTGGAACCTTTCGGTATCCTAGGTATAGTCTCAACAAGAGGTCGCTCAATATGAAGGTCATTACTTCCGGGAGCCGTTTTATCCTTAGATGTTTCGGCTTCACCATAATCGCGTGACCGAGTAGTCACATTAACGTTTGAACCCATCATAAAAACATTTGATGCTTTTTCCCCTTCCTGGTTGCCCCCTGAGGAGGTCCCAAGATTCGAATTTGCGCCAGCAAGAAGTTGCTGCCCTTGGGGAAATGGGTTAGTGAACACAGCTTGCGAACTAGAAGTCCCTTGCTGTCCTAACAAGCGCTGAGCGTCTTCAATTCTAGGGCAAAGATGAGTTAGATGGTCCCCACTGCATAACTTGCAAGGGAACTTAACTTTCTTTCTCGACTCACCCTTACCACCACCAGCGTTGTTGCCGGATTTATTTGCATCGGGCTTCCCTTCCGAATTCTTCTTCTTACCACGTCCTTTCTTTTTCCCATTGGAATTTTGATTTCCTTTGGGGTTATCGGATTGGACAGCATTAATGGAAGAATTTTGGGAAGCTTGAGGATTAGACATTGTGACTTGGTTGTTAGGAGCAGTTTGTAATGACAACTGCTGCAATTGATTCAACAAGTTCACTGTAGTCGAGTCTACTGACCCTACAATACCATCCGCGTGCGGACCTGGCTTCGGCTTAGCTAGATCAACCTTAGATCCAGGAGCATCTGGCAAGTACTTTTGGAGGATCCCAGACTGAGAGTAAATCAATTCTAACTGCTGGGCCCTGAAAATGGCTTGCTCCTCAGAATAGACCCCAGACATGGAGACATCCTTGGAGATCTCGGGTTGCAAAGACTTCAAAAACCACTCTAAACGGTACTCCGGAGGGATTTCGGCTTTGATGAGCCTCTTTCTCCGTCTCCATTCCTGAATGTGATCAGAAATGTGGGTTGCCTTATCCTGACGAAAGGTAGCCAGAAGTTCAGTTCCGGCATCATAGCGGACAGGCAACTGGAAGTGATTCAAGAAGATATTAGCTAAGTCTGCGAACGATGTAAAGCTGCCCCCTGGCAACTCTATATACCATTTAGCCACATTACCAGTCAAGGTGCGCTGAAAGAGTCTCAACCTAACCGAATCTTCGATGAGGGAGTTGGATGAGGACCACAAATGGAATGTGGTTACATGATTGCCCGGATCTTCACCACTCTTCCCTTCGAATTTTGGAATGTCCGAAGGGAGTTTGGTTGGGACCGGAGGCCAGGCCGGATTGTATCTGATAGGGTCGTTCCTTAGATTAGTGAGATCTGGCAAGTTTAACGTTGCTAGAAACGGAAGCCTAGGAGGACCTAGGGGATTCCACCCAGACTGGGCAGAACTCCCAAAGTTCTGAAAAGATTGTCCTGGGATTTAAGAGGCGCCAGGCTGCCCAAAGTGACCATTAGAACTGGCTGAACCAAAAGGCAAACCTTGTGGCCCAGCAAAATTCGGAGTTTGACCAACTCCTGCCGTATAACCTCCATAGCCTGCAAAGTTCCCTCCTAAAGAATGGTAAGGAGTTGATAACCCCTGATATGGGTTCCAAGCCGAAGCAAGGGGAGGAATACTTTGAAACATGCTAACCGTGGAATACGGCCTACTTCCTTGTTGGCCGATGAATGGATTCGCAGTTCCTGCGTTGCTAACCCCAGGGTTATTCCAACCTTGGAAAGGATTGCTGCTTTGTCCTATTCAAGAAAAAGGCATGGATCCTACCGTCGGGTTGGAATGTGGTATATGACCACTTCCAAAAGGAAAACCCTGGAATGAAGCCGATCCGCCCATCATGGACGTAGCGGCACTGAACGGAACCGATGGAATACCCTGTGATTGGGTGCCAAAAAGGAAGGAACCAGTACTAAAAGCATTGGTTTGGGCATTTCCACTCGTGGACGGAATGGAGGTAGAGCCTACCAAAGATGTGCTAGCAAACGATCCGAACAAGGAAGCGGAGGGGATGGAAATGGTTCCTCCCCCTTGCACCGATGTTGGGGTTTGCATAGTCGCAGCACTCGTAGAAGCCATGCTTCCAGTAGTGATCATAAATGGTAAGCGCGTAGCGTAACCTGGACTCACTGGTCTATGCGACGGAGTCCCAACGTATTGCAATACGTCTGGATAACTAGATGGTAGTGGAGAATTTGGAATCACTAATGATTCTAAAAGTTCTTCTACCTCTACGTTATTCTCCGCTTGAAAGCGAACTCGAGAAGGGACTGAAGTGTCCCTCTCTTGCTCAGAAGTACCAGGCCTTGCTTGGCTGCTAATATCCCCGAGAGGAGGATCAATCCCCGATGCGTCAACCGGCGTGGGACGGGCCCTACCGGTAGTATCCCCTCTGCGCCTTCTAGGAGAAGGCTCTAAACTAGGTGGCGAGAGACCACGATGTCTTCGAGACCGTCTTGGAGACCGGTCAGCCACTTTGAATTTTTTGTTATGATCTAACTAAAGACTCAAAAAATTAAAAGCTAAGCTGACTAGGAGCACAGAGCACACACTATAAAGTTCCTAAAGAAATAGCCAGTCAAACAACTTTCAAGTATTTCCGCTCCGGGTGATTAGGACCGGACACCAAAATACGAGAAAGTGAATCAAAGGGCCTTCCGAAGATAGTCTGGGATGATGAGGGCCCAGTCCTATCAGCGAAGGTATCAGAGGAAGTTACGCTGACCTCCTAACAACAGCCTGCGCCGGTGCAAGCCCCCAAGCTTCGCAAGGGTGCCCTCCAGTAGTACTGTTGAGAGTGATACAATGTCGACCTCAGGTGCCACGGGATTCCCCTCCGCAGCCACCTATGCAGATCCCTAGGAGAGGCAACTATGTGTACCAACTCGTCGCAGAAGCCAGGCGGAACAGTCGTGAGGTAAGTTCGGACAAGTAGGAGAGGGGGTATCTCTCTTCCCTGTCTTCACAGACCCTCGTGCTTAACTCCCAGATCCGGAGCTTTCCTGGTCTTCCTAACGCTATTGGATTTACTCTCGTTAATCAGACTCTTATGTTTGACGTTTTATGTGGCCTTGGAGAGTTAACTCTCCACTCGCCTATTCCAAGGCCCTAAAATCCTAAACTTGTTGGTGTAATAACTAAAACAAAAAGTTCTAATGGATTTTAATTAAGCGCTTGATTTTATTAGGCTGTTCTTTAAGTCACAGGGTTATGGAGATGAAACTTGTGGTGTTTTTATGGACGCAAAAGAAATTAATAAAACTTAGCTACATGCACATTCACTTTTGTTTTCGATGAAAAGCAATTTCTATGAGGTTCAGAGGTACTTCTAATATAAACAAATTTCTTTTTCTTTTTCTTTTCAGACTACACACTCACAAAAACTAACAAAACTAAATATGCCTAAAAAGAGATGCAAATCTTACCCTAATGCAAGAACTATATGTGGATGCAAGATTCAAAGACTACTCTAAAAACAAAGAAGGAAAGTTGCTGCTTTACCAAATTTTGTCTTGCCACTAAAATGCTTAGATAGAAGATGATGTGTTACCAATCATTTCGTCCAAACAATAAAAACAAGTTCTAAGATAAAAAACAAAGCACTTTCACTTCGCAAAAAAGGAAATCAAATGAGAAGCAAGTTTAAGAAAGCGAAACTCAAAAACTTTCAAAAGATTTTCTTTCAATCAAACCAAAAAGTCTTTTTCAAGGGAAAGCTCTCAAAAACTGACACCAATGATTGATAAACAAGCAACCAAACACTTTTGTGAATTGACACCTTTCAAATGATGAAAACTCAACAAAAATAAAATGTGTTCGAAAACGCTTTTGACAATCAAAAGCAGCAATGAAAGTCCAAAATATCAAAAGACAAGTTTCAAGAAAATGGTAACAAACAAATTTCCCGAAACGAAGGAGCAAATGGTCATAAAAATGATTTCGTTAAGCAAACAAAAAGTGTCATGAAAGCAAAAATGGACACAAAGATTGAACCCAATCTTCCCACTCTGCCGAAACAGAGCAATCAAGATTCTTAAACAGAAATCTTGTGTGTCAAAAATCAATGATGCTTGCAATCAACGAAAATAAGACTAATACTCCTTATGACTAGAGAGAGTTCAAACAAGATGCCCCCTGTCAAACAGAGAACTGTTACTGGAGAAATAACTGCTTGACACTGACCCAAACCACCAGACAAACATTCAGCAAAAAGAAAATTTATCAATCTTGAAATTTATGTAATATACGCGCCTGCAATTAAGTGCAGAATGCGTGTATACGCGACTGAAACTAAGGAAACCTGCGTATACGCGGGTTCACTTAGTGCAACTAGCGTATATACGCTTCTGTAATCCAGAAAAAGAGCGTATCTGAAGTCTTTCAAGAAAAATAAAAAAACACAGACTGAAACTGGAAAAGTTTGGAATTCAAGAAAAGATCAGACAGTCAGAGCCAACAAACAGAGGGGCTGAGCCTTGATTGGCTTGAAGACTACCCAAACTAGGAACAACAAGCGTGTTGTCCCCAGCGGAGTCGCCAATTCTGGTTGAAGGGAAAGTACCCCTAGGGTCCTTTGGGCTAAGACTCTACCAGACTGAAAATTGCTTATTCAAAGAAACACACACACACATCCATCATTTTTACTTTTAAGCAAATTCTAATGTTTAGGGCACGTACCTAAGGTCCTACGTTCGAGAAGACCTTAAGGGTCCAAACCCTTCTTGGAGTTCCCTTCTTCTTTCTTTGACCTGCAAGACAAACAAATCAAAGAACACAACAATACATGTATAGATACTTATGTATAAACCATCCTTATGCTATAAAGTTAGTTATAAAAAAATCTTTAAGTAACCACTTGCATAAGAATTCAAGACAAGAATCTCATAAGCATAAAGAAAGATTGTTTCGGGAACAAAGACGTGTTTCTTTATAAATAAAGGCAAATAAAGTACATATATCGGAAAGATATCACCTGAACACCTTCAGCAGGCTCCAAGCAAAGCTTCCTCCCGGATTCGTTCCAGCCTCAAGCCTCCAACAAGAGCTCCTTCCAAGTCCTACTCAAATGATGATATCAAGGATGAATGATCACCAAGACACATGGAAACAAGGGTTTCCTATGCAAGATGGGGGAAGTGCAGAAAACACCAAGGACTTCAGACCTGGTCTAAGGGAAAAATCTCAGCATAATGATCTTGCTCTCTTCTCTCTCCCCTTGGCCTTCCCTTTGATGTCTTTTTATACCCTCTCCAAAGTAGTTTTTTAGTTAGGAGTTAGTTGGGAACAGTTGGGCCATGGGCAATAACAGGTGATCCAGCAGGTAAAACCCGCGATCTCCGCCCGAAAAAGAGGAATTTATTATTTTTTAAGTGTTTTAATAGATACACGCAGGTTGGGTATAACAGACCCGCGTGTACACGCGTTTAACTCAGGGCAATGTCGCGTATAGGGAATAAAACACTGTTTTTTAAATTGTTGGACCAGGTCTGGAAGGAGGGGTTGCCCTAGGCCATGAGTGCAGCATCACAAACCATAAGAGTGAGATTTGGAGCTATAACACATTCTTGAAAATCTTGTTTTGTGATCAAAGAGAACGGAAAGAATCATTCCAAGATTGCTATAGTTGGGCTAGCTTAATAAGCCAAGAAGATCGGAGGTGTGGCTAATGATAGGGAATTGAGAGTGGATGTGGGCAAGAGTCAGGCAGTCTCAAAGGAGGTGTTTTACATCTTCCACCTTATTAGTATCAAATATCTAAAAAATTCTATCATCCCATGAAGTCTTGGGAGTAGACCACTTTTCGGTCTCACTCCGAAGCTCAAGAGAGTTAGTTTTAATCCTAGCGATGTGCATTTTATTCTTGGTGCTAGTCAACATAGAGAGATAACTATTATTATCGAGGGTGGGGTTGATCACCTGCTTATAGTACCTTAGCTTCCTTTTACCCTCTAGATCCTTATCATCCCACATCTTGTCCTTAAAACTAGAGGTAGTAGTATCTTTGATATTGTCCTTGCTTCCCATCATGATCTCCTCCTTAATCCCCCAAAACTGAGCATCCCAATACCACCTACGCTTGAGGCTCATGCGGGGATTTTGGCTAAAGTTAGAAGCAATTTTTGGGAGCCTATTGGATCCCATATTCTGAAGCTTCTTCTTATACATCAGATATATAAACATAGCCACACTTTAAATGGGGGATAGACCAACTTTTATCAAGAAGATAGGGTGGGGGGTGTTTCCCTTGATCTTGAGGTTATAGGTTATGAATTGCTTTTGGATCATCTCAATATTTCTCCACTACTCCCTAGATATACTACACCCCTAAACTTCACATCTATATAAGATGACATGGGTGATGAGAGCCTCAAAGAGGAACCTCTTTTTACTCCAAATGTAAAGATCAGTTGACTTACAATTGTTTTCAAGTCATAATAATCTTTCCAACCTCCAATAATTGTTTTCTCGATGCTATAATCTTAGTTGATCTGATGAGGAAAGTCAATATCCAAATTTTTATAAGAAGAAAATCACTGAAGACAATGGTTACCATAGACGAAACTACCATGGGTGATCTTTTTGGATTTAATGGTCATGACTTTAGTCTTGTCAGTATTAATTGTCATACCCATCTTGGAGCAGTAGACATGAAGAGTCTTAAGTTGCTTATCTAGGTCATGATGGCTCCTTGCAAGAAGAATGATATCATCAGCATAAAGGAGAAGAGTAATGATAATACCAACGAGCTCAGTGCCTTTGTAGCCCACAATTTCTAGACACTCCTCTAGTTTATCGATGTAAATACCAAAATTGGTGGGGGAAAGCGGACAACCTTTCTTAACCCCGATATCACATTTAATATTTTTATACCACCCTTCGTTGGTACTAATCTTGGCAATGGAAGTCTTGTAGAGGCGGATCACATCAATCTTGATTTTAGGAGGAACCATCATGTCTTCAAGACTTTCCTAGAGCTTATCTCGTAGGATATTGTTGAAATATTTTCTAAAGTCCACAAAAAAACATAAGAGATTGGTTTTATTATTACGATATTCCTCTGTTATAATCCTAAGGGTGACAAGATGGGTGATGGTGGTGTGATGTCTCCTAAAACCATCTTTCCCTTTAGCTCTTTTACCCTGTTTCTCTAATTACCAAAAAACAGTAAAGAACTACTTGTTTCCATTCAAATTTTGTTTCTATTTGGAAGATGTTTTTGAGAAGCAGTTTTAAATAACCATAGTTTTTATTGACTAAAAGGCTAGGAAATTCTATATTGCAAAAATTATTTTTAAATTATGATTTATTGTGAGTGTATGTAGGATGTTACAAAAGAAAGTACTTTTTATCTTTAAGCATCTAGTATCACACAAAGATCAAAAATTCTTTCAAGTCATGATATTTTAAGAAATTTTCAAAACCTTATCTCACTATCGATTGTTAAAACTGAAGAATCAACTTTATTGATGAATTGGATAGCTCATAGGTGAGGAGCTCCACCCAGAGACTGCCTCTAAAAGAACACTCTACATAGAATCATCTTACAATAAACAATATATATAGTGTTCACACATCTAGTGTAGTTAGAACAACTACCTAAGAAGTAGGAACTAATTCCTAATCTAAGGCTCTAGTGAACCAAATCTCTCAAGATTTACATATTTCTAAATTATCTTCAAACCTCCTCCTTAATGGAGAAAAGGGTTCATAAGTATTCCTACCATTTCCATAAGCAATTAAAACTTGATTCTACCAAGAGGCTTAGTAAATATATCAGCTACATTATCACATGAATTACGGTATTCAACACATATTTCCTTTTACTGCGCCTTTTCCTTGACAAAATGAAATTGCGTATCTATGTGCTTGGTTCCTTTATGGAACACCAGATTATAAGAAGGTTTGATAGAACTTTGATTATCACATTTGATAACCGTGTATTCTGTTTGCTCTTCTCCTACATCTTGGAGAAGTCTTCGTAACCATACTGCTTCACACATGGCTTGATATTCTTCTTCTACCAAGGATAAGGCTACAATATGTTTCTTTTTACTGCACCATGAAATGACCCTAGATCCAATGTTGAAGGTGTATCCTGTAATGGTCTTCAATCATCAAAGTTTCGCACCCAGTCAAAGTCTGTAGATCCTGCCAGTATAACATCAAATGAATCAGAATATAAAATGCCAAAATCTAAGGTTCCTTGTAGATGCCTTAGCACTCCTTTCGCTGCAACCCAACGTTTTCATGAGGTTGAGACATATATTGGCTCAATACATTGACTGCATAAGCTAGATCAGTCCTAGTTATAGTCAAATAGATGAGACTCCCAACCAGCTTTCTGTACAACATTGTGTCTGTCTCTTTCGAACCATCATTAACCTGTAATTTGTTGTTTTGTTGTTGTGGTACAAATGTAGCCTTACACCAATCCATTTTAAAATTGTTGAAAAAACTCTTGGCATACTTACCTTGGGACAAGAAATTTTGGCCTAAATCACTCCAGACTTCTAAGCCCAAATAGTAATGCAGTTCTCCAAGGTCTTTCATTTCGAACATATGTGATAACTGATGCTTGATTTCTTCAATGAGTTTATTACATTTCCTGTCATAATCAGATCGTCTACATACAAATAAATCAATAGAATCTACTTGTCATCATCATACACAATATACAAGTTAGGATCGTTTTTGTTCTTGATATAACCAAGCTTAAGAAAGAACGAATCAATTTTGTCATACCAGGATCTGGGAGCATGTTTTAGTCCATATAAAGCCTTCTTTATTTTATAGACTAAATGCTCTTCCCATTTCTTGACAAATCCCTCTAGTACCATTAGATATACATCCTCTTTCATATCTCCATTTAAGAAAGAAGACTTTACATCTAGCTGGTGTATTTTCCAGTGGTGTTTAGCAGCTAATGCAATAATCATTCTAATTGTGTATAATTTAGCTACTGGGGCGAAGGATTCCTCGTAGTATATACCTTTATTTTGGGAATACCCCTTTGTGATTAGCCTAGCTTTATATTTATCTATAGATATGTCTTCTTTAAACTTTAATTTGTATATCCATCTACACCATATGGGTTGTTTGCCTTCAGGAAGCTGAACTATATCCCAGGTATTATTTTTAATGATCGATTCATATTCCTCCTGCATTGGTTCCCTCCATTCATTACTTTGACTAGCTTCGTTAAAATTATAAGGTTCAACGTGTTCAACATACAAGTAATGAGAGCATGATACCTGTAAATGGCTGGAAATTGTATCTTCCTGCTTGATCTTCTGAGTGGTGGAGTGGCTTCAAACCTGTTTTGATCTGCCACTTCTTGTTTTTCTTGTTGTTCTCATTGTTGCTGTTTTTGTTATTGTTGTTGCTGCTCACTGGGCCCTGTTTCATTAGCTTCTTCTAAATATAAAGGCTCATGCCATTCTTCATCACTACGAATAAGGTTCCCATCATCTACTTTTTCATGGAATACCACATCTCTACTTGCAAACACCTTATGAGTAGAAGGATTAAACAACTTATAAGCCTTAAACTCACTGCGGTATCCAACAAAAGTACACTTAATGGCTTTTGAATCTAACTTCTTCCTATCTTCTTTGAGGACATGAGCAAAAGCCTTACATCCAAAAACTCTAAGATGACTTAGTGTAGCCTTGAAGCCAAACAATGCTTAGAAAGGAGTTTTATAATCCAAACACTTAGTAGGAATCCTATTCTTAAGATACACTACAGTGTTTACAACTTCTGCCCAAAAACCATTGGTCAGATTCTTACCTTTCAACATGCTGCGAGCACACTCCACGAGGGTTATGTTTTTCCTTTCTGCAACCCCATTTTTCTAAGGAGTGTAAGGTGTTGTGAATTGTTGTTGTATTCCATGTTCTTTGCAATATTTGATGAAGTCACCCTTGTTGAATTCTCCACCTTGGTCTGACTGAAGAATTTTTATGAACTTTCCTGTTTGCTTCTCAATCATACTCTTGAATTGCTTGAAGTATTAAAAAGAATGACTTTTCTTCCTGAGGACATACACCTAAGTGAACCTTGTGCATTTATCAACAAAAATAAGAAAATAGTAGGCCCCTCCTAATTACCTTGTCTACATTGGCCCACATAGATTAGTGTGTACAAGTTCAAGTATATCCCTCTGCTTCCTATCAACAATAGCAGGAAATTCATCTTTATGTAATTTACCAAGGGCACATGCTTCATAGTCAACATGCATACTCTTCAAAATAGGAAGACAATTCACCATAACTTTTCTCTAAGTAAGTAGTAGGTCACTGAAGTTTATATGCCCAAATCTCTTATGCTAGAGATTCTATGCAAACATGGTTGATGTTGCCAACGATTGATGTCACGCACTTCTGACATCCAGTTTATACAATCCTACTACACTTACACATGTTGCAATGGACTTCATCCGATCCAGCATGTCTTTAATTACACAATGAGATTGAAAGAACTCTACCTTAAGATCATAATCTGTTATTCTAGATACAAAAGTCAGGTCCTTTTTTATCTCAAGTATATACATAACATCATGAATATGCCTAAAGTTTACATCAAGTAATATGACATGGACATCACCATATCCCTTGATTTCATACCGTGTATCATCTCCAAGGTAGAACTTTGTACCAATGTTGGATTCTCTGAAATTTTTAAACCATTGCCTCTTACCTATCATATGGGAGGAGGCTCCTGGGTCCACAACCCAGATTTCTGCTTCATCCTCCTTAATTGACAGCATAGAATCATATATGAATAATTTGATATTCGAATTCTAATCTGCATAACCCAAATGGCCTACATGCTTCTTGTGTCTCTTTTGACCTTCATCAAACTTGTTCTTCCAACAATGTTTAGCTCATCACCAAATTTACCACAATAAAAACATTTTGATCCTGAACCACTTCTGTTTGGAGACATACCTTGAGATGGAAGTGGATTTCTTTGTGGGGTTCCTCTGCTTTTATGTGCTACATTTGTCTTTCCTTTGAAGGGCTTCTTATTTGCCATTAGGGAAAGATCTAAACTCTGGGGTTTCAAGGTCATCTTCCTTTCCTCCTCCTACAGTAGGATTCCCATCAATTCTTCAAACTTGGGGACTTTTTCTCTCGCATTCAACATAGTTATGAATATCTGATAGTTGTCAATCATACCATTCATGGTAATCATGACCAAATCAGTGTTTGATACCATTTTGCCAATGTTACCAAGCTTAGTATTAAGCTCCTTGATACGAGAGATGAATGTTGCTACTGATTCATTCTCCTCCATTTTAATGGACAAAATATTTCTCTTTAGAAATAGTAGGTGATTTGTGTTCTTGTTCTCGTACAAGTATTTGAGAGTTGTCCAAATGTCTCGTGCAACTTTACAATCTTGAATGTGAGGAATAATGTAATCTTTCACAGACAATTTGAACAACACATTTTCCTTATTCTCCCTCTTTTCCTAGTCTTGGATTGTTACTATTGTTCCACTTGTAGCTAGGGTGGGCTTCAACTCATCACCGTTTGCAATCGTCCATGCGTTTTTCCCTCCAATAGGGTATGCAACTTAAATATCCATTTGGAGTAATGGGAACCGTCGAGCTTATTGCTCTCATTCAAGGAGGCCTCTGCCATATGATTGTTCATATTGACAGAAAAAATGACCTCTTGCAAACCAAATCTATCCCAAATCTGAAGATTCAATTTTAAAAGATTGTCCCAATTCAAAAACCTTCAATTACAAAAGAGCCCCCTTTTTAAAAAAAAAAGCCTCGTACGTTGGTTTTGTCCTCCAACACCACTGTATCCAATGCCACCATTTACTAGCCTTCGGTTTTGTGAGCATGCAAAAAGAATAGAACCTAAAGTGGCACGCAACCAACACACAATGGATGCAGGCTCCAACACCTCACACCACACTTCCATTGTGCCACAATGCAACTCTTCTTGTTTTGTGAGTAGGGCAGGAAATTTGAGTTCATGTCCTCTACTTGGAGCAGCACCCTAGGCCTCTACTAATCGAAAACACCCTTGGCCCTAAAATCCTCGGCCTCCACCGATCAACAACACACTTCTTCTTTGTGGGGTTCCTCTATCCAACACTACGCAACTCGCAGCATGCACTTGGAGCAACACGTAATAGCATGCACCTCCAGGTTTTTCCACCAGCTCTTCAACTGTGCCTATAGTTTTCCTTCACTCTTCTTCTGTAGGTATGTGTTGAACCTCAGAATTACCCTCTCCTTGACAGCTTTTCTCACCTCTTTCCCTTGCTTTTTCATAAGATTACAGATCCCAAATGATGATAAATGATAGTTTTTGTCTTAAGGAAGGCATTAAATGATTAACATGTTATATTTTTATGTTTTCTTTATTTCAATAATTTTTTGCAAATTAGCTACAAAATGCCACCTATTCTATAGCTAACTGTGTATTCTGTAGCTACTTCCATGGTTTGGAAGCTTCCAAGTGTCAAATGAATAACCCGACCACATGGGCATCTCTAGAATCATCTCCACATGGATTATATCCTATTCACTCAGCAAGATCGACAAGAAAGAAAGCTCAAGATCATAGTCAAAGATGGAGTCAAACATATGATACCCACAAGCAATAGGACTCTTCGTGTTCTCTTTCATGGTTAATCAATAAATCCTCTAAGCATTAACTCACACCAGCCACCTGTGTTAATGGTTTTTTTGCAAACATCTTGTTCGAATTTAAGTCACCTGTAGCTGATCAGACGTTTACGCAGATCTATTGTAATACGTATGAGCCACCTGTAGCTAGTTTTCCTCAAAGACAATTATGATTATTTCCTTTTAAATACTGGTTGTATAGAACCGAAGGGAGGTTTAGAGAATTTTATGTATTAAGTTCAGGCTTCCAACTCTGTATTTTGGGACTTCGTTCTTTTCTATAATATAAGTTGTGCATTGACCAATGATCGCTTAAGAGAGAATTTTCAATTAGTTAGCAGCTCCACCCAGTCAGTTGCAGAGGGCCCCTACACTGAAGGAGTTTTTCTTTCCATTCGTTTTCTGTTTAGTTTTAATTTCATTATTTTCTTTTAGTAATATTTCTAACTTAGGTTAATCTATTTTAGTTTTGATCAATAGCGTAATGTTAAAACTCAATTGTGCAGTCTTGTTGTTCCAACACATTTCATGAAAGGAAACAATTTTGTTTCTAAATAGATTAAGGTTGAAGTAATGAGAATGCACTATTTTCTAGCTTACTCACTTTTTTGTTATTTATTTTCTAGGACAGATTTGTCAATCCACTACATTAATGAATTTTTTTTATCACCATTTCAAGTTGATACTCATCCCAAACTAAATGGTTAAACATTCACTTCACACAATGGTTGAAATCAATCAGTTACCTTTTGCATGTTTCATTTAGTTCTCTAGATCATAAAGTACATAAAGTTGCTTGTATCCCATCTCAAGAAGGTTATCTTTCAAAATTGAAGCTTAGAGTAACTAGAAGTACTTCAGTTGATTTCATTCTCTGTATTTATTTCAACATGCATTACAACTTCACCCTTAATTTTAAGAATTAGATTCATGACTTAGGATTAATGACGAGATAGGACAAATGCTCTGTTTTTCCTTTCTTTAAATTAGATTTTGACTAGTTTCAGCTCTTGGTTCAACTTTAGGAAGTTTAGATTCAATTTCTCATAGTTCATATTGTATCATTAAGAATCAAAGAACCGAAACCCCCAAAACAATATAAAAATACAAAACAACGAAGTAAGAAGGGTTAACTAAGCACATGTAGTGCACTACACTTCATCAGCTTACAAACCTTGGTTGATAATTTATGCAAGCAATTTAGGACACTAAATTGACTAAACACTTTGGAGTTGTTGCCAGGGAAGTGTAAATTAGGTAACCTTATCTATTACATTAAAAAAAAATGATATGCATAGAGAAAGAGACTCTAGGGGTAGATTTATAGTTAGAGGTAGGATTTCCATTCCTACAACACCACCTACTCCACCAAGACTAAGAAGAGATACACCTCAATCTCAAGCTCATACTCCTAGCCATAGAACTCCTAAAGTACTAAGGTCAGAAATTCAATCAAGAGGATCTCCTACTTCATCTACTGAGGCATTCCTGGAGGAGGAAAATCTTGGAGCTCCAATAGAAGGTGTAGCCTTTTTCACCTCCATAGGGGAGCATATTTTAGTTGAAGAATTAAGAATACCTAGTGAGGGAGAAGAAGTAGAACCTCTCTCCCACATACCATTGATAGAGGAACCAGAGGAAGAGAAATTAACCTTGCAGGTTGAATCTTATACTGACTCTGAAGAAACTATAATGGCATAAGAAGGAGAGAATGGAGAATTTGCACTGCTTGGAGAAGGAAGAGGTAGAGGAAGAGGTAGAGGAAATAATGGAGAAGGTGGAGGAAATAATGGAGGAGGTAGAGGAAATAGGGAAATTGATAATTCCTTTAGATTCCCTATAGTTGATGAAGAAACAATTGCCACAATGAAAAATATTTCACCTTCTGTCCTCCCAAATTTCCATGGGTTAAAAATTGAAGATCCTAAAACATTTTTATCTGAATTTGAAGCCTTGTGTAGAACTTATGATTGTTTAGAAGATTCTCAAAAACTTAAGTTGTTTCCTTCAAAGTTGAAAGGAGTTTCTTTGAAGTGGTTCATGGGGTTGGTCACTCAGTCCATTAGAACATGGAATGACATGAAGAAAGTGTTTTTGGACAGGTATTTGGATTATTGTATGCCTACCAATCACAAGGATGAAGTGTTCAAAATGATACAAAGAGAGGATGAAAAATTAGAGGATTTAATTGAGAGATTCAACTATAACTTGAAAATAGCAAAAATGGATAACTTAGATGAAGATACCTTAAAATATCTTCTATTTAAATCCATTAGAGATGAGTGATAGATATCCTTAACATGATGGGAAGGGAGATATCTCTCAACTCCCATTAAGTGACATAGGAGAATTATGTCTTCATCTCTCAAGAGGAAATCCAAAACTGGGAAAGGTACAAGAGATCGTTCTCCTGTTAGAGTGAATTAATCTGCAGCTAGATCAGTAAGTAGGGCAGAAATTGGGAATATGCTTGATGAATTCAAAACAAATATTCTAGGGAGCCTTAGTGAGAAAATATACACACTTAAGTTACAAAACAAGCAGAAAACTGAGGCTGATGCTTTAGCTATTTTCTGTCCCAAATGCAAAAAAACCACACTTTAAGAGAATTCCCTTTGGATGCAAAAATAATAGATACTTGTGATTTGTTTAGAAAACCATGATACCAAGGGTTGTCCTTGAATTCCTGATCTTGAGGTTGTTTTTCAAGAAGAAACAATTCAAAATTCAGCAGAATCTCTTTGCTTTGTCTTTAGAAAACCTTGGCAAGGGCCACAAAATCAGGGATTTAACAATCAAATATATCTTCAGCCCCCACCAAATTTGAATTCTTGGCAACAAACTTGGCCTCAACCTCAACCTCAATCTCAATCTCAATCTCATCCTTGGGCTCAAGGAATGCAAAATCCTTATGTAAGACTTTCTCAATATTATCAATATCCTCCATCATATCAGAATTATCCTCCCCCATAGATTCCACAACAAAAGTAGCAGCCACAACTTCAAAATTAGAACCCTCAGCTTTCACTACCATTCCCACAACAAAACTAGAAATCTCAACTTCAAAATCAAAATCCTCAACTCTTACTACCATTTCAGCGGAGACCAAATCAACTACCTACCCAACCATTACCAAACCCCAACAATAAAAATCCTCAGAATACTTACATGGTGGAAGGAGAACAATTTCCAACTTACTAGATCACTCCTCTAGATCTTAATGATGTTCAACTAAGATCCGGTAGGATATTAGAAAAGGAAAAGCCTTCTATAGTTATTCAGGAACAAAACCATTCTGAGGAAGATTATCTATAACCCAATAAAAGTTATGAAATAACATCTCTCCAAAACCAAAATACTGAAAATGAAAAACAAAAATAACTAATGAACTCAACTCCTATCATTGAGCACTCAATATCTACTTCTGCACCTCCTTTTCCTGAAATATTACAAGTTGATAGAGGGGTAGAAAAGCAGATTATGTTGCCTAATTATGATTTTCTAGATGAATTGAAAAATGTCTATATTAAAATCCCTTTGTTACAAGCCATTAAGGAGATTCCAATTCTAGCTAAAACAATAAAGGAGTTGAGCATAAAGAAACCAGGAAGAAAAATGAAAGAAACAAAAGGAATCCACCTGGTAGGAAAAATAGAAGACATAATGATGGGAAAAATTGCCATACAAAAATATGTAGATCGAGGAAGTCCAATTGTGAAAACACATATCAATGGAGTTGAAATTCTAAATACATTGATTGATTTAAGAGCAGAAATAAACATTATGAACAAACAAACCATGGAACATCTCAAGCTTCCTAATCTTCTTTACACACCTACATTACTGCAATTAGCAGATAGATATGTAATCAAACCAGATGGTGTGTTAGAAGATATTTCAGTGTCCTTAGATTCTTGGGAATACCCTATTGATTTTATGATCTTGACCCCCAAGAACACTCTAGGAGGACATCCACTTATGTTAGGAACACCTTGGTTGGCCACAGCTAATGCATTCATTAGCTGTAGATCTGGTGACATGTATATTTTTTATGGGAATTCAACTAAGAAATTCACTCTGTATCCTCCAACAAGAACAATCACAGAAATAGATGACAATTAATAGATTGATGATGAAAATGACATTTAGCCTCTCTTTACTATTTCAAACATTAGTGAAGATACTCAAACCTTGAATACAATGGAAAATTTTGAATCATCTCCAGAATATGAGCATGATCAATTCCAAGAAAAATCCAATATTGAATATTTGTCATCTAGGCAGATGTCTCTTTATTCTATGGAAGAATTTGGTAGCTCTATAATTGAAATCTTTCCAGGGAGAACATTGAACATAAACAATAACTTGGAGAAATTACAACAGGAAAAGCTAATCAAAACATTACAACAACATTCTGTTGCATATGCATGAGAATATACTGACATGAAAGGAATTAGTCCTAAGACTTGTATACATCACATCTACATTGAGGAAAATTGTAAACCTATCAAACAACCTCAAAGAAGGATGAATCCAAATCTTAGGGAAATTGTGAAACAAGAGCTACAAAAACTGTTGAATGTAAACTTCATTTACCCAATTTCAGATAGCCAATGGGTTTCCCCTCTAGTTATTGTGCCTAAAAAGAATGGTAAATGGAAGGTATGCAATTATTATCGAGAATTGAATAAAGCTACCCTTAAAGACCATTTTCCTTTGCCCTTTATAGATCAAGTGTTAGATACATTAGTAGGTAAGAAGTATTTCTCATTCTTGAATGGTTTTAGTGGTTATAATCAAATTCAGGTGGCACTTGAAGATCAAGATAAAACCACATTTACTTGTCCATGGGGAACCTATCCCTACCAAGTACTTCCTTTTGGATAATGTAATGCACCTGCAACTTTCCAAAGAGCAGTACTAGGAATTTTTCCTGATCTAATACATGACTGTGTAGAGGTATATATGGATGACTTTACAGTCTATGGGAATACATTTGAAAAAGCTTTAGAAAATTTGGAAAAAGTTCTTAAAAGATGTAAGGAAGCAAACCTTTCACTAAGCCATGAAAAATGTTTTATGATGTTTACAGAAGAGATTGTTTTAGGACATCACATTTCATGAGATGGAATTAAAGTTAATAAATCTAAAGTTGAAGTCATCTCTAAATTATCAATTCCAAATTGTCAAAAGGATGTTAGAAGTTTTCTAGGATTTACAGGATGCTATAGAATATTTATAGAAATTTTCACTAAAATAACATCCCCACTCTTCAAATTACTCACCAAGGATTGTGAATTCAATTGGAATATTGATTTCCAGTTAGCATTTGGGACTTTAAAAGCAAAAATTTCTGAAGCACCCATCTTGAGAGGTCCAAATTGGAAACTACATTTTCACATTTCAATAGATGCTTCAGATACAGCTATGGGAGCTGTATTAGAACAAAATGATTTGATTCCCTATGCCATCTACTATACAAGTAATAATTTGACTCCCACCAGGTTAAATTATACTGTAACTGAAAATGAATTTTTAGTTGTTGTTCATGCTATCAATAATTTCAGACATTATATAATAGGCTATGAAACCTTTATTCATACAGACCACTCTGCAATTAGATACTTAATGAATAAACCTATTACTAATGGCAGAGTTAGAAGATGGATATTACTCTTGCAATAATTCAATATTACTGTGCTAGATAGACCTAGAAAAAAAACACAGTTGCTAATTTCTTGTCTAGAATTCAAAATATCAAAGATGACACTCTGATTGAAGAACGTGTCTTGATGAATATCTTTTTGCAGTGACTACTCAGACCCCTTGGTTTGCAGATATTGCCAATTACTTAGTCACAGGGAAATTGCCTTCACATTTGTTTCCTAGAGAGAAAAGAAAAATCATTCAAGTAAGTGCACGATACTCATGGATCACTAATGAATTGTATAAAATAGGTCTAGATCTCATGATTAGAAGATGTGCTAGGAAAGATGAAATGCCTGAGATTCTTAAGGCATGTCATGATGAACTGCGTGGTGGAAACTTTGCTGACAAGAGGACAACCTATAAAATCCTTTCTTTAGTATATTATTGGCCATCCATCTTCAAAGATGCCGAAGAATATGTCAAGAGGTGTGATAGCTACCAAAGGGTAGGAAAACCTACTTCTTCAAATGAAATGGCACTACAAATTCAGGTACTCATTCAACCTTTTGAAAAATGGGCCTTGGATTTTGTTGGACCAACTAATCCCCCATCTAAGCAAAATAAGTATATATTGGTGTTTACTGATTATGTCACTAAATGGGTAGAGGCTAAAGCATTGCCTTTTACTAATGAGAAATCTGTAGTTAATTTTATTTTTGAGGACATCTTCACTCGTTTTGGTGTTCCAAGAGAAATTGTGACAGATTAGGGATCTCAATTTACATCTAAAATGGTGAAGAGTCTCGTGGAAGATTAAAAGATCAAACATAGGAAATCTACCCCCTACCATCCACAAGAAAATGGTCAAGTTGAATCTACAAATAAGGTGATTTAAGGAATTCTCACTAAGACTGTGCATCTACATAGAAGAGATTGGGCAGAAAGGCTTCCTAAAGCCTTATGGGCTTATAGAACTACATGGAGGAACACAATGGGACATACAACCTATAAACTAGTTTATGGGAAACAAGTCTTGTTCCCTATAGAGTTTCAAATCAAAACCTTCAAGATGGTAGTCCAATTGGGACTGGATTTATCAGAGGCACAGAAACATAGATTAGAGCAACTCAATGAGCTTGATGAAATCAGGCAAGATGCAGTTCAAAGAACCAGTATAGTCCAATAGCAAAGGGCTAAATGGCATGATAAATATATCAAGGAGAAGAAGTTTCAAGTAGGAGAATGGATACTTTTGTTCGATTCAAAATTCAAAGATTTTCAAGGGAAATTTCAGACTCATTGGCTTGGGCCATATGAGATTGAATAAGTATTTAATAACGGAACAGTAAGGATAAGGACAATAGATGACATGAAAATACCTCTTCTTGTGAATGGTCATCGGTTGAAGATATATCAGAAGCCAACTTCAAGAGAGGAGTTCATTAATATTTTCTAGAATAACTCTGAAATGAAGCTAGTGAAGAAGAATTCTTCTTCTCCACTAACATAGCCTTTATTTTTCCTATATATATATATCTTAAAAATAAAAAAAATAAAAAATAAAAATAAAAAATTGTACAAGTTTCAAAACCAATCATTGATTGGCATACTTATACAGAAAATACAGGGTGAAAATCAGAGATTTCTGACATCCTATATTTTCCATTTCCTTTCTATAATAAGTAGTGACAAAAAGCTACATTCATTTGTAGTTCAGAGTCTACAAATTCATAGTCTCATTCCATCTCACTGTCATAACCCATTTCCATTTCATTTTTACACTCATATTCCATGGCCATACTTCACTTTTCCTTCTTTTCACATTCTGCAGCTGATTCCATTTTGCAACTAATTTGATTCTGCAGCTACAACTTACTTATCAGCTCTGGCACAATTGTATAACTCACAAATAAATCATGAATGTAGGAAATTGAAGAATCTAGTTTTGGAGACCAAACATGCTAAAAGGTACCTACGGATCAACACCAAAAGAGTTATCAAGCAGAAAGGTTAAGTTCTAAAGGTAAAATGCAAAATTTATTTCAAACAGCAAGTTAAAAACATAAGGCATGTATAATATGGATAATCGTATGTCTCCTTAATGAGTCATCATTTGATTTGACTGCCATTTCATCATACCACATCTCTGCCACATCTTCCATACTCAATACCAAACAGTCAATAATAACTTCATCATACCACATCTCCGCTACACTCTCCATACTCTATACCTAAATGGTCCCTAATAACTCCATTTGTTAACGGTCATGACTACGATGTGACAAACTTGTCCATGTCTCTCTAAACCCTCACCATCTACTTATTCCACACAAACACGTACTTCTTTTTCACCGTACTCGCAATCAGTCCATTTCATAGACCAGGATAGTAATTCTGAAGGTTAAGAAATTTTGCAAAATAGAAGCCATGGGACTCATTGTCAGGACAGAGCAAGTAGGAGCAAAATATATGGAAGGATACCCACAACTCAAGGAAATATTGCAGAAGGCTGGATGGCTCAACTTCATCAAAAAATTTGATGGTTTTCACAAAGAGACCACAAAAGCTTTTGTTAGATCATTTGATGGTACAACAGTAAAAATTGGAGACATTAAGTTTGCAGTAACAGAATCCTTCATAATAGAGGCTACAAAACTACCAAAACATGGTGAAAGATGGTTCAAAAACAAAGAATTCCACAGTGAATCATGGAAATTAATCCTCATGAACTTAGGTATGGATGTCTCTACATTTAGAAAAGGAATTCCTATTTTAGCACTTAAAAGTAAATGGAGAAGCATGCTTTTGATATTACAAAATTTGTGAGGTGAGATTCAGGTGCATGTATGTATACCATATACATTTATTGTTGAACTTTATAGAAAATGTAGAAATCAATATTCCTTTCTTCCTGCTAAACAATTTAAGAAGGATGGCTTCAAATGTACAGAAGAAAATAGCATTCATAAACACAACCATGTACCATCATGGGTTGGTAAAGATGCTGGTTGAGTTTCATTTGAAAAGAATATGAGATACTTGGGAAAATTTCCTGATAAGAAACTATTTCCAAGGGGCACCAGAGTCACCTGAAGAAGGTAGTGTTAGAAGAAGAGAAAGAAGACTAGTATAACCATTCAAAGAAAATCTGAGTCCTCAATGCAGAAAAATGATGAAGAGCTAGTCTCTGAAAAATTGACAGAGATCAGGAAGCAAATCAAGAAAAAAGGGAAGATGAAAAAGAAAGCTGGTGAAACTACTGGAAACAAACCTGAATATTCATTAAAAAAATAAGATGAAAAATTAATCTCTGAAGAATTGACAAAGATTAGGAAACAAATAAAGAGAAAAGAAAAGATAAGAAACGAGAAAAGGTATAAAGGAGGAGAACGTAAGTCATCTACAACTTAGAAGGAGCTCTAGACTCCAAGGTATGGTAAAGAAGATATCATCAAAGGGGACGAAGTTCATAAATTTTGAAGAAGAAACCCCAGTACTATCTCCTAATAATGTTCCATCTGCACATAGTCCTCAAAATTCTCTTGAATATTATTTCGAAGGCAACCCCAACAAAAGATCTCCAAGCATAGACCCAGTGCAGCAACAAATATATGACTATATAGAATCACAAGAAAATAAAAGTGCCTCAATGGATCCAGAATCCTTTGTCAATCCACAAGAACCTCTAATTGATTCTCAAACAGGAAATCCATGAGTTATAGATATTGAACAAACATATGAAGAAATAAAATGAAACCTTGAGGGAACAAAGTAAATTGGACAAGGATATTCATGATAATACAATTCTGCATCTAGGGTTGTGTTATAAGAAGAATAGGAAGTTGATAAATACAGGCTTCTTATGAAGAAACCCAAAATGGCAGTCACTTCAAAGAAGAGCAAAAGAAGAAAATTTGATGTACTAGCAGAAGTGTCTGAGCAAATGCAATAGGAAAGAAGAACTCACATTTTAGGCAAATTGAATGAGGACATGCAATTATTTTGCAGTGGGGGTATTTTGAACCTCAGAATTACCCTCTCCTTGACAACTTTTCTCACCTCTTTCCCTTGCTTTTTCATAAGATTACAGATCCCAATCGATGATAAATAATAGGTTTTCTCTTAAGGAAGGCATTAAATGATTGACACATTATATTTTTATGTTTTTGCTATTTGAATAAATTTTTACAAATTAGCTACAGAACGCAACCTATTCTACAGCTAACTGTGTATTTCGTAGCTACTTCCATGGTCTGGCAGGTTCTAGGTGTCAAATGAAGAATGTGGCCACATGGGCATCTCTAGAATTGTCTCCACATGGATTCTATCCTATTCACTCAGCCCAAATCGAAAATAAAGCAAGCTCAAGATCATAGTCAAAGGTGGAGTCAAACATATGATACCCAGAAGCAATATGACTCTTCATCTGCTCTTTTGTGGTTAATTAATAAATCTAACAGTTCAGCTGCAAGCATTAACTCAAATCAGCCACCTATGTTAACGGCTATGTTGCAAACATCTTGCTCAAATTTAAGTCACTTGTAGCTGATCAGACATTTACATATTTCTGTTGTAATATGTATGAGCCACCTATAGCTAGTTTTCCTCAAAGACAGTTATGATTATTTCCTTTTAAATACTAGTTGTACAGAACCGAGGGGAGGTTCGGAGAATTTTATATATTAAGTTCAGACTTCCAGCTCCATATTTTGGGACTTCATTCTTTTCTATAATATAAGTCGTGTCTTGACCAATGATCATTTAAGAGAGCATTTTCAATTAGTTAGTAGCTCCACCTAGTCAGTTGCAGAGGGCCCCTACACCGAAGGAGGTTTTCTTTCCATTCGCTTTCTGTTTAGTTTTAATTTCATTATTTTCTTTTAGTAGTATTTCTAACTTAGGTTGATTTATTTTAGTTTTGATAAATAGAATAATGTTAAAACTCAATTGTGCAGTCTTGTTCTTCCAACACATTTCATGAAAGGAGATGATTTTGTTTCTAAACAAAGTAAGGTCGAAGTAATGAGAATGCACTATTATCTAGCTTACTCATTGTTTTGTTATTTCTTTTCTAGGACAGATTTGTCAATCCACTATGTTAATGAATGCTTTTGATCACCATTTTAATTTAATACTCATCCTAAACTAAATGGTTAAACATTCACTTCACACAATGGTTGAAATCAATCAGTTACCTTTTGCATGTTTTATTTAGGTCTCTAGATCATAAAGTACAAAAAGTTGCTTGTATCCCATATAAAGAAGGTTATCTTTCAAAATTGAAGGTTAGAGTAACTAGAAGTACTTCAGTTGATTTCATTCCCTGTATTTATTTCAACATGCATTAAAACTTCACCCTTAATTTTAAGAATTAGATTCATGACTTGGGAATAATGACGAGATAGGATAGATGCTCTGTTTTTCCTTTCTTTAAATTAGATTTTTACTAGTTTCAGCTCTTGGTTCACCTTTAGGAAGTTTATATTTAGTTTCTCATAGTTTGTATTGTACATCATTAGGAAACAAAGAACATAAACCCAAAAAACAATATAAAAATACAAAACAACAAAGTAAGAAGGGTTAACTAAGCACATATTGTGCACTACACTTCATCATCTTACAAACCTTGGTTGATAATTTATGCAAGCAATTTAGGACACTAAATTGACTAAACAGTGAGATACTCCCACAAGTCTCCACATGTCTCGGTCTCCGAGCAGCCTTCAACCTTCATCAATATGCCCTCACGCAACTCTTGCCACGACATTTCTCTAGCCTCCATATAGTGTTTTCTCAACAGTCTGGTTATCTCAACTATTCCACTACAGCGATCAAGGTTCATATGCAGACTCATCTCGGATCATAACAAAGCCATATGTTGACAGCCACTCGAGTTTGATTTAAACGCATGGCCTGATCTGGGCTCATCTTCCGCTACGTGATGTTGATTACATGGGCCACTCCTCCGTAATCCACAACACAATGCTCGACCCGCACCTCACTCCTCCAGCTCAGCCTCCTTATGTGAGCAGTTTACCCATGGCGACTCTCCACAGGTCGCAAAATCACATTTTATAGACTATCACGATATTTGCTCACAGATCTGCAATATTGGGGAGTGATGGACCAAATCAATGTAAGGAAAATAGAAATCATCGCTTATTTACCCTTCAAATTCACGATGGGCATCACTCTTTTCCTTTAGAAAGAATGATGATCACTGTGAATTAAATTAAAAAAAATGTGTTGCTTCTCCGCCTTCTCACCATGCCATCTTTCTTCACACTAGCTGCTCACTCAGGGATTCACAGGCCTTCTCAAACCTGATTCTCTGATACCATGTTAAAAAATTGAAGAATCAACTTTATTGATGAATTAGACAGCTCACAAGTGAGGAGCTCCATGCGGAGACTACCTCTAGCAGAATGCTCTACATAGAATCATCTTACAATAAAAAAAATATAGTGTTCACCTATTTAGGGAAGTGTTGACGGTGCTATACCTGCCAAAATGTCAAGGGGGTCTCCCCATAAGAAGCCCTAATTAGACCACAGATTTTTTGGTGTAGGAGTCCCAGCAGTGGGTCATAAGGTAATGCCTTGACTGCGATGTCGCACAGAGGCAAGTAAGATAACTATGTTAGTAGCATGGGTGTGACCAATATAGTGAGTCAAGGAAGATGCATGAAAATTGCTAACACAAAGGGGGTGAGATGAATGCGCCCCTTGACGACCTGTATCAGTAATAAGTTGGGAAGGGGGCACATGAGCAAAGATGCATCACAAACTAGAAAGCAGAACAGTCGACAATCCAATGTGATGGTTAAACGAACAACACATTTGTAACAAGATTCTTATAATTGCATATGAATCAGTTCATACAAAAATACATAAGTTAAATAACATATCTCATTAAGGCAACCAGAACAGTCTGCTAGGGCCTAAATCTACCTTAGGTTGAGAAAGGCAGGTCTAGGGTAACATCAAACCATGCTTAACCTGGTAGCTAGCCCTACTAGGTCGAGAGAGGGCTCTCTCCTTGTCAATCTCAGGAAATTACATCAAATGAAGCTTGAGATGACTGATGTAAAAACTAATTTTAGGCTAGGTATATGCTCAGAGGAATTTGATTGAATTTTATGTTGGTTTGCTAGCTCAAATGTGAAAGGCAGATTTGGGTCTGGGGAATGGACTCAGTTTTCTAGAGATCTCTGTGGGGCGAGGTAGGAAAATGCTTTAGTACTTTAAATTGAATGAGATGGAGAGTCTTAAGACTAGTGAGGAGTTAGAGAGGGCATGAGAGTCTCAGGAGTCCTCTTCAAATAGTTGAAAACATAAAAAATTAAACAAACCCTAGGTAGAGCACTGCAACATCAATGGTTTCTACCTTTATCCTTGATTCATTTAGTTCAGCTGAAAAGAGAGAGATAATGGCATACATAAACACATGAAAACTTGAATTACAGAGGAAGAAACAATACCAAATCAACTTGCCACAAGAATCCCACAAAAGGATACAAACCCTAGTCTATTCTTTTTCCAAACTACAGAGATAAATGTACAATGTTGCTCAAAGCTTTCACAAGAGTCCAACCTTGACAAATGACTAAAAACGTACTAGATATAGGAAACAAACAACTCATGCTAGGCTTTAGGGGTCGAATTCATGATTTTAGGAGCTGTTTCAACAAGATCTAAACTAAGGACTGAAAAGTAGGCAGTGGAACAGCTTGCCTCTAAAATCTAGGAAACTGATTCATTCAGTTCAAAACTACCTTTCCATGATGTATCTACCTCCATGAGTGAATTTTCAATATTTTTACATCAAAATCCATCAAGTTACATAAATCTACATCATGAGTTTGACCATGAGAGAGAGAAAAAGTCAAACTGGGAAAAACTAGGGAAAAAATAGAGTTTTTGGCAAAAATAGCAATTTTTCATCCTGTGCGCCACGCCATTGTCCCTATGCATAGCACATTTTTACAACTGATTTTGGAGGCCTTCCCATGCACCACATTTACTCCAAGTGGGCTTGTTTGAAAGGTATGTCTATCTACTTTCCAGAACAAGTGACATTTCTGAATTTTGTGTCCATTTGCCTCTCCAAAAGTGAGTTTTCCCAACACTGCTTCCTGTGTGGCCAAAAAAAGGTAGAAAGGGCATTTGTGAGGTGTTTTTGACCCTTTTGGAAGCTCAAAACTTGACAAAATTCTCTAGTAATTTATGGGTATTCATAATTTTGCATGAGGAATCCAAAAATGTAGAGTTTTCCTCCAGAGGAGGTCCCTAGCAAAAGTGAGCACCGGGTGGCGCTACGTACTAGGCAGAAAATCCTTTTTTTCCCTTCAAACATTCAAAATTGACAAAAAGTGTGCCAAATCTCTTGAAATTTGGACTAAGTGACCTGCATCAAGTACTATGTTGGACTAAGGAAGCCTCAGCCAATATTTTGAGTCTATCTTTGTCATTCTTCCTCCTCAAAGTTTTCCTTAACTTGGCTTTTAAACTGCTTATTCTCACTTTGCAAATCTTGTTTCTTGCCAAATAATGATAGGCCATGTGCCTCAACATATTTTTATCTTTTTTGGCCTTCTCCAGTAGCTTCTCCAAGTGCATATTTGTCCTCTCTAGCCAAGACTCCCGATCAGCTTCAATCTCTTGCTCTAGTGGTGTCAATTTGATTTTCCTCCTCTTGGCTACTTGCCGGTTTTCCAACTCCATGATCATCCGCCGATCCTCCAGCTACTTGTTCCTTTGCTCAAGGTAGTTTATAATCCACTTAGCTCTTTCCAGGTTAAGAACTAAGGCATGAATGTCAACTTATTGTTCCTGGATGATCTCTTTGAGTTTTAAGCTTTAGGAGCCCAAATCAGTGTCCTCATCCTGAATGAGGATGAAATCTCTCTCTTGAACTTTAGAAGGCCCTTCCTCATGAACTGGTTGTTTACCTTTGTCTTGCACCTACTTTGATATTGAAGGAAATGAAACCCCTTCCACCCTGGGTGGAGATAGTACTCATTTTTTTGCTGCAAATAGCCTCCTTGTCCCCTTTTGATAAGTGATGAATACTGGCACACTGGTTGTTTGAGTCTCATGCACTTCTTGCTGATGTGAAGGCCCTCCTACCTCATGAAAAGATGATGGGGTCACTTGAGGACTTGTGAAAACCTCATGTGAAATGAACTCAGCCCATGAAACATTCAGCAAACTCAGCTGATGCAAAACCACAATCTTGATCAATGCAAAGTGATAAATGTTGTTGTATTGTTGATGAGGAGGCTTTCTTTTCACTAATGTGGTCATTTTCTCAATGTTTTGGCACATGATATAGGGGAGGTTCATCATCCTCACCCTAGTGAAATGCATCAATAATCTAATATGGTAGGTGTACAAGCGAGAAAATCTCCCTTCACAGTTGAAGTATTTGATAATTAGCTTCATGAGTGGAGCATATGTGTCCTATAGGTATCTGAAAGGGAAAACTCTACTGATCTGCTTCTGATAGCCAGCCTTGATATAAGGCTCATAATGTTCTTTGTCCACTAGCTATCCCTTGTTCCACTGTTCTCCCACATTCGGAATACCTGTTGCTTCAGCTATAGTTTCAGGTGTCAAAGTGAATGTAACACCTGCCAAATTGACCTGGCCATTGTGAAGATGGAGAACAAATAATCTAGCAAGCTCATGGTGGTATTTGACTCTTTCCACCATCTTACAAAAATGGTAGCAAGACTGATGTTTGAAACAAGCTACTGCAAGAGGGTAAGCCAATAGCTCTGTAAGTGTAGTGGGCTCCTCCCGGATGTGTTTTCCTCCCTTGTGAAGTTTTCTTGGTGCATGAATTTCTTGGGAGGAATCACTTACTGTTTCCTCATCCCTTTCATAAGGTGAATCTGTCTCCATATTTTCCACTGTTTGCTTTGAAGCGATGAGTATGAAGAGATTTTAAATCAAGAATAGGTGTTTGCTATTTGATGAATGGAATTGATGAGGGGGACAGTGAATGAGGGATTTTTGATGCTGGATATAATGGGTTTAGGGAGTGATAGGGTTTGGGGATGCCAATTAGGGTTTAGGAGTTGTTATAGCTCCAAATCTCACTCTTATGGTTTGTGATGCTGCACTTATGGCCTAGGGCAACCCCTCCTTCCAGACCTGGTCCAAAAATTTAAAAAACAGTGTTTTATTACCTGCTGGATCACCTGTTAGTGCCCGTGGCCCAACTGTTCCCAACCAACTCCTAACTAAAAAACTACTTTGGAGAGGGTATAAAAAGACATCAAAGGGAAGGCCAAGGGGAGAGAGAAAGGAGAGCAAGATTATTATGCTGAGATTTTTCCCTTAGACCAGGTCTGAAGTCCTTGGTGCATTCTGCACTTCCCCCATCTTGCATAGGAAACCCTTGTTTCCATGTGTATTGGTGATCATTCATCCTTGACATCATCATTGAGTAAGACTTGGAAGGAGCTCTTATTGGAGGCTGGAGGCTGGAACGAATCCGGGAGGAAGCTTGCTTGGAGCCTGCTGAAGGTGTTCAGGTGATATCTTTCCGATATATGTACTTTATTTGCCTTTATATATAAAGAAACACGTCTTTGTTCCCGAATAATCTTTCTTTATGCTTATGAGATTCTTGTGTTGAATTCTTATGAAAGTGGTTACTTAAAGATTTTTTATAACTAACTTTATAGCATAAAGATGATTTATACATAAACTTCTATACATGTACTGTTGTGTTCTTTGATTTGTTTGTCTTGCAGGTCAAAGAAAGAAGAAGGGAACTCCAAGAAGGGTTTGCACCCTAACGGTCTTCTCGAACGTAGGACCTTAGGTATGTACCCTAAACATTAGAATTTGCTTAAAAGTAAAAAAGATGGCTGTGTGTGTGTGTTTCTTTGTGTAAGCAATTTTCAGTCTGGTAGAGTCTTAGCCCAAAGGACCCTAGGGGTACTTTCCCTTCAACCAGAATTGGCGACTCCGCTGGGGACAACACTCTTGTTGTTCCTAGTTTGGGTAGTCCTCAAGCCAATCAAGGCTCAGTCCCTCTGTTTGTTGGTTCTGACTGTCTGATATTTTCTTGAACTCCAAGCTTTTCCAGTTTTTCAGTTTGTGTTTTTTTATTTTTCTTGAAAGACCTCAGATACGCTCTTTTTCTGGATTACAGAAGCGTATATATGCAAGTTGCACTAAGTTAACCCGCGTATACGCAGGTTTCCTTAGTTACAGTCGCGTATACACGCATTCTGCAAATAATTGCAGGCGCGTATATCACATAATTTTCAAGATTTGTAAATTTTCTGTTGGCTGAATGTTTGTCTGGTAGTTTGAGTCAGTTTTAAGCAGTTATTTTCCAGTAACAGTTCTCTGTTTGACAGGGGGCATCTTGTTCTGAACTCTCTCTAGTTATAAGGAGTGCTAGTCTTGTTTTTCGTTGATTGCAAGCGTCATTGATTTTTGACACACAAGATTTCTGTTTAAGAATCTTGATTGCTCTGTTTCCGCAGAGTGGGAAGATTGTCTTCAATCTTTGTGTCCATTTTGTTTTCGTGACATTTGTGTTTGCTTAACGAAATCATTTTTATGACCATTTGCTCCTTCGTTTCGGGAAAGTTGTTTGTTACCATTTTCTTGAAACTTGTCTTTTGATTTCTTGGACTTTCATTGCTGCTTTTGATTGTCAAAAGCGATTTCGAACACATTTTATTTTTGTTGAGTTCTCATCATTTGAAAGGTGTCAATTCACAAAAGTGTTTGGTTGTTTGTTTATCAATCATTGGTGTCAGTATTTTTGAGAGTTTTCCTTTGAAAAAGACTTTTTGGTTTGATTGAAAGAAAATCTTTTGAAAGTTTTGAGTTTCGCTTTCTTAAACTTGCTTTTCATTTGATTTCCTTTTTAGCGAAGTGAAAGTGCTTTGTTTTTATCTTAAAACTTGTTTTTATTGTTTGGACGAAATGATTGGTAACACATCATCTTCTATCTAAGCATTTTAGTGGCAAGACAAAATTTGGTAAAGCAGCAACTTTCCTTCTTTGTTTGCAGAGTAGTCTTAAAATCTTGCATTCACATATAGTTCTTGCATTAGCATAGCTTTGCATCCTCTTTTAGGCATGCATAGTTTTGTTAGCTTTTGTGAGTGTGGAGTTTGAAAAGAAAGCAAAAAACTTTGTTTAATTTGAAGTACATCTGAACCTCATAGAAATTGCTCTTCATCGAAACGAAAAAGTGCATGTGCATGTAGTTAGGATGGTTTCTTTTTGCGTCCTAAAAACACCACAAGTTTCAATTTCGTTACCTTTGACTTAAAGAACAGCCTAATAAAATCAAGCGCTTAATTAAAATCCACTAGAACTTTTTTTTTTAGTTATTACACCAACAAGTTTAGGATTTTAGGGTCTTGGATTAGGCGAGTGGAGAGTTAACTCTCCAAGGCCACATAAAACGTCAAACATAAGAGTCTGATTAAAGAGAGTAAATCCAATAGCGTTAGGAAGACCAGGAAAGCTCCGGATCTGGGAGTTAAGCACGAGGGTCTGTGAAGACAGGGAAGAGAGATACCCCCTCTCCTACTTGTCCGAACTCACCTCACGACTGTTCCGCCTGGCTTCTATGACGAGTTGGTACCCATAGTTGCCTCTCCTAGGGATCTGCATAGGTGGCTGCGGAGGGGAATCCCGTGGCACCTGAGGTCGACGTTGTATCACTCTCGACAGTACTTCTGGAGGGCACCCTTGCGAAGCTTGGGGGCTTGCACCGGCGCAGGCTGTTGTTAGGAGGTCAGCGTAACTTCCTCTGTTACCTTCGCTGATAGGACTGGGCCGTCATTATCCCAGACTATCTTCGGAAGGCCCCTGACTCCGCTTTCTTGTATTTTGGTGTCCGGTCCTCAACACCCGGAGCGGAAATACTTGAAAGTTGTTTGACTGGCTGTTTCTTTAGGGATTTTATAGTGTGTGCTCTTTGCTCCTTGTATATAGTTGGCTTTAGGTATTTTTGTCTAGTCACCTTTGGACTTTGTAGTCTGAGTGACTGGCTTGCCACTCTACCGATCTTGAAAGGCTTTTGGTTGTTCTTTCAGAAGTTGTGGAGTTGCCTCCTCAAGGGAAAAGGTTTTGATTGCTTATCCATATTCTTTGAAGAGTTATTTCTATATTCCCGCAAGGGAAAGGGTCTTTGGATTACTTAGATATGGCTAATATTCCTGTGGAAACCAACCAAGGTACCCTTCCAAAAGGGGATCCTTGTGCTTTTCCTTTCTTTGGAAACGTTGGTACTCCCTTGATGGCCACTTTGAATATTCCTGGGTTGAATGTTGGACTACCCATTTGGCTGTGGTCCACTCCGAATATTCCAAATGCTCTTGAAGCTTCTCAGATAAATGCTTTATTTCAGGGGCATCACATGGGTGCTAATTGTTCATCTTCTTTCAAAGAGAAATCTGGGATTCCTTCTTCGCCTCCTTCTTGTAACAAGAAATCTAAAAAGAGGAGAAAGAGGAAGTCAAAGAAGAAGAATAATTCTATCCTTTCATCTTCAACCTCTGCGAGTCATGTTGGAGATGAGTCTTCAGCCGCTGCAAGTCATGCTGGGGGCACAAGTCTAGTCACTGCAAGTCATACTAGCACTTCATCTTCAACCTCTACGAGTCATGTTGGAGATGAGTCTTCAGCCGCTGCGAGTCATGCTGGGGGCATGAGTCTAGTCAATGCGAGTCATACTAGCAAAGAGTCACCGACCTCTGCAAGTCATGTTCAGGACTCTCCGCAAACCACTGCTAGTCATGTTGGCGGAATGGAGGTTGATAAGAAACCTGGACGTAGAAGTTTTAAACCTAAGTTCCCTTGTAAGATATGCAAGGGAGACCATCTTACTCATTTATGCCCTGGTATTCCAGAGGTTCAAAGGATATGGTCCGAGTCTGAAAGTACTTCTACTCCTAGCTCTGATATGGTTTCTCGTCAATCCCATCAACCATTAGTTGATAATGTGGTAAAGCCGGTGCAATCCCTGGCCGATTACACTCCTCTTTTGGGGGTGAAGTGCCTAACAAAAGAGTCTGTTTGATCTCTAGTACAGAGTCTTCTAGTATAGGGGGCATTCCGGTTTCTTCGAATGTTCCCCCTCCAAGTTCTAAGAGTGTTTCCTTTGATTGGGATAGTCTTGTTGAGCCTCGTCTTCCTTCCGCTGCACCTTTCCAAATAAAGGTCAGGGTTAATTCCACAAATGTCTATCGATGTATGGTGGATGAAGGATCCTCTACAAGTATTATATCCTCTTTGACTTGGAAAGCTTTGGGTTCCCCAAAGTTGTTGACAGCTCAGAGTCAGTTGTTAGCCTATGATAGAAGGCCTGGTGAATCTATGGGGGTTCTTCCTCACGTGCCTATCACTTTAGGTGGGAAGACTGTCTTAATCGATATGATGGTGGTTGATAGCCCTTTATACTTTAATATGCTACTTGGGCGTGATTATATCTATGCTATGAATGCTGTGGTGTCTTCACTCTTTCGAGTAATGTGCTTTCCTCATAATGGGAATATTGTCACTGTTGATCAGCTTGCATCTGACAATCACCACCCTAATTCGACTTTACTGCAGAATGCCCCTTGGTTTGTTCCAAGTGTTCAAGTAGACTCTACCCCGCCACGGGTCAATTATGTGGCATTGAAGCCTCAATGTTCAATTGCTTCTAAGAAGGATCCTTTGACTTATTATTCTCCTTCTTGGGACTTGGTCCCGGCAGTTGACCGAGAGATTCTTCCTATAGGGACATGGGACCCTTTAATTCCCTCTTTTGATCCTTGTAGTTCTCATGATTTCTCAGATCTTGTTTTGCCTTCACAGGAGGAATTCTTTGAAGCCATGAGTTATGACTACCAAAGGAGTCCTTGGTCCGATCCCTGCAAAGGGGTTGTTCAGCAGAACTATTATGCATAAGCCGCAAGGCTGCGTTGTTCCCTGTACCATATTGTATATATGAGGTACGCATTTTCAAGTTTTGTATCCTATAACACAAAGATTTTATATGGAGTTTATATGTGGGATGTATTAACTTCGTGTCTAGTGTTCCTATTTATGTTTACAGAACTTGGAAGATTTCTCCTTTGGAAGTTTATGATTGGTCCGTTCTGACAGGTATTGGTTCTCGAAACTGGCATATAGGTTAGGTTCTTCCGCCTGCATTGTGCACTTATCAGATTCCTTTTCCATTTGGGCCTTAGGATCGACCCCACCAAGGTCTGGTGCGGAACCTTCTCATTGCTTAGAAGTATCATGACTTGTGTGGTAGAGCCTACCTTATCATGGGTGCCCTAGTTAGTACCTTATTGTCGCTTGACACTCATGCAGATTTTTCATCCCTAGGCTCGGGAGTCCTCTGTAGTCCCGCCATGACTTATGCGTTGAAGACTCATTCCTCTTTGCTTCCTCGCTTCGTTCTGGCCTTATACCCTAGAGGCTCCTATGTGTGTTGAGTTGTACTTTTGCATTGCATGTTGACTATTTGCACCTTTTGGCCTAGAGCCGGCTTCACTTGGACTCGTGTTTAAGCCAACTTTTGACCATGACGTCTGCAAAATCAACCTTGCATACCTTTGACTTCTGCAGCTTGACATACCTTGATCCGTGGAAGGAACATACCTTTGAGTGTCACTGACCAGTTTTTCACCTCCCTGCATTGAGCATAGGAACGTTCCTTTCCCAGGAACTAGATCATCTGTTTCACCGACACTCGTTCTTTCCACTGTACCATAGCATTCTTTTATTATTTTTCCGGCTTATCAGAAAAAGACAAAAAAATTAAATATTCCAAAAAGAGCGGGAACAGGGACATTATTTCCATTTATTGTTGGCAGCTAGAGTCAGTCGTGTCGCCCTTGAACAAAGCACTCAAAACAAAGTCTCCTCCACATGGGTGGGATTTAGTTTGACTTAGGTAAGCCATAACCTTGTTATCGAGTCAGTTCTCCCCCGATTGGTTATCTCTTCCAATCATATGGAGGGTTCGTTCGTGCCTCCTGCATGACGAACTTATACAGATTCATTATATGCTGCCACATAGTCACATTGAGTCGTGCTTTTGTTCAAGGGAAGTTAGCCTGAGTCGGCCTTTCTGCGGTGTCTCTTGACTCATTTTTCAGTCGGCCATCCCTGGTTGTCAGTGTCATGTCTATCATCACATCAGTTATATTGGTCCTTCACTCGTGCCGGTTTGAGAAGGTCCCCATTGACTTCTTGCTGGCGGGTCTTGTCCTTATCGACGACGACACATTGCTCTGAGGGCAGACCTAGAGACCGCACCCTGGCCCTATTTTCATTATTGATAGGTCACCTTGTGCTCAGCATCGATCAGTATCATGGGTCTTTGACTGAGTGGTTTCCCTTGTGTTCGACATCAGCATACATTATCACACATTGGGATTCGTGCAGTACCTTGGTTTCCATTTGACCCTATTGGTGGATACCTCGCCTCTGTGTCAGCTTTCATTATTGGTTGGTTCAGAGGGTTTCTGTCGTGCGCTAGCCACATCTTGTGTACGCCGGAAACGTACTTCGGTTGGGTTACTACATCTTTTTCGTCCGATTCCTTCCACATTATTGGCCTACGGGTTACACTCGCGCTAGATTGATGGAGGATGCCTTAATGCCTTCCTTCTAGCGGATCTTTCCCTATCGACTCCGACTCATTGCTCTGGGGCAAAGATCTAGAGTCCATTTGGCAGTACCTTGGGGTTTGCAGTCATTAGTGGCAGATTCCTCGCTATCGACAGTGGGAAACCATCATTGTCTCCTGATTGATAGATTCTTACAGGTGTTCGACTTCAGCTCATCTATTCACACTTGTTAGATTGTACTGGGTACCTTGACGCTCATTATCATTATCGGTGAGTAGTCTCGCGTTTGTTAACGGTATACATCAATGACCGGTAATCAAACGATTTCTCACATGGTCGACTTCAGATCATTTATTCCCATGGTGTAGAAATGTACCACGGCGGTCGGTGAAGACCTCAGGTTGTATCAGCATTCATTGGTTCACTTGACAGTTGCTCCTGTTGCTGCTAGTTGATACCACTCCACCTTATATGTTGCAGTCAGTCATGGCGACATTCTATATGCTGGCACCTGAGTTTGCAGTGTAGTACCATCCTATTCCATCATGTTCAGTTGGTACCTTATGGGATCAGTCTTTGATTTCAGTGATCCGTTGCATCTTTCAGCATCATTGACAGTTTGATATGTGATATTCAGACATGTACTTACTCATTATGATCAGATGATCCATTATGTATTTTACAGTCATTTATACTTGTATACTTAGTGGATCCGCTTGTACTTGATATGCGGACATGCTTTACTTTTCCTGAGCATGGGTATGCCCGCCTCAGACAGTGTTTCTTTCTGATCTCCTTTCGGTGGCTTGGCAGGCTAAATTCTGGTGAAGTCCTCCTCGGTTTTTCGGCAGAGTTCCTTTCCTTGTACTTACTTAATGTATTTCGGCCATCATGTTCCCCTTCTGACCTCATACATTAGGGAGCATCTGTTATAGCTCCAAATCTCACTCTTATGGTTTGTGATGCTGCACTTATGGCCTAGGGCAACCCCTCCTTCCAGACCTGGTCCAAAAATTTAAAAAACAGTGTTTTATTACCTGCTGGATCACCTATTAGTGCCCGTGGCCCAACTGTTCCCAACCAACTCCTAACTAAAAAACTACTTTGGAGAGGGTATAAAAAGACATCAAAGGGAAGGCCAAGGGGAGAGAGAAAGGAGAGCAAGATTATTATGCTGAGATTTTTCCCTTAGACCAGGTCTGAAGTCCTTGGTGCATTCTGCACTTCCCCCATCTTGCATAGGAAACCCTTGTTTCCATGTGTATTGGTGATCATTCATCCTTGACATCATCATTGAGTAAGACTTGGAAGGAGCTCTTGTTGGAGGCTGGAGGCTGGAACGAATCCGGGAGGAAGCTTGCTTGGAGCCTTCTGAAGGTGTTCAGGTGATATCTTTCCGATATATGTACTTTATTTGCCTTTATATATAAAGAAACACGTCTTTGTTCCCGAATAATCTTTCTTTATGCTTATGAGATTCTTGTGTTGAATTCTTATGAAAGTGGTTACTTAAAGATTTTTTATAACTAACTTTATAGCATAAAGATGATTTATACATAAACTTCTATACATGTACTGTTGTGTTCTTTGATTTGTTTGTCTTGCAGGTCAAAGAAAGAAGAAGGGAACTCCAAGAAGGGTTTGCACCCTAACGGTCTTCTCGAACGTAGGACCTTAGGTATGTACCCTAAACATTAGAATTTGCTTAAAAGTAAAAAAGATGGCTGTGTGTGTGTGTTTCTTTGTGTAAGCAATTTTCAGTCTGGTAGAGTCTTAGCCCAAAGGACCCTAGGGGTACTTTCCCTTCAACCAGGAGTAGTGGGAATTAGGTATTAGGGTTTTTAGCTTTGGGGATAGGGGGATAGATGAGTGTGAATGAGAAAGGGGAGGGAAAATGAAATGAGGGAAATGTAGTGAAGGAATGTTAAAATGATGCAAGGGAGCAAATAGCAACAATGACAACTTGAAACCCTAGACAAAGATAGGTGCGCCATCCTCAACAGGTGTGCCATGCCCGTTGAAGGTTTAGTGTGTTTCCTGCGCTGCATGCGCCGCCGACCAGGTGCATCGTGCCTCAACCCAGGTGCGCCGCGCCAGGAAACTTCACAACTTTTGTTGCGATTTTTGCCTTTTGCTCCTCAAATCATGACTTGGCTTGTTCACTTTCTTTTTGGCACATAAATGAACTCTTGAACATAAGAAACACTTTATATACCCTTGGAATTTAATTTTTATTTACAAAAACCCACTTTTCTAAAGTTTGCTTTTCACTTGTTCTTTAAAACTCTGTTTTGGCAGTTTAACTTGCTTTTTGTCTTTGATGGACTAAATGCTTTGAATTTTTGACTCTTTTGCAGGAGCTAGAGAGAACAAGTTTGGCAAGGTGACCAAGGCTACAGCTCAGACTTATTACATATAGAAAAAATGAAATTACATGAAATATTTATACATAAAACAATAAAACTCTGTTTTTACTCAAAACAGGGTTTTGAGTAAAAATCAATTACTGAGCATGTGATTATTGAAATTTTTGATCCTGAAGTTTTATTTGACCTCCTCATTTGACTGCTAACCATTATTGAGCTTTTATGAGACTTTAATGACAAAACCATAGACCTAATGAGACCTAAAACCCTAAAAATGACTTTTGCAGATGTAAAGACAGAAAATGACTGTAAATGACTTGAATTTGTGAAAATAGGCCAGTAGGTAAAGACCATGAGGGAAAAATGATAATATGCCACTGCCATCAGATGATCCATGATCCTAATGGAATGTAGTTGATCGAATGAGACACCTAAAATGTAATGCAACAAGAGAATTTTGATCACTGATGGAGGGATGAAGATACTGACACTAACACAGTCCAACTATAATAACAACATATGCATGAAAATGTGTTAGCTCTTACTATATAAAGAAGTGTAAGTTCCAATCATACAATACATCCATGTAAACCTGCTAGCCCTATCAGTGAAATGTTACAGCCACATCCGCCTACTCCTCCAAAGAGATGTACTATCTCCATGTAGTGGAGAAGCCAAGGTGAATTACAATATTGTCCAAGCTTTCTTCAAGGTAGTCTTAATAGAAGCTTGGCTGACCAAAAGCCTATACAATGAGTTATGAGGGACTATTTATAGCAAAGGGTGGGGTGACCCTTGACATTCCCCTTTGTGACCATTCAACTACCCTCATGACTCTTCACCTACTCTATGACTGTTAAATCCACTATTGAGACTTGACTTACACTTGACATGACTTAACATTACTGTTAGGACTCAGAATTGACCTATTTTGACCTTATATTTTTGCCTTAATATTATCCTTTTCAGTCATAAGTTGTAAGCTTTGATTACATAATGACTTAATCACCCCAAGGTACGAAGTGACTTTCCGCATATCTATATGTTTAATTGTTCATTGCATATTCGTGAGTATCTTTATATTTATCTTGGAAAAGCTGATTAAATTGTCAAGTAATTGTCTTAAGCCTGCAGAAATTATAATTTATAGTTGCTGTGACACCAGAAACAACAACTACGCAGTTGCTGCAACACTAGAAACAGCAACTACGCAGTTGCTGCAACACCAGAAGCAGCAACTACGCAGTTGCTACAGTCAGCAACAGCAACTATCTAAAGCAGGCTATTTTGCAACAGCTGGAAATAACAACCGGCTACTATCTGAAGAATGCTGACGCGGCGTGATCTGCAGCTATCTAAAGCGGGTAGAACACAGTTACCATTGCTTAAATCAGGAACAGCATGGGGAAACGACAAAGGAATGTGAAGATCCCAAGAAGACGGTCGAAGACAGTTACCAGCTGTGTAACAGCCAGAACTTAAGAAAGAATATGTTGTTATACTGTTGTAACAGCGGTCTGTAATTCTTATTTTTGATCAAATGGGTTAACTGAATGAACTGTAATAATCTATTGTAATAGATGTCTCCTCTATAAAGAGGAGACATCTACATTAGAAGGGGGGTTAATGTGTAATCTGTAAGGGAGATTTTGAGAGACATCAGCAAGTCTGAACTTTATTGTACTTGAATCTTTTGGCAGATGAATAGAAGATTATTCTGAGCACTTAATCTAGCCTTTGTGTTCTGGGGAATCTTGTGAGAGGGACTGGGCCTGCCTTCCTCACAAGATTCACCCATTTACGTTTCTGTTAAAGTGTGTAAGTGTGTGATAGTTTCTTTCCGTTGGTACTCTGTTTGGATTCTGTAGCATTACCTCTGGTATTTCCGTTTTGCTAGTGCTCTGTTTCATTCATTGCTTGAAGTTGTGCAAGGATATTTCACCGGTGAATTAGAGTGCAGTGTGTGTTAGCAATCTGGTTACAGAGGCAGGTGCTGAACGTCCTCACCTGGAGGATAGGGTCCTGATCCTCTGCCAACAGAGCATCCATCATTTCGCTTTTTAGATTTGTAATCTTAATTAATTACTTTCATTTTATCAGTACATTGATAACTTAGCGTAAGGATTACGTATACTACAGTTTTTTAATGCTTTTAGGATTAAGTACATACAGTACGCGGTAGCCTTTGCAATAAAAAGACTTTCCCAGGTTGACAATTAATGTGGTACTTGAATGTTTAATCAATAAACAATTCAACTAGCCAACAGTTTGGCGCCGTTGCTGGGGAAGGCAACTAAAGATTTCTAAAGGCATTAATGATTTCTTTTTGAGAATAACAGATGCATGAGAGGACGCAAGAAACCTAATTTCACAGGCGGCAAAGGAGGAAGAAAGACTTATATCGACGAAATCATCTCAAAGGCCAAAACATCACAGAGGACGAGTTCCCGGAGACCTCAGATCCAGTATTCCTCACAAACAGACCGACAGACAGAGGAAGTAATAGGACCTGAAAGGAAGCTGGAAGTACCAGAATACACTGAGGAACTGGTAGAAGAACCTGAAGAAACAGAAGACACAGAAGATAAAGCAAGTGATTCAGGAAAAAGATCAATGGAGGATAACAGAACAGAAGGAAGAGGGGAAAATTCGCTCTCTACCCTGGAATTCCCTATTGGGGAGCTCCCGAGAGGAACAACCCCCATGAAAAATATTCCACTCTCAGCATTACCCAACATTCATGGGTTATCCTCTGAAGACCCGGATGAATTCCTCTTTGAATTCGACATACTATGTAGAAGTTATGATTATATAAGTCCTAATCAGAAGCTAAAACTGTTTCCAGCAACACTAAAAGGGAATGCGTTGAGGTGGTTTATGAGCTTAGGAGCTCAGGCAATCACCACCTGGGACCAGATGAAAGAGGGATTTATGGCCAAGTATCAAGACTACTGCCAGACAAGAGAAAGGAAGGAAGAATTGCTTAAAATGGTTCACAAAGAGGACGAGAATTTGGAAGATTTTGTGGAAATATTACAGTATAATCTGCAGTGGTCTGATCATCCTAATATGAGTAAAGATATTTTGAAAACCATATTGCTGAAAGGGGTAAGAGATGACTGCCTGGACATGTTGAACATGCTTGGAAAAGGGGACATTTCCAAAGAGCCCTTTGATGAAATTATTAATCTCTGCATGAGATGTTCAAGGGGAGCAGTAGGCAGATCAAAAAGCAGAGATAATGTGTATTTAAGAGTTCAGAAGTCAGCCAGTGGAGGAGCAACAAGAGCTGAAATAGGTAACTTATTGGAAGAATTTAAAAGTGAGATGCTAAGTTCTTTTGCTTCACAAATTGATGCTCTGCAGGTTAAGAAGAAACAGGCGGAAGCAGAAGCTGCTCTAGCTATTTTCTGTTCCAAATGCAGAGAAAAACACCCACTCAGAGAATGCCCACTGGATAAGATACCTATCTGCACAATCTGCGAGAAGGACCATGAAACACAGCAATGCCCCTCTCTGCCTGGAATCAAAGCAGCACTGCAGTCAACCGAAGAAGAGGCTGAAGCAGTGTACCTGATGACACAGAGGAGGCAATGGCCACAAAGACAAGGTATGAGCTCTAACACAGCATTCAATCGTTGGAATAATAACTCTCCTTTTCAAACAAACTACCCACCCATGAACCAAATGCAGTACCCACCCTTTAATACAATGAATTTTCCACTTATGCAGCAACCAAATCTTCATTTTCCTGATCCTACTATATGGAATCCTTGGGCTCCCCAGCAACCGTATTTTAATCAATGGAATCCAAATTGGGCAGCCCAACAGATACCATTTCTTCAACAACAACAGTCTCTTTCCTTACCATCCAATACTCCTCCGAATAGCCAGGGAATGAGACCACAGCTGCCTATGCAACCTAACCCCAATCCAAATAATAAAGCCCTGCAAGTTATTGGCATTCAAAATCAGCCTGTCTCTCCCCTGCAATGTAATGATATTCATCTTCGCTCAGGGAGAATTGTTGAACCCATTATAGATGATATTACTGACTCTGACAAAGAAGAAGTTAGAAAAGAGAAACCAGCTAACAATAATGCTGAAACAGCAGAATCAACACCTAATAATAATGATCAAACAATAGATCCGCCATTCCCTGAACGGCTGGCTCTCACTAAAACACCTGAGCAACCTACCTTTAACCTTTTAGGAGAGCTACAGAACTTGTATGTTAAAATCCCATTATTACAAGCATTAAGGGATGTTCCTATTTATGCTAGAACTATTAGAGACATTTGTATAAAAAAACCTGGAAGGAAGGCTAAGGATCCCCTCACAGTTCATGTGATGGGAGAATTAACTGCTTTAATGACCGAAAAAGATTATCCTGTGAAGTATGGTGACCCTGGTCACCCTACAGTAACAGTCCAGGTTGGAAAAAACTTTATCTCTAAAGTCCTATTAGATTTAGGAGCTGCAATAAATATTATGACACTCGAAACAGCATAATTGCTCCAGTTAAAAAACCTTATCAGGGAAACTCCAACTATCTTGGAGTTGGCTGACCGTTCTACGATTAAACCTGAAGGGGTCATTGAAGATCTCATAATCTTTGTAGAATCCTGGAATTACCCGGTTGACTTTGTGGTGTTACAAACTAAAACAAAGTTGGGGGGTCATCCGTTGATTCTAGGGAGACCTTGGCTGGCTACAGCAGATGCTTTCATCAGCTGTAGATCTGGATCAATAACCATCTCTAATGGACAGGAAACCAAACAGCTTACCCTCTATCCTCATGCTACACCCATGATTAATAATGACAATTTTGTATGGGTAGACTATGAGGATGAAGAGACCCAACCTATATTAACTATTGGACAAGCCTTGACTTTTAAGGACTCCACCGAAGATGAATTAATCAGCAGCTTTATTTCTGAACCCTCTTCGGTCAGCCCTGAAACATATAATCACTTCACTACAATCTTAGAATCTGAATCCCAGCAGAACATGAAAGATGAAAACTTATTTCAGACAGCAGTAGGCAGCCCTTCCAAAAGTACAACAATTGAAATTGAACCTGGCAAAACATTAAATATAAATCCTGATTTGACTGATAATGAAAAACAGAAATTAATAAAGTTACTCCAAGAAAATAAAGAGGCATTTGCATGGGACTACACAGATATGAAAGGGATCTCCCCTGAACTATGCACTCACTGTATCTATATTAAGGAGGGATCCCGGCCAGTCTGTCAACCCCAGCGAAGAATGAACCCCAACCTTAGAGAAATTGTAAAGGAGGAACTTCAAAAACTCTTGAATGCAGGATTTATATACCCGATATCTGATAGTGAGTGGGTTTCCCCACTTGTAATTGTACCCAAGAAAAATGGGAAATGGAGAGTATGTGTGGATTACAGAGCATTGAATAAAGCCACCCAAAAAGACCATTTCCCTTTACCATTTATTGATCAGGTATTGGATAATTTAGCAGGTAAGAAATTATTTTCATTCTTGGATGGGTTTAGTGGATATAATCAGATTAAGATTGCACCCCAGGACCAGGACAAAACCACATTTACTAGCCCATGGGGGACCTTTGCTTACAGAGTACTTCCATTTGGGCTGTGTAACGCTCCAGCAACATTTCAAAGAGCGGTAATAGGGATCTTTTCTGATATGTTAAATGATTCATTGGAAATATTTATGGATGACTTTACTCCCTATGGAGTGACCTTTGAGGATGCACTGCAAAATCTTGAAAAAGTACTTAAGCGGTGTATAGAAGCACACCTTGCTTTAAGCACTGAAAAGTGCCATATGATGATGAATCAAGGTATTGTATTGGGTCACTTTGTTTCATTTTTAGGAATTCAAGTCGATCCAGCTAAAATACAGGTAATTCAGAACCTCCCTATCCCCAAAACACAAATTGATGTAAGAAGCTTTCTAGGACATGCCGGATATTATAGAAGATTCATTAAGGATTTTTCCAAAATAGCTTCTCCTCTATTTGTGTTGCTAATGAAAAATGTTGAATTTAAGTGGACTGATGATTGTGAAAATGCATTCAATAAACTTAAACATCAGTTGTCCGCAGCTCCCATTTTGAGAGGACCTGATTGGGCATTACCCTTTCATATCTCCTCTGATGCCTCAGACACGGCAATTGGAGCTGTCCTGGGTCAGGAAGAAAACAGTCTCCCCTATGCCATCTATTTTATCAGCAAGAACATGACACCAGCTGAGCTAAATTACACAGTTACTGAGAAGGAATTTCTAGCAGTTATTTATGCTATCAACAAATTTAGACATTATATTACTGGCTACACTACCTTTGTGCATACTGATCACTCGGCCATTAAGTATTTAATGAATAAATCAGTTACAAATGCCCGAGTCACCAGATGGTTATTACTGTTGCAGGAATTTGACATCACAATTGTAGATAGGCCAGGTAAAGAAAATGTAGTTGCTGATTTCCTTTCTCGTTTAAAAACTGATGAAAATGCTACAGTAGATGATTCTTTTCCTGATGAGTATTTATTTGCAGTATCTGCTCACTCACCTTGGCATGCAGACATTGCCAATTATCTAGTTGCAGGAAAATTACCATCACACCTATCACACAGGGAAAGAAGAAAGATCATCCAGCAAAGTGCTAGGTACAGCTGGATAAGCGGGTGTCTGTTCCACACAGGAATAGATCAAGAAATCCGGAGATGCATTGGGGAAGATGAGATTTATGATATACTGAAAGCTTGTCATGATGGCCCTTGTGGAGGACATTTTGCAGACAAAAGAACAGCACACAAGGTACTTAGAATGGGTTATTATTGGCCATCACTTTTTAAAGATGCTAGAAAATATGTGAAGGCTTGTGACAGCTGTCAAAGAATGGGCCAGCCTAACCATAGGGATGAAATGCCACTTAATCGCCAGGTAACTCTTGAACCTTTTGAGAAATGGGCATTAGATTTCATAAGTCCCATTAATCCTCCATCTAATCAAAGAGTCTATATTTTAGTATGCACGGATTACATGACTAAATGGGTAGAGGCCAAAGCACTCATTAAAGCTAATGAAGAAGCGGTACTAACATTCTTATTTGAAGAAATATTTGTTAGATTTGGACTACCCAGAGAATTAGTCACTGATGGAGGACCTCCTTTCAATTCTCATGGCTTCAAAGATACGCTCCAAAAATATCATATAAAGCATAAAATGACCACACCATACCACCCGCAAGAAAATGGGCAGGTGGAAAGTACCAACAAGGTCATAGAAGCCATCTTAACAAAAACGATAAAGGAGAATAGAAGGGACTGGTTTCAGAGGTTGCCCGAGGCTCTATGGGCCTATAGAACCACTTGGAGGAATACAACAGGATTTTCACCCTATGAATTAGTTTTTGGAAAGAATGTTATTTTTCCTATAGAGTTTGAGATTAAAACCTTAAGAACTGTCTTAGCTGTTAACCTTGATTTAACTGATGCACAGACAGCCAGGTTGCAGCAGCTGCAGGAATTGGATGAGAAAAGACTGGATGCCGTCCATCAAACAATTATGATACAACAACAAAGAAGCAGATGGCATGACAGAACCATCAAGCAAAAGTAGTTCCAGAAAGGTAACTGGGCTTTACTTTATGATTCCCGTTTCGAGAATTTTCAAGGGAAGCTAAGAACAAGGTGGTTAGGGCCGTATGAAGTGGATGCTGTTTTTCCAAATGGAACAGTCAGACTTTTAACAATTGATGGAAGCAGAACACCACTGTTAGTGAATGGCTATCGACTTCGATTATATCAGCGGCCGGTTTCCAAAGAGGATGTTAAAGCCACTTGCATGGCAATAAAGCAGTACTCTTTTCCAGGGGAACTTGCTGTCCCTCAAAGCACTTGAGTTTCTATTATTTATGTAAATTTTTTAGGTTAGATACTCTTTTTTTTCTTAAGAAACTAATAAATCCTGCCAAGGATTGCGATATTACATTTCAGTATTTTGCAGATTGTAGCCTGGGAAGTAGCTGAGAACAAAAGTTTCAAAGGAATGACTTGCGGACTCGGAACTCCTGTTGCTGCAACACCATTTCCCTGTTGCTGCAACACCTCTCCCGTTGCTGCAACACCATTCTCTGTTGCTGCAAAACCACTCCTATTGCTCCAGCACAATTCCCGTTTTTACAAACGTCTCACATCATTCCCTGTTGCCACATCAGCAATTTTCCGTGGCTGCAACACCAATCCCGGTGCTACAACATCACTTCCCGATCACAGAATATCTTTCCCAGCAAATTCCTTCATGTATGAAAACGCCAGTCTTACCACTCCAGCCCCAAGGAACAAATTTTGATAAAATATACCACTTCTTGTGATGATTACAGCACCCTACTATCACTTCCCGTCATTATCATTACAAATCACCGGTATTCCCATGCTTGTAGATCCGCGGTAATCATTATGATCCAGCACAAGACAAGACAAGACTTTTTGACGCAGCAATCAAAAAGGTAAAATACGAAGGTACGCATGATTATGTATGGACATTAAATAATAGATAATGCAGAGAAGTTGATAGGACTATCAAATCATTGTACTTCCAATCATATCATTGACACGTAGGGGGGGGGATTACCAAAGCAACTCTCATAATGACATACCACGCCAACTACCGCCACCCTTAACTCTCCCGGTAATATGTAAAAGCCACCCTATCACAGTGTGTTACCATTTGCGACGTTCTACTATGAACTGAAACTGGAAGCTCAGCTCTGAACTCTGAAAGTTACTGAAACAACAGCTATGGGAGGAACCCTCATTACACATGAGCCTGGCACGACAGCAGTCCTTGAACTCTTTCCAGAGATTTATCAAATTTTCTTTCAAGCGGGATGGATAGAGTACTTCAGGAGACTTCCGGACTTTGACGAGCAGCAAGTCCTTGAATTCGCATGCAATTTAACAAAAGGATTCTCTGTCGTCCAGGGAATTCAAGTTCCAGTCACGGAGGAAATCATAGCCGAAGTTACTGGGCTACCAGCTAATGGCACACGGTGGTTCAGCAGAAAGCACCTGATCCTTAATGCGCAGTAGGATTTTCTCCGACCAGGCGAGCAGGTAGAGCCCAAAGGCAGAGGCGTAGCACTTCGGTCGTTACCTCAACCGTGGCCGAAAGTCACTGAATTTGTCAAGCAATATCTGATGTGCGAAGGCCGCTACTAGGTAATTTACCAGCACGATTTCGTCTTGTTAAATCATTTGAGAAATGGTCAGTTAATAAACATGCCATATTATCTATTGGGTTGTCTCCAAAATATGTCACGTTATGCTGTGAAAGCGAAGCATCCACTAGTTTCCTTAAAACACCACCGCTTAGCCCAATTGCTGATTAATAGAGCCCTCACTCTAAATAACCCTCCACCCCCCATTAATCCCCATCAGGAGGCAGAAATTCCATAGCCGGAACATGAAATTCCTCACCAAGAAGAGGAAATTATTCACCAAGCTGAGGACATACCTCAGCAAGATGAAGAACTTCCTCAGAAAACGGAGGATATGCCTGAACAAATCCCTCTGGAAAACCCTCAGCAAGCAGAGCACATTCCTGAACAAATCCAGCAAACACCCCCGCAAGTTGCTGAGAATGCCACAAGAACAACCCCATCTCCCAAAGGAACCAATCCTTCCATTCCCATACTTGGTATTTCTACTGATGACTCCAATGAAAATATCCCTATTACCCTGCTGAAACGAAAAAGGCAGCAGGAAAAGAAAACCCCATCGAAAAGAAGGAGAACCAGGGTTTCAGCTAAGGCACCTGCTACTCCGGCTACTGTCCCCATCCTAAAGAAAGCTAGCCTAAAGAGAAAAACGCCTGAATTCCCTGCTTCTCTACCAAAGAGAAGAACTCGGTCATCGGTAGCAGCTAAATCTCCTAATTCCCCCAGTTCACCGCCCATCACTATAAGGACCCGCACTCCCACCAGTCCTCAAAACTCCTCTCCCTCACCCTCGGAAGCTGAGATTCAGAGTGTGCATAGCTTCGTGACATCATACTTTAAGGCAGCTGACACACAAGAACCAGCTGCCGACACCCAAGATAATAGTGACCAAGTGGCTGCAACACAAGAAACAGCCACTACCCCAGGTGACACACAAGAACCACCTATGGGGAATACTGATCAGAATGATGAAACACAACCTCTGCCTCCATTGGAATCTACTGCTCCGCAGGACCAGCCTACCATACCTGCCCTACAGGAAGAAATTGAATTCCTGAAATCTCAGATTCAGGACTATCAGGAGGAAATAATAAGGGTTAAGGAAGCATATCAGAATGAATTCAGCCTGCATGTTTTAGCACGAGTAGCGTCTGCAGCAGAGAAAAGTAAGGATAATGAATATGTGTGTACCAATTGTGGTGAAATATACACTCAGGCAGGATATAAGGTAGTGGCAGAACCAATGAAGGAAGCCTCCGATGCTGTAGATGAAACAAAAGAGCCTGCTGTTACACAGACGGAAATGCCACAATCCTCTGCTGAAATAAAAGAACCTGTTGTCACACAAGAACCAACAGGTACTCCAGAAGAAGTGCAGACAGAAGAACCTGTTGTCACACAAGAACCAACAGGCTCTCCAGAGAAGATGCAGGACCAAACTGAAGAACTTACTGACACACAAGAACCAGTAAGTTCCCCAGAAACTGCACAAGACCAAGCTGAAGGGCTTACTGACACACAAGAACCAGTAAGTTCCCCAGAAACTGCACAGGTCCGAACAGAAGAACTTACTGCTACACAAGAACCAGTAAGTTCTCCAGAGATTGCGCAAGAACAAACAGAAGGGCTTGCTGACACACAAGAACCAACAAGTTCCCCAGAAACTATGCAGGAAGAAACAAGGAATGAGAAAGAGGAGAATACAGACTCACCCCGGCCTACCCAAACTATTATGGAGGAAAAAGAAATAGTTTCAGGAGGAAATGAAGAAAAAGCGGACTCACCCAGCTCTATTCAAATTGCCAAGGAAGTAGAAAAAGAAGAAGAAAATCAGGAAGTAGAAAAAGAAGAAGAAAATCAGGAAGCAGAAAAAGAAGAAGAAGAAGAAGATCAGGAAAAAGAAGTAGAAGAAGGAAATGAGGAAAAAGGCACAAACTCACCCCGGACCACCCAAATCACCATGGAACAAAATGAATCAGTACAACAGGAAGAAGAGACACTAGCCAGAAATGAAGAAAAAGATGTTGGATCATCCCAGACTATTCCTACAGAGCAGGTTATCCTTGTGGATGCCTTTACACAGACAGAGCTTCCCTCCGTTACTGATGTATGCACAGAAACAGATAGTTTTGAAGCATTAAAGGGACAGTGGTGGAGGGAATATGAGCAGTCGCAAGGCAAGGCATTCCAACAGCAAAAAGGGATCTGGTTTAGTCATGCATACAAGAACTGGGAAGCACTTGAGCAGTGCAGAGCCCAGTATAAAGAAATCAAGGAACTCAAAGCCAGATTGACCCAGATGTTTGAATTGTTCCAAAGACTACTTGCTACAAGGAAACCCTCTTTTAATTATGCAACATTTTTGAGGGAAAGACTCACATTTTTGCAGATAAAGGCTGTCAAAGAAGGTAGACCTCATCAGGTAGTTACGTCAGAGCAGTTTATGCAAACCTTTGCAGAGGCACCTAAAAATGATCAACATTTGTTATGCGAGCTCTATCTCCATAATGAAGCCATGTCCGAAGAAAGAAATATGAATATGATACCTGTAGTCGGCGACATACAGCTGAGAGCCTTTATCTCCTTTTTAGCTAATCAACTTACATGGCAGAACGCCTTTGCTTCAGCTCAGCATAATGAACAGAATTGTCTTCTGTGGATTAGAGCTGAACCGCAGAACGCAGCCACCTTTATTGCACAACACCTGAGAATGGTAAGTGATCCTGAAATGAAGGACCATGTTAAGCAACTGCAAGCAATGGTCCTGAAAGACTGTCAGCATTATGTAAAGACTAAGGCATCCTTGGCTGTCAAGGCAAACAAACTGTTTTGGGAGAACTGCCCCAAGGAGAGGCAGGAATATCACCCTTATAATCCACCTAATTTGCAGGTGGCACTCTCAAGGGTACCTCATTATGTTAATTGCATGCAGCACTGTGCTGAAAATTGGATGGGTTACAGATTTAGATTTCCACTTTTATGGCTGTCTGGTGAACAATATAAAGGACAGTTTGGATTGTCCAGCAGGGAAGAAGCAGCAGCATGGAAGCAAATACAGACTGCCTGTGGATTCAGGAAGAAGTTTGATGCCACTTCCTATAACTATTGTCTCAGTAATCTACATTGTTCATCCCAGTACTCCGACTCAGACTCAGAGTAGCCATTGCATAGGGCCATGCAATCTCTTCAGTTGGGGGGATGTTAGGACTCAGAATTGACCTATTTTGACTTTATATTTTTGCCTTAATATTATCCTTTTCAGTCATAAGTTGTAAGCTTTGATTACATAATGACTTAATCACCCCAAGGTACGAAGTGACTTTCCGCATATCTATATGTTTAATTGTTCATTGCATATTCGTGAGTATCTTTATATTTATCTTGGAAAAGCTGATTAAATTGTCAAGTAATTGTCTTAAACCTGCAGGAATTATAATTTATAGTTGCTGTGACACCAGAAACAGCAACTACGCAGTTGCTGCAACACCAGAAACAGCAACTACGCAGTTGCTGCAACACCAGAAGCAGCAACTACGCAGTTTCTACAGTCAACAACAACAACTATCTAAAGCAGGCTATTTTGCAACAGCTGGAAATAATAACTGGCTACTATCTGAAGAACGCTGACGCGGCACGATCTGCAGCTATCTAAAGCGGGTAGAACACAGTTACCATTGCTTAAATCAGGAACAGCATGGGGAAACGGCAAAGGAATGTGAAGATCCCAAGAAGACGGTCGAAGACAGTTACCAGCTGTGTAACAGCCAGAACTTAAGAAAGAATATGTTGTTATACTGTTGTAACAGCGGTCTGTAATTCTTATTTTTGATCAAATGGGTTAACTGAATGAACTGTAATAATCTATTGTAATAGATGTCTCCTCTATAAAGAGGAGACATCTACATTAGAAGGGGGGTTAATGTGTAATCTGTAAGGGAGATTTTGAGAGACATCAGCAAGTTTGAACTTTATTGTACTTGAATCTTTTGGCAGATGAATAGAAGATTATTCTGAGCACTTAATCTAGCCTTTGTGTTCTGGGGAATCTTGTGAGAGGGACTGGACCCGCCTTCCTCACAAGATTCACCCATTTACTTTTCTGTTAAAGTGTGTAAGTGTGTGATAGTTTCTCTCCGTTGGTACTCTGTTTGGATTCTGTAGCATTACCTCTGGTATTTCCGTTTTGCTAGTGCTCTGTTTCATTCATTGCTTGAAGTTGTGCAAGGATATTTCACCGGTGAATTAGAGTGCAGTGTGTGTTAGCAATCTGGTTACAGAGGCAAGTGCTGAACGTCCTCACCTGGAGGATAGGGTCCTGATCCTCTGCCAACAGAGCATCCATCATTTCGCTTTTCAGATTTGTAATCTTAATTAATTACTTTCATTTTATCAGTACAGTGATAACTTAGCGTAAGGATTACATATACTACAGCTTTTTAATGCTTTTAGGATTAAGTACATACAGTACGCGGTAGCCTTTGCAATAAAAAGACTTTCCCAGGTTGACAATTAATGTGGTACTTGAATGTTTAATCAATAAACAATTCAACTAGCCAACAATTACAATGCACAGGTACCCATGTGAACAATGGCTTGAACAAGCCAAACTAGACATCATTCTGATGTAGACAACTATAGAAGTCCAATTGCCCAACATCCTCATGTTGATCAAAAGTAACATATCGATGCCAAGATCGGTAGTTGTTGATAATGTCTGTGTGTTCCACTGTGGCATTTGTCTAAAACCTGAACCTTGCCTCCATAGCATCTAGGTTCACTTCTCGAGCTCCTCTGTGAAACTCATATGAAAGCATGCACATCATTTTTTTCAATGTGGTCGGACCAACAACATACTTGTGCATGATGTCTGCACTGATAGGCAAGTCTAGGCTAGTGGCAGTGTGCATCAACTCGTCAAGGTACGAGTCAATCTCCTGTCGAACCTGCTTCTTTGTCTTCGCCTGGGTGAGAGTCCCAAGTGATGGGATCACATGTTTGTACAGCACAACATCCATGCTCTTGAATACTCGTGCATGGTAAGCCTATATAATAGTGATGAGTTGCGGTAAGTCTTCATAGTTCTAGATCTGACTCCAGATACGTGCTTGCAGCTCGACCCCATTGGCCCTCATCATATTTGGCAAGTGAAGCAGAGCTCCCTTGTACTTCATCTTCCATGCTTTCATGTTATCAACAGTAGCATATATGTTCTTCAAGATGCTTGCACTTCTCGTACATTGTTGTTGCCATCCATGGAGATGGACGACTTATTGGTGCATGTATCAAACTTGGAGTACAATGCTTGCATAACTGTGTCAAGGGACAATACTTCATCTAGTATTTCCTTCTTCAGTTCAGCTCGGGTGGACAATGTCACCAAGTATCCTCCTTACTTGGCTACATCTAGTTCCTTCACCATTCACTCATTATCAGCTATGAGGAAATGAACACTTGAGCGAGTGGCCTTAACATACACTCTAGTTGCATCAGCTAAAGCAACTAGATGCTTGTGCACATTAGTCATGATCACTTTTTCTTCAACTTGCGCAGGAGATGTTTGCTCCTCTAGAGTTAGTATTATGTGAGACTGCACAACTTTCTGATGAGATTCGTCAAAGGAGATGTTGTGCACCTCTGCTCCCAGCTAACCACCAAGGATCTCAGTGCTTCCTTGGTCATTCAAGACTTGCTCATCATCTAGATGAATTGAAGCAGGTGAGTCGATCTCTTTGTGGTGAGGCATGAGGTCAGTGTCATATTCCAACTCCTGCTGCTCCATGTCTGCATCCAACTATTCAAGTACATGTTCTATCTCATAAGAAAAGTCTTTCCCCTGTGATGGTTCACCCTGTTCGCCTGATGCCATCTATTCAGATGACTCAACTACTTGTATGGGAACTACTTCATTTGTATTCACATAGTGCGCCCCCTGTTGTGTCTACTGTTGCTGCACTTCCTTCTCCTATTGGTGTATCTCTTATTCTTTCCAGAGTTTCACCCTCAGCTCATGCAACTTCTTCCATTCTCTTCTTATCCCTCTACCTTCGCGCGATGTGCTTGTTGTGTTGCTTCCTCTTTGCCTGAATAGCCATAGCTACTTGTTCTACAAGTGGATTTTCTTGAAACTTGTAGCTTTTCTCCTTTTCCATGGGGTCCACAATCTTCCTCTTCCCTTTGTCACACACAAGTATGCTTGGCTCTACTACCTTTGTTGCTACTACTACTGCTAGTTGGCTCTAACCACTATATGGTGAAGCTAACCTGTTCATTGGGTCTGGAGGAATTGTAGCAATACCTCCATGAGTCTTCCTCAGCCCAATGAAATGCCGCATGGATCCAGTTGAGCTGAACTCTCATACAACGATCCATCACAATGCAATGTGGGTCATATAGGTTGAAGCTTCAGAGGTCGAATGGGTACTTCTTCATTTGTTCCGCTTCGACATCCACTTTCTTGATACTCTGGATCTCATATAACCCAATCCACAATAGAAGAGTGGGCCAAGATGCCTTATTCTTCCACTACAATCTAGTTGTCAATCCTATTAAGATGAGATAATCTACTTCCCGCATGACTTGTACATCTAAGGTAAACTTTGGCAGAACATGCGAAGACTTCTCCGCAATAAAACTTTGGATGAAAGTGTCAGATAGTGAGGCATACCAATCTGCAATGCCTAACAATGCCTCCATTGCTTCCTTTGATAGGAAGGGTGGATCTTGTTCGAATATCATCCTGTATACTAGGGTGACAAAATGGTCTAATAGCCGTATGATTACTCCTCTGAAGTTGTATTTGGACAAAAACTTGAAATATATGTTCACAAGAGTCTTCGCAGGTGACCATGCCCACTCCAAGCTTAGGAACTCATGTTGAGCATAGACTACATCTAGGATGTAGGAGGACATATAAATCTCTTCATGCATACCCTCAGGTGACTTTCGAGCCTTCATGTCATGTTCCTTCAGCGGATGATCCAGTATGTCGAACCAGTTCCATGGTCTTCCTTCTTTAGCCAATTGGTCTAATGCGATCACCCAACTCTGAGGAGAGGTTTTAGTGCTTGCTTGGCCACTCAGTCAAAATACAAATATGACCAAGTATTGCTATGCCTTCCTCAATATTATTGTCTTGTAGATCTAGTTGGGTGTCATCATAAAACGAGTTGTCTCCTTTACCCAATCCTTCAAAATGTCTCTCGAGTTACCTCTGCTACTAGGCAAGCTGAATGGAGGACTCATGATAGTCACGGGCTCTAACATCTGATACATCTCATCATAATATCATGCCCAGAAGGTTGAAAGCTTCGCCCCACTGACACTGATCAAGGTCATCATCTCAAGATCAGTGTGAGAGATGATCCAGTGAATCATGTCCATGGATGGGAACGCAAGGTATCTACATGCAATCCAGTACAAGTTGGACTTGTGAATGTTCATGTACACCTGACGGTATTCGAGCTCTTCCCCAAAAGTGCCTGCGAATGTTTCATTAACCTCTTGCAACTTCAGTTTGATGTCATTGGCTAGATACAACTTCATATCTTCATAGATCGGCAGACTAGAGGACATCTATTCAACTGCTACTACAATTGCAACTCCATTAGTGTCCTATGATCCTATTCCCTTGGAAGCCATCGAGACAAATGAACACCTAAATGATCTAGAAACAAGTATCATGCATGGCAAGAAATATGTCAGTGGAAACAAAGCAAATTCGAGGAAGGACACAACATATACCTGGGAAATGGATGAGCAAGATTGCACAAATTTTACTGGGAGGCTAGTTGTCTAGTTGCCAGAACTACACAAAAGGTAGTCTGGGCTATTTGGGAGGTAGGATTAGTTGCTAGATCGGAGAAATGCGCAATCCAGTTAGTTATTTAACAACTGGGATTGCGCAATGTGCAATTCCAATCGAGGACAGCTGGCCCGGGGATAGATTTATGCAATTTCTTGGAAAACTAGCCACTGTCCTCTAGAAATGCACAAAAAATTCTTGGAGGCCAATGCTCGATAGGAATGTGCATTTCTGGAGAGGAAGGTGATCCTTCCTTCCCTAGATTGTGCAATGCAACCTTAGTGAAGGAAGAGCCTGGGCCAAGGTTGACCCGACTCGCCGACGGGAAACTAAAAGAAAATAAGATAGTGAATGCATGGTGATGCTAAGTGATAGCAAAATTTGCTGACAATGAATGTAAAACATGAATGAAAGATTCAAAAAACAGATCAACATGCATGTGGGTGAGGTATTTCATCGGTTGGGCAAACATCCTTGCAAAACAATTTCATGCATGTGACAACAGTGAGATAGCAATGAAAAATGAAACAGAGCTAGGACAAGTTGGTATACATGTAAATGACAGAAAGCATTCAAAGAAATCAAGCAAACAACACTCACACAAGCGAATACACAAAAAGTGACAGAAATGTTGAAAAAGAGAAGTTGCGGCCACTTACCAATGAATAGCTGAGTCGGACATGTCCAAGAGTCATGGATGTGCTATGGGATGTCATAGCTCCATGATCAATGTGAATGAATGAGCTTTTATGTGTCGAATAAAAAAGTTTGGTGTCATGAGGCAAATGCCACAAATCTAGGAAAAAGCAACACTTGGAGGGAAACTTCTAAAACAACTTTGCATATAACCCCTGCTAATAAAAATAGCTCCCTCAATCATGGGATGTATTTTGCATGTTGTCTCTTTCTATTCGGGGAAGATCAATTCATGCATGCAATTAGCTAGGAGCTAGGCTAATTGCCCAGGAGGAATGTGCAATTTCTAGGCAGAGAAGCTAACTACTACCCAGATTTTCACAAATCCTAAGCTGAGTAGCCCTGATGGGGAAATTTGCACAAATCCTGCTAGGAGCATTAGTTAGCAGGATTGTGCAATCCTGGAGCCCAACATGCTTCCAGAGACGATTTCACAATTTCTGGAGGGAAGGATGGCTACCCTCTATAAATATGCCATTTTCAAGGGGAATTTGCTTAGCTTGTATTGTAGAAAATATGTGTAGGTTAACCCGATAATGCAATATAAATCAAAGCAGAATACTATCACTTACTTCTACTATCAATTTGCTGAAGCTTAAAGATTGAGCTGAATAATATAACCATAAGAAGAAGAATCAATGTCACAATACACATGAAAATACTTTGGGGAAAGCCTCAGCTAAAAACCCCACACTATTGTATTATCATACATGGTGGAAATACATAGGAATTATACAAAGCCTTAGCTCTCACAGCTAGTCACCTCTCAGTATAATCCTCACAGATGCTCACAAGCAATCTTGGCTTCTCTCCAACCTTCCTCTCTACCCTCCAAGCTCCTATTTCCTTCCACTTACCAAGTGGATGATCTCCTCACACACTCTTCAAAACTGCACAATCCTCAAGGCTTAAATCCTTGATTGCATGCATGAGTTTTCTCTTTGATAAAACACATGCAACTGATAGTACACTGTCCTTAAATTTAATCTCAACTGCATCTTTCTCAGAATAAACATGCATGAGTTTTTGATGAGGGAATCTTCAGTTAAAAAAAATAGCATTAGTTGAGTGCATGCATGCATCAATTGACTGTTAACTCAATATTAGTTTCTCAAACAGTTTGGAACTAATTTAACTGGACTTAACTTAGTAAACTGAGTTAACTAATTACAACTCAAATATAGCTCATTATTATCTCCTTAATTTAATGGATAAATCTTGCATGACTTCAGAAAGACTTCAAACTTGAATTTCTCCAACTAATTAATTTAAAATACATTTATTAATTATTTCCAAGTAGATGTTAAGACTAAATTCGATTTAATTCACAATTTAACTTAAGGACAAATTAAAGTGGAATATTCTTGTTGCCACATTTCAACATGTAGCTAGACCAAGTCTGGGTGATCAACTTGTGATGGTAATGGGTCGACTTTGATTGACAGGTTGTCTTTGTGTGAGGAAAACACTAAAGCTTGAGTACTTCACAAAGCAAGAAAAAATGTTGTGAAAGGTTGGTAGAGAGGCTACAAAATAGGTTAAGGAAAAATTTTGGAGGGTGGTTGTAGCCAGTACAACACTTGGTAACACACTTGTAGAACTCTAGCTCTTTGAATGGACCTTGTTCATGAAAAGAAAGTCTAACACTTCCGGAAGTATTTTTCAGCTTTCAGCTCATCTTGGCTTCACACTGGCTTGATTTTAAGGTGTGGCATTCGCCAAACCCTTAGAAAATTGACACACAGTCCAAGCCAAGGAAACACAGTTGTTTTGATTGGGGTTGAGGGGTATATAGGTGCACAAGCAGTATGGTCGTCAGAGTCTTAGTTCCATTTCTGTTGTTGCTCCACTGCTAGCAGGCCTAGACAATACCTCGATGGAGTCACATAGGAACACAAGCATGGTGTCAATGCCAGCAAGCCTAGTCACTACTATGGCAGAGTTACTTTGCATCACTTCCCTGCATAGGAAGCCTTTCTCTTCTTTCGCCTTATTCATTTTTCATTTTAAATTTTTTCACTTTTCATTTTTTATTTTTCACTATGCATAGCACTTATTAATTTCATAGGTGAAAGAGGGATCCCGAATTATTGAGAGAAGAAGAGGCTATTCTAGAAAATAAGTAGTTTATTGTATCTCTTACATGCCTATTAAGTTTTTCCCACTCACCTTACTCTACTTGACTGAGCTGACAAGGGTTAACCCAAGAACGACCAACTAGAGAAGATGACACTAGTTAGCACGCAAGCATTGTTTTATCACCAAGGCTCACTTCGAACAGTATGTATTTTCCTTCGATGTATCATGGACTAAGAGTAACAAGCTCATTATACAGAGGAAATATGATAGATAACCAAGTAGTGATAGTTTTACAAGCCCTCTTGTACTTTACCCATCTTGCTTCAAGAGTCTTACATGGTTTCATGCAAGACTAACCTATGAATGAAGCAGGCGAATTAACAAACATCAAAGCAAAGAAAAAGTAGAAGCGAAAGTGAAAGAAAATCAAGTAAGAAAAAAAGCAAGCAAACAAACATTAAAACAAAGCATGTAAGGAAAGGAGCATGCAATCAAACAACTAAAAGCAAACACTACTTCTACTCCTACAGTAACAGTGCATGGGCCTGATCATGTGAAGTGATACTTCCAATGCAGCCACTGATGCATTAGTAGGCCCATGTTGGTGAAGGCTTTGTCTACGAGCAACCCGGTTGTGTGAACCAGCAAGAAAGAAAGATATAACAATGAAGACAACCACACTTCGTGTTTCAAAGTGCCCATGGGACATAAGTGAGTGCATGTGCATGACGGGAAGTCCATGGACTTATCATGGCATTGGGTGACACTACGTGCAACTTTGAAGCACAAGCACACTCTTGACAATGACATGCAAGAAAATAAAAGAAGCAAAGATAACTTGTGTCACACACAAGTGCTTGCAATGTAAGACTCCTCCAATGCATGAGCAATGGGATCGTGAAGTTCGAGTGGAGGAAGTGTGATTTGTGAGTGAGATGGATCTTAAATGAATACAAATGAGTGATGACGAGCCTTGGGTGATTGAATAGTTTCATGATCGGAAGTGAGACTAACTCTAAGAGAGTGAGGGCCTGACATAACCATCAACTTAGGTTGAAGTGCCTCGACAGACTTGGTTGTTTCAACTTCATCATTAGATAGATCATCATAAATGGGTGCCTTCGAAAGATCAACTACGATAGAGTCATGATCACGATAAAAAATGGAAGTAAATGGGTCACGACTACCACAATTAGAAAGATCAATGAATTCTCTAGCATCCTCATGATCAGATAAATCAAACAGAGGGGTAGATGAAAAGATAACAAACTCATCCTCTATATCTTCAGAGAAGATGGATGAAGGATCAAGTGGATCTCCAATCAGTAACTTATCTCCTTCGTTTTCAAATGATGGACTAACATCCGATGAGTTCTACGAGTGATCAACAATGGGTGCATCCGTGGATGAAGGCTCACATGCAAAATCATGGATGAGAGATTCACCAAAGAGGTTAGGAAAGAACGGAGGGGGCTTTGACCACTAGTACAAAATGACTAATTAGTTACTAAAAAAACAACTAAAATTTGCATATAAATGACCATTTTTCAGTCAGTGACCAATAGTAGCTAATTTATAGTATCTTATAACACGACCAAATTTTAGTGATTTTTAGCTTAACCATTAATTGGTTTCCTCAATTTTACCATTGAGTAGTATATTTAGTCATTAATTTTCACTGGTTTAGTCATTAATTGTCGCAATTAATGACCAAATATATAACAAGATATATTACTATATGAATCCTCGAGAAAAACAATTAATGACCAAAGAAATATGACCAAAACATTGGTCGTGTTATCAGATACTATAAATTAGCTACTAATAGTCATATATATACAAATTTTAGTCATCATTTAAAACCAATTAATGAGCAAAGAAATATGACTAAATTTTAGTCGTGTTATAAGATGTTGTAAATTAATTACTAATAGTTGTATATATAAAAAATTTAGTCATCATTTAACAATAACAAAAATATCATTTGCAATAGTCATTTTGCTATGAAACGAGCTCAAGAAAAGATAGAAAAGATAGATCAACGCCTTAGAATTCAGCCTCTTCGAGGGGGAAGCCTCATTTACATTACATAAATGAACAATTCTTGGATGATTCAAATGACAAAACCTCCTTTCTATATATAGGAGTCTAAGGAGTCACAATATAATCCAGCCGACCTAACAATAATAATATAAAGCCACAAAAATAACAATAGAGGGATTCTATGGGGCACAGAAATAACAATATGGGGGTAATAGGGGCACAACAATATAAATAAGGGGTATAACTACAATAGTAATGGGTAATCACTAGTATTATAGGGACCCAACATGCCCCTCTCCTTCAAAAAAGTGTTGTCCTCAACGCTTGAGTAGTTCTGGATACTTCTGCATAAAATTCTCATCCTCCCATGTGGAATCTTCAGCGGATAAGTTCTTCCACTTGATAAGATACTCTGAAATTGATCGATTTCGTAGCTGTCGAGTTCTTGTTTCTGTGACTGCTTCCGGTTCCAATATAATTTTTCCTTCCTCGTCAAGTTCTGGCAATATTGTTTGAATTGGGAGCTTGTCGCCTATAACCTTCTTTAAACATGAAACATGGAAAACTGGGTGCAATCGAGAAGCTGCAGGAAGCTCCAATTTGTATGCCATAGTACCAATCTTTTGCAACACCTTGTACGGACCATAATACTTTGGTGATAATTTATTATCCTTCTTAGCTTGCTTTAGGGACATTTGCTTATATGGTTGTAGCCGTAGGAATACCCAATCACCTACATCAAAACTTCTTTCACTGCGATGTTGATCTGCCTGTTGTTTCATTCTATTTTGTGCCAACACGAGGTTATCCTTTAAGAGTTGGAGGACTTGTTGTTGATGTTCGATGTGATGTTCCACTGCCTGAACCTTAGAATTTTCTCTTAAATATGATGTGATGGATGGTGGTTGATACCCATAAAGTGCCATAAATGGGGTCATTTTTGTTGCTGTATGGAAGGAAGTGTTATACCACCATTCAGCCAGAGGCAACCATTTGACCCATTGTGTCTGTTTATCAGATACAAAGCAACGAAGATATCCTTCCAAACATTTGTTTACTATCTCAGTTTGCCCATCAGATTGAGGATGATAAGATGAGCTATGAGCTAACTGAGTACCAAGACAAGAAAATAATTCTGTCCAAAAATTTCCAGTGAAAATGGGATCTCTGTCACTTACAATAATCTTTGGGTTTCCATGTAGCTTTTGAACTGTTTCCATAAATGCAGTAGAAACTGTACTGGCTTTAAATGGATGTGATAATGCACAAAAGTGTGCATACTTGGTAAGTCTGTCAACTACCACCATGATGACACTCTTTCCCTCAGACTTGGGTAAACCTGTGATAAAATCCATTGAAACCTCCTCCCAACGTTGGCTTGGAATGGATAAAGGTTGTAATAGACCCGGTGTCTTAATTGTTTCAACTTTATTTTGTTGGCAAACCAAACATTCCGCCACAAACTTTTGAATATCTGATTTAAGGCCATCCCAAAAAAATTCCTTCTTAACCCTGTGGTAAGTTTTTAAAAATCCTGAGTGCCCTCCTAAGGGAGAAGTGTGCAATTCCATAAGAATCTTTTGTTTTAGCTGGGAATTCTTACAGAGGTATAAGCGATCTTTGTACCATAACGAATCATTTTGCCAGCTAAATGTATCAGAAGTACTGGAATCTTGTTGTAGCTTTCGAATAAGTGCCCACACTTCTTCGTCATTCTTCCATTCCTCCCTTGCTTCGTTTATCCAATCTGGTTGGATAATAGAAATGGCACACAACAATGCTTCCACATCCTCATCCTTTCTTGAGAGTGCATCTGCCACCACATTTTGCTTCCCTTTTTTGTAGATGATTTCAAAGTCATAACCCAACATCTTTGTGACCCACTTTTGTTGCTCTTCAGAGGATAATCTTTGTTCTAAAAAGTATTTAAGGCTATCATGATCCGTTTTTACCTTGAAGTGTCTTCCCATTAGGTAGGGTCGCCATTTCTTAAGTGCATGGAGTATTGCCAACATTTCCTTCTCATAAATAGCTTTGCTTAAAAACTTTCCCTTGATTGGACGACTTTCAAAAGCAATGGGTCTTTCATCTTGCATTAGAACAACACCAATTCCATTTCCTGAAGCATCACATTCCACAATAAAGGTTTTTGTGAAGTCCGGTGTAGCTAAGACCGGTGCTTGGCACATTGCCTCTTTAAGATGTTCAAAGGCCTTTGTTGCTTCCGGAGTCCATGAAAATGAATCTTTCTTCAATAATGTTGTTAGAGGTGCTGCTATTCTCCCATAATTCTTAACAAACTTGCGATAATACCCTGTCAACCCAAGAAATCCTCGCAGATGCTTTATGGATGTGGGGATTTTCCATTCCTTAATGGCTTTAATTTTGCTAGGGTCTACCTTAACTCCTTCATGAGATACAATATGACCCAAATATTCCACCTCCTGGACTCCAAAGAAACATTTGGATCTTTTTGCATATAATTGTTTCTCCTCCAATAGTTGTAGCACCCTGTCAACATGTTCAACATGATCCTTCCAAGACTTGCTGTAGATTAGTATATCATCAAAAAATACTAACACAAATTTTCTAAGGAATGGTTTGAAAATTGAATTCATCAAACCTTGAAATGTTGAAGGTGCATTGGTAAGGCCAAAAGGCATGACCAAAAATTCATAATGACCCTCATGAGTTCTAAATGCCGTTTTCGGAATGTCTTCAATCTTCATTCTGATTTGATGATATCCCGAACGAAGATCCAACTTGGTGAAGTAAATTGATCCATGCAATTCATCCAGTAATTCATCAATGACAGGAATGGGGAACTTATCTTTAATAGTGAGCTTGTTGAGCTCCCTATAATCCGGACACATGCGCCATGATCCATCCTTCTTGTGCACCAATACTACTGGAGCTGAGAAAGAACTTTGACTCGGTTGAATTATACCAGCCTCTAGCATTTCTGCAACCATACGTTCAATTTCACTTTTTTGGACATAGGGATATCTGTACGGCCTGATGTTTGGAGGAACACTTCCTGGAATCAGATGAATAGCATGATCATGATCACGCATAGGTGGGAGACCTTTGGGAGTCTCAAATACCTTGGAATGATTGTCCAGGACTTTTTGGAGATCTGGAGAAATAGATGATTCCAATGTGGAAACATCTAGCGAACATAATTGTGCAATTACACCTCTTTGCTCCTTTTTTAGAAGCTTTGTCATGCCATTAGAGCTGATTATCTTTCCTGGTTTCCCTGCAATACCCCTTAATTCAACTTCCTTTCCTTCCGTAGAAAATTTGATGAAAAGTTCTTGAAAATTAAAAGCTATTGTACCCAAGGATTGTAGCCATTGGACTCCTAGTACAACATCAGCACCTCCCATTGGAATGGAAAGCATTGGGCTAGTCAATACATATTCTCCCATGGATAGCTTGATATTATGGCACTTTCCAGAGCAATTTATTGTTCCTCCATTTGCAATCATCACTTGACACTCTGGTGCTGGATATAGGAAGCAATTCAATTCTTTTGCTACCCTACAATGAATAAAATTGTGGGTGCTTCCTGAATCAATCAACACTATTACCTTTTTCTTCTTGATTTGTCCTTCTATCTTGATGGTTTGAGGAGTGGTAATTCCCGCCAATGCATTACAAGATATGGTCGGATTTATTTGTTCTTCATCTAGGCTTTGTTCCTGGAGTATATCCTCTTCTTTTGACCTTTCTTGCTCCTTTTCTTCTTCCTCTTCACAATCTATGTAGAATAATTTCTTCTCAGCACACTTATGACCTTTTGTGTATTTGCTATCACAATTGTAACAAAGCCCTTTTGCTCTTTTTTCTTCCAATTGTTGTGGTGTCAACCTTGTAGGTTGTGGAAGACTAGGGGCAACAACACTTCCGTCTTTATAGTTGTGAGTGGTATGCTTCCTAGTTGCCATAATTTTGCTTTCCATTTTTCTTGCTAACCTGAATGCCTTCTCTAATGAATCAGGTTCCCAAAGGCGAACATCATGTTGGATATTATCCTTTAAAGACCCTATGAACACATCAATCCTATGCTCCTCTGGAATATCTTTTACCCTTATGTTCAATTTTTGGAACTCCTCAATGTGCTCCATTATTGAACCCTTTTGTTTGAGACTTATCAATTGGCTAAAAAAAGTGTTGCTTTTTGTATCCTCATAATGTGCTATCAATTCTTCCGTAAAAATTGCCCAAGTGATAAATTGTTTACGAGAAAAAAGCCATTGATACCATACAAACTGATTTGGTTCCAAATATAAATTTCCATACGTACCTTTTGTGTGTTTTGCACATTATTGAGATCGAAGAATTGCTCCATCTGTAATATCCATGTGGCGGGATCCTTGCCATCAAACTTCCTCATATCGATTTTTGGAATATGGTGATTCTTCGATCCAACATTAGCATCTATGGAATCATGATTAACATTTCTTTTGTTCTCATCATGAGTTTCCTTTACTACCTTTTCACCATTAGTAAGTATTTCTTGTAGAAAATTTGTCAAATCTGTCTTCAAATCTGCCATGCTTGTCTTCAAATTTGTGTTCAAATCTATCTTCAAATTGTCCATCTTAGCTTCCATGCCATTCATCTTAGCTTCCACGCCATTTATCTTAGCTTCTGTTAACTTTTGTGAGCGTGACATTTGTTGCACTTGTTCTTGTAATTTTGATATATCATGTAGCATTTCTTCCTCTTCTTCATGAGTCATGCTAGAGCTTTCAGGTTCCTTACTAGGTGTTTGCATTTTCTTTCCTCGGGGCATCAGTTACCGATAATAATGCTCTACTATGCCCTTTGAATTCCTTCAAAATAAATTTTCAAACCAAGCTTAAGAAAAAATTTAAAAAAATCTACACACCTTTTTTCACTTTGTAGGAGCTCGATATTGCCTCTGATGTATCTCTGTACTTTCCAATCATCTAGTTTTGAATTTGTGACCTGTAGTAGCTCTCTGTGTCCTCTTTCCAATGCCACCAGTCTGATCCAAATTGGATTCTCCAAGAAAGAGTTATGCACAATCTCCCAAGATGACCTGATTATAGACCTTTCCAGAAGAGCGAACTTGTATGAAGTGCCACGTGTACAATTTTCGATCTTTGGTTCTTAAAACGATATACAAGAAACTAAATTCCGTCCTCTTTTTGTACCTTCTTACAAAATTTCAATCTAATTCCCAAAGAGAAAGTTATGATGATTTTCCCCAGGTCACCTGTTTTGAATGTAATTTAGGAGTCTGCAAAAAGACCAACTTCCTCAGATCATATTTCCGCAAATATCGCGCGAAAAGCTCTAAAATTCAGATCCAAGGTTCAACGCGATTTCTTCTCAAATGGGTTTTTTTTTGCGACTTCTGAAACGTCACAGAAAAAAATTTATAGCGAAAATGCCACGATGACCTGTTTGGAGAAGCGAAACCCTAGAATCCAAAGCTCTGATACCAAATAGATCAACGCCTTAGAATTCAGCCTCTTCGAGGGGGCAACCTCCTTTACATTACATAAATGAACAATTCTTGGATCATTCAAATGACAAAACCTCCTTTCTATATATAGGAGTCTAAGGAGTCACAATATAATCCAGCCGACCTAATAATATTAATATAAAGCCACAAAAATAACAATAGAGGGATTCTATGGGGCACAGAAATAACAATATGGGGGTAATAGGGGCACAACAATATAAATAATGGGTATAGCTACAATAGTAATGGGGTAATCACTAGTATTATAGGGACCCAACACATTTATCTTTTTTTGGTATTTTCATATTCATTATATATATGATTGATATAGTATTTTCTATTCATTTCATTTAATTTCATTCATAACCATTATAAACGACTAATTTAATCATATTTTCCTTTTATTATTGTTCATCATTAATTAATATAAACTACTAATTTAGTAGTTTTAGATTGATTTTATGTGTTTATTATTAATCACCATAAATTAATTAGTATGATTTTGCAATTAAATTTTAAGAAAATATCATACAATGTGCATGTTTATCTAGTATGATAATGCAAAGTTACATATGCTAATTACAAGACTAAATCATATCAAGTGCAAATAAAAATAATTTCAACCATATAAATTTTATTATATAAAATATCAAGTATTATAATATGAGATTCCAACTTAATATGGGTTGGACTACAATTTACACGTGAAATATTGTTTCATCATTTTAAAACATTATCATTGTGTTTCCAGAACATTGCAAGTGAATTCACCAACTCTAAAGGCTTTATCACCAGTCTCTATGAGTGTTTATTATGAAAGATATTGAATCTAAGGGCATCACTAGACACATTCTCTTCTCTCTCTCATTTTGCATTTGTCGCTCCAGTGATATTGTTCTCCTCTTTCTTCAATTGTTGCTTCTTACCATCAATATTGAGTTCCTCTCCTGAAAATGAAAGAAGATACAATGCAGAGAATAAGACATGAAAGACGATGAATACTTGAATATAAAATAAAGTAGACTATAAAATATTTATATGACATATACCTCAACATTCGATAGTGGAAACTATGTGGCTAGATGACCAGTATAAACAAAGAAAATAAAATGTCATTATAGAAAATGGAATTGGAGGGGGATTCATCATGCATGCAAGGATTTTTTGTGTTTGCACACATCATATTGCTCAAGTCTTCTAATTGTATCAAAAACAAAGAGTATGCACAATGACATGTAGTGACATATGGGTGTCTATTTGACTCAATGATATGCTTTATTTTTTAACCCTTTCCAATCCTACCACAATGAAATTAAGAGAGACAAGGACACAAGAAGTACTATCAATAAATGAAATTAGAGACTTTAGAATGCAACTCAATTGTACCTGAATGTAACGATAAGTATTTACAGCTTCCTGGTCACCAATAAGCATTAAATCACATTGTGAAAAATTCCTTGCATTATGATAATTTGTTTTCACCTGCACTAATCCTTTGTAGTAGTCCCTTGACTTGTCTATAGATATAATTTTAGAAACAAACCTACTCCTGTAACTCTTCCCTATATGGATCATCTTTGTCCCCCCCTATTGATACTTATTTTTCAAGGCAATAAAATAGAACTCTCCAATTACATCATCACCTTTCAAAACAATGCTTGAGTATTTCCAAGTGATTGTTGAACCAGTATTTACTCAAGTCCATGAAATCCTTGATTTGTCTCCATTGCAAAAACCTCTTTTTGTAATAAATTATAAATCCCACATCTGCATTCCTCATCCCCAACATACCAATTCTTTACAGTGGAATACTTTATCATTTCTCCCTCGGTGCAATAGAGATCCACTATTGTGGCATGGAGATGATTGGTGTCATAAAATGGTATAGTTCATCCTTCAATATATGTCACAAAACTCCTCTCATCTACAAAAATAAGAGTCCTCTCAAAATTCCTGGTCTCCATCTCATTCATCTTGAAATAAGTGGATATTTCCATGGGTGACAAAGTGTGCTTGGAGATTTAATAGAAGGAGCTATCACTAAAAAAATAAAAATGCAATGCAGCATAATAGTTATCAGCAGCAGTAACAACCCTGCCAAGCTACTTCCTAACTAGATAAATATACTCTTGAATTACCTCTTATAACGAACAAAAGATAACCTCAACTACCTATAGAGTCTACCTATGCATGGTAGCAATGAAAACACTGTTGAAAACAACATCTACAACAACGTTGGTCAATCTCTTCTTCTAGTCAAGGGCATGCCCAAATTTTGAAAATTATCAAGTAGGATAGGGTCCACCTCATCCAAGCTCCTCTTCCTCTTCTACTCTCTCTGTTTAGGTTCAGAATAATACCAAAGGCCTTCGAAATTGGTGGGTGGGTAAATGTTATCAGACCATTAAGTTCTTCCATTTTTAATCATTGTCTGTAAGAATTAAATCTAAATTGCAAAAGTCATTCAGGTACCTTCTTTTTAGCTGAAATTAACCTAAGCTTTGGAGAGTTGTAAGGTTTAATGGATCTAAGTATATTCTACTTAAAATATAGTAACATGGTTTAAAACTATAGGAATTGAGATCATAATCTAAGGATGAAACAGAAAATATTTTATGTTCATGATTACAATAAATTTTAATTTCATGTAACAAAGTTTGAGGAAGGTCTAGTATTTGCATCCTACCAGAAAATTTTCTTGCATCACTTGAGCCCTTTTAATTTGGGCATGGTAGAGTCCATTACACAAACAATCAACCACTAAAAAAAGGTGAAAAGAAAAAAATAAAATTTCATGCATTCTGACCCTAGAAAAGTTAGGGAGGAGCGAACTGATCTGTACAATAAGGACATGCAAAATGCTTACTTGTCCAGTGTCTTTTGATGAATCGTTGGCTGCAATAAAGATATGTATTATCATAATCATTAAACCCTCAACTCTAAATAAAATTTATGCTTTGATCATATAAACCCTCGAAATTATTTACCCATAAGAACAAAAATCCTCTTTAGTAAAAAGGAAGAACAACGTCTAAATTCATACCCATGTACAAATTACCAAAATATCCATGCTCAATAATGTTGCCCTTATCATAATCATTAAACCCTCAACTCTACATAAAATGTATGCTTTGATCATATAAACCGTTGAAATTATTACCCATACAACAAAAATCCTCTTTAGTAAAAAGGAAGAACAAAGTCCAAATTCATACCCATGTACAAATCACCAAAATATCCATGCCTAGTGACCTTGCCCTTCCTCCATCTAATCATTGATGCTCTCCTAAGGTGTCTCCCATGCAAACTCCATCTGGGGTTCGAATCCTTTGAAATCCACATATCAAGTTGACGGTCTTCCTTCTTCTGGAATTTCCACACAGATATAGACAAGGTAGAGAAAAATACAGTGCTACAATGTGATGTTGTAATCTGTGAATATTTTATTTGAACCCAACACTAAACTAGAAATCAAAAAGAAAAGAAATATTTATATTATTAAAAATAAAATAAATATTTATAATATAAAATAAAATATATAAATTGCAATTGGGTTAAATGATTTATTTTTAATATTTTTATTTTTTCACTAAATTAAAAAAAAGAAGAAGAAGTTAAAAATGATATTGGGATGAGTGTAAACATTTAAATATGACCTCAATTAATAATAAAAAGTTAAATTGATAAAAATGATAAAATTTAATTTATTATATTTTGATTTTATTATTAACTTGTGAATAGGATTTGTTATAATACCATGAGCCAATACCATGGCTTATCAATACTACAAGTCCGAAAACATGTTAGCCTCACTCTCTTAATAATCAATTAATAAATCCAAATATTAGATTAAATTAATTAAATCATGAAAATTCCTCGAACCAAGGATTCTAGTTTTGGATGAGAGATTCTCTCCAGCTATCTCTCCTAAGTTAGTGTGTAAGTTGAGAAAATGTCTCAACCAAGTGAGTCTAAGATAGACGCACTATCTTAAGATCACTTGATCATGTGTTTAAATTTATTATTAAATTATTTGAATAAGAGAGAAATACATGAGCATGAGAGACCACATGATGGCTCTCTACCTTTTTCGCCAGTTTTGTTCTGTGAGTTAATTTGTTCTGCATACAGTTATATGGCTATGTGATTCTTCTTCATGTTGGTATCAAAACTGCTTTACAAATTCAAGTGAAATGTCTTTTGTTTCTTCAGTACTTTGTCCAAATCGATTACTTTGCCATAAATGACTACAACTATATGAAGCCATGTTGGCCTTCTTACGGCAAAAGAAAAAAGAACATGAATGCTTAGGAATTTTAATACTACAGATTAGCGTTTTGTAACTAGGAACAGGAACAAAGCTCAAATACTCTTACAAAGGTAAAATGATTTTAATCAGTGCTTTTTAAATCCATGAGTTATGTCAATAGAGCTGCCAATTTCTATTGAACTTGCTCGGCGGTGAGACGTGGAGACATTTTGGGGAGGGTTTCCTCGGAGCCATCAGCAAGTATTCGTGCTAAGACCGGGATTTCATATTGGTACGCCTTCTCCCACTGGGGATTTGTGGAGATGTCCCTCACCTCAAGTTCGAAGTCGGTGAGAGAATGATCGCCGCCAACCATGAATGCAATGTGTAGCTTGTCCTTGAGTGCGTCGCAGAGGCAACATTCTTTCTTACTATAGAGCACCAGTTTCCTCCTTGGAACGGGTGTTGGGTTCGAATCGCTTAAGCTTCTGGTTATCAAGTGCGTACGATTCGGGGTAACAGTGAGTGAAGGGAATGGTGTTCTCAACAAGAGAGTTCTACCCACAAGGCCTACCATATTTTCTTGTATATGGTCTGGACATCATCTGGGAATCTATGCACTCGTGGTAAATCTTCCTTTAGAAATAAATTATTACATCCTTAGATCAATTCAACCATCGATTTTAACTTTCCACAATGGTGACACTTATTATCATCAACAAGTTTGAGAAGCAGAAAATCTGCTCTAGTTTTGTCGGTGGCATGCAACAATATAGATTTGCATGCCACGGAGCCTTGCAGCGTATGCAGAACAACCTATTGTAGAAGGGGCATTCTACCATTTCCACATCCTCCACATCCAAGGTTCCAACAATTTCCTTTAAAAGAAGTCCAGAGCAGTCGGAAAAGGGGCAGTATACTTCAGGGCTTCAGGAATTTCTGCCTCCACCATTATAGCCAACCATTGCTCAAAGATCTCCGCAGGCAGAAAATACCTACACTCATCCAGCGTCAATGCTTCTCTGCAAGATTCATGCGGCCAATATATCTGATGCCTCCATTGTTCAAGCATCGAGTGGTTGTACCGCGTCATGCACTGCTCACAAAACCATTGAAATCAAAGACTGCCCTTAAACATATCGAATGACTCCTCAATGCAAATCTCGTAGAGTTGCACAGTATGGCAATGGATTTGACATTGAAACTGTTGGTGAAATTGAGAGAAATTTGGATGCTTTCAACGAGCATGAGCTAGTAGGAAACCAGCTAGTGTAAGCCAGCAAGAAGCCAGCCAGCAAAAAAGCCAGCCAGCGTGAGTCAGCAGCTAGCGTGGAGGACAGCAAAAAAAAAAAAATTAAAAATTCTAGCTTCTTAATTTTTTTTTTATGAAATTTAAAGTTGAATCTAAGAAGTGAAGAAGTCTTTGCTAGAGAGATAAGGTATATTTATTGTTCGTAATTTTTTGGAGAAATAAGGAGATTTTATTTGAAGTTTTTTAATGGAGAGATAAGATGTGAAGAAATAAGGTATGGTTTTTATTTCTAGTTTTTGAAGTGATTTTAGTTTGTAATTTTTGGAGTGACACAATCAAGTCCATTTCAAAGTCAAGTCAAAGTTAAAGTTGCAATTGCGAAGTTTCTTCAAGGGTGTGTGAGCTTGAATTTATCATTGCTTGAGAAGTTGAAGGTTTATGTACTCCCATATTTCACGAAAAACATATCTTTTTGGTGGTTCTTGTGTCCTAGATCAACCTGAAATTGAATAAGGGGTTCTTAGGTACACCGTGTGTAATGTATGTGTGTGCATTACTTGTGTTCAAATTATCTCTTTATTATAATTAAACAAAACAACTACATGCACATAAGAAAGTTTACATATACAAGTTCTTGATCAAGCTCCTGAAATCAAAGCGCCCATAATCACTTAAGTTCATAAACACAAAGCATCACATCATTGACTTGATAAAAGAAATCTTCTACAGCAACATTTCACAACAGCTAATTCATGCCATCAAGTTAAGGATGCTACAAAAATAAAGCATTTCAATCCAAGACGACATCAACATCATCAACACTTTCTGTAGCACTTGCAATGTTTTAGCTGAATTGTCTGGGCACATTTTCGGTTGTAACCAACACCCTCATTTTATTTGTTAAAGTGCATCATTAGGTCAATTCAGTTGTTACTTGAACACTGAATTTATCTTTTGTCATTTGGGTGCATTTTCGACATTGTTCGACAACCATCATTTTTCAGCACATTTAGTGCATCACTAAGTGTAGTAATCACCCAAGAGTTCAAGACAATAGGTGTTTAAAGGAAGTACAACAACCATCAACAAGCAAGCATGTCATTAAAAACAATCAAACAAACAAGTATTTCAAGTAAAAATAATCAAGCAAGCGAGTGTGTTCATAAAATAATCAAGCAAGCAATCATCATCAAATGAGCGTGACTTCTAATCTTCAAGTAAGCATTAAAACAAGTGCACGAAGATCAAGTGAGCATGTCAAGTAACCAAATCAAATGTGATAGTTCAATGCACAACAAGCAAGCCTATGTAAAGTTCATTACAGCATTCATAAAGTTCCTTTCAAAAGTGATCGTCATCAAGTGGCCGTGAAGTCAACAATTCAAGCGAGTGTTTAAATAATCATCAATCAGCAAACAATACAAGCGAGACTGTCCTTTCAGTGATCAACTCAAGTGTGCAATTTTCAAGCACGAATTCTACACCAAGTGATCTTGAATTCAAAGTAAGTAAGACAGCATGGCGACACACAACAGTCCCAAATTCTTCACAATTTAATGTTATCATCAGCTGACAACATGGTGCACATTAGCAAAACCACTCTTGCTGACATTCAAGTGCATCTTCAACATGCACATGAAATGATTGAGTTCCTTCAACTAGAATCACAACTGCAGAGAATTGAGTTGCAAGAGAAGCGTGTTGCTTCCAAGTCTTTTCTAGATACAGCTGATCATTCGACTTCATTCATCCAACCAGCTTCAAGTGTTGAAGTTGTTCTAGTTCAACTTTCTTCCAAAGCCATCATCAAACCATGGGAAGAAATTCAAAGTAATAGAAATCGATGCGGCTTAGGATATGTCGAAGATGACAACAACTTACATTTCACTAATTATTCAAAGCCCATTCAGTTCATCAGTGCCGGATTACTTGAACATATCACCTCAATAAGTTCTCCGCAAGTTGCAGACTGACATCAATGCACACAAACTAAAATTGCAGAAAATAGAAATGCATGCAAACTCAAGTTGCAAACAAACCGAAATGTTCTCATTGTGAAAGATTAGTGTTTTGATCTCCATCATTGTAGTTATTATGGAAAGTCCAATCATACATCAGAGAAATGCTACAACCAACGACAGTCAGACAGATTGAAGATAAATTATTCATGGATTGATCCATGGGAATGGTCATCCACAGCCATAATATTGTACAAGTTTTACAATCGGATTCACTCACACATATTGCAGCCAACAGTCAAATGACAATGGTACTCTTGTGCAGTTGAACGAGGGAGTACAACAGTGAAACTCTCCTACACCTGAAGGGGAGGAGTTCAGATATCAAACACAGATGATTTTCTCTCCTTTCAACTGACAAAGGGGGGAAATGTCAATGAAATTGACAAGTGATTTTCGGACTGAAAGTCTTGACAACATCAACGAAGTAGCCAGTGGGCATCTTCATCAGCCAGTGGGTGATCATCATCAACAAATACGCTAGTGGGCATTCTTCAAATTGTGTCAGTAGACACCGGATGTTGTTTTCAAGCACAGGACAAATGGATCATTTTGCAGCTTGGCACGTGATGGATCTACCAAGTGAAATTCAGAGATGAATCAGGCATGTGGCTAATTCATGTTCTCTTCAGATTTGAGTTTTTTCAGCATCCATCTTTGGTGGTTTTTCAGGCAAATGATTTTTGAGCATCGACTTGAGAACTTGGAAGATGGTTCCTTGTTCGTTTTGGATTTGTCATTGAGGGAGGGAATGTTAGCCTCACTCTCTTAATAATCAATTAATAAATCCAAATATTAAATTAAATTAATTAAATCATGAGAATTCCTCAAACCAAGGATTCTAGTTTTGGATGAGATATTCTCTCCAACTAGCTCTCCTAAATTAGTCTGTAAGTTGAGAAAATGTCTCAACCAAGTGAGTCTAGGATAGACGCACTATCTTAAGACCACTTCTTCATGTATTTAAATGTATTATTAAATTATTTGAATAAGAGAGAAATGCATGAGCATGAGGGACCACATGATGGCTCTCTGCCTTTTCTACCACTTTTGTTCTGTGAGTTAATTTGTTGTGCATATGTTTATATGGTTGTGTGATTTTCCTTCAAAACATAACTTATTTCACAACCAAAATATTTTACAACAATATGACAAGATTCTTAACCGTGGATATTCACCCCCACATTATGGTACATATTATTAACTTGTAAAAAATAGCCTTTGTTACATTACGATCGGCCAGGACCATGGACTATCAATACCACATGCTCAAAAAACATAAATTATTTCACAATCAAATATTTTATAACAATGTGACAAGATTGTTAACCATGGATATTCACCTTCGCTTTGTTACAATACCATGGGCCAATACCATGTCTTATCAATACCACATGTCAAAAAACCATAACTTATTTCATAGTAAAAATATTTTATTTTAATTTAATTTTATAACATTTTTTCAATTGAATATAAAAGGGAAAATGTTACAATTTGAGATATATCTAATCACTCTATCCTCAAGACTATTAAAAATATTCCCATAGAAATTAAATTAAGGTTTTAATAAAATTAAGCTAAGATGGTTCTAGGCCCGTTCTTTATATATATATATATATATATATATATATATATATATATATCTATATATATATATATATATATATATATATATATATATATATATATATATATATATATATATAAAGTATCGACATAGATCCATCTTAGCTAAGGATCCAAAGGATGAAACCAAGCAAATTGACTAATTATAATAGATTAAATATAGTGCATGATTTTTTAAATTTTTTGATTATTTTATTTTCTTTGACATGATTGATCCAAAATATAGTTTTAATATTTTACAACCAATTAATTTTTTCTAGTTTAGATAATTTCATAAACACAATAAAATGTGATCAAATTTAAGAGAGATTTGGGGAGGGGATGGAGAGAGGGAGCGAGACGGTGAAAAAGTTGGAGGATAGAGAGAGATAGAAAGAGAGAGTGATGGGGGGGAGAGAGAGTGAGGTGGGAGAGAGGGAGCGAGAGGAAGGAAGAGAGAGGAGAGAGAGAGAGAGAGAGATGGAGTTGGAATGGGAGAGAGAAGGAGGAAATAACAAAGACATGGAGAGATAGAGGTGGAGAGAGAGAGGAGTGAGAAGGGAGAGATGGAGAGAGAGTGAGGGAGAGAGGAGAGGAGGGAAGAGAAATAAGAGGAGAGGATAGAGATAGGGAGAGAAGGAGAAGGGAGAGAGATGGAGACATAGATACAGAGAAGGAAAGTGGGGGGCATAGTGATAGAGTTGGACGGAAGAGAGAGAGATAGTGGGAGAGTGATTTGGGGGGGAGAGATAGAGGGAGGTGATAGATAAGGGATAGAGAGGAAGGAAGATAGAGATGAGGAGAGAGAGAGATGGAACTGGAGGGCGTAATAGAGGGAGGGAACAAGAAAAACATAGAGGGAGAAAGGTGGAGAGAGAAAAGGGGTGACAAGGGAGTCATGGAGAGACAATGAGGGAGAGAGGAGAGTGGGAGGGAATAGAGAGAAGGATATAGATAGAGAGGGACAAAAAGGGAAGAGAGAGATAGACAAAGAAGGGGAAGAGAGAGATAGACAGAGAAGGGGAAGAGAGGGAGAGAGTGTATGTATGTTTGGGGGGTTGAGATAGAGAGAGGGAATAACAAAGAGACACAAATGCAAATATAGATATGGTATAGTATTGTATAACCAACCTAGATCCATGTTAACCCTATAACTCTCAAGTGCCAAGAGGGATCCAATCTCTCAAGGTGAAAACATTTCCTCAAGTTTTGCACTAGAAAAAAAATTTGCACCTCAAGAGATTGGATCCCCCTTAACGCTTGATAGATCTAGGGTTAAGATGGATGTAGGTCGGTTAATATGAAATTAAAGCAGTTTTTATTTGATATTATAGTCTTAAAAATTAAAATTTCCCTTTAGATTAATTTCAAATTAGAACTAGATCCAATTAGATTCAATGAATAGATTTTTGAAAAATACATAAAATAACTTTTTTTACTAAAAAATATAATTTTAAAATTACAAATTATTAGAGATGCATAGTGCAAAGTTGGCTCACCTATACACCATGTGAGGATGAAGAAGTGTTTAAGGAAGGATAACCTTTCAAACAATCTTTAACAACCTTTCAATCCCCTATCACTTGTAAGTTTTGATTGCTTGATACAATTAAGATGACTCACATAAAAAATTGATTCATATTATTGTAGTACTTGTTAGGTAGTTGCCTTTTCATTCTTAGACTAAATTATTCATTCATGTTAGTCATTTTTAGTTGTATTACTTATTATCTAGTCACATATTTTAACGCGTGACTAAATTAGCGATTTATGTTAGTCGTTTTTAGTTCAGTCACTTAAGATTGCTCATTTTTGGTAGCATTTCACTTGGAAAAGTTGTGGTGACTAACTTTTTTAGTCATTTAGTCACTAATTTCTCATTTTCTACTAGTGGACGAAAGGGATTCATCCTTTGCCGAGAGTTGATGTTCAAGCTCCCACTCATACTCTTTATGATTGACAATGCATGTTGGTTGTGCAGCACCAACTCCATCAATGGTTTGTTCCTTGTTCACAACAAGTGAAGAGTTCGGAATGGATGAACACAAGACAACATCATTTGGAGGAACACCCGAGTGCGAAGACAGAGGTAGTAGACAAGAATTCATATGAGAACTCAAAGGACTCACAACCAAATCTGTGTGAAAATTGAGTGAAGTGATGTTGGGAGAGTGTGAAGGATGAACATGTGTGTGAGTATGCTCTTCAGCATCAGTTGACAGTGGTGGAGCTATTGAATGAGAGGAAGGTGGGAAGTCAATTGAGACGGTGTCTACATTCACATGAGATTGCATAGCTCCATCAATGAAGAATGTTGAGTGAGGCTTGATTTCAAGATTTCTCTTGGGACGAGAAGATTTCTTAAGAAAAAACTTGAACTACTCCCAAAGATAAGAAAATTTCATCTGGCTTCTCAGAGCTTGAAACTGCAAGTCGCGGAAGCACTACCAAAAATCAATAACTGATTCATGTGGGGCCCTCCGTTGTTGTAACAGTTCCCAATCAAGATGGTCAGGATCAAAATGATAGAATGTGTCTTCAATGATATCACATAAGTGCTAAAATGAGTGCTCGGTGTCAACTGGTAAGCTGAGCACCCAACGAAATGGAGATTCATGAAGTCTGTATGCAAGCAAAAAATCGGTCGGTTTGTCAAAAAACTCATCTTCCTCATGAAGCATGGAAAGAAAGTTATATAAGTGCTCAGGCCTAGCCACTTCACCTTCACCATCATACATGTGAGTGGAAAAGAGATTGAAAAGCTTCCCCATGATGGGGACATCTTTACGATTCAAAAAAAAACAGAGGGGAAGAAGAGTGTAAGACTCCATGAAAGATATGAAAAGGTTCAAAACTAGATGATAGGACACACCTTATCATCAAGCCTTCCTTCTAGTGCCAGAAATGTTGACGGTGCTAGACCCATCAACATGTCAAGGGGATATCCTCGGTAAGAAGTCCCAATTAGACCTCAGACCGTTTGGTGTAGGAGTCTCAATAGTGGTTCGTAAGGTAATTCCTTAACCGTGATGTCGCACAAAGGCAAGTAAGATAACTCTGTTAGTAGCAAGGGTGTGACCGCTCTAGTGAGTCAAGGAAGATGCATGAAGGTTCTAACACAAAGGGGTTGAGATGAGTGCGCCCCTTGACAACCTATATCAGTACTCAGCTGGGAAGGAAACACATGAACGAAGATGCATCACAATCATGGAAAGAAGAATAGTCAACAATCCAAAGTCATGGTTAAACCAACAACAAATTTGCAACAAGATTCTTATAATTTTCATACACAAATACATAATTTAAACAACATATATGTTGGGTCCCTATAATACTAGTGATTACCCCATTACTATTGTAGTTATACCCCTTATTTATATTGTTGTGCCCCCATTACCCCCATATTGTTATTAATGTGCCCATAGAATCCCTCTATTGTTATTTTTGTGGCTTTATATTATTATTGTTAGGTCGGCTGGATTATATTGTGACTCCATAGACTCCTATATATAGAAAGGAGGTTTTGTCATTTGAATCATCGAAGAATTGTTCATTTATGTAATGTAAATGAGGTTTCCCCCTCGAAGAGGCTGAATTCTAAGGCGTGGATCTCACTTTTCTATCTTTTTGTGAGTTGGTTTCATAACATTTGGTATCAGAGCTTTGGATTCTAGGGTTTCGCTGCTCCAAACAGGTCATCGTGGCATTTTCGCTATACCTTTTTTTCTGTGACGTTTCAGAAGTCGCAAAAAAAACACATTTGATAAGAAATCACGCTAAACATTGGGTCCGAATTTCAGATATTTTCGCGCGATATTTTCGGAGATATGATCTCAGGAAGTTGGTCTTTTTGCAGACTCCTGAATTACACGCAAAACAGGTGACCTGGGAAAAATCGTCATAACTTTCTTTCTGAGCATCGGATTGAAATTTCGTAAGAAGGTACAGAAAGAGGACAGACTCTAGTTTTCTTTTATATATTTTTCAGAGTCAAAGGTTGAAACAGTGACACGTGGCACTTCATACAAGTTCGCTCTACTGAACTAGTCTATAATCAGGTCACTGCGGGAGATTGTGCATAACTCTTTCTTGGAGAATCCAATTTGGTTCAGACTAGTGGCATTGGAAAGAGGACAAAGAAGGCTACTATAGGTCACAATTTCAGAACTGGACGATTCGCAATTACAGAGATACATCAGATTAAATATCAGGCTTCTATAAAGTAAAAAAAAGGTGTGTAGTTTTTATTTTTTATTTTTGCATAAGCTTGGTTTGAAGGAATTCAAAGGGCCTAGTAAAGCATTATTATCGGTAAATGATGCCCCGAGGAAAGAAAATGCAAACACCTAGTAAGGAACCTGAAAGCTATAGCATGACTCATGAAGAAGAGGAAGAAATGCTACATGATATATCAAAATTACAAGAACAAGTGCAACAAATGTCATGCTCACAAAAGCTAACAGATGCTAAGATAAATGGCGTGGAATCTAAGATAAAGGGCATGGAAGCTAAGATGGACGATTTGAAGATAGATTTGAAGACAGATTTGAAGAAAGACATGGCAAATTTGAAGACAGATTTGAAGACAGACATGGCAGATTTGAAGACAGATTTGACAAATTGTCTACAAGAGATACTTACTAATGGTGAAAAGGTTGTAAAAGAAGCTCATGATGTGAACAAAAGTAATGTTAATCATGATTAAATAGATTCTAATGTTGGATGGAAGACCCACCATATTCCAAAAATCAATATGAGGAAGTTTGATGGCAAGGATCCCGCCACATGGATATTACAGATGGAGCAGTTCTTCGATCTCAATAATGTGCAAAACACACAAAAGGTACGTATGGCAACTTTATATTTGGAACCAAATCAATTTGTATGGTATCAATGACTTTGCTCTCGTAAACAATTTATCACTTGGGCAATTTTTACAGAAGAATTGATAGCACATTATGAGGATACAAAAAGCAACACTTTTTTTAGCCAATTGATAAGTCTCAAACAAAAGGGTTCAATAATGGAGCACATTGAGGAGTTCCAAAAATTGAACATAAGGGTAAAAGATATTCTAGAGCAGCATAGGATTGATGTGTTCATAGGGTCTTTAAAGGTAATATCCAACATGATGTTCGACTTTGGGAACCTAATTCATTAGAGAAGGCATTCAGGTTAGCAAGAAAAATGGAAAGCAAAATTATGGCAACCACGAAGCATACCACTCACAACTATAAAGACGGAACGGCAGTTGCCCCTAGTCTTCCACAACCTATAAGGTTGACACCACAACAATTGGAAGAAAAAAGAGCAAAAGGGCTTTGTTATAGTTGTGATAGCAAATACACTAAAGGTCATAAGTGTGCTGAGAAGAAATTATTCTACATAGATTGTGAAGAGGAAGAAGAAAAGGAGCAAGAAAGGTCAAAAGAAGAAGATATACTCCAGGAACAGAGCCTAGATGAAGAACAAATAAATCCAACCATATCTTGTAATGCATTGGCTGAAATTACCACTCCCCAAACCATCAAGATAGAAGGACAAATCAAGAAGAAAAAGGTGATAGTGTTGATTGATTCAGGAAGCACCCACAATTTTATTCATTGTAGGGTAGCAAAAGAATTGAATTGCTTCCTATATCTAGCACCAGAGTGTCAAGTGACGATTGCAAATGGAGGAACAATAAATTGCTCTGGAAAGTGCCACAATATCAAGCTATCCATGGGAGAATATGTATTGACTAGCCCAATGCTTTCCATTCCAATGGGAGGTGCTGATGTTGTACTAGGAGTTCAATGGCTACAATCCTTGGGTACAATAGCTTTTAATTTTCAAGAACTTTTCATCAAATTTTCTGTAAAAGGAAAGGAAGTTGAATTAAGGGGTATTGCAGGGAAACCAGGAAAGATAATCAGCTCTAATGGTATGACAAAGCTTCTAAAAAAGGAGTAAAGGGGTGTAATTGCACAATTATGTTCGCTAGATGTTTCCACATTAGAATCATCTATTTCTCCAGATCTCCAAAAAGTCCTGGACAATCATTCCAAGGTATTTGAGACTCCCAAAGGTCTCCCACCTATGCGTGATCATGATCATGCTATTCATCTGATTCCAGGAAGTGTTCCTCCAAACATCAGGCCGTACAGATATCCCTATGTCCAAAAAAGTGAAATTGAACGTATGGTTGCAGAAATTCTAGAGGCTGGTATAATTCAACCGAGTCAAAGTTCTTTCTCCGCTCTAGTAGTATTGGTGCACAAGAAGGATGGATCATGGCACATGTGTCCGGATTATAGGGATCTCAACAAGCTCACTATTAAAGATAAGTTCCCCATTCCTGTCATTGATGAATTACTGGATGAATTGCATGGATCAATTTACTTCACCAAGTTGGATCTTTGTTCAGGATATCATCAAATCATAATGAAGATTGAAGACATTCCGAAAACGGCATTTAGAACTCATGAGGGTCATTATGAATTTTTGGTCATGCCTTTTGGCCTTACCAATGCACCTTCAACATATCAAGGTTTGATGAATTCAATTTTTAAACCATTCCTTAGAAAATTTGTGTTAGTATTTTTTGATGATATACTTATCTACAGCAAGTCTTGGAAGGATCATGTTGAACATGTTGACAAGGTGCTACAACTATTGGAAGAGAAACAATTATATGCCAAAAGATCCAAATGTTTCTTTGGAGTCCAGGAGGTGGAATATTTGGGTCATATTGTATCTGATGAAGGAGTTAAGGTAGACCCTACCAAAATTAAAGCCATTAGGGAATGGAAAATCCCCACATCCATAAAGCATTTGCGTGGATTTCTTGGGTTGACAGGGTATTATCGCAAGTTTGTTAAGAATTATGGGAGAATAGCAGCACCTCTAACGACATTATTGAAGAAAGATGCATTTTCATGGACTCCGGAAGCAACAAAGGCCTTTGAACATCTTAAAGAGGCAATGTGCCAAGCTCCGGTCTTAGCTACACCGGACTTAAGAAAAACCTTTATTGTGGAATTTGATGCTTCAGGAAATGGAATTGGTGTTGTTCTAATGCAAGATGAAAGACCCAATGCTTTTGAAAGTCGTCCAATCAAGGGAAAGTTTCTAAGCAAAGCTATTTATGAGAAGGAAATGTTGGCAATACTCCATGCACTTAAGAAATGGCGACCCTACCTAATGGGAAGACACTTCAAGGTAAAAACAGATCATGATAGCCTTAAATACTTTTTAGAACAAAGATTATCCTCTGAAGAGCAACAAAAGTGGGTCACAAAGATGTTGGGTTATGACTTTGAAATGTTGGGTCCCTATAATACTAGTGATTACCCCATTACTATTGTAGTTATACCCCTTATTTATATTGTTGTGCCCCTATTACCCCCATATTGTTATTTCTGTGCCCATAGAATCCCTCTATTGTTATTTTTGTGGCTTTATATTATTATTGTTAGGTCGGCTGGATTATATTGTGACTCCTTAGACTCCTATATATAGAAAGGAGGTTTTGTCATTTGTATCATCCAAGAATTGTTCATTTATGTAATGTAAAGGAGGTTTCCCCCTCGAAGAGGCTGAATTCTAAGGCGTTGATCTATCTTTTCTATCTTTTCTTGAGCTGGTTTCATAACATTTGGTATCAGAGCTTTGGATTCTAGGGTTTCGCTGCTCCAAACAGGTCATCGTGGCATTTTCGCTATAACTTTTTTTCTGTGACGTTTCAGAAGTCGCAAAAAAAACCCATTTGAGAAGAAATCGCGCTGAACCTTGGGTCCGAATTTCAGAGCTTTTCGCATGATATTTTCGGAGATATGATCTGAGGAAGTTGGTCTTTTTGCAGACTCCTGAATTACATTCAAAACAGGTGACCTGGGGAAAATCGTCATAACTTTCTCTCTGAGGATCGGATTGAAATTTCGTAAGAAGGTACAGAAAGAGGACGGACTGTAGTTTCTTTTATATATTTTTAGATCAAAGGTTGAAACAGTGACTCGTGGCACGTCGTACAAGTTCGCTCTACTGAACTAGTCTATAATCAAGTCACTGTGGGAGATTTGCATAACTCTTCCTTGGAGAATCCAATTTGGATCAGACTTGTGGCATTGGAAAGAGGACACAGAAGGCTACTACAGGTCACAATTTCAGAACTGGATGATTCGAAATTACAGAGATACATCAGATTCAATATCAGGCTTCTACAAAGTGAAAAAAGGTGTGTAGTTTTTTTATTTTTATTTTTGCATAAGCTTGGTTTGAAGGAATTCAAAGGGCATAGTAAAGCATTATTATCGGTAACTGATGCCCCGAGGAAAGAAAATGCAAACACCTAGTAAGGAACCTGAAAGCTCTAGCATGACTCATGAAGAAGAGGAAGAAATGCTACATGATATATCAAAATTACAAGAACAAGTGCAACAAATGTCACGCTCACAAAAGCTAACAGAAGCTAAGATAAATGGCGTGGAATCTAAGATAAAGGGCATGGAAGCTAAGATGGATGATCTGAAGACAGATTTGAGATAGATTTGAAGACAGACATGGCAGATTTGAAGACAGATTTGACAAATTTTCTACAAGAAATACTTACTAATGGTGAAAAGGTAGTAAAGGAAACTCATGATGAGAACAAAAGAAATGTTAATCATGATTCCATAGACTCTAATGTTGGATCGAAGACCCACCATATTCCAAAAATCGATATGAGGAAGTTTGATGGCAAGGATCCCGCCACATGGATATTACAGATGGAGCAATTCTTCGATCTCAATAATGTGCAAAACACACAAAAGGTACGTATGGCAACTTTATATTTGGAACCAAATCAGTTTGTATGGTATCAATGGCTTTGCTCTCGTAAACAATTTATCACTTGGGCAATTTTTACGGAAGAATTGATAGCACATTATGAGGATACAAAAAGCAACACTTTTTTTAGCCAATTGATAAGTCTCAAACAAAAGGGTTCAATAATGGAGCACATTGAGGAGTTCCAAAAATTGAACATAAGGGTAAAAGATATTCCAGAGGAGCATAGGATTGATGTGTTCATAGGGTCTTTAAAGGATAATATCCAACATGATGTTCGCCTTTGGGAACCTGATTCATTAGAGAAGGCATTCAGGTTAGCAAGAAAAATGGAAAGCAAAATTATGGCAACCAGGAAGCATACCACTCACAACTATAAAGACGGAAGTGTTGTTGCCCCTAGTCTTCCACAACCTATAAGGTTGACACCACAACAATTGGAAGAAAAAAGAGCAAAAGGGCTTTGTTACAGTTGTGATAGCAAATACACTAAAGGTCATAAGTGTGCTGAGAAGAAATTATTCTACATAGATTGTGAAGAGGAAGAAGAAAAGGAGCAAGAAAGGTCAAAAGAAGAGGATATACTCCAGGAACAAAGCCTAGATGAAGAACAAATAAATCCGACCATATCTTGTAATGCATTGGCGGGAATTACCACTCCTCAAACCATCAAGATAGAAGGACAAATCAAGAAGAAAAAGGTAATAGTGTTGATTGATTCAGGAAGCACCCACAATTTTATTCATTGTAGGGTAGCAAAAGAATTGAATTGCTTCCTATATCCAGCACCAGAGTGTCAAGTGATGATTGCAAATGGAGGAACAATAAATTGCTCTGGAAAGTGCCATAATATCAAGCTATCCATGGGAGAATATGTATTGACTAGCCCAATGCTTTCCATTCCAATGGGAGGTGCTGATGTTGTACTAGGAGTCCAATGGCTACAATCCTTGGGTACAATAGCTTTTAATTTTCAAGAACTTTTCATCAAATTTTCTACGGAAGGAAAGGAAGTTGAATTAAGGGGTATTGCAGGGAAACCAGGAAAGATAATCAGCTCTAATGGTATGACAAAGCTTCTAAAAAAGGAGCAAAGAGGTGTAATTGCACAATTATGTTCGCTAGATGTTTCCACATTGGAATCATCTATTTCTCCAGATCTCCAAAAAGTCCTGGACAATCATTCCAAGGTATTTGAGACTCCCAAAGGTCTCCCACCTATGCGTGATCATGATCATGCTATTCATCTGATTCCAGGAAGTGTTCCTCCAAACATCAGGCCGTACAGATATCCCTATGTCCAAAAAAGTGAAATTGAACGTATGGTTGCAGAAATGCTAGAGGCTGGTATAATTCAACCGAGTCAAAGTTCTTTCTCTGCTCCAGTAGTATTGGTGCACAAGAAGGATGGATCATGGCGCATGTGTCCGGATTATAGGGAGCTCAACAAGCTCACTATTAAAGATAAGTTCCCCATTCCTGTCATTGATGAATTACTGGATGAATTGCATGGATCAATTTACTTCACCAAGTTGGATCTTCGTTCAGGATATCATCAAATCAGAATGAAGATTGAAGACATTCCGAAAACGGCATTTAGAACTCATGAGGGTCATTATGAATTTTTGGTCATGCCTTTTGGCCTTACCAATGCACCTTCAACATTTCAAGGTTTGATGAATTCAATTTTCAAACCATTCCTTAGAAAATTTGTGTTAGTATTTTTTGATGATATACTAATCTACAGCAAGTCTTGGAAGGATCATGTTGAACATGTTGACAGGGTGCTACAACTATTGGAGGAGAAACAATTATATGCAAAAAGATCCAAATGTTTCTTTGGAGTCCAGGAGGTGGAATATTTGGGTCATATTGTATCTCATGAAGGAGTTAAGGTAGACCCTAGCAAAATTAAAGCCATTAAGGAATGGAAAATCCCCACATCCATAAAGCATCTGCGAGGATTTCTTGGGTTGACAGGGTATTATCGCAAGTTTGTTAAGAATTATGGGAGAATAGCAGCACCTCTAACAACATTATTGAAGAAAGATGCATTTTCATGGACTCCGGAAGCAACAAAGGCCTTTGAACATCTTAAAGAGGCAATGTGCCAAGCACCGGTCTTAGCTACACCGGACTTCACAAAAACCTTTATTGTGGAATGTGATGCTTCAGGAAATGGAATTGGTGTTGTTCTAATGCAAGATGAAAGACCCATTGCTTTTGAAAGTCGTCCAATCAAGGGAAAGTTTTTAAGCAAAGCTATTTATGAGAAGGAAATGTTGGCAATACTCCATGCACTTAAGAAATGGCGACCCTACCTAATGGGAAGACACTTCAAGGTAAAAACGGATCATGATAGCCTTAAATACTTTTTAGAACAAAGATTATCCTCTGAAGAGCAACAAAAGTGGGTCACAAAGATGTTGGGTTATGACTTTGAAATCATCTACAAAAAAGGGAAGCAAAATGTGGTGGCAGATGCACTCTCAAGAAAGGATGAGGATGTGGAAGCATTGTTGTGCGCCATTTCTATTATCCAACCAGATTGGATAAACGAAGCAAGGGAGGAATGGAAGAATGACGAAGAAGTGTGGGCACTTATTCGAAAGCTACAACAAGATTCCAGTACGTCTGATACATTTAGCTGGAAAAATGATTCGTTATGGTACAAAGATCGCTTATACCTCTGTAAGAATTCCCAGCTAAAACAAAAGATTCTTATGGAATTGCACACTTCTCCCTTAGGAGGGCACTCAGGATTTTTAAAAACTTACCACAGGGTTAAGAAGGAATTTTTTTGGGATGGCCTTAAATCAGATATTCAAAAGTTTGTGGCGGAATGTTTGGTTTGCCAACAAAATAAAGTTGAAACAATTAAGACACCGGGTCTATTACAACCTTTATCCATTCCAAGCCAACGTTGGGAGGAGGTTTCAATGGATTTTATCACAGGTTTACCCAAGTCTGAGGGAAAGAGTGTCATCATGGTGGTAGTTGACAGACTTACCAAGTATGCACACTTTTGTGCATTATCACATCCATTTAAAGCCAGTACAGTTTCTACTGCATTTATGGAAACAATTCAAAAGCTACATGGAAACCCAAAGATTATTGTAAGTGACAGAGATCCCATTTTCACTGGAAATTTTTGGACAGAATTATTTTCTTGTCTTGGTACTCAGTTAGCTCATAGCTCATCTTATCATCCTCAATCTGATGGGCAAACTGAGATAGTAAACAAATGTTTGGAAGGATATCTTCGTTGCTTTGTATCTGATAAACAGACACAATGGGTCAAATGGTTGCCTCTGGCTGAATGGTGGTATAACACTTCCTTCCATACAGCAACAAAAATGACCCCATTTATGGCACTTTATGGGTATCAACCACCATCCATCACATCATATTTAAGAGAAAATTCTAAGGTTCAGGCAGTGGAACATCACATCGAACATCAACAACAAGTCCTCCAACTCTTAAAGGATAACCTCGTGTTGGCACAAAATAGAATGAAACAACAGGCAGATCAACATCGCAGTGAAAGAAGTTTTGATGTAGGTGATTGGGTATTCCTACGGCTACAACCATATAAGCAAATGTCCCTCAAGCAAGCTAAGAAGGATAATAAATTATCACCAAAGTATTATGGTCCGTACAAGGTGTTGCAAAAGATTGGTACTATGGCATACAAATTGGAGCTTCCTGCAGCTTCTCGATTGCACCCAGTTTTCCATGTTTCATGTTTAAAGAAGGTTATAGGCGACAAGCTCCCAGTTCAAACAATATTGCCAGAACTTGACGAGGAAGGAAAAATTATATTGGAACCGGAAGCAGTCACAGAAACAAGAACTCGACAGCTACGAAATCGATCAATTTCAGAGTATCTTATCAAGTGGAAGAACTTATCCGCTGAAGATTCCACATGGGAGGATGAGAATTTTATGCAGAAGTATCCAGAACTACTCAAGCGTTGAGGACAACACTTTTTTGAAGGAGAGGGGCATGTTGGGTCCCTATAATACTAGTGATTACCCCATTACTATTGTAGTTATACCCCTTATTTATATTGTTGTGCCCCTATTACCCCCATATTGTTATTTCTGTGCCCATAGAATCCCTCTATTGTTATTTTTGTGGCTTTATATTATTATTGTTAGGTCGGCTGGATTATATTGTGACTCCTTAGACTCCTATATATAGAAAGGAGGTTTTGTCATTTGTATCATCCAAGAATTGTTCATTTATGTAATGTAAAGGAGGTTGCCCCCTCGAAGAGGCTGAATTCTAAGGCATTGATCTATCTTTTCTATCTTTTCTTGAGCTGGTTTCATAACATTACTCAAGGAAGGATGAGGATGTGGAAGCATTGTTGTGCGCTATTTCTATCATCCAACCAGATTGGATAAATGAAGCGAGGGAGGAATGGAAGAATGACGAAGAAGTGTTGGCACTTATTCGAAAGCTACAACAAGATTCCAGTACGTCTGATACATTTAGCTGGAAAAATGATTCGTTATGGTACAAAGATCGCTTATACCTCTGTAAGAATTCCCAGCTAAAACAAAAGATTCTTATGGAATTGCACACTTCTCCCTTAGGAGGGCACTCAGGATTTTTAAAAACTTACCACAGGGTTAAGAAGGAATTTTTTTGGGATGGCCTTAAATCAGATATTCAAAATTTTGTGGTAGAATGTTTGGTTTGCCAACAAAATAAAGTTGAAACAATTAAGACACCGGGTCTATTACAACCTTTATCCATTCCAAGCCAACGTTGGAGGAGGTATCAATGGATTTTATCACAGGTTTACCCAAGTCTGAGGGAAAGAGTGTCATCATGGTGGTAGTTGACAGACTTACCAAGTATGCACACTTTTGTGCATTATCACATCCATTTAAAGCCAGTACAGTTTCTACTGCATTTACGGAAACAGTTCAAAAGCTACATGGAAACCCAAAGATTATTGTAAGTGACAGAGATCCCATTTTCACTGGAAATTTTTGGACACAATTATTTTCTTGTCTTGGTACTCAGTTAGCTCATAGCTCATCTTATCATCCTCAATCTGATGGGAAAACTGAGATAGTAAACAAATGTTTGGAAGGATATCTTCGTTGCTTTGTATCTGATAAACAGACACAATGGGTCAAATGCTTGCCTCTGGCTGAATGGTGGTATAACACTTCCTTTCATACAGCAACAAAAATGACCCCATTTATGGCACTTTATGGGTATCAACCACCATCCATCACATCATATTTAAGAGAAAATTCTAAGGTTCAGGCAGTGGAACATCACATCGAACATCAACAACAAGTCCTCCAACTCTTAAAGGATAACCTCGTGTTGGCACAGAATAGAATGAAACAACAGGCAGATCAACATCGCAGTGAAAGAAGTTTTGATGTAGGTGATTGGGTATTCCTATGGCTACAACCATATAAGCAAATGTCCCTTAAGCAAGCTAAGAAGGATAATAAATTATCACCAAAGTATTATGGTCCGTACAAGGTGTTGCAAAATATTGGTACTATGGCATACAAATTGGAGCTTCCTGCAGCTTCTCGATTGCACCCAGTTTTCCATGTTTCATGCTTAAAGAAGGTTATAGGCGACAAGCTCCCAGTTCAAACAATATTGCCAGAACTTGACGAGGAAGGAAAAATTATATTGGAACCGGAAGCAGTTATAGAAACAAGAACTCGACAGCTACGAAATCAATCAATTTCAGAGTACCTTATCAAGTGGAAGAACTTATGCACTGAAGATTCCACATGGGAGGATGAGAATTTTATGCAGAAGTATCCTGAACTACTCAAGCGTTGAGGACAACACTTTTTTGAAGGAGAGGGGCATGTTGGGTCCCTATAATACTAGTGATTACCCCATTACTATTGTAGTTATACCCCTTATTTATATTGTTGTGCCCCCATTGCCCCCATATTGTTATTAATGTGCCCATAGAATCCCTCTATTGTTGTTTTTGTGGCTTTATATTATTATTGTTAGGTCGGCTGGATTATATTGTGACTCCATAGACTCCTATATATAGAAAGGAGGTTTTGTCATTTGAATGATCCAAGAATTGTTCATTTATGTAATGTAAAGGAGGTTGCCCCCTCGAAGAGGCTGAATTCTAAGGCGTGGATCTCTCTTTTCTATCTTTTTGTGAGCTGGTTTCATAACATTATATCATTAAGGAAACCAGAATGGTCCAACTATAATAACAACATATGCATGAAAATGTGTTGGCTCTTATTATATAAATAAGTGTAAGTTCCAATAATACAATACATCCATGTAAAACTAATAGCCCCATCAGTGAAATGTTACAGCCACGTCCACCTGCTCCTTCAAAGAGATATACTACTTCCATGTAGTAGAGAAGCCAAGGTGTGTTACAATACTTTCCCAGCTTTCTTCAAGGTAGTATTAATAAAAGCATGGCTGACCAAAAGTCTATACAATGAGATATGAGGGACTATTTATATCAAAGGGTGGGGTGACCCTTGAAATTCCCCTTTGTGACCATTCAACTACCCTCATGACTCTTCACCTACTCTATGATTGTTACATCCACTATTGAAACTTGACTTACACTTGACATGAATCAACATTACTATGCACATGTACCCATGTGAACAATTTCTTTGACAAGCCAAACTAGGCATCATTCTGACTTAGAAAACTATAGAAGTCCAACTCCTCGACATCCTCGTGCTGATCAATAGTAACATATTGATGACAAGATTGGTAGTCCTTGACAGTGTCAGTGTGTTCCATTGTGACATCTGTCTGAAACCTGAACCTTGCCTCCATGGCATCTGGCTACACTACTCAAGCTCCTCTATCCAACTCATCTGAAAGCATGCGCATCATTGTCTTCAATATTGCCAGACAAACAAGCTATTATTATATCGGATCATATACCAATTTAATTATACAGATATATCATATTTTAGGTATGGAAGTTATGCACGAACGTAATGCTCACAACTTTCCTCTGGATCTAGCAGCTGGAATGATAAAATGAGATACAAACAACCGGGACCGCTGGTCGTAATAGATCAACTTGAATGCCAGTTCTTGCTCTAGTGCTACGCTGGTTCGATGGCTGGTTGGGCTGAGATTGCGTGAGCGACAGTGGGAAATTAACACAACATACTTGCGCATGATGTCTACACTGATAAGCAAGTCTGGGCTGGTAGCGGTGTGCATTAACTTGTCAAAGTACGAGTCAAGCTCTTGTCGGACCTTCTTCTTTGTCTTTGTTTAGGTGAGAGTCCCAAGTGATGGGATCGCATGTGTGTGCACCACAACATCCATGCTCTTGAATACTCATGCATGGGAAGTCTTTATGCTAGTGATGAGCTGCGGTAGGTCTTCATGGTTCTACATCTGACTCTAGACACGTGCTTGCAGCTCGACCAAATTGGCCCTCATCATCTTTGGCAAGTGAAGCAAGTCTCCCTTTTACTTCATCATCCCTGCTCGCATGTTATCAACAACAACATGTATGTTCTTCTAGATGCATGCTCTTCCCGTACATCATTGTTTCCATTAGTGGATATGGATGACTGCTTGGTGCACGACACCAAACTTGAAGTACAATGCTCGCATAATTGTGTGAAGGGACAATACTTCATCTAGTATTGCCTACTTCAGTTTAGCTCAGGTGAACATTGTCACCAAGTCTCCTCCTTGGTTGGCTACCTGTAGTTCCTTCACCATTCACTCATTCTTAGCTATGAGGAAATGAACACTTGAGCTAGTGGCTTCTGTATACACTCTAGTTGCATCGACCAAAGCAGATGGATGCCTGTGCACATCAGTCACGATAAGTTGTTCTTCAACTTGTGCAGCAAATGTTTGGTTCTCTGGAATTGGTATTTTGTGAGACTGCACAACTCTGTGAAGAGATTCGTCAGAGGAGATGGTGTGCACCTCTTCTTCTGGCTAACCATTGAGGATCTCAGTGCCTCCTTGGTCATTTGAGACTTGCTTATCATCTGGATGCATTGAAGTAGGTGAGTTGACCTCTTTGTGGTGAGGCATGAGGTTGGTGTCCTCTTCCAACTCCTACTACTCCATTTCTGCATCCAACTATTCAAGTTCCTGTTCTATCTCATGAGAAAAGTCTTGCCCCTATAATGGTTTGCCCTGTTCACCTGATGCCATATGTTCAAATGATTCAACTACTTGTATAGGGGTTACTTCATTTGTATGGGCATGATGCACCCCCTGCTGTGTTTGTCGCTGCTGCTCTTCCTTCTCCCATTGGTGCAACTCTTGTTCTTTCCGAAGTTTCTCCCTCAGCTCATGTAACTCCTTCTCTACTTCTTCTATTCTCTTTTTATCCCTCTACCTTCGTGCGATGCACTTGTTGCAGTGCTACCTCTTTTCCTGAATAGCCATAGCTGCTTCTTCTACAAGTGGATCTTCTTGAAACTTGCAGCTTTTTTCCTCTTCCATGCGGTCCACAATCTTCCTCTTCCCTTTGCTGTGCATAGGTATGCTTGGCCCTGCTACTTCTGCTACTACTACTACTGTTGGTTCTCTCTGTGATGATGCTCCATGCTGCTTTGATAACCACTCTACAGTGAAGCTGGCCTATTCATTGGGTCTGGACGAATTGTAGCAATACCTCCATGAGTATTCCTCAACCCAATGAAATGCCCCATGGATCTAGTTAAACTGAACTCTCATGCAATGATCCTTCATAATGCAATGTGGGTCATACAGGTTGAAGCTTCAGAGGTCAAACGGGTACTTCTTCATCTATTATGCTTTGATATTCACTTGATTGATACTTTGAATCTCTTATATTCGAATGCACAATGGAAAAGTGGGCCAAGGTGCCTTCTTCTTCGACTGTAGTCTAAGTGTCAATCCTACCGAGATGTGATAAGTTACTTCTTGCATGACCAGTATGCGCAAGGAAAACTTTGGTAGAACATCCAGAGGCTTCTCCGCACTGAAAATTTGGATGAAAGTGTCGGGCGGTGATGCATACCAATCTCCAATGCCTAACAACACCTCCATTACTTCCCTTGACATGCAGGATGGTTCCTATTTGAATATCATCCTGTATATTGGGGTGACAAAATGGTTGGACAACCGCATGATTACTCCTCTGAAGCTGCATTCAGACAACAACTTGAAATATGTGTTCACAACAGTCTTCGCAGGTGGCCATGCCCACTCGAAGCTCGAGAACTCATGTTGGGTACATACTGCATCTAGGATGTAGGTGGACATATAAATATTTGTATGCATACCCTCGGGTGATTGTCGAGCCTTCATGACTTATTCCTTCAGCAGATGAGCCAGTATGTTGAACCAGTTGCATGGTCTTCCTTCTCTACCTAGTTGGTCCAATGCAATCACCTAACTCTGAGGAAAGGTTTTAGTGCTTGCTTGGCCAGTTAGTCGACATGCGAATATGACCATGTATTGGTACACCTTCCTCAATATCTTTGTCTTGTAGATCTAGTTGGGTGTCATCCTGAAACAAACTGGCTCCTTTACCTAATCCTTCAGAATGTCTCTGGAGTTACCTCTGCTGCTGGCAAGCTGAATGGAGGACTCATGATAGTCACTGGCTCTGACATCTGATACATCTCATCATAACATCATGCCCAGAAGGTTGCGAGCTTCGTCCCACTAACACTATTGAAGGTCATCATCTCAGGATCAGTGTGAGAGACGATCTAGTGAATCATGTTCGTGCATGGGAATGTGGTGTATCTACATGCAACCAGTATAAGCCAGACTTATGAATGTTCATGTACACCTGACAATCTTTGAGGTCTTCCCCAAAAGTGCCTACGAATGTTTTATTAACCTCTTGCCACTTTAGTTTGATGTCCTTATTACACAATATTGTCACCATGACTATTTGTAGTCAGTATGGGTGTATCATCACTTATAATGTCCTCCTAAGCAAGTCTCAGACCTCAGCTCTTCATGTCAAGCTTTGAAAATGAGAGAAAGACATTAAAAATAAAAAAATCTCTGGTTTCACACTTTCTCTCACTGTTGCCTGTGGTCCTGCACCCCCTGTTCACAATACCTGTGGACCTGCCCACTCTGTCTCTAAAGGAGTGGGTGCGGACCCCTGTGAAAGTCAAAAAGGTGCAAGTTTATTCTTAAAACTCACTTTGGGTTAATTCTAGATGATTCTAGAAGGAACCTTGATGTGGATGGTTCGCTCTTAGGTGGTTCATGCATCCCAAAAGAGAAGGAGCTAATCCCTTGATGAGAGGAGCTATCCCTTTGAAGGAGGACTTTATCCCTTTGAAGGAGGACCTAATAACTTCCCTCCATTGCACTATAAATTAAGGCATTAGGCTAGTTGCTAGGAGGGTTTGAAGCTGAACATTTTTGAGGGTAAATGCTGGTGGAATTGAGACTTACTAGTTAAGCATGAGAGGAGAGATCACATACCTTTTGGCTTCATTGGGAAGAGAGTGAAACTTGTCAAAATAGAGGAGACTTCTTGTTGGACCCTGGGAGGAGCTTGTACAGCATCAAGGCACAGGTTGTAAAGTTCTTCTTTGATTTGAATTAATACAATCAGATTCATTTTTCTCAACAAATTGTCTTATGTCATTTGTTTCATGAATTCCTTGATCATCATGATAAGTATGATTTATGATATTGGCTTTTCAGGTGCTATTTAATCTGTTTGCTTGTTTGTGTTTGCAGATTCGCTACAAGGGAGCTCAGTTGGATCAAAGGAGCGAGGCTTCCAAAAACTTGCATTGGACCCTAGGTAGGCCTAAAACACTTGTTTGCCTTTGTTTATAAATTGCATATTTAGAGAAAGATAGTTTTTGATTGGCTTGCTTGTCACTAGATATCGTTAGATACTAGGGAGGTCGACCTTGTCTGCAATAACGACTCATTCCATGTGACAAAATGACATATCAACAACCTCAACAACCCCAGTAGAGTTCGGTTAATCCTGGTTTTCCGGGAGGATACAATATCCCAAATGCAATTCCAATTCCTAGTTATCCTGGATATCCTCCTCCTGGGGCTGGTCTCATGACCCAGAGTTTTAGGGACCCTAATCATCAGTTATCGTTTATGGCAACTTTGGACTTGCCTGACTTGTCGCGCCTTACGAATGATCCCATTAACTATCTTCCGTTTTGGCCGCCAATGCCGAATAAGTTGCCTAGTGATATTCCCAAGTTTGAAGGCAAATCAGGAGAGGACACATCGAACCATGTGATGACTTATCACCTCTGGTGTGTGTCTAATTCCATTTCAGATGATTCAATCCATTTAAGGATTTTCTAGCACACTCTAATTGGTCTTACAACCAAGTGGTACATTGAGTTACCGTGAGCCACTTTTTATAACTTTAGTCAGTTAGCTACTTCGTTTTTAACTCATTTTCAGTTGCCAGTTAGATATGAAAATGGCACGGAATTATTAACTTCATTAAAGTAGTCAATGTCCACTTACATTTTAGATCACATTCATGAATGGAGACGTCGACGGCGTTTAGTGAAAGTTTTTATTCCGGATCAGATCTTAGCCGAATGGTTTGTAAAATCTTTATTGCCAAAGATCACTGAGGATGTAGCTAAGGCCGGAGTTGTTACAGAAGAGCAAGTAACTGCTCAAGCAAAGTACCTTGACTTAGTTTATACGCAGTCAGGTACGTTACACGAGAAAATCCCCGATCTTCCTAAGCAAAATCAAATCGCTGCAGCTCCTTCAGGGTCTCGTGCCGCTGATGGTATGATTGGTACGGTTAATACCAAAAGTAAGAATAAATATTCCAAGAATTCTTCTCCTATCATAACCTTGCCAGATTCCCCGACAAGAGATTCTTCCGCGGAAATTTCCGCCGATATACATGTTGTAGAGTCATCTACAGCCAAATCAAAATTCGGTGGTAAGAAGAAACGGAAGAAGAAAAATAAAACAGATAAGAATTCGAAAGAGAAACTAGAAAAATTAGAATCAAATGATGAGAAATGCAAGCCTCGTTATCCTTGTCTCATTTGTGACGAAGAGCATTTTACAAGAGACTGCCCTCATCGTGCAAAGGTTGTGAAAATTGTCAAAGGTTCCCAAACGCCTGCTGTTTTGAAGGATCCTTTTCCAAGTCAAGATAGTAAGATGATAGGTTCTTCCTCAAATGCCTCCGAGGAACCCATGATGATGTCCCATGTTAGGATTGCGACTCGATCGCATGATTATGGAAGTAAAATTCTTGTTGATGGTAAAGAAGCAGAATCTTCTCATTCTAACCCATCAACCTCAGCTTCAGGTTCCGATCCGCTACAGATCGAGAAACCTAACCCAGACTTAGTAATCAAACCACCCACCAAGGGTATACTTCGAAAGTCAGCTTTCAATCCACATGCGAGAGCGGCTCAGAACTATAACATTGTTGAAGATTTAACTGTTTCACCTTCAACAATGTCGGCTTTGGAAGTGCTGCAATCATGTCCAACACAGCGTAAATTACTATTGTCAGCTATAAGAGCTGTTGATGTTCAGGACTCGAACCTTATAATTTTGGATCTAGAAAATAGTACACTGCACTTACCTCATCAAATGGCTTTCCAGATCCCAGTGTTAGTCAAAAACAGACCTTGTTATAGGACTGTGATTGATGAGGGAGCCTCAACGTGTATTATGTCAATACAATGTTGGAGATCGCTTGGTTCTCCTTCGCTAAATCAATCCCCGACGATTCTAAAGGCCTTTGATGGCTGTGGGTTTCATCCTTTTGGAATTCTATAGGATCTACCTATAGGGGTTGAAGGCAAAACTATTAATCTAGATGTGGAGGTGGTTGATGCCCCTCTAGATTACAACCTTCTCTTGGGTCGTAGTTGGTCTTACGCTATGACAGTTGTCGTTTCATCGGTCTTTCGGCTTATAAAGTTCCCTCATAATGGAAAGATCGTAACTATAGACCAGCTAACTTACTTTTCATCCAACCCAGCCTCTTCTGAAAGTATTCAGCATGTCGGCAAAACAAATATCCCGTATAAGGATGTTGGAGTAGGACTAGCTAAAGATTCTAGTTTACTGGGAACTTTTCCTTTTCCTCCTATCTACGCATCGTCTTCTACTGCAACCATTCATATGATTTCATCAGACACTATTGTTTATGATGATCCTTGGATCATACCTTCCGAATCTGAGATAGACTCATTTGGTGATGTTATGCCTTTGAGTCCATATGAAATTGCGTATCAGGTCGTGCAGTCGTTTACCGACCCATCTTCAACCAAAATTGACTCAATGAACGTGGTCCATGAGGAGTCACTTTCAACATCAAACTCGGATTCAACAACGTTTTCCAAACTTGTTCACACTGATAAGAAAATTCATGAAATCCTATGTGTCGATGATTTACCATGGGAAGATCTTCATCATAGATCTGCGTTTTTACCCCAGAGTGATCGTTTTGAAAATGATTTTTCATCAATTTTTGCGACTGAATATGTCAAGGAACCTCAGAATCCAATGAAAAATCTTGATTCAGAGTTAAATTTGGGAAACATTTCTCGAACTATTCCTATTGATATTTCGGTTAAGCCTGGAATTGTTGAAAACATTCATATAGGTGCCTCGTGTACAGAAGATGAAATTCAAACATATAAGGCCCTATTTCAAGAATTCCATAACGTGTTTGCCTGGTCATATGAGGAAATGCTAGGAATTGACCCCGCAATTGTTGTTCATGAAATCAAAACTTACCTAGATGCTAAACCCGTCCGGCAATGTTTGCGTCAGATCCACCCGAGAAAAGCTGCTGCTATTAAAGCAGAAGTTGAAAAATTACTCAAAGCAGGTTTCATTTATCCGATTCCGTTAACAGATTGGGTATCGAATATTGTTCCTGTTAACAAAAATCAAGGGACAATAAGAATAAGTATCGATTATAGGGACATTAATCGAGCCTGTCCAAAAGACAATTACCCAACTCTCTATATCGATCAAATCATTGATGATTGTGCCAGAAGTGAAATATTCTCCTTCATGGATGGTTTTTCCGGATACAATCAAATCAATATTCTACCTGTTGATCAACCAAAAACGACTTTCATTTGTCCATGGGGACATTTTCTTATTGCAAATTACCTTTTGGGCTCAAGAACGTCGGGGCAACTTTTCAAAGGGCCATGTCTTACGCGTTTCATGACATCAAGCACATTGTGCAACCCTATCTCGATGATTTTCCTACTCATTCATTACATCGAGCTGATCATCTCATCCATTTACGAGCAATCTTTATGAGGTGTAGGCATTATCGGATTAGGTTGAATCCACACAAGTGTGTTTTCTATATAGAAACTGGTCGGTTACTAGGGTTTGTAGTTTCGAAAGCCGGCATTCGCATCGATCCCTCGAAGGTTGAAGCTATTGTCAAATTTCCTCCTCCTTCGAGTCTTCGCCAACTCCAAAGTTTGCAAGGGAAAGCAAACTTTTTACGTCAATTCATTCCTAACTATGCCGAGATCACAAAGGGTTTTACCTAGTTGTTGAAACAGAATGCTCCATTCTTTTGGGATGAGATAGCTGAAAAATCTTTTGATGCACTAAACCACGCATTGACCCATGCACCGTTATTGCATCCTCCCAACTACAACTAGGGCTACTTCTTGTATCTGACCGCTTCCCATTCCACCATCGGAATGGTGTTAGTTTAGGAAGATGAATTCGGTACTGAACATGTGATATATTACCTTAGTCGAACTTTAAATCCAGCTGAGCTAAAATACTCACATGTGGAGAAATTGGCATTGGCAGTTGTTCAAGTTGTCCAACATTTTCGTCATTACATTTTACTATGTAAAACTACAGTAATTTCTGATTGCAACCCTATGATCTATATTTTGACCAAGCAATTGCTAGGGGCCAAGTACTCCAAATGGATTATGATCCTGCAGGAGTTCGGCATGGAATTTGAAAAGTCTAAGTCGAAGAAATCTTTATACTTTGCGGAGTTAATGTGTGACTTCCCGCATGCTGACACGGAAACTATGGCAGAGGAGCCCATTGATGACGAATCCTTGTTTCTAATCAGCACTTTGGATCCATGGTATGGGGATATCATCGTTTATCTCCAGACCCAATCCTTTCGGCCAGAAATTTCAAGGTCAGAACATCGGAAAATACGATTCCAATCCCAACAATTCAGAATTATTGGAGATACTCTTTATCGTCGTGGGGCGGAATCTCTTTTCGACGTTGTTTAACTCATGAGGAAGCTGAAAGGATTCTAAATGATTGTCACTCTAGAGCATGTGGTGGTCATATGTCTGGGTATGCCACAGCCCAAAAGATATTGCGCGCTAGCTACTTCTGGCCGTCTTTTTTTAAAGATTGTATTAACGCGGTCCGAAAATGCCACAACTGCCAAATTTTTGATCGAAAGATACGTGCTCCACTTGCTCCTCTCCACCCTATAATTTCCGTCGGTCCTTTCACAAAATGGGGTATTGATTTTATTACATGTAACCCTCACTCGGCCAGGGGGCATGCGTATATCATCCTTGCGGTAGATTATTTTACCAAGTGGGTCGAGGCGATGCCTACATTTGAGGCAAATGGCAAAACAGCTGTGATTTTCGTGTTCAATCATATAATTTCTAGGTTTGGTGTTCCACAAGTGATTATCATTGATCATGGGCGTCATTTTTGAAACGTTATGATGACTGAACTTACAGGGAAAATTGGCTTGCGTCACTATAGTTCAACTCCATATTATCCACAAGCTAATGGTCTGGTTGTTGTGTGTGGAGCATGATTGTTAATAGGTCTTTGTTCAGCCGGATGTATACCCCAGGAAGTTTGTACACCCCTCGACGCGGGGGGGTGTGAGGGGGACTCGTCCCCCCCGTGGGGGTCCAGGGGGGGCGATCCCCCCCAGCTGGGGGGTCCGGGGGCTAGTGGTCCCTCGGCAGGGGCTCGGGGGCAGCGCCCCCGAAGCTAAAAACAAATGTAAAATTGCCTTGTAAAAGTATAGTAATTTCTAGTCAATTTGGGCCATTCATTAGGCAGATGATCTGACGGTAGAACTTATGTTTAGTTTAGGGTTTTTTGCCCTAGAAGGTAACCCCTCTCTTTGTATGAGGGCATTGTATTTGAGGCTGAGATATAGATGTGTATTCTGTGAGCGAGAAACAGAGAGGTGAGACTGTGAGAGAAAACAGAGGATATTACAACAGATTTGTTGTAGGTTGTGTCTCTTCATTTTGCTAGATAGTAGAAAGGAAGGACTGGCTGTTCAGGGTGGACGTAGCCCAAACTGGGTGAACCACGTATATCTGTGTCTCTCTTGTTCTATGCGTTTTCTGTGTTTATATTTCTGCAATATTTTATGTGTTCCATTGCTCTGTAATATATAATTTTCTAACAACTGGTATCAGAGCCAAAGGTCTATTTGGCTGATAAACTCGCAGGAAAGAAGGGTTCCTGGTTCGAGTGGGAGCAATGGCGGAAGATGGTAAGTTTAGGGTCGAGAAATTTAATGGCCAAAAATTCTCGCTTTGGAAGATGCAGATGGAATATTATCTGTATCAGAAAGATCTATACCTACCATTGGGCGGAAAAACAAAGATGCCGATGGGTATGAAAGACGAAGAATGGAACCTTCTCGATAGAAAGGCACTCGAAACAATACGGTTTTTCCTTGTTGCGTCAGTTGCCTTCAACATTTCGAAGGAAACCACGACAGAAGGTTTGATGCAGATGTTGTCGAAACTATATGAAAAACCCTCGGCCTCAAACAAGGTATTTCTTATGAAACGGTTATTTAATATGAATATGTCGGAAGGTGGATCTGTTGCAAACCATTTAAATGATTTTAATACAGCTACAAGTCAGTTAAGTTCTGTAGGGGTAAACTTTGATGATGAAGTTAGAGCTCTGTTATTCTTGTGCTCATTACCAGAAAGTTGGAATGGTTTGGTAATGGCCATTAGTAACTCCGTTTCTGGATCTAGTACTTTAAAGTTTGATGATGTTGTCGGTGCTATCCTTAGCGAGGAAATGCGATGGAAAAGCTCCGGTGAGACATCGGGAAATGCTTTGAGTGCAGAGTCTAGAGGAAGAAAAATGGAAAGAGGAAAGAGCTCAGGATATCACAGTAAATCAAGGAAAGGCAGATCCAAGTCCAGATCGGGGATAGTGTGCTGGAAATGTGGAAAGAAAGGACACATGAAGAAAGATTGTAGATCTCGGAAGGGAAAAGAAGGAGATGCACAGCGAGAAAACAATCATGAAGCAAATGTGACAGGTGAGGTGTTACAAGATGCTTTGATTCTTTCTTTCGAAAATATTATTGATTCCTGGGTGGTAGATTCAGGGGCTTCATTCCATGCCACACCTGATAAGAAATACTTTCATGACTATGTTCAAGGAGATTTTGGACAAGTTCGTCTGGGTGATGATAAACCCTGTAAAATCGTTGGAATGGGTAAGGTTCTTGTAAAACAGTAGAATGGAAACCAATGGCTATTAAAGGAGGTAAGGCATGTTCCAGATCTAAAGAAAAATCTGATTTCAACAGGGCAGTTAGGCGGTGAAGGTTGTGTGACAACTTTCACAGATAAAGCGTGGAAGGTCACCAAAGGAGCCCTGGTAATAGCAAAAGGCGAAAAGGTTGGTACATTGTATTTATGCAATGGTATTTCTAACTCTGTTAATGCTTTAACTTCCAAAGGAGCAGATGCAACATTATGGCATCATAGGCTCAGACACATGAGTGAAAAGGGGATGAAGATTCTTCACTCAAGGAATTTGTTGCCAGGTTTGAAGAATGTTGATTTGGACTTCTGTGAGAATTGCATTTATGGAAAACAGAAGAGAGTCAGATTTCTCAGAGTTGGGAAAGAAAAGAAGAATGAAAAATTAGAGCTTGTGCATACAGACGTATGGGGACTTGCTCAGGTATCATCTCTCGGTGGCTCTCATTATTATGTTACCTTTATTGATGATGCAACTAGAAAAACTTGGATTTATTGTATTAAGAATAAATCTGATATATTTGATACTTCCAAGAAATGGAAAGCTTTGGTTGAGATTGAGACAGGAAAAAAATTGAAGTGTCATAGACCAGACAATGGAGGTGAATATTGCAGCAAAGAGTTTGATAGGTATTGTTCAGAACATGGAATTCACAGAGAGAAGACAGTTTCAAGAACAACACAAGAAAATGGTGTGTCAGAAAGGATGAACAGAACAATCATGGAGCGTGCAAGGTGCATGAGATTGAATGCAGGATTGCCTTTACAGTTTTGGGCAGATGCTGTAGATAATGCTGTTTATCTAATAAACAAAGGGCCTTCAAGTTCCTTGGATGGTGGTGTTCCAGAGGAAGCATGGACAAGTTAAAAGGTAAACTACTCTATTTTAAAGCCTTTTGGTTGTGAGGCCTTTGTCCATATTGATAAAGAAAATAGAACAAAGCTTGAGGCAAAGTCAAAGAAATGTACCTTTATTGGATATGGTGTTAATGATTTTGGTTATCGCTTATATGATTACGAAAATCACAAAATCATTAGGAGCAGAGATGTAATATTCAATGAAAAGGTCTTGTATAAGAATCAGTTGCAGGAAAAGAAACAGGAAAAGGAAAGCAAGGAATACGCAGTTCTTGATGAAATCACTGAAAAAGTAAAGATGCCTGAAAATAATAATAATCAACAACCACAACAACAGCAACCACCACAACAACAACAGGCACCCGAAACACCTGAAAGTGGTGTTAGAATATCTACCAGGATAAGTAGACCCCCTGAACGATACTCTCCTTCATTATATTATTTATTGTTGACTGATTCTGGTGAACCCAAATGTTATGAAGAAGCAATGCAGGTTGAAAGCAGGAAGAAGTGGGAGGTAGCCATGGAAGAAGAGATGGACTCCTTAATGCATAACCAGACTTGGGATTTAGTCAGGTTTCCTGCAGGAAAAACTACATTGAAGAATAAATGGGTTTACAGGCTGAAGGAAGAAGATGGAGGAAAACAGAGGTACAAAGCTAGACTTGTGGTGAAGGGGTTTGCACAGAAGAAAGGTATTGATTTTGATGAAATATTTTCTCCTGTTGTTAAAATGACTTCAATCAGAACTATTTTAAGTCTTGTAGCAGCTAAAGATTTGCATCTTGATCAGTTAGATGTAAAGACAACCTTTCTCCATGGGGATTTGGAGGAAGAGATATATATGAAGCAGCCACAAGGATATGAGGTGAAAGGGAAGGAGAAACTAGTGTGCAGGTTGAAGAAGAGCTTGTATGGCTTAAAACATGCTCCAAGGCAGTGGTATCTAAAATTTGACAAGTTTATGTCTGAACAAGGTTATACTAGATGTCACTCTGATCATTGTGTTTATCTGAAAAAGCAAAATGATGGTAGCTATATTATATTGTTATTGTATGTGGATGACATGCTTGTTGCAGGATCTAACATGCAGGAAATAAATGTACTCAAAAGAAAATTGGCAAATTCATTTGCAATGAAGGATTTGGGAGCTGGAAAACAAATCCTTGGTATGAGAATAACTAGAGACAAGAAAAATCGCAAATTAACATTGTCTCAGAATGAGTACATACAAAAGGTGTTGAAAAGATTTAATATGCAAAATGCAAAACCAGTTAGTACACCTTTTGCTAGCCATTTCAAACTTAGCAAGGAAATGTGCCCAAAGACCCAAGAAGGCATGGATTATATGTCTAAAGTTCCATATGCATCAGCAGTTGGAAGCTTACTGTATGCAATGGTCTGCACAAGGCCTGATATTGCACATGCAGTGGGAGTTGTAAGTAGGTACATGAACAATCCAGGAAAGGAACATTGGATGGCAGTGAAATGGATTCTTAGATATTTGAAAGGTACCACAAATCAAGCATTATGCTTTGGTGGTTCAAACATTTCTCTACAAGGATATGTTGATGCAGATATGGCAGGTGACAGAGATAACAGGAGGAGCACTACAGGATATGTATTTACTGTTGGAGGAACAGCTATCAGTTGGGTTTCAAAAATCCAAATTGTTGTTGCACTTTCAACAACAGAAGCAGAGTATGTTGCTGCTACAGAGGCTAGTAAAGAAATGATTTGGTTACAAAGGTTTATGGGTGAATTGGGTAAGGAGCATGATATGGGCACATTATATAGTGATAGCCAAAGTGCCATTCATCTTGCAAAGAACTCAGCATTTCATTCTAGGACTAAACACATACAGCTCAAGTACCATTTCATACGATCAGTGTTGGAAGATGGAGAGTTGAAGCTGGAAAAGATACACACTAGAATCTTGCAGATATGCTAACAAAAGTTGTAACCAGGGAGAAACTGAGAATATGCTCAGTTTCAATTGGTCTTCAAGGATGACGATGAAGATGAGAAACAACCAGGTCCGAAGAGGAGTCATTGTCAAGCAAATGAAGCAGCGGTGGAGTTTCTACAATCATTCTCCAAGTGGGAGATTGTTGTGTGTGGAGCATGATTGTTCAGAGGTCTTTGTTTCAACTGGATGTATACCCCAGGAAGTTTGTACACCCCCCCGCGGGGGTCCGGGGGCCAGCGGTCCCCCGGCGAGGGCTCGAGGGCAGCGCCCCCGAAGCTAAAAACAAATGTAAAATTACCTTGTAAAAGTACAGTAATTTCTAGTCAATCTGGGCCGTTCATTAGGCAGATGATCTGACAGTAGAACTTATTTTTAGTTTAGGGTTTTTTTCCCTAGAAGGCAACCCCTCTCTTTGTATGAGGGCATTGTATTTGAGGCTGAGATATAGATGTGTATTCTATGAGCGAGAAACAGAGAGGTGAGACTGTGAGAGAAAATAGAGGATATTACAATGGATTTGCTGTAGGTTGTGTCTCTTCATTTTGTTGGATAATAGAAAGGAAGGACTGGCTGTTCAGGGTGGACGTAGCCCAAACTGGGTGAACCACGTATATCTGTGTCTCTCTTGTTCTATGCGTTTTCTGTGTTTATATTTCTGCAATATTTTATGTGTTCCATTGCTCCGTAATATATGATTTTCTAACACTGGTTGAAGCCATCAACAAAATTCTAGTCATCATGATCCGACGAATCATTAGGATTCATAGGTCGAATTGGCATAACATGCTATTTTCAGTGCTTTGGGCATATCAAACCTCAGTAAAAACGTCAATAGGGTTCACTCCTTTCCAACTAGTTTATGGTCTGGAAGCTGTGTTACCCATTGAATGCGAAATCCCATCATTGCAAATGGCCATCGAATTACTTCCAGCCACTTCCGAAGAGGAAAGACTTTTGTTATACTTGGCTCAGCTAGATGAGAATCGACGTGATGTTGCATTAGCAATTGAAACTCATGCAAAACGTATTAAAGCTCAGTATGATCGAAATGTGACCCTTCGAAATTTTTTAGAAGGAGACCTAGTCTTATTGTATGATCAAGAAAATGATAAATTAGGCGCTAGAAAATTCGTACCTATGTGGCATGGTCCCTATGTTGTCAAGCGAAAGCTGGCAAAAGGAGCCTATGAATTGGTAGACTTTGACGGGGTCTCTTTAGGTAAACCCAGAAATGGTCTTTACCTGAAGAGGTATTATGCTTAAAAATGGGTGTGGAGATTTTTAGTTAGGTTAATTTTCTTTCTAGCTGGTGTGTTTTAGTTTAAAAAGTGTGCTTAGCTTAGAGAGTGTTTTTCGTCATTATTCCTACTTATCTTGGTTTTACTCTTGATATTGCAAATGTTGATGCCTCTCCAAACATACATTGTTTTGCTAATGGTGCTTGTCGTAATACGCGGAACATTTCTTCCGCAGCTTAGGTTATCTATTCGCCCTCTGACGAGTTGGTATCTATGCATGGGGTAAGCCTTGGTCAAACAACGAACAACATTGCAGAGTATAGTGCAGTGATTGAGTTATTATCTGAATCTATTTCATTTTGGATTCAGAGTTTGATAGTGAGGTTAGATTCTGAACTCGTTGTATTACAACTTAATAGAGTATATGCCATTAGAAATCCAGTATTATTGATATTATTTTTGAGAGTGCATCTCTTGGAACGTGAATTTGATTATATTGAGTATCAGCATATTCCAAGATATTTAAATACATTAGCAGATGCAATTGCTTCTTGAATGTTAAATAGACATTTGCAATAATCATACAAGTAAATTTAAAAACATTCCATAACATGTTTTACAAGATAAGCCGGTAATAGTGATATAGTATAATATAGGAGTGTGTCAAAATATACATCGTCCTCAATCATAGGTTTAAAAACACCTTATGATCGGCAAAAATGATAGCACAAAAAGCAAAAATGTCATATGTGTCTATAATAGGCGATCATCCTATCACTGGTGATGATCTCGATAAGAAACCACTGTGCGGGCCACCTTACAAAGGAACCTCCTGAAAGGTCCTGGGACCCCAATCACATAGCGCTGTAGTCGAAGAGGAATGTCATCTATGCCGATATCTAGAATGTCTCCTGTCAAATGCTCTAGATGGCTCTCCAATTTGGCCAAGGTCTCTGCTGATTCGTCCTGTGGGGCTGGTGCCGCTGCAGCTGGTTGTTTCCTCTCGTAAGGCCGGAGAGCGGCTGGTCACTGTGGACCCACATCTGCATTTGAAACTTTTACTATCAATTTTGGGACGAGATAAAAACAAAAAAAATTAAATTAGAAAAATGTTGAAAATGATTTTACCTGAGTCATCCCATTGCTCTCCTAGTGGAAGAGCCATGTCTGGGAAACCGCGAAAATCTACCCCAGCATAAGGAAAGTCCTGAATAGAAAAAACCTAGTTTTCCAACCAATGGAAATACTCAGGTGTGAATCGAACGACCTTTCTCCCCTCCTCAGGATGACGGGCCATAACTGCAACCCATCGCATCAGTTTGGGCTCTCGAGGAAGTCCAGCTCCAACAATGAGGTGTTGTGGGACCAACATTGGGACCCTCTCCAGACCAAAGCTCACGACTAAAGCACCATATCCAAAGGTCTTCAGTTGTCCATTCTTGGCTCTAGTCAGTTGGCCTTTTACATTAGCCAACACAGCATCGCACCAGTTGAAGATGGTGCCTCGAAAGCAGTCAACTGCCATCCGCATTTGGGATCCAGTGGCTATATGTAGTGCTGCGCTCCCACAAAGCCTGGTAACAGTAAACGCGATTACCATGAGTTCAGGAAGGGATATGGTTTTGATGTCTATCCCTTTGTCTCTAGTCTGGTTGTTACAAAACTCTAGCCGGAGGCTATCGACAGACTGGCCACCTGGCCTAGTCCCGAATAGAGTCAAATGTTCACCTCTCTTAGGCAAACCAATCAAAAGGTATATGTCTTCCGGCTCCATTTCAAGCTGGTGACCATCAATGAAGAAGAACTGGTCCTCTATGCTCCACCTGTCTACCAACCACTGCAAAAAGTCCACCTTGGCCCTCATGCCAGGTATGGCCCAGAATTTGTATAATCTGCATGCCTTCAATGCATCGATCGAAGTTTGATGATTTATCACGGCGAGATCTACGTCCTCATGCTCCCGTTCTTGCCAATCAAGCATGATGTATACTCTACATCCAACAAAAAGGCGAATTAGAATATAAAAAATTGGAATTTTTGGGTGAAATTTGAGTTTGTTAGGTTTAAAAAACCTTTGCGCGGGGTACGCACACTCTCTGTTAGAGACAGTGCGTGGGTCTGCACCTTGCCTTCACGGCAGGTGCGGACCCCTGACTTTTCCCCATTGCAAAAAAGTCGGGGTCTGCGGGTCCCCTGTGTTATGCCTGCAGACCCCCGCGCACAGGTTTTTTGACCTAAAAGCTCCTAAAAAATGAAATGAAACCCTAAAAATCAATTTGAAATGGATGAAATTGAAGAGTAGGATGATGTGGATTACCTGGAGGAGACGGCGCTCGATTCCAACAGACGGATTTTCCGCAATCTTCACGGGAAGTTTCTGACCAAAAGCTCTATTTTCTTACCCAAAACTCAAACAGTAAAAATGAATTGACGAAAGCCCTTTTTATAAGTTTTTTGAATAAATGAGTTGTTAATTTGTTTATGTTTCACTTTAGAAATGTAACTTTTGCAGCATTTTTATCCATTATAAACAGGTATGAGTAATGTTTGAGTTTTTGTTCAGGATAACGGATTTTTCAGGCGAAATCGGTCATTTTCGACAAAAAAATATTAGAGTCACCTTTAAGCTCTTTTCTGACTCCTAAAACATGAAAAGATTGCCAAGTTTTTCTTTCTAAACTCGTTAAAACGAAACTAAAAAGACGGTCCACTTACAGCTCTTTTTCTGACCATAAAAACATGAAAAGATTGCCGGATTTTTGTCGTTTCAAATTCGATATTGGTTATAAAACGACGTGTCATTGATCGCTTTTTTACTTTTTTGGATCAGAGGCACTAATTACGAAAAGTACTCCTTGGTCGTAATGATCAAGCGGTTCTATCAAGTATTATTTTATAATTTTTCGGGCTTGGGAGACACAAATTTACGAAAAAGGTCAACCATGGAGTCTTCTTAAGTTTTTTCAGACTCTCTAAAATTGAAAAACGCTGAGTTTCTCCTATACTGGACTCGTTAAAATTTAACAGTAAAGGACCTATTCAATTACAAACAGGAACGGACCACTCCTTCTTAGGGTTCGAATTTAAACTAAGTTGGACTCATCCGAAGGATGAGCTTATAATCAAGCAAATGTTATCCTCCTCAAGCTTGTCAAAAATAAAGAGGTACTTGCCAGAAATGGTGGGGGAAAAGAGAGAAAAATGAGCATGTTTGTCATACTTTGTAACCACTCTTGAACACGACACTTTTATTCCCCTAGGTTGGGAAATCCTTTTCCTAACAGTTGATCAAACCACATTGAAAGTCTTCAGCTGGTTTCTGGGTATTAACTTTGGGTCAATTGTCACCAAACCATCTGCTATGTCATTATGTGTTCAAGAGGTCAGTGCAAATAAGCCATTCATCTACAAAATATCTGTCGCCCATCTTGACCATCCTTGAGTCAGTCCTTGCAACTAAATTTCTTCAAACTTGATCTATGATTTCGTGTTGTGGGCTTGTCTACGACGGATCACTTTCTATCGACTTCAGCTCATTATCTAGAGAGTTGATCTAGAAATTGTCAGTACCTTGGGATTTGCATGCCTCAATGGCAGGTTTCTCGCCTTCGACGACATGTTGCATCATTGACCTTCGATCAAAGGATTCCGTGACATGTTCAACATCAACACATCTATTCACATCTCATGGATTGTACTGAGTACTTTGAGAGCCATTGACATTACTGGTGGTTTCTCTCACACTTGTTAACAGTTTACATCATTGACTGGTAATCAAGTGGTTTCTACTATGTTCGACTTCAACACATTCATTCACATGGATGGAATCGTACTATTTCGAGAAGTAGAAATGAAGACCCTGGATCTAGTTTCCGCCATCCAGGCTACGAGGAATTTTGTATTCATTATATTGTGGACTATTCATAAACAGATGGTTGCATCCATACTGTGTCTACATGTGTCTATACTTGTGATGTATTACAAGATCATTCCTATATCAGAGCAGTAGTTAGTTTTCTAGTCAATTTTGATCTGAGTATGGGAATGCCTACCTCAGCGATGATATGATCTCATATCTATATATATATATATATATATATATATATATATATATATATATATATATATATATATATATATATATATGCATTGAATGTTTTTACAGGTTCCAACCGGGCTCTCCACAAGATGATCCTTGAAATGATAAAGTGCCTCACTCTTCCTAGATGATAAATGAAATCCTCATCTACTACAGACTTCGCACTTTAGGGGGCAATCTGTTATACAAAATATTGTCACCATCACTATTTGCAGTCAGTATGGGTCTATCATCACTTATATAGTCCTCCTAAGCAAGTCTCGGACCTCAGCTCTTCATGTCAAGCTTTGAAAATGAGAGAAAGACATTAAAAATCAACAAATCTTTGGTTCCGCACTTTCTCTCATTGTTGCCTGCGGTCCCGCACCCCCTGTTCACAATACCTGCGGACCTGCCCGCTCTGTCTCTAAAGGAGTGGGTGCGAACCCCTGTGAAAGTAAAAAAGACGCAAATTTATTCTTAAAAACTCACTTTGCGTTAATTCTAGATGATTCTAGAAGGAACCTTGACGTGGATGGTTCACTCTTAGGTGGTTCATGCATCCCAAAAGAGAAGGAGCTAATCCCTTGATGAGAGGAGCTATCCCTTCGAAGGAGGACTTTATCCCTTTGAAGGAGGACCTAGTAACTTCCTTCCATTGCACTATAAATTAAGGCATTGGGCTGGTTGCTAGGAGGGTTAGAAGCTGAACATTTTTTAGGGTAAATGCTGGTGGAATTGAGACTTCCTAGTTAAGCTTGAGAGGAGAGATCACATACCTTTTGGCTTCATTGGGAAGAGAGTGAAACTTGTCAAAGTAGATGAGACTTCTTGTTGGACCCTGGGAGGAGCTTGTACAGCATCAAGGCACAGGTTGTAAAGTTCTTCTTTGATTTGAATTAATACAATCAGATTCATTTTTCTCAACAAATTGTCTTATGTCATTTGTTTCATGAATTCCTTGATCATCATGATAAGTATGCTTTATGATATTCATTTTTCGGGTGCTATTTAATCTGTTTGCTTGTTTGTGTTTGCAGATTCGCTACAAGGGAGCTCAGTTGGATCAAAGGAGCGAGACTTCCACAAACTTGCATTAGACCCAAGGTAGGCCTAAAACACTTGTTTGCCTTTGTTTATAAATTGCATATTTAGAGAAAGATAGTTTTTTATTGGCTTGCTTGTCACTAGATATCATTAGATACTAGGGAGGTCGACCTTGTCCGCAAGAACGACTCATTCTGTGTGACAGTCCTTGTCTAGATATAGCTTCTTATCTTCATAGATTGACAAACTAGAGGACATATATTCAACTGTTGCTCCAACTACAACTCCATCAATGTCATGTGATCATGTTCCCTTGGAAGCCATTGAGACAGATGAACACCTGAATGATCTTGAAACAAGCAGCATGCATGGAAAGAAATATGTGAGTGGAAACAAAGCAAATCTAGGGAAGGACACAACACATACCTTGGAAACTAATGAGCAAGATTATGCAAATTTTACTGGGAAACTGGGTGATCGACTACCAGAACTATGCAAAAGGTAGTTTGGGCTATCTGGGAAGGAAGACCAGTTGTTGGATCTGCGAAATGCACAATCCAGTTAGGTAGCTGGCTGTTGGGATTGCGCAATGTGCAATTCCAACTAGGAAGGACCGCTGGCCCAAGGACATATTTGCACAATTTCTTGGGCCAAGAAGCCACTCTCCTCCAGAAATACGCAAAACAGTCCTTGAGGCCAGTGCTAGGCAAGAATGCACATTTCTGGAGAGGAAGGTGAGCCTTCCTTCCCTAGATTGTTCAATGTAGCCTTGGTGAAGACAAAGCTCAGGCCAAGGTTGGCCCGACTTGCTGACAGGAAACTAAAAGAAAATAAGACAGTGAATGCATGGTGGCACTAAGTGATAGTATAAGTGATTGGTAGTGCATGAAAAACACGAACGAAAGATTCAACAAACAGATCAACACGCATGTGGGTGAGGCAGTTCGTTGGTTGGGCAAACGTCCTTGCAAAATAGTTTCATGCATGCGACAGCTGTGAAATAGTAAAAAAAACTGAAACAGAGCTAGGACAAACTTATATACATGTAAATGACAACAAGCATTCGAAGAAATCAAGAAAATAGCACTCACACAAGCAAATACACAAAAATCGACAGAAATGCTAAGAAAGACAAGTTGAGGCCACTTACTTGTGAATAACTGAGTCAGACGTGTCAATGAGCCCTAGATGTGCTATGGAATGTCAGAGCTCTAAGATCGATGTGAATGAATTATCTTTGATGCGTCAAATAAATAAGTTTGGTCTCATCACGTGCATGCCACAAATCTAAGAAAGAGCGACACTTGGAGGGAAACTTCTAAAACAACTTTGCATGTAACTCCCAGCTGCTAAAAATATCTCCCTAAATCATGGAATGTCTTTTGCATGTTGTCTCTTGCTATTCGAGGAAGAGTAAGTCATGCATACATGCAAGTCAAGTTTCCTCAGTCCGAGGTGGAACTGATCAACCAGATTGTTCATGCATGTAGTTGCTCAACTGCTTGGGAAAAATGTGCATTCCTAGCGAGGATTTGGGCTGACTACTCAAGAGGATTGCACAATTTCTGGGCAGAGCAGCTGACTTCTGCCCAGATTTGTGCAAATCTTAGGCTAGGCAGCATTGCTAGGGAAATTTGCGCAAATCCTGTTGGGAGTGTTGGCTCGCAGCAAGCTCCCATAGAGGATTGCACAATTTCTGGAGGGAAGATTGGCTTCCCTCCAGAAATGCGCAATTTAAGGGGAAGATACTTGGCCTACAGCTAGACCAAGTCCAAGTGATCAATGCGTGAGGGGAATGGATCGACTATGATCGACATGTTGTCTTTGTGCGAGGAAAACACTGAAGATTGAATACTTGACGAAGCAAGACAAAGTGCTGTGAAAAGTTGGTAGAGAGGCTCCAAAACAGGCTAAGGCAAAAGTGTTGTGAAAGGTTGGTAGAGAGGCTCCAAAACGGACAAAGGAAAAATTTTGGAGGGTGGTTGTAGCCGTTACAACAGGAAGTTAAAACAACTACCTAAGAAGTAGGAACTAATTCCTAATCTAAGGCTCCATTGAACTGAATCTCTCAAGATTTACATATTCTCCATTATCTTCAACATGGATGATTATCGACATTTTCCTCATAAATTTTATGAAAAATTATGTTAACTGTTTTCCAATCGTTTACACAAATAGCTATTCTTTAACCTAGATAAAAATCTTACTTGATTCAAATGAAATGGCTCAAATTACTTTAAAAAATTCAGGCTCCAATTCTATGAATCCCTTAATTGTCATAAATCGAAAATGTATTTCAAATCAAATGAAATGGTTCAATCTACTTTTAAAAATTCTATTAACGAATTAATGGCAAATCAAATTGAGGTTGAGACTAAATTTCCTTTATTAATGCCCAGGCAAATTGAGGCTTGGACAAAGTAGCTTTGTGAATTTTCTGTTTACTTATAGAAACAAAAATTTAATGCAAACAAGTAGTTATGAAAAAATATTTTAATTGTTTTCACAAATAACTATTCATCAAAAATAAAATAAATATCACTTTATCTCACTTTATTTAGAATTAATATGATACTCTCGATTTAGATTGGATTTATGCTAATGCATTATTATAAATAAAATAATTGTAATTAAAAAAAACAGAAAAATAAAAAAAATTCCATATATTTTTTCTTAACTGAGCAAATAAATGTAGCACACTTTGTAGAATAAAATTTTGAGTAAACAAATGAAACACTATGTAGGATAAAGTTCTGTTTCCCTGTTTATATCCAAGTTTGTGTTTTATACGATTATGATCATCCCTGTTCATGAAGCCAGGAGGCTTCCCGGATTTTTTAGATTAGCGTTGCTGAATTTGTTGTATTGGTAAATTCAATCTGCACTATCTGCATGGGACAGGTGCAAACAAAAAGGCTATGAAAGGTATGTTTCTTCGCTTATCTTTCAGTAACCTTGTCAAAGTTTAGACTCTGTCCCCTCGTATTAAATTTAAGTTGTTCTTTCAGGTTGTTTCAATATCATATTTTTCTAGTACGTCTGCCGCTGAAGATTGGATATGTGGTTTTGTAGGGTTGTTTGCATTTGGTTGAAGGCATAAGCTTCTTGTGTATAGTAGAGTGTCTAATGGAGTAGTTGTTTTTTGTTTGGGGTTCGGTTTTGGCATATTCTTTCTGGTGCCTTATAGAAGTTGTTCTTTGTATTTTTGTTGCCTGTTACAACATATAATCCGGAAAACATTACATTGTTCAAAAGTCTTTAGCAGCTGTGGTAAGTACATACTCCCATGTAGTGAACGATAGAAATATTTTTGGCCAGGCTTTTCGGTTTGGACTCGAATACTTTTCGAATTTAACATTTTAATAACCAGGTGTTTTCTAAGGATTGTTTTTTATTCATCCTAAGAGCTTCACCAAGGAAAATGATTTACGAGGCAGAGATGAACCTCTGGTTCTTAGTGCAAACAAAGAAATAGCAAAGGAACACGAAAATCAGACAACTAACAACTTGACAAAGGAAAACCCAAATAAATAAAGACCATTTCCAAAGGTTTTATTTTGGTCTGAAATTTTTCTTTATAAATAATCAATTATGAAAAAATAAAATAAAATAAAATAAGTGAATACCCCACAGCTTTATGGTCATAAATAGAAAAGATATTTCAGAAGACTTGATTCAAATGAAATCGCTCAATCTACTTAAAAAAAATCTATGTACTTGTTAATAGCATATCAAATTGAGTCTGGGATTAAATTGTTATTATTTATGTTAGGGTCTCACCTTAACCCCCTTATTTATGTAGTGGGATCGAGTCATAGTAAAGAGTCAATAAAACCCATATTAATAATTGTAAGTTGTTAACCCGCAATTAATGATGGAACCACAGTTAGTTGCAAACGGGCCATGGTATTAGATAGACGGTATTAATAAAACCCATGGTATTGATCCATGATATTACATGTATGAGTCATATATAAAGGATAGAGACTCCCTGCGAGGAGCATTGTGTCTTATTTTTGTATCGAGCTCTGCTCTATTGGAGGTTGCCCCCTCGAAGAGGCCAGTGAATATTGCTTTCTGAATAATAAAATATTTGCTGTTGTCTCTCACTATTCTATGTTCTGGGTATCTTTCTTCACATATTCTGTATTTGGGTATCTTTTGCAGGTTAAAAGCATAACAAGTGGTATCAGAGCACTTTCCAGGGCCGGTGGGATCTCCATTTCTTAGCAAAAAAAAATTTTGGCTAGAGACGTGTTCTGGCATCTTTAAACCATGGGATCTGTCGTTGAGCGTATAAACCTACAGATTTGGGGAGGCATGCACGCAGGAAATACAAGAGGTGGTCACGCTTGTTGGACTCCCTTGTAACCCCTGTGGGTACCCCTTCGAGTAGTAGCGCATTAGACAGAACCGCGTATGGACTGTCTTCCAAGTACCTTCTAGGTATATCGGAAGCCCCTTAGCTCCTCTGCAACCTCGCCATAGATAAACCGTCGGCCGTCTTGCTGCTACAGTACACCGAGAACAGCACTCGGAGAGATTACTCGCCCATACGATAGGGTATTCGGGTTGTACGGCTAAGGGTACAGTTGATCCTCCTTAGTTAGAGCCCTGAAACATTAGGCCGAGTACTACTGTCATACCCTTATGTATATTGTGATCTGTAGCACCTGACACTCCTCGAGACCATAGTTCCCTTTTCTATCCGGGGATCACGCATCATCTCTGCCAGATCCGCTCGCGCAAAGGGGTGCAGCAGTAGCGGACATCAGTCCCGCAGTTCCGAGTTAGCAAACCAGTCATTTCGATCTATTAGATCCATCAGATCTGCAGTAGCAATCTGTTCCACCACTTAGAGCTATCTGATCCGCCATTTAGATCTCTCAGATCCACCTGATCTGAGTAGTTGTGTGGGGTTCCTATACAGGGGCATGATTTTCGCAGGACTTTTGGAAGTCTGAGATCTCCCGGGGCGCTTATTGGTAATCTAGCCCATCAAAATCAGGATAACGAGCTGAGCACGGTGGTACCATTCAATTCTTAGTGAAATTTTTTTTTGGGCGGTCCCAATTTTCAAGAACATCAGGTCGGTGCATGGTAGAAACTAGAGCTCAAGCTATGGCCAATGAGAGGATGGACAAACTTGAAGAATCCTTATAATCCCTCTAAATTCAGCTTGACTGACTAACTAGCATAATCCCGAGCATAATCCCAAAGGGCAAGGAGGAAGCCCATGAGGAGGCGTATATTGGCAATGGACATAGTGAGGGTGAGTCTAGCCACTCTCTTCACCTCGGGGGCTCCCACCAACAATCCCATCCACGACCTCCCAAGTTGGATATGCATAAATTGGATGGTTCTCACCCGGCAGCATGGATAGCACAAATGGAGCAGTATTTCAATCTAAATAACATCTTAGATAAAGAGACTCAGCTTATGGTGGGGAGCATGTACTTAGACAATGAAAGGTGGCAATGGTGGGAATGGCATCAACTTTGCAATGGACCTTTTATGACTTGGACCTCCTTGAAAAAAGCTCTTACAAAACGCTTTGACCAGGAATCTTCTTTTTTGGGTCATCCTACTAAGCTCCGACAGACTGGCACAGTGGATGAATATATTACAGCCTTTGAAGCCTTAGCCTTCCGCACTAGGGGTCTCTCAGATGTGTTCTACACGGAATGTTTTATCAGCGGTCTTAAAGAAGCCATAAAATCCCATGTCTTACTGCACCACCCTCCCACATGGACGGAGGCTTGTAAGGTAGCTCGTAACGTGGAACGTGCGTTAGCAGCCCAGTACAGTCGCCCAAATTTCATCGCTAAGAGTCGCCCCCCACAGGCTCACAGCACGACTCAAACACTTAAGGTTCAAAAGGTGTCACTTGCAGAAATGGCCGAAAGAAGAAAGCAAGGATTATGTTACTACTATGATGAAAAATACTCCCCAAGTCATAAATGAAAGGATCCCAAATTTTTTCAAATTGATGCCACTGATTACAGCTCATTGGAGGAAGATCCACCACTGGAGGAACATGAGGCGGTAGAAGAGGACAACCAAAAGGACAATGTCCCTGACGAACCAGTTATTTCGCTGCATGCTTTGGCAGGGATTTCTTCACCTCAAACTTACAAAATCAGAGGTTTTATTAAACATCGCCCAGTAGTAGTCTTGATTGATAGTGGAAGTACACATAATTTCATCCATCAAAAAGTCGCGAAAGCAGTGCATTGTTTTGTACGAGAAGTTTCTAACTTCCAAGTCCAAATTGTGGATGGGGGCACAATGAAATGTGAAGGCCGCTGTGAAAATGTCAAACTTCAAATGGGGGATTATCAGTTGAAGACCCACATGTTTGCCATACACATGGGAGGGTGCGACATTGTCCTCGGTGCTGAATGGCTTCGCACTCTTGGGCCAATCACAATGGATTTCCAGGAGTTATATATGAGTTTTAAGCAGAACAACTCCACACATACCCTCTGTGGACTCCAGGCGAGAGCTCCCTCTATCATCAGCTTGCATAGGATAGAAAAATTGCTAAAAAAGGGCCATCATGGAGTTATAGCTCAATGTAATGCCATTCAGGCAGTCGAAACCAAGTCTCTACCGATTCATCCTGAGATGCAATAGATTTTAAATAACCATCTGCCGGTCTTTGACAAGCCTCATGAGCTTCCACCCTTGAGAGGGGAACATGATCATAGCATCACCTTGGTTCCAGGGGCCCAACCCCCAAATGTGCGCCCATACAGATATCCGTTCACCCAAAAGAATGAAATAGAAAAAATAATCAAGGAACTTTTGGAAGCAGGTGTCATTCGTCCCAGCATTAGTCCTTATTCATCACCGGTGGTCATGGTGCTCAAGAAAGATGGGGAGTGGCGCATGTGTCCAGACTTCAGGGCCCTCAATAAGTTGACAGTCAAAAATAAATTTCCCATCCCGGTGGTTGACGATTTGCTGGATGAACTCAATGGGGCTCAATTCTTCACTAAGCTGGATCTTCGCTCAGGCTACCACCAAATTCGCATGAAGGAAGTCGACATTCCAAAGACTGCTTTCCGAACTCATGAAGGCCATTATGAGTTCCTGGTCATGCCATTCGGTCTTTGTAATGCCCCATCTACTTTTCAGAGCCTTATGAACCACCTTCTCAAACCATATCTCAGGAAATTTGTCCTTATCTTCTTCGATGACATCCTCATCTATAGTTGCACTTGGGCTGCACATCTTCAGCATGTAGATCTACTCTTGCAACTGCTCCGCAAGCATAAATTATTTGTCAAGATGTCCAAGTGTTCGTTTGGCATGGAAGAAGTTGAGTATTTGGGCCACATTGTGGGGTGTGAAGGTGTCAAGGTGGACCCCAAAAAGATCCAGGCAATGCAGGATTGGCCTCAACCTAAGACCTTGAAGAGCCTGAGAGGATTTTTGGGTCTCACAGGCTATTATCGCAAATTTGTCCACAATTATGGTCGCATAACGAAGCCCCTCACTCAACTCCTAAAGAAAATTTCATTCTTCTGGAATGAGGATGCACAACAGGCATTTACAACTCTCAAAAATGCCATGTGTTCCTCTCCAGTCTTAGCACTACTTGACTTCACCAAATATTTTTTCATTGAATGTGATGCTTCGGGTACGGGTATTGGGGCGGTCTTAATGCAGGAAGGGCGACCTTTGGCCTTCACAAGCCAACAACTAAGTGGGAAGAATCTGGGCCAATCTACCTATGAGAAGGAAATGATGGGCATTTTACATGCAGTAGAGACCTGGCGACCTTACTTATTGGGGCGACGTTTCCAAATCTGCACAGACCATCACATTTTAAATATTTTTTGGAGCAATGCCTATCCTCCCCACAACAAAATAAATGGCTCGCCAAAATGCTGGGATATGATTATGAGATCATTTACAAGAAAGGGCAAGAAAATAGTGTAGTAGATGCATTATCTCACCAATTTGAGGAGGGAAGTACCCTGCTAGCAATTTCCCTTCCCATTCCAAAATGGATTGAAGAAGCTCGTAGGGAATGGTTTTCACATCCTGGACTCTCCCAACTCATTTCTCAATTACAGACGGATCCAAATTCCACCAAGGGCTACTCGTGGCAGGATGAGATTCTTCGCTACAGGGAAAGAGTCATAATATCACCAACATCCACCCTCAAAAGTCGCATTTTGGTAGAATTGCACTCATCCCCCATTGTAGGACATTCAGGCTTTCAGAAGACGTATGCTCGCACCAGAAGATCATTTTTTTGGACAGGCATGAAAAAGGAAATCCTCACTTTTGTAGTAGAATGTGATGTCTGTCAACGCCACAAAAGGGAGACTGTCAAAGCACCAGGAACATTAAAACCGTTGCCCATCCCGGCAGCAATATGGACGGAGGTTTCTATGGATTTTATTACAGGTCTTCCAAAGTCAGGAAACAAGTCAGTCATCATGGTGGTTGTGGATAGACTTTCGAAGTATGCTCATTTCTGCGCCCTACCCCACCCATTTACACTGACTTTGGTTGCTCAATCTTTCATGGATCAGATCTTCAAATTGCATGGCATACCCACTTCTATTGTGTCCGATCACGACCCGATCTTCACCAATAATTTTTGGCAGGAACTCTTCAGGCTACAAGGCACCCAATTAAAACTCAGTACTTCTTATCATCACAAACGGTTGGTCAAATGGAAGCCGTCAACAAATGTCTGGAAACCTACCTTAAGTGTTTCACTTCAGAAAAGCAACATCTTTGGGTACAATGGTTACCTCTGGCTGAATGGTGGTATAACACCAACTATCATGCCACCACAAAAATGACTCCCTATGAAGCAGTATATGGTCAACTCCCTCCTTCCCCTACTTCTTATATTAAGGGGGGCTCAAAGGTACAAGCAATGGATCAACTCCTACAAAGCCGCGCAACCATGCTCGCCCATCTTAGAGAGAATCTTCATCAAGCTCAAAACCGCATGAAACAATAGGTAGACCAGCATTGCTCAGAGCGCCAATTTCAAGAAGGGGATCAGGTCTTTTTGAGGCTGCAACCATATATGCAAACATCACTCAAAGACAATGGTTGTCAGAAACTATCTCCAAAATTCTACGGACCATATCAAGTACTTCAGCGCATTGGAGAAGTAGCCTACAAGCTGGCTTTGCCGCCTATTGCAAAAATCCATCCAGTTTTCCATGTCTCATGCCTCAAGAAAGTGATTGGAAACAATTGCAGAATTCAAACCAGTTTACCTGAATTGGACAAGGAAGGGCCAATCTGGCTCTAACCTGAACAGGTCCTAGACACACGAGAAAGGTATCTGCGTGGCCGCATGATTAGGGAAGTTCTCGTCAAGTGGAAAGACACCTCTCCGGAAGATGCAACTTGGGAACCAGCCACTATTCTTCAGCAGTTTCCACAGCTTCAGCCTTGAGGACAAGGCTATTCTTAAGGAGGAGGGCATGTTAGGGTCCCACCCTAACCCCCTTATTTATGTAGTGGGATCAAGTCATAGTAAAGAGTCAATAAAGCCCATATTAATAATTGTAAGTGGTTAACCCACAATTAATGACGAGACCACAGTTAGTTGCAAATGGGCCATGGTATTAGATAAATGGTATTAATAAAACCCATGGTATTGATCCATGGTATTGCAAGTATGAGTCATATATAAAGGATAGAGACTTCCTACGAGGAGCATCGTGTCTTATTTTTGTATTGAGCTCTGCTCTATTGGTGATTTCCCCCTTGAAGAGGCCAGTGAACATTGCTTTCTGAATAATAAAATATTTGTTGTTGTCTCTCACTATTCTATGTTCTGGGTATCTTTCTTCGCATATTCTGTATTTGGGTATCTTTTGCAGGTTAAGAGCATAACAATTTAAATGGAAGTAAATTGAGATTTTAATACAGGTTATATTGGAAAAGAATACTTTATACTAGAGAAGAATATCACCAATATAGATTTATCTTAAATCCTGATCTAATATGAGCTTAGAGAGATCTAATTCTTTTATATGAGCTAACATTATTTAAATGTTTTGTATAGTTATTTAATTTTTTTTATTTTTACATTTTTAAAATCTTTTATTTTGGCCCACATGAGCAAGATTTCAACTACTATGATGGACAACATTACACATCATATTGTGCTATAGAATGAGCCTGTTAGGCTTAATGAGAAAAATCATAGATTGTGAAAACCTAGAGTCAAAATATTTAAGTAACACAAAAGCCCAATTTAAATTGATTATTTTACCTCAATTTTATTTTAATTAATAAGCTTATTTTCCTATTTTTATTTTCATCCCAGTCAAAATGCTAAACAAAGTAAAACATTACAACATTTCTTCCATACTAAAGTGGAGAGCACTTCTCAAAGAAATTATATATATATATATATATATATATATATAATTAATTAATAATTAAATTTGAATATAAAAATAATATTACTTTTAAAAATTTAAAATAAATATATTATTAAAAATAAAATTAAAAAAAACAAATAAACAAAACAATAAATATATAATTTAATATGGCAGTGACCTTAAAATTAAATAGTAATAATAATAATTAGAAATACATTTTTTGTCAAATTCATCGAATGTATTGATAAACCTTACTGTTTTTCACCCAACAAAACTCTTTACAAAAACTGTAGCTCAAAAACAAACAATGTATTCAAATAAGATAACTTGAAGTGCATAACCCTAAAAGAAATTATTTTCAATTTCGATTCTAATGCATGCTTAACTTTTTCTTCCAATCCTCAGATTTTCCAATTATATGTTTAGGTAAGAACTTTTGAAGATGTGGTACTAACCGCGTATAGGTTTTCCTAATGGATATCTTTCCCGTACTATGTTCAACGATTACTTTTATATCAACTTCTTGATTTCTGTTGAAAAGTGAGTATATCCATACGATTGCAGCAGCTTGCGTGGCAGGCATGGAACATAACCCAAAATTATTTTTAGCAACTGTTGTGGTCATATCTTCTGCACACTTCTTTTGTTCAGAATCAAAGTTGAGGACTTTGCATAGACGTATAATATGAGCCCGCAAATGTTGGGTAACCATTACTTCAACATTATCTCTACTCTCCGTACATTTACCACCTTTATCATTTGCATTCACATGATCGGCAGGTTCCTCTTGTGGTTGAGACTGGGAGCTAGTGAGAAACAATGTAGGGCAAGCTGTCTTTGGAACAATCTTCGTAATAAATCTCAATGCTCTGAATATATCCTTCTTGTCCACGCTGGTTTTCTCTGCAACTTCTTCCATCGTTTTCATTTCGTCATGCTGTCTACCAGCAACGTAAAGGCATGCGGCATAGATAGCACTCTGGTTTTTCTTGCGTATATTTCCATTGGTTTCAATCAATTCTTTCATAATTATTTGGGCACGATCGATAACGTTGTCAGAAACATTCAGAGCAGAGCCATAGTTGTCAATATCCAGGAGATGATCGATAACTGTATCCTCTTGTTTTCTAGAAATGCGTCTTTTTCCTCTTTCCATGTTGAACGAATCCGTTTCCACCCAAAAAATCTGTTAATTATCGAACCGAGACCTGACCTCGCGAAAGAATAGTCGAAGCACAAACGTTCTAAAGTTGCTTTCAATCTCCTTACAACCTATATGCTTCACCCATCATAATTGTTATTTATTGCATGCCTCGAACATCCAAATAATTTCCATTATCCCAGTCGGCCTGGCGTAGTACTCCCCGCAATTGTGGAGGTCATAATATTTGTCGGCTGGTTATGCAAGATTTAAATGAAAGTGAGAATAAAAAAGATTTTATTATGGTAATTTTACAAATTATGCAGTCATACATTTCCAAACAGCCTACGTTATTTGTATATTTTGAAATTAGGTTTATAAAAAAATAATTTAATTATCAATAGATTGTTCGCAGAATATTCTTAGTAATAACAATTATTTCAAATATGTAGTTTGTTTTTTTTTCAATTTGATTTAATGGTTGTTAAACAAATATTTATGATAAACATTGAAACTTTTAATTGATTATATATCTCAGATTTATAAAATTTAAAAATTAACTAATTTATAGTTTTATTTTTATTTATTATTAAAAAAAAGTTATTATATAAATTAAATAAATATATATTTTCAAATAAATCAAAAAGCAAATTATTAATTATGGAGATTAGCTTCACTCTAATATGGATATTTTTAATTTTTGAAAAGGTTTTGTTACAAAATTATATGTCAATACCATAATTTACAAGAAATGCATAACTACTTTAGAAATAGATCTTAATTTTTTATTTGTGAATATTTGGTGGAGGCTAAATCCCTACCATCCATGTAATAGTTATTGGCAATTAAATTAAAATTTTAGAAGCCCTTAAAAATGGCATATGAACATTTGTGAGATTTATGGTTTTTGGGTGTGGTATTAGTAACCCATAATAATAAAAAATGTTATAGTAAAACAACCTATTTATAACAAGAAATATTTTAAGGATGAAAGTTTATCTTAAAGGTTTGTGAGATTTATGGTTTTTGGGTGTGGTATTAGTAACCCATAATAATAAAAAATGTTATAGTAAAACAACCTATTTATAACAAGAAATATTTTAAGGATGAAAGTTTATCTTAAAGGTTAGAAACCTTGGCCAATCGTACTAGTCCCTAATAATATGGAAATTGTAAATTTTTTAGTGATATTTTTGTAGAAATATTTAGAATTCCAATGATTTTATATTAGTCTATATAATATTTTGGTGATTTTTATGGTGTAGTATAAAATTTGGCAAAATTATTTTAGAAAAAAATGGAAATTGGCTAGCTTTTTTTTACAAAAAACATGGAAAATTAACCCACCTACCAATATTAGCCCCTGAATTTTTTTTCGTGGTTTATAACCTAAGAATCTTGATACTAAAGTAGGTGTAAATCTCTCTCTCTCTCTCTCTCTCTCTCTCTCTCTCTCTACTTTATAACAAATTTTTAAGTATTTTTGAGATCTTTTTCCTCAAAAGAAAAAAAATAAAAATGAAAAAATCATAAATTTTCAACAAAATGAATAATTACATTTTGTAGATTCAAAGTGTGTATGCATTCCTAGCCCAATGGGGCTAACGTGCTCAAAAATATATAAATATCATTTTCTTCTTTTGTTAAAAGGAGACAGTATAATCACCCACTGAAAGTGAAAACAATACATCAATTAAGTTATTAAAATTTCATTTTACATGCCGAACAACTTCATATATATGGACCAGTAAAACTTGCTAATACTGTAGCAAAAAAAGAACCTGATCGGACAATTTAGAAATGACAACAATAAATTCCAGTTTAATTTTTCCTTGAATTAAACTCTGAATTAAATTCGAATCCCACTCTCATAGCAACTTAAAAATGAGTCAATCAAGTTTATTAAACATACTTAAGTTAGGAAATTTGAGTTGGAAGTCTTTCTTTCGTCATGTGTATGTTTTCCCTACTTTGTAAGAGTCCAATGTGAGTTAATTGTGAGATGTAAAATAGAAGAATCGGTTTCATGAGTTAGTTCAGTTAAATTAGTTCTCAAACTGATTGAGAGAACTAATAGTGAGTTAACAATCAGTTGTGTCACTAATGAACTCCACCAATGCTACTCTAGTTAACTGAATATTTACTCAGCAGAAACTCATGGATATCGATTATGAGAAAGACCCAGTTGAGAATAGAGTGCAGGGATAGTGTATTATTTGTTTCAGGTTTTTCTGTGTTGCACTAATAGTGCATGCATTCAAGAAATGACCCTTGAGGGATTGCGCAGTTTTTAGAGACTTTATTTCCCTTTAAATATAAGTTATCCTCCATAGGAATTGCACATTGGAATAGAGACTTGGAGAGCATGTGAAGAGGCTTAGCTTTGGCCTTGATCTTGCTTATGAGTTGGAGATTGAATTTGTTGAGTGATGGGATTGTTCTAGAGAGAACAAGCATTGTAATTTCATCTTGATTTTTTGGATTAATACCAAATAGATAGTGGGGTTTTGAGCTGTGGCTTTCCCCAGATATTTATTGTGTTATGTACCTTTGATTCTCTTCCTCTATTGATTATTGTTTGCTCGATGTTTATAGGCTTCCACTGTAAAGAGTAGAAGTAGGTTCTTGTCTCTTGATTTAGCGAATTGCATTAGCTTGTGAATTTACAAGATTTTCTACATGGTATCAGAGCTGAGAATGGTATACTAGAGGAGATTTCAAAGTTTTGGGTTTTTAGGTTACAGGTGAAATTCTAATTTGAAATACATACTTGAGGATCGGCATATGGCATTCCATGGGTTGAGGCTTGAGTATACCTTGGAGGACAATTCGAATTTCATAACCTAGAGGGACAGGATGGAGGCTGTGCTAGAGGACAATGGCTTGAAGGAGTTTATTGAACAAGAAATTCGTAAGCCAACAACAACCGATGCATAGAACTTGGCCGAGTGGAAGAAGTTTGTGGCGAAGGCAAGGTAGATAATCCTTGAGGGAGTTCGAGATCATATTATCTCGAGTCTCCATGAAAAGGAAACCCCACATGCAATGTGGAAAACATTGACAGACTTGTATCGGAATAGCAGAGATCAAAGGAAATTGGCACTGAAGGATAAACTTCGTAAAATCAAGATGGAGAAAGGCGAGACGATTCCAAATTACTTGACCAAGTTCACTCAATGTCGGAATGAACTTGGAAGTGTTGGAATCACAGTTACTGAGGAGGATATGGTGAGCCTTGCTCTTCTTGGACTTCGAAAGAGTTGGTATAGTTATCATGACTCTGTCAATGGTCATGAGAAGTTGCCAAATTGGGAATGAATATGGTCAGATTTGATGCAGGATGAGATCAGGAGGAACAAAAGGGATGGCTCTTCATCAAAGACTGATGATCAAGAGAAATGTGCCTTATCAATTAAGGCGAGGAAGGGGAAAGATAAAATTTCCCATTCCAAATCAGATTCTTATCATGGAGGTAAGAAGAAGGACATGACGAAAGTTAAATTCTTTCATTATCACAAGGTGGGACACTTTGCTACAAATTATCCATTGAAGAAGTCCAAGGAGAAGTCCTCAGGAGGAGCAATGGGTGAGGCTTTGGCCTCCCAATTCGAATTCGACTTTTCCCTCATTGCATGCATGGTGTCTTCAATGATGGGAAGTGTCTAGTACTTAGACAGTGGAGCTTCAATCCACATGACTAGAAATAAGGAGTTATTTAGTGAACTGGAGGAGATCTCAAGATGCATATCAAGATGGGTGATGGCAGTAAGTATAGTGTTACTGGTGTGGGCACTATTACTTTTCAAAGGGAGCATGTGGCTCCACTTACCTTGAAGAATGTTATGCATGTACCCAAACTGATGAATAACTTGGTATTTGTTGCCATGCTTGAGGATAGAGGCTATGATGTGATCTTTTTGAAAGGAAAGGTGTTCCTTCGACACATAGCCATGGGTCAAGTAAAGAAGATAAGGATTCAAGTTAATAGTATCTATAAGATAGAGGTAGAGGATTGTGCTGCTTTTATTTCAAAAGCAAAGAAGATGTTGAGCTGAGACATCGATGAGTAGTGGCACAGGTGATTGGGCCACTTGCATGATGGGGCTTTGAAGATATTGCAGCAAATCTCTATCGGTCTTCCCAAAGCTATGCTTGAGCAAGTTGATACATGAAAGGGTTGTACTTTGGGAAAATACACCAAGTCTTCCTTTCGAGATAGAGACAGTGAAGCAGTGTCTATTTTGGAGAGAGTCCATTCAGATGTGTGTGGACCATTCTTGAAAACATCCATGACCAAACACATGTATTATGTTATATTTTTTGATGACTATTCTCATAAATGTTGGATATTTTTTATGCATAAAAAGGATCAAACTTTCACAAAGTTTTGTGAGTTTAAATCATTGGTAGAGAAAGAGTATGGAAAGAAGGCTAAATCTCTACGGAGTGATAACAGTGGTGAGTATGCCTCCAATGAGTTTAAGAACTTCTATGCAGTGGAATGGATTAAACGAGAGTTGATGGAACCCCACAACCCTCAACAGAATGGGGTTGCCGAGAGGAAGAACAAGAGCATAGTAGGGGCAACAAGGGTGATGTTGCATGATCAGGGCCTACCACTACACTTGTGGGCTAAGGCATGCAACACAACGGTTTATGTTCAGAACCGTAGCCCACATCGAATACTTGAGATGAAGACACCAAAGGAGGCTTATTCTGGTAAGAGGCCAGATGTTGGTCACTTCAAGATTTTTGGGTCATCGGTTTATTTCCATGTGACCAAAGATGCATGGAAGAAGCTTGAGCCAACATCAGAGTTGGGGATCTTTGTGGGGTACATTGATACACCCCACAACTATCGGGTGTACATGCCAACCATTCAGATGACATTGATTCGCAAAGATATCAAGTTCGATGAGGAGAAGGACATGCGAGTATCCCTTGACAGGGAGCTTGAGCTACATGCAGATGAGGATCTTTTAGCTCCTAAGGTTGAGGGACCTAGATTGATGTGGAGTTACCACATGTAGAGGTTCAAAGAGTGGAAACATCCACTCAGGCAGAGTCTTCTAAAGAGGGAAGAAAACGCACTAGAGTGGCTAAAATATTGTTGGATGATGCATGGGAGAATGTGGGAGCACCCTCTTCTTAGCGCAGACAGAGGAGGTAAGTAGAGAGTTACATAGGATACATGGCACTTATGGGTGCATGTGTTGTGATAGAGCCATCTTCCTTCTAGGAAGTAGTGTAGCAGCTGGTTTGGGTTGATTCCATAGTGGAGGAGTATGACTCCATAGTTCGAAACAGTGTTTGGGATGTGGTCCCGAGACCGGAGAACAATTCAGTTGTGAGATCCCATTGGCTTTACAAGGTAAAGCAAGTTGCAGATGGTAGTGTGGAGAAGCATAAGGCTAGATTTATGCCCTGTGGCCTTTCAAAGGTAGAGGGGATCAACTATTATGAGACCTTTGCTCTTGTTGCAAGGTACTCATTAATCAGATCTATTTTTGAATTATCAGCATAGATGGGTTGGAAGATCCATCATGTGGCTGTGAAGACTACCTTCCTCAATGGCATGATTAAGGAGGAGGTGTACATAGAGCAGCCTGAAGGTTTCGAAACCTTGGACTGTGAGTCGAATGTGTGTCGACTCAAGAGACTGTTGTATTAGCTGAAGCAAGCACCTCATTATTAGTACACCAAGATAGATAGCTACTTCACTGGGTTGGGCTCCACAAAAAGTGAAGCGGATGCGAACTTGTATCACATAGTGGTGGAAGGTAAGATGTTGATCATTGTACTTTATGAAGATGATCTTATACTCACAAGTGATGATAAGCTCACCAAATCTTGCAAGGAGGACCTTGCAAGAGAGTTTGAGATGAAGGACATGGGGCTCATTTATTAATTTCTTGGCATGGAGGTATGGCAGGGAGATGGGGATTTGTTTGTATCTCAGGGCAAGTATGCCAACAAGATATTTAGGAGATTTTGCATGGAGAGCAGTAAACCCATGGAGACTCCTCTAGCTGGTAACTGGAGGAAGGAGGATGCTACTTCAAGGGAAGTAGTGGAAGCTACTATTTATAGGCAGCTTGTGGGTTCACTCATGTACTTGGTGAACACATGACCGGATATGTTCTATGCAGTTAACCAGCTTAGTCAAGCGATGGTTAGGCCTACCAAGTTGTATTGGAAGGCGACAAAGCATGTATTGAGATACCTTAGAGGCACTACTCAGTTTGGTTTGTGGTACAGAAGGATAGAGGGAGTGAAGCTTCAAGGCTTCACCGATGCAGATTAGGAAGGAATTCCATCCAACAGGAAGAGCACATCAGGAGGGATATTTAATATTGGGTTAGCAAGAGTTTCTTGGTACAACAGGAAACATAGATTGGTTGCACTTAGTTCAGTAGAGGCAAAGTACATGGCTACAAGTCAGGCAACATGTGAGGCTATCTAGATCAGGAGGATCCTGGTTGGTTTGTTTTATTAGCAGATGGATCCGACAGTTATTTATTATGATATTCAGAGTTGTATCAAACTCTCTAAAAATCCAGTCTTTCATTATCGATCCAAGAATATTGATATACAGTGTCATCATCTCAAATATTGTGTACTGAGGCGGATCATGTTGTTAGATTACATTCCCACAGAGGAGCAAGAGGCTGACATCTTGACAAAGCCATTGTCAAGATGTAAATTTGAGTTGCATAGAGACAGGATCAGGGTAGTTGATAATCCCTTTCTTTTTGAGAGGGAGTGTTGAGAAATGGCAACAAGAAATTCCAATTAAACTGTGAATTACATTCAAATTCTATTCTCATAGAAAGTTAAAATTATTTAATTAATTTTATTAAACTTACTTAACTTAGGAACTTCGAGTTGGAAGTCTTTCTATCATCATGTGCATGTTCTCCCTACTTTGTAAGACTCCAGTGTGAGTTAATTGTGAGTTGTAAAATAGAAGCCTCAGTTTCATGAGTCAGTTCAGTTAAATTAGTTCTCAAACTAATTGAGAGAACTAATGGTGAGTTAATAGTCAATGATGTCCCTAATGAACTCCACCAATGCTGCTCTAGTTCACTGAATATTTAGTCATTAGAAACTCATGCATGTCAATTCTGATAAAGACCCAATTGAGACTAGAGTGGAGGGACAGTGTACTATTTGTTTTAGATTTTTCTAAGTTGCACTGATATTGCATGCATTCAGGAACTGACCCTTGAGGGATTGTGCAGTTTTTAGAGGCTTTATTTCCCTTTAAATACAAGTTATCCTCCATATGAATTACGCATTGGAATAGAGACTTGGAGATCTTGTGAAGCGGATAATATTTTTCCTTGAGCTTTCTTATGAGTTGGAGATTGAATTTGTTGAGTGTTGGGATTGTTTTGGAGAGAACAAGAATTGTAATTTCATCTTAATTTTCTAGATTAATACAAAATAGATAGTGGGGTTTTGAGCTATGGACTTCCCCAGATATTTATTATGTTATCTGCCTTTGATTCTCTTCCTCTATTGATTATTGTTTGCTCGATGTTTATGGGCTTCTGCTGTAAAGAGTAGAAGTAGATTATTGTCTCTTGATTTGGAAAATTGCATTAGCTTGTAAATATATAGGATTTTCTACACAGACAAAACTATTGTGTCATAAAGCCTCACCCTTGAGGAGAAACTAAGGAATCTCCTTCAATGAATATATGGTGGAAAAATTCAAAGTGCCTCCCCTCACGATATTCTTAGATCATCCACTACCCATAATATTAATGAATAACCCCTTTAAACATAGTGTATGAAATCATGTTCCACTCCCTATATATGTGGTATACAGAAGAAAAAAAGAAGTGAAAATAATATTTAATTTTGAGAACCTTTTCTAGCAATGGCAGTGAAATTTGATAATGACATCTCTAGACTCCTTCGACTCAATTGATGACCAATAGAGAGTCACCAAACATTTTTATGTTGTGGTAGCATTTTTCATTTGCAAATAGAAGTAGTAATTTTAGGGTCATTAGCTCAACATAATAGTTTTTTCCCTCCTCCAGGCTTGTTTTTATGGGGAAACTATGTGTTTATAAGAGGTGTAGTATAGTGCCTCCCCCGCATACCCTACCCTATGACGCTGCTTCAAAGTATGACCAAAGCCTTGAGTAGTATATTTCTTCCATTCTGATGGATCTAGTTGTAGGGATTTTCCCTTTTTGGGGCATAAGCTGAAAAATGGCTAAACTTTATGATGTTTTCCTATCTAGGGAAAAGATCATGTCTTGAAAATTTTCCTTATTAAGAGCCAACTAGAATCGCTAGCATATGGGTAGGGCTTGAGGCCTAAAGTTTCAAACCTCACCATTTTCCCACCAATCTCTCCATGCTCCTAGGATTGACTTGTCTCTCCTCTCACCTAACATGTTCAATTGAGTCTTGCATGCATCCCACACGACTTAAGTAAAAGTGCATTGGATGAAGAGATGATTTGTTACTCCTCATATTTGCAAAGTAAGCACAAAATCAGTCCTTCAATTTAGCGTTTGGGAATAATTTCCCATGTTGGAGCTTTGTTATCTAGGAGACACCACATAAATAATCGAGCCTTTTTCAGGAATTTAATATTCCAAAGTGACTTCCACCACAAGTCCTAGAGGTTGTTTATCTTATCAATTATGAGGTGTTAATAACCTATTTTTGGAGTGTAATCACCAAAGGGGGGAAAGCCCACAACAACTCATATTCCTTTACCAATAGTCTGATGTGGGAATTTTGTAGAGGAATTGCAAATATTTCCTAGTGCCCTAGGATATATCCAAGGATGCCCAATTACCTTGCAAATATCCACCCTTAGGCCCATATGGTTGTTTGTTCATGGTTTTCTACCTGTGAGAGCCTAAAAATTCCATTATTGTTTAATAAAGTGACTAGATCCTACAAGAATTGATAGTCATCATTGCACCCAAACCAAGGGTCTGCACCCACACGAACCCTTTGGCCATTCCCTACCCTCCATGTTAGACCATCCTTAATGAGATGAAAGAGCCTAGGATCACCTTCAATATTACTGAGACATTTTGTGTTCACCTTATTGGAAGTCTGACCTTACATGGATAAAGAATGTATGTATTTCCAATAGACCATCATTATCCATAAATTTTGAGTATACATGAGCTTCCAACCTACCTTTGCCACAAGGGTCTTCGCATAAGCATGCTTTTGAGGCCCTAACCTCCCCAGGCTTTTGGGATTGCAATTTTTTCCCATTTTACCTATGAAATTATGTAATGATCCCTAAAACCTGTCCACAAGGTAAAAAAATTTGAGTTTCTCAAGAATGACCTTGGGAATCCAAGAGATGGACATCTAATAGACTTGAATAACTTTGGGGATTGACTTGATAAACACTAGCCTCCCTACTCTAGAAATCCATCTAAGGCTCCATTACCTTAACCATTTCTCTAGTGTTGCCACCAACTAGTTCCAATCTTCTTTCTTATATTTGTTTGGCTTTAGGTGGAATTCTAGATATTTAAGCCCCTCATTTAACTAAATGGGGGTATAAGGGAGCATAATTTGAAGTTGGACAATTTATTCATTTCTAAGATAATTTATCGATGAAGTAGACTTTGCAACATTTATTTCCACACTTTTTCTCTGTAAAACAAACATAAAGAGGTTTGAAGAAAGGTTGAAACCTACCTTCAGCCATCACTGAAAATTAAGATATCATCAAAGAATAAGAGATATGTAATTAATAAATTCTTAGTGATAATTATACCTTTAAACTTTGTTTCTTGAATCCCCTAACATTATGCTTGATCCAGGTGAATATTGATGACCACATGCCTATTCCACTTATACCCCCACCACTGTTTCATTTAGTTTTTCAGTTTCCTTAATTGTAGCACATTTTACTATTTTTGGCAGTTTTTTAGGAACTTTTAGAGCCGTTTTGAGGCCCTAAATGACCTTTTTATTGGAAAACAGGAAAACGTGGAGCTTTGACTCATGTTTGTAGTAGAAAGTTGTATTCCCTAGACAGATCTTTCTAACTAGGTATTGTGCACGTCAATAGAGATCATATGCAAAAGTTATGACCCAAGGAAGTTGATGTACCAATTTACCCAAATTGGCCCACAATTTTGGTGCTTCATCTCCAAGGGTTAGGTTTTTGGATGTTTATGGTTTTCCATTGTTTCTCAATAAAAAATAGGCCTTTGAGCCTCATTCTAGCATATTCCAAAGGCATGTAGCCACCACATCTCTTCTCGGACATAAGCTACCATCGCTTGAGCTAGTTTATTTCCATTCTGTTTGTAAGCATATTTCAGTTCTTTGATATTAATGAAATGAAGTGTAATTTCTCTTGCATCTATGTATTTGTGGTTATATTTGTATTTTGTTGTGTTCTTGTTTAAGTTTTTGTTGACAGTGTTGGATCCACCAACATTCAGGGGATCTCCCAGATATGAAGTCCCAATTAGACCTCACACCATTTGGTGTAAGAGTCCCATCTAGTATGATGTCATGGTTTCCATTTACTTAGAGATATGCCTTAGCTCTTGTTCAGTACATGAGAGTGTTTCACTAGTATTTTCAAAAAGCGAGGTGAGTATTCTTGGTTAATGCATAACATAACTATGTCTAGGTTCTCTTACTGCAAAAGGGGGAAAATGAAGTGAGCCTCTAAGTGAGAGGTAATAGTAACACCCAAGAAGAGACACATGTGAACCGAGAAGGTCTAACTATCATCCAATGGAATAGGACACAGTGGATGCAATAGTTAGTAAAGCTGAAGTACAAGGGAAGACGCATGCACCATCCACCAGAGTAGTCCACAACGAATGTGACGGTTGTTATAACCACTAAAAAAGGAAGGTATGTCTAGTATATTGTGGAGTAGTCCACAAGGATGAGACAATAGTGATAACAAATACATCACATTCCCAACAAGGTAAGTGCTAAAACAACTGAATAGTTCAACTATATTAGTACGTGTGAAATAAACATGAATTACAAATGTCGAAAGAATAGTCTTACAAACATCTACAAAACATGCATGAAAATGTGTTGGCCTTAACAGGATTTTGTATTAAGAAAAAGTTCCAAGACACATATATACATCATACATCATTAGCCCTAGTAGTGGGATATTGGAGTCACGCCTCTCTCCTCAAAGAACTGAATGACAACTCTATATGCTTCGTGGGAGGATACAAGGTGAAAATTCCTTGCTCATACATTGGGAGGGATATATATAAATAAGGGTGATGCTTAACCCTTGTGACTCTTGGACTACCCTTATGACTGTTCAACTTCCTATGACTTTTCAACTGACATGACTCTACATATTCATGTTCATCCATTGGACTTTCACTTTTCATTACATTCTATTTACAACAGATATGGCCCATAATAGTGATGTGGCCTTGACAATGCATGACACAACTTGACATGACATTGTTGCCATGGACTAGCTTACTATGGTGGAAATTTCAAGCTATTGTTTATGTTGAGTGATGGATGTGTTCTTGGATGTGCTTTCTCTTCTCCTCCACATCACTTGATGATGCAAGGTCTTCAACGATCTTTGGCCTTGAAAGGTGGTGGCATGCATGTGCTCCCTTTGCTTGTTCTTGATGAAATTGAAAGTGAGTCTTCCAACATGTTTGCTCCTTCTTCATCTCATTCATCGTCTCGCCATGATCTAACAGTGTACCTATTCCCACAATTCACTCATGATGGGACGACATCAAATCAAAAACCTCCTAGTATAACATGATGCATTGTTATCCATGGACTGGGACTGGAATGGATAAAAGGATGGGAAGAGGGCCCAGAAACTGTGCATTGTGCAATTCTAGGTGACAGAGAGGGAGATTGGTCAATGAGACTATGCACATTGCATCTCAGGCTTAATTCAGGAGCTCTAGAGCATAGTCTTCACTATCGGGGGAAATTGCTCAAAAGGCCACTAAGAGGTAGGATTGCATAGTTGAGGCCATCAGTGGTAGCTACAAGGTGGGACCATGGGAGGCAGGCCTATAAATGTTTTTGAGGGAAGGCAGGATTTTCCAGCAAAGGGACCATAGAGGACAAATCTATGTAGTTTCTAGAATCATTGAATTCTAGTTGAGGGAGGACACTAGGGAACACCTCTGTGCAATTCTGGGAGGAAAAACAGGCTTAGGTATCTACACATTGTGGGGTTCCAATAGGAAGGGAGGAAGATTGATGACTAATATCGCGAAATGCACAATTCAGGTCAGGCTTGAGGCAAATTCTGCGCAATTGTGGGAAGGAAGGAAGGTTGCTCACCTTTGGTATTACGCGTTGAAACTACCCTGTGAGGCAGTCTTTGCACACAGTGCAGTTCCATGAAACAAACCAGCATCACTGAGGGATGGGACTGCATAGTGTGCAGGTCAGTTGGGTCCGGTGAAAGGGGGTTGTCTGGTCAGAAGGATTTTCATGAAAGTGGTTAAGTGTGAGAGGTAAGTGAACTTGTGAGGAACTTGACATTATGATATCACACTTAGCATACTTCGATGACACGACAACATATAACACTGGAACAACAAGACAAATCAATACCCTTTATGAAACTGTTTAGAAACAACAGCAACATGTGTGACACTTGAGATATAACTTAGGACGACTGTGACGAAACCTATGCGATAGTTCTTAAAAAAAAAATTGTATGATTTCGACTGATGTTTACATAGCTAGGAAAAATCAAACACATTAATACAAATCAAAATCACTAGAATAGGACCACAAACATGATAAAGCAATCAAACATGCTAAAAGATGATAGTTGGTCGATCAAGAAAAAAGGGTCAAATGACTCTGAGGGAGCTCATAGAATGAGCTCGAGTGTTTGAAACCGTAAAGGAAAAACCAAGGAAGGCTTTGAAATTTGATTGCATGCCAAAATTTTGGAGGATGTTGCAGCCACTACAGCACTTGGCAACACACTGGCTGAATACCAGCTTCTCTGTCTTGGTTCATTTTTAGCGCAAGGCCTTGGTCCTTTAGGGAGTATTGATTCACTATGTAGATTACTTTGGCTTCCCACTTACACCATGGGTAGACATGGTTCACCTTATGCCTTCTCAGTTGAACACTAAATAAGATTCACCTAGATCACAATGTTCCGAATTGGGAAGAGTAGTTTAGCTTGTGAGCTTAAGATTTTCAGTGTATAGTTTTTCATATTTGGTGTTGCTCCACTGCCAACAAGCCTAGACAATACCCCGATGGAGCCACACAAGAAAAAAAACATTGCTCCACTCTGATCTAGCCTAGAAAGTACCTCGGTGGAGTTTCCTGCTTCACCTATCTACGCATGAAGCCTTTCTCTTCTTTCACCTTTGTTATTTTTAAAAGAGAATTATGCATTGGAACCTTTTTTTTGGACAGAAGAGGTATCCTGACTTATTGAGAGTAGGAGAGGTTGTTCCTTCCGAGAAGCATATAAAGACCTCTGATTCAAATTTGCTTGTTTAGATTTCCCCTTCACCGTTTCTACTAGTTGGATAAGCTTGAAAACACCAAATCAAAAAATGAGTATAGACATGAGGTTCCCTAGCTTGACCAAAGGTTCATGGTTTGACCAAAACTCTCCTTACAATTGGATCATATTTTTCATCAAGACTTCATCGGCAAAAAGTTACAACCAAACATAAATAAGACAGACACAGGACTAGCCAAGGGATGCAGTGTCACAACTCTTTGAACTTCAGCCACATACACATTCAGAAGCCAAAACATAGTGAGGCATAATTCTTATTCACATAAGAAAAACGACATAAAAGAAAGAAAACAAAAAAAAATTCAAAAGACTATGTACATAATGTGGGGCATGGCCCCGGATCTCATTGAAAATAACATTTTAAGTCTTGGCCATTGATAGGGAGAGATTCAATATTCCCGTCAAGTGATTGGAGATGATATATGTGTTGTTCAAGCTTCTCATGGATGGTAAAAGGAACAATCCATAGGGATTGAAGCTTAGTGTTCTTTCCCTTTTCCTCATGGGATTTTTCCCACTTTAAGACCAAGTCACCCACATGGAATCTAGTATTCCCTATAGACTTTCTATCAAACCATCTCTTGATATGGTTCTGGTGGAGTAAAAAATTTTCTTTTTCTTTCATTCTTTCTTCATGTAGCTTATGCAATGTATCCATCCTATGTTGAACTAAAAGAGGCGGCTTGCCTTGGGATACTTGGGAAAAATGGAGACCAAGCAAGTAAATGTTCAGCGAGAGGATGGCTTCCTTTCCATATACCAAGAATTAGGGGGAAGTATTAAGAGAAGGCTTAGGTGTGACTCAGTCATCTTACAAAGCATTCACCAGAGCGAAGTGCCAATTTTGTTGCTCACATAATATCGTATTTTTGTTGATGTGAATGAGGTTATTGTTTTTAGACTTGGCAAGACCATTTCCTTGTGGATAGTAATTAGCATAATGTTTCAAAACAATACCATTTTTTAATGCAAAGTCACAAAGCTTTAACAAAGATAAGTAAGTTTCATTTTAAAAAACAAGTGACATAGGAATGCAAAACCTTGAAATGATATTCTATTGTAAGAAGTTGATGACTTCCTAATTGTTCACTTGTTTTGGGGGAACTGCCCCTATGCAATGTGTGAAGTAATCTGCAGTAGTCAAAATATAGTAGTGTTGCTTTGATGAATGTGGGAAAATTTACCTAATGATATCCAAGCCCCACTATTGGAATGGTTCTTCCACTACAACAGGCTGTAGCAGGGCTACTGACCTTCGATGTTTTTTGGCTCACCTCTAACAGAATAGACACTTGTGGGTGTAGGCATGTGCATCCTTGAATAATGTAGGCCAATAGAAACTTGCCTGCATGACCTTGTATGTTGTGGTGTTACCCACGAAGTGTTCCCCAGCTGATCCATCATGGAGATCACATAAAACCATTTCTAAATCTTGTGCCCCTAGTGATCTAAAATGGATCAGATTATTAATGTTGTGCTAATTCCCCATTCAAAATAAAACCCAAGATGCGTATCATTTTCTTATCGAGTGCTTAAGGATTCACCATGTTTTCTTAATTAACTGATTCCCATGAGAGTTTCTTATGTAAATGTTATAAACAATTTAACATAAAACATATGCTAAAAAGTAGTAAAATAAAAACAAATAATATCAAAACACAACACACAACACAGAGATTTGATCAGAAGTTCATCCCTAGGCTACATCTCCTTGGTCCAGCTTCTAATGCTTGGGTCTCTCTATTATGCTCAAAATTACAACAAAAGTGTGTTACAATGCTGAAATGCCTCTGAAACCTATCTCAATGAGTTCAGAATCCTCAAAAATGGCTATATAGCCTCTTTTTGCATCCAATTTGGTTAAGAACTAAACAAGTTATGACTTTTCCTAGTTCTCCCACTATTCGTTCCACAAAATGCTAAAAAACCAGCTATAACCTGTCAATCATATCAAAAATCATAATCGGTGAAGTCTGGTGGGCTTAAGGTCTTGTTAATATAGCAACAATGTTGTGACAGCTATATCGTGGACCCAACAGGACATTAAGTTGCAATTCATAACATCTAGCATCCAAAACTTACACATTTCAAAATATACGGATAACCATTGGCAGTTATAAAGAGGGACTTGTGTTTCCATATGAGTTTCTATTGCAATCTAGGATCCATCACATCGCTACCTGGTACCTATCGGGGCCAGTTCTAACCTGTTTGTGATATGCGATGTACGATTGCATCGTAACCCTGAACCTATCAGGGGCCAATTTGTAACACCTTTCCACCTGTGAGTTTTTATTTATGATATGCAGGGGCCAATGGCAGCCTTCCACTTGGTGCCTCCTCATTCATTGAAGGCCTTGCCACACCATCCAATCCTACCATGTGGACAAGTCAAAGATGAACTTTGACTTGCTCTAACTTATGCATACGTGCTCGGATTTGAGTTTCATTTACACTGTTGGATTTAGAATGATGAGCTCTTCTATTTGAAGCTAAGTTTAACAAGATTCTAACAATTTGATTTTTGAGCATAAACTCGAGCACTTGATCACTCCTCCCTCTTGTAAGCCTTTTGGACCCCAAAAGATTTTATTCAGTTATTAAATAGATGAGGTTACTATTCCCTCACATTTCCCTATTCAATCAAATTTTCCTTTGATGGATTTTTACCTTTGAGACCCACTCGAAGATAATCAAAATTTCTCATCTTTGATGGCCTCGTTCTTCTGTCAAGTATGGTGTCTTTAAGAAGATCATCAAGAAATTCTGGAGAAAAAGCTTTAATTGATGGAATCTATACACTTTCTCCTTGATCTTCAATCAAAGGAGGCTCATACAATCTCAAATTTTTAACATTAACAACGGAATAAATTTTCATATATGAAGGCAAATCAAGCTTGAAAGCATTATTACCAATCTTTTCCAGAAATTTAAATGGACCATAATAGATTGGTTTCATCTTTTTACCTTCACCTTGAAGCCTTTGCTCACTAATGTAAAGCCAAACTTCATCACCTACTTGAAACTAATGATCCACACGATGCTTATCATGCCTTGCCTTATACTTGCCTTGACTCTTTTCTAGTTGTTCTTGAACTGTTTGGTGAATCAACTGAATTTTCTGAATGAATTTCTTTGCTTTTTCTATGTCGCTCTGTCCATCTACACCTACATCTTTCTAAAAGATGAAATCCAAATGCATTTAGGCAAATAACCAAGACATGCCTCAAAAGTTGAAGTTAGAGTAGAAGAGTGTTTTGCTTAGTTGTATGCATGTTGAATATAATGCAACTTTTCATCCCACAACTTAGGATGTTTTCCGCAATATCCTCTTAGAAAATGAATAACTGCCCTATTAACTACTTCAGTTTGACCATCTATTTGTGGATGGAAGGTTGTACTTTTCTTCAACTTGGTGTCCATCAAGTTCCATAAATTTGACTAGAAATTCCCAGCAAATCGGGAATCATGATCACTTACAATAGAAGTAGGTAATCCAAAATGAACCCATACATTTTGAAAGAAAAGTTGAGTTGTTTGTTCAACTTTAATTTGTTTTTTAAAAGGCATTAATATGCACATCTTTCTGAACCTATCCATGACTACATACAAATAATCATGACCTTTTCTTAATAAAGGAAGACCTCCTACAAAATCCATAGAAACACTCTCCCGTGGATGCGAAGGCACTAAAAGTGGTATGTACAATTCTAGTTTGCTATTACTAGGCTTACTGATGACACACAATGAACAACCTCTGACAAAATGTGACACACTTTCAATCGTACAAGGCCAATAAACATACATCTAAAGATTTTCCATTGTTTTACTTACACCGAAATGTCCAGCAATGAGAGATGTGTGCACTTCCCTTGTGACATTTACTCTCCCTCCTTGTGGAACACAAAGTTTTCCAAAACGATACAAAATATTATCATGTACATGGTAGTTTAATTCCTCAACTTGGTGCCCTTGACTCAATTTTGATTATACCTCTTGAAAGTCAACATCATGTGTGTATTGCTCAACATAACTTTCAAGAAAAACAACATTATTCTTGAGTAAAATGGCTACATTAACAACCGGTCTAGAAATCATATCAGTAACTCTGTTATAAATACCTTTCTCGTACCCGATTTCCAAGTGGAATTACTGTAAGAATCTGATCCAACGAAAGTGCCTCGATTGCTACGATTTTGTTTCAGATTGTAGATATTGCAAAGTTTGATGATCGGTGTGAATAATGGTTTCTTTTCCCATTAGGTAATTCTTCCATTTCTTCACACTTTGCACAAATGCATAAAGCTCTTTATCATATGTAGGATATTTAATAACAACACCATTAAAAATCTCTGAATGAAAAGAAATGGGCTTACCATGTTGTAAAATAACTGCACACATGGTGTAGTCACTTTCATTTGTTTGTATTTCAAATGGTTGTTTCAAATCTGGCAATGCTAAAACTTGAGCTGAGTTGATCTTTTGTTTCAAAGCATCAAATATTTTTTGTTGTTTGCCTCCCCACTAGAAGACAACCTTCATGCTGGTTAAAACATGTATTGGAGCTGCTATGGAAGAGAAATTGGCAATGAACTTCCTCCAATACTGTCATGGTCCCAAAAACTCCTTACTTTTGTGACTAATTTTGGTATTGGCCAATTCACAATGACTAAAACTTTAGAAGGGTTAATCTTCATCTCACCTCCTCCAACTATGTGGTCCAAATACACTAAGGACGTTTTCCCGTATTCACATTTAGACATATTCATAAATAACTGTTCTTTTTTCAAGACATGCAACACTTTCCTCACATGCTTAACATGCTCTTCTTGTGATTTGCAGAATATCAAAATATCATATAAATAGACAATTACAAAGTCATCAAGAAAGGATCTTAAAACATCATTCATAACTCTCATGAATGTAATTGGAGTGTTGTAAAGACCGAAAGGCATAACCAGCCACTCAAACAATCCATGTTTGGTTTTAAAATCAGTCTTCCAAATATCCTCCTCGGCTATTCTTTATGATAACCACTAATCAAGTGTAATTTAATGAAAAATTTTGCATTCTTCAACCAATCTAGCAAATCATATATTCTGGGCAGTGGGTATCAATTCTTTATGGTAATTTTATTTAGAGCTCGATAATCTACACACATGCACTAGGTTCCATCTTTCTTGGGTACCAAAACAATTGGTGAACAACATGGAAATGTAGAGGGACAAATTACACCTTTATCTAACAATTCCAGGGCTTGTTTCTTAATCTATAAACCTTCAAGAATTGACATTCAATACATATGGTATTTGGGAGTGGACAGTCTTACTGTAGTTGAATTTTGTGTTGAATTCCCCTTTTTAGTGGCAATCCCTTTGGTTCTTGAAACGCATCTCCATATTGGTTGACCACATCAACCAATTCATCTTTCAGCTTAACATCACATCTTGCAAAGGATTCATGCTCCATGTCATTATTCTGCTTGATCATAAGGAGCACACAGTTCTTGCTAGAATTGACGAGTCACTTCATTTGCCCTACGCTTGCTATAGATAGATTAAGCTTTATACGATGGACTCTCACAATATATTCCACTCCATCTTTGAAAAAATGATATTTTTTCTCAAATCTGTGGAAAATGACTTTCCTGGCATACAGATATGGACTTTCCAACACAATTCCAGAAATATCCAGTGACACTACATCTAATTTGACTTCATCAACGAAATTGGCAGTAATAGAAAACCTAAAAATGCGTTTCCTTGTGACCTGAAGATTTTCATCCTTGGTATTCCAACCCAACAGATATGGTTTATGATGAGGCGTGATTTCCATATTCAACTTCTTGACCAAGTCTGTAGAAATTAAATTTGCCTGAGATCCAATGTCAAAGAGTGTATCAATCTTGTTGTGTTTTGAAATAACTCTAATATGGAACAACTCAATTATGTTTTCTTCTTTGAAGCGTTGTTGGAGTTATTTGTTGCGTTGGTTCTTTCCACGACTTTCTCCTTGCTTGTTTTTTCCATGGATTTTCCTTTAGTGACCATGGCTGCAATCTTTGCTTCATCACTTGAGTCAAAACCCAAGTCTTGTTGTACAATAGTGTTTGCCTTTTGCTTCCCTTTATTGTTAAATTTCTTTAGTCTTAATTCAGGATGAAGCTTCTAGCAATGCACTTCGTCATGGCCCTCTTTGGAACAATTCTTGCACACAGGATTCTCCCCTTCTTTGTTAACAGAGGAATTTTTCTTTTGTTTTCCTTTAAATTTATTTATGTTTTCACCACTCTAGAATGTCTTCTTCGTACCTTCTTCTTGTACATTTTCCCTCTTTCTTCGAGGTGTGTAGCTTGAACACACACCTCATCAATATTCGTGGGATTAAACATAAGAATGGTGTGTCAAAGATAGCTATGCAAACCTCATATATATTTCAGCAAAGTATCTTGTGACCGTAAGTCTACTCCTAGCATATGAGCTCTTCTCCTAAATTCCTAAGTATACTCTTGCACATTTTGACCTTTTAAATGTCTAAAGTTCCACCAATTCATGAGGGATTTTTGCATATGAGCTAAAGGGTAGAATTGTCTTTTTATAGCAGCAATGAAATCAGACCAAGTAATAGAGATCTTACCGTCTCTTTTAATCTCCTCTTGGGTCTTTGATTCCCACCATACAAGTGTTGCACCATCCATTCTCAAGGAAGCTAACTAAATATTTATGTCATCCTCTTGAAGGTTTTGAATTCTACAATACACCTCCAACTAACATATCAATTTATCCATCTTTTCTACATTAACTTCACCATTGTACATTCGCAACTCAAACTTAATATCTATTTTAAGTAGAGGTGATTTTCCAGCTCCTTTTGAAGAATGATGATGAGTATGAGTAAGGGTTGTATTAGTGGAAGAGTGTGAATATGCTTGTGAAGAGGAAGATGAAGAAGATGGTGGAGAGGGTGGAGGTTTATCTCCATTCCCATTACCTCCTCCTCAAGAGCCTTCTCTTTTGAGAGGTTTGGAAATTTCACGTTGCAACCTGCTATTCCTCTCTTCATAGAGGACCTTAACCATATATGTCATATCGAAGAAAACCTTTCTAGAGGTCTTGTCATCTTCTGTCATGATAGGTTCTCCTTCATGAGACATGGTTTTTGAAGACTCAACTGCAACTTGAGGTTGAATTGGTGTTGGAGATTGTGCCAACCTTGCTCTTCTTTCCCTTGACCCAAATTTAGGGATTCCAACCAGCTCTCCTTCACCTCTTTTGAGTTTAACCTTGTAAGCATGACATAAACTTGTAAATAGTTAAATCCTTCTTTCACAAAGCAAATCTAGTAAGAAAAAACCAATGCTATGATACCAACTTGATCTGAAATGGATCAGATTAGTAATGATGTGCTAATTCCCCATTCCAAATAAAACCCAAGATTCCTATTATTTTCTTATCAAGTGATTAAGGATTCACCATGTTTTCTTAATTAATTGATTCCCATGAGAGTTTCTTATGTAAATGTTATAAAAAATTAGCATAAAACATATGTTGAAGAGTAGAAAAAATAATAGCAAAGAAAATCAAAATACAACACACAACACAAATATTTGATGAGGAGTTCACCCCTCCTGGGCTACGTCTCCTTGGTCCAGCTTTGTTATAGACATTTTTGTGCCTTACAGCATGAAGCATGAAATGACCATAATCTAAGGGCTCCAAAGTCCCTAAACATGTTGTTCCTACCCCTAGAGGAATAAGGTCAGCAAACCACAGCACTGAATATCAATTCTCCACCTGAAAACACTCAAAAACAAGGCAATTCTGGATCATGTCAACTGCTCCACTGAGCATCTGCGCTGAATGTCAACTGCTCCACCGTCTACCTGCGCTGAATGTCAACTGCAAAGAAGTCTACCTGCGCTGGGCGAGTTGGGACATGTGGCAAAGTCATTCCTCAAGGTGTCAATGCCCAAGAAGCTTCCAAAATGACACTTGGATCAAGGAATTTGACTGGTGATGAGTAAGAGGGTCTAGATCTCCAAGTGGAAGCAATAACCTCCAAGTGGACTCAAGAACTGAAGAATAACTGAAGTGGGAGAGGACACTAGTCAGCTCTCAAGATGACTCATCCTTTCTCCAAAACTCCTATATATAGAGCTCTCTCATGAGGTCTAGGGAGGCTGGAATTTTGTGAATGCAAGGAAGTGCTGTTGGTTTGAGTTTAGAAATATTGGGTGATTTTCTTTGAAGGAGGTGAAGAGGAGATTTCTTTCTGCTGGGAGGTGATGCTGGATTGGGCCTTTGATGGTTGTATCACTTCCTGAACTTTACTTCTTCCATTAATAAAGCATTTGAGGTTCTTCTATATACATGTGTTTCAATGATGTATTGTTGTATTTGTGTATTTGATTTATTCTAATCCTTAAATCAATTATGAATGTATGCTTCTTGTAGTTTCCCTCTCTTGTCATTTTGGAGGATCTTGGTGTAGCTGGGCCAGTGAAAGAGCAAGGAGCTGGGAGCAAGCGGCAAGGAGAGAAGATTAGATCAATCATTAGCAGAAGACATCGGTTAGTGGATCTCTTTCTCTCCTATTTTACTTTCATAAAGAAGAAATCTTAGATAGCTTTGCTTCGATTGTTGCTGAGGTACTATCACCCTTAGAGTGGGATAGGGTCATTCAGTATTGGATACTTTTCCCAATAACAAATTGGCGACTCCACTGGGATCGTATCTTGTTGGTTGTTTGTGTTTTTGCTATTCATTTCCTAAACACAGGGAGTACCGAATCGAACTGCATTTGGATCTTTCAAATGCAAAGTAGAGGGCAGCTACTCTAGCTCAGTTTCTGGGCATGTTTATGATTTGAATAGCTGATCCACAAGGACTCTGAACAGCTCTTAGTGATAGCTTTTCATCCTCCTTTTCATCCTTTAGTGTGTACTTGATTGATAGCTTCTGATTTGGCCAAAAACTGTGAATTTTTGGGCAATCTGTGACCCGGAAACTGAGAAAAACGAAAGTTTATCTCTTCATTGCAGACACTGTGAAGGCAGTCTGCATTTCATCGCAGGTCCCGAAGGGGCTACCTGCGCTGAAGGTAAAACTGCCAGTGTACTACCTGCGCTGAACCATTTTTGCCTAGTGCTACTGGGGTTCCCTCCTGTTTGTTGCCCTATTTTCATCACTGTTTTTGCAGCCTGTTATCAGTCAATGTACCTATCTGAAACCAACTTTCCTTGCCACTATTCCGCCTCGGTTTTATAAAGAAACTGTATTTGTTCTTTGTGTATTTCTTATATCATTTGCAGTTTCCCATAACGAAAGTGAACTAGTCTTGTTGTGGCCTCTTAGATCTAGACCTCTGATAAGTTTCGTTTTGTTGTTGGGAAAAGTATCCAATACGGAATGACCCTATCCCACTCTAAGGGTGATAGTACCTCAGCAACAATCAAAGCAAAGCTATCTAAGATTTCTTCTTTATGAAAGTAAAATAGGGGAGAAAGAGATCCACTAACCGATGTCTTCCGCTAATGGTTGATCCAATCTTCTCTCCTTGCTGCTTGCTCCCAGCTCCTTGCTCCTTCACTGGCCCAGCTACACCATGATCCTGCAAAATGGCAAGAGAGGGAAACTACAAGAAGCATACATTCATAATTGATTCAAGGATTAGAATAAATCAAATACACAAGTATAACAATACATCATTGAGACACATGTATATAGAAGAACCTCAAACGCTTTATTAATGGAAGAAGTAAAGTTCAGGAAGTGATACAACCATAAAAGGCCCAATCCAGCATCACCTCCCAGCAGAACGAAATCTCCTCTTCACCTCCTTCAAAGCAAATCACCCAATAGTTCTAAACTCAAACCAACAGCACTTCCTTACATTCACAAAATTCCAGCCTCGGTTGTATAAAGAAACTGTATTTGTTCTTTGTGTATTTCTTATATCATTTGCAGTTTCCCATAACGAAAGTGAACTAGTCTTGCTGTGGCCTCTTAGATCTAGACCTGTGATAAATGTCGTTTTGATCTTAAGAGTTAGTTTGTTTGCTGTTCATAGCTGATTGAGCTTTTGCTTTCGTCATATGGTTTGAATTTATGTATTTCTAGTGTTGAAACAAGTAAATCTTAAGGTGTCTTTTGATTTTGGACAAAGCTTGTTTGCTTTCACTTGAAATTAAATTCAAAGTTATACAACATCTTTCTTTTTGTATTACATCAACATTAAGAAAGAGAAAAGAAATACCTGCATTGTGCATGTGCATTTTGATAGTTTTCATGTTGATTTAGGAAAAAGTGCATTAGTGTGTGCTCTATGATCTGTGTGAAAAGATGATGTCTTTCTTTTCCCTCAGTAGTTAAGATTTTCAAAGTTGAAAGATTGAAAAGCTTGCTTATCATCTTAGAATGCATTTAGGAAGTTGTATTATACATCTCGTGGTGATCCATAAAGGCAAACTGCTAAACAAGATCAACATTAAAATAAATTGAATTTACATAACAACGCATTGAAACATAACGCAAACACATAGAGGTCTAGGTAGAGACGTGTTCCGGCGTCGTTAAGCCTAGTGACTGTCGATCTCTAAGAAGGTGGGTGATTCCTCCTGAGAGACGGTAGCGCTAGTACGGACTTGTGCTCCCACGTAACGTCGCGTATATATTGGGAGACCCCTATAGGAACAAAGCCTTTATCCATAGGAAGCTGTGTCAGCCGCCCTACTGATCGCAATGCAGTGAACACAACATTCACGAAGATCGACCACTCGTACCGTAAAACGTATTCTGTGGTTTTGCAAAAAGTTTGGCACACCCTCTGCCTAGAACTCCAGAGTAGTTTCTTTTGGCCTTTTTCAAACTCTACAACTGAAAAAGTCCATCCGAGCATTTGTCACTTCGGGCTCGTTAAAACATCGAAGGAGACTAGAGTCATCTTTAGCTTTTTCTCGACTCTTAAAAAGTGAAAAAGCAAGTTGTGTCTAAAGCGTCGTTATAAAATTTATTTTAAACGGAACATAATCACCTCCTATTCCTGCGTTGATCTGTAGGTTGAGAACATGGAATGCCCCAACCAAGGAATTCCACATGATGGAAATCCTAGTCCTTTCTCCTCTTGGGGAGAAGTTGGTGCGCCCCACATGGCCACATTGTCGCTTCCAGGACTGACAATTGGCCTGCCAATTTGGCTATTCTCAACCAATGTAGTTCAGAACACCATGGTTCCTGAACAGTCGAGTCAATAGTTAGATCAGTCTAGAGCTGCCCACCAGCCTTCTACCTCCTATAACTCTTCATCCAATCCTTCATCTTCGCAAGGTAGAGCCGGCAAAAGCCAAGCTCCCATGGAGAAGAAGGAGAAGAAGAAGAGAGAGAAGAAGAAGAAGGAGCCTAAGGCGACTGGGGGCAAGCAAAAGACATCTGACAAAAATCCACACACAGCACAGACCGGGCCTAAATCACCATGTGTCATATGTAGAGGAGACCACTTCCATAGAGATTGTCCCTGTATTCCCCGGATACTAAGGGACTCGTCCCCTCGTTTGCACAATTCGGGAGCATCAACCTCTGATAGCCATGTTGAATGCTTACTGTAAACCAGTGAAAGTGAAGGTTCAAGACAAAGAGGGGGAGCAAGATCCCCCTGCAGACTGTGTGAAGGCGATCACGCCATCCACCGTTGTCCCTTCTTAGACGAAGCGAAGAGAGTTTTAGAAGATCGTCCGGTTTCACCGTTGAGACTTCATCCTGGATACAAAAAACTCGTGCCAAGTCCTTCGTTGGTTGAGAACACAGCTGGCCCGCTCAAGTGGTCAGCTGAAGTGTCAGTCATTGAAAATGAACCTACTGAATCCAGACCAGACGAAAGTCCAAAGGTTGAAACGGCAGTTGACCCGGTTCCGCCTTCAGAGGTTTCATCTTCAAATGACACCGTCATTGAAGATTTATCTTCAAATGACACCCTCACTGAAGAGAATAAGGATGACACCATCTAGATTCTTTTCATCAACACAGATTCTGATGAGCATCAGGGCAATGCGCCCATTCCTTTATCACAGGAAGGAACATCGTCACAGTCATATCCGGCCGTGTATTCGGTCCCACCACCAAGCAACCTGGTTGTGTCCTTTGATTGGAACCAACTAGGCAGACCCCGGTTACCAGCCAGTATACCATTCAGAATCATAGTCCAAATTTACAGAATGGTAATGGCTGGAACTATCATTGATGAAGGGGCATCTATGAGTATCCTTTCCTCTATTGCTTGGAAAGCACTGGGTTCCTCGGCGCTTTTGCCTGAGATAAGAAATCTCTCGGGTTTCGATAAAGGAACCAGTCGACCATTAGGGATTCTCACCAATGTGCCTGTTACATTGAAAGGGAAGACCGGTCAAATGAATGTGATGGTTGTCCAAGGACCCTTGGATTATAAACTAATCCTTGGACGAGACTATATATATTGCATGGGAGCAGTAGTCTCCTCACTCTTTAGAGTAATGTGTTTTCCACACGAAGGAAGAATGGTCAAGCTCGTAGACCAACTTTCATTTCCGGGATCACGCATCGCAAATAGTCACATACCAACCCTGAATGGTCTATTCAATCAAGAAATGTCTCCACCCCCAGTCCTCCTTCCCGATGAGTGCGAGTGATTCGGAAAGATGGGACTGGAACCCAGGGGGCATGCATCCTGGTCTGCTTTGGGCAGAGAAAACCTTGGGTATAAGATAGAATTTCCGTGGGAGAATATGACTAGTCCGTACCCCGTCTGTGGTTGGAAGAGGGGTTGTTCTAGAATAGGATTCTTTTGTCAAAGTTACGTGTTTGACAACAGTCATTCACCCTTGTCTATTTCGGTAGGCATTGCCGAGGAAGTGTTTTGTTTGAAAGATTAACAAGACAATCTTTGGGTAACCTGAAAGAGGTAAGCCTCTCTCGATTAAAACAAATGTTTTGGCGGAGGGTAAGTAGAGGTAACCTTGAAACTCTGTTTTATACCTGGGGGCATGCAACCTTTTGGAGTGCAAGCAAGGGCCGACTATTTATTTTTTAAATTTTTAGGTCCTCCCTTTAAACCTGTAAGTCTAACCCTTTAAACTCGTAGGATTAGCCGTTTCCAAACTTGCATAAAGAAAGGATGAGAGGGAGCATAGCTTTGGTAAGGCGCAAGCTCTATAAAAAATGGGATCTTACAGGAGACATTCTTATCTTATGACTGGTATAATCGAGCAGTTTTAGCATAAATTTCATGCTCGTTAAAAAATAAACGCAAGATCCGAGCAGTTTTAACGCGGTCTTCATGCTCGTTAAAAAATAAATAAAAGCAGTGAGCAATGTTTCCCCCAGAGTTTAAGCTCATTTTTAAATAAAAAATGAACCTATACCGGTAAATAACCATTTGTGATCGTAAATTTATCAGCCATAAAAAGCCTTGGTCGTGTTTGCACCTGCCACCTCCACCGTCATTTGGCCGATCGTTCACCTCCATATGATTGTTTACCCATTTTGAGGAACAGCTGTGAAGAGTGATTTCACCTAGCCATCCTTGTGACACTGCCGTGATTGGAAAATTCCAACCTGTACCTGGAATCTGCTGCTATCCCTGTTTATTACTCGTTCCTCAAAAGACGAGTCTTCTTTGAGCTCTTTTCAACTGACTCGTAAAATATGAAAAGTTTGCCGAGTTTTGGCCTTCCAGCTCGTTAAAAGGACCGGAAGAGCTATCCCTCCTCTAGATTTTAATCTTTTTGGACTTGAGGGATTATTGCACAAAAAGGTCGAGCGCTTGTTTTATTCGGCTCGTTAAAGTTATCGAAAATTCATCCCTTCTGTATTGTTTTATACTTTTTCAGACTTAAGGGATTAGATGACGAAAAAAGAATTTTGGAGTTAACTTTCTGTACCTTTTCAGACTCTCTAAAAATGAAAAGGACCGAGTTTTCCTTGTCGTTAGACTCGTTAAAATAATTAAATAGCGACAAACTTGTCTTTAGATGAGAACGAGTTTCCCTATCGCTAGGCTCGTTAAAACATAGCGATGGGCTTGCCCGAAGGGCAGGTTATAGAACAAGCATATGTTATCCTCCTCAAGCTTGACAAAAATAAAGAGGTACTGGTCAGAAATGACTGGGGAAAAATTGGGAGAACCTCAAAGCTGTAATGGTAGCAAGTCTCTCTTGAACATGACACTTTTCCTCCGTATCACATCGGGTTGGGTTGTTTCATTCACCGGTCTCATCACCATGGTCTCGCCAAACCATCCACATTTTGGGGTAATGCTACCGATCCATCACATCAGTGTCGTTATGTGTTCAAGAGATGTTGTTCAGAAAGAGTCAACCGTGTCCCATCCACTGCCATACATTATCCTTCATCCATCCATGATCGCCACCCTGAATCATATGTCACAGATTGTTTTCACCTCCATTAAAATCATTAGCTCCGTTCTGTGTCACTGATGTGGGATTCATTAAGGCCCTCCTTTGACGGATCGCTTCTTGTCGACTTCAGCTCATTATCCAAGAAGTTGATCTAGGAACACCCCCCCCGGTACTTTGAAGCTTGCATGCCTCAATGGCAAGTTTCTCACTTCCGACGACAGGTATACATCAATGACCTTGGACCAGAAGATTTTGCGTGGTGTTCGACGCCAAGTCCTCTATTCACGCCACGTGAATTGTACTGCAGTACCTTGAGGGTCATTATCATTATCGGTGATTCCTCTCGCGCTTGTTAACGGTTTTCATCATTGACCGGTCATCAAGTGATGTCTTTCCATGTTCGACTTCAGTGCAATTCTCACATGGATCGACTTGTACTTAGAGTGAAGATCGAACGAGTTTGAAGACCTCGGATCTAGTTTCATCCATCCGGGCTACGATATATATTCAGGAAATATGAAGACATTTGACATGTACATCATTGCAGCAGATGATCATCCTACTCAAAGGATGATAATTTCAGCAGAGAATTATCAGTCTATCTTTAGACGATCGTCTATTCTATGTACCAAAATGAATTTATAAAGCTGAGCATGGGAATGCCCGCCTCAGCTAGATCATGAAAGCAGAATGAAAAATAATGTATTGTATTGTATTTTATTACAGGTCACCTCTCAGCGATTGAATGAACTTCGGATCCTCTGGATAAAGCATTTCACCCGATAAACGACCTCATACTTTAGGGGGCAACTGTTATAGACATTTTTGTGCCTTACAGCATGAAGCATGAAATGTCCATAATCTAAGGGATCCAAAGTCCCTAAACATGTTGTTCCTACCCCTAGAGGAACAAGGTCAGCAAACCACAGCACTGAATATCAGTTCTCCACCTGAAAACACTCAAAAACAAGGCAATTCTGGATCATGTCAACTGCTCCACTGAGCATCTACGCTGAATGTCAACTGCTCCACTGTCTACCTGCGCTGAATGTCAACTGCAAAGAAGGCTACCTGCGCTGGGCGAGTTGGGACATGTGGCACAGTCATTCCTCAAGGTGTCAATGCCCAGGAAGCTTCCAAAATGACACTTGGATCAAGGAATTCGACTGGTGATGAGTAAGAGGGTCTAGATCTCCAAGTGGAAGCAAGAACCTCCAAGTGGACTCAAGAACTGAAGAATAACTGAAGTGGGAGAGGACACTAGTCAGCTCTCAAGCTGACTCATCCTTTCTCCAAAACTTCTATATATAGAGCTCTCTCATGAGGTCTAGGGAGGCTGGAATTTTGTGAATGCAAGGAAGTGTTGTTGGATTGAGTTTAGAAATATTGGGTGATTTGCTTTGAAGGAGGTGAAGAGGAGATTTCTTTCTGCTGGGAGGTGATGCTGGATTGGGCCTTTGATGGTTGTATCACTTCCTGAACTTTACTTCTTCCATTAATAAAGCATTTTAGGTTCTTCTATATACATGTGTTTCAATGATGTATTGTTGTATTTGTGTATTTGATTTATTCTAATCCTTAAATCAATTATGAATGTATGCTTCTTGTAGTTTCCCTCTCTTGTCATTTTGCAGGATCTTGGTGTAGCTGGGCCAGTGAAAGAGCAAGGAGCTGGGAGCAAGCGGCAAGGAGAGAAGATTAGATCAATCATTAGCGGAAGACATCGGTTAGTGGATCTCTTTCTCTCCTATTTTACTTTCATAAAGAAGAAATCTTAGATAGCTTTGCTTCGATTGTTACTGAGGTACTATCACCCTTAGAGTGGGATAGGGTCATTCCGTATTGGATACTTTTCCCAACAACAAGCTTCCAATTCTTGGGCCTCTCTATTATGCTCAAAATTACAAAAAAAGTGTGTTTACATTGCTCAAATGCCTTTGAAACCTATCTCAATGAGTTCAGAACGCTCAAAAATAGCTAGCTAACCCCTTTTTGCATCTAATCTGGTTAAGAACTGAAGAAGTTATGACTTCTCCTAGTTCTCTCCCTATTCGTTCCACAAAAAGCTCCAAAACTAGCATAATTATACAAATTAGCCCCAGAATTTGCTAACTAGGTGAGTATTTTTCCGCGCAGCAAGCTATAACCTATCAGTTTTATCACAAATTTCAATCGGCAAAGTTTGGCAAGATTAAGGTCTTGTTAACATGACAACGATGTTGTGATAGTGATATCATAGGCCCGACAGGACATTAAACTACAATTCATAACATCTCGCATTTGAAACCTATCACATTTCATAATCGATGGATAAACATCAGTAGTCATAAAGCAGGACTTGTGTTTCCCTATGAGTTGTGATTGCAATCTGCTATCCATCACATCGCAACCTGGTACCTGTGAGGGTTGATTCTGACCTATTTGTGATATGCGACGTGCAATCGCATCGCAACCCTGAACCTGTCGGGGGCCAATTTGTAACCTTTCCACCTGTGATTTGTGATTTGCGATATGCCAGGTCCATTGGCAGCCTTCCACTTGGCTCCTTCTCATTCGCTGAAGGCCTTGCCACATCATCCAATCCTGCCATGTGGACAAGTCAAAGATGAACTTTGACTTTCTCTAACTTCTGCATACAAGCTCAGATTTGAGTGTCGTTCACACCATTAGATTTAGAATGATGATCTCTTCGATCTAAAGCTGAGTTTAACAAGATTCCGATACTTTGATTTTTTTAGCATAATGTTAGGAAACCAACTCACAAAAAGATAGGAAAAAATAGATCAATGCCTTAGAATTCAGCGTCTTCGAGGGGGAAACCTCCTTTAAATTACACAAATTAACAATTCTTGGATGATAAATATGACTAAACCTCCCTTCTATATATAGGAGTCTAAGGGGTCACAATATAATCAAGCCAACCTAACAGTAATAACATAAGGGGACAATAATAACAATAGTGGGTTTCTATGGGGCACACTAATAACAATATGGGTACAATAAGGTCACAATAATAACAATAAGGGATACAATGACAATAGTAATGGGGGAATCACTAGTATTATAGGGACCTAACATGCCCCTCTCCTTCCAAAAAGTGCTGTCCTCAATGCTTGAGTAGTTCTAGATGCTTCTGTATAAAATTCTCATCCTCCCATGTGGAATCTTCAGCGGATAAGTTCTTCCACTTGATGAGATACTCTGAAATTGATCGATTTTGTAGCTGTCGAGTTCTTGTTTCTGTGACTACTTCTAATTCCAATATGATTTTTCCTTCCTCGTTGAGTTTTAGGAATATTGTTTGAACTTGGAGCTTGTCACCTATAACCTTCTTTAAACATGAAACATGGAAAAACGGATGTAATTAAGAAGCTGCAGGAAGCTCCAATTTGTATGCCATAGTACCAATCTTTTGCAACACCTTGTACGAACCATAATACTTTGGTGATAATTTATTATCCTTCTTAGCTTGCTTGAGGGACATTTGTTTATATGGTTGTAGCCATAGGAATACCGAGTCACCTACATCAAAACTTCTTTCGTTGCGATGTTGATCTTCCTGTTGTTTTATTCTATTCTATGCTAACATGAGGTTATCCTTTAAGAGTTGGAGAACTTGTTGTTGATGCTCGATGTGATGTTCCACTGCTTGAACCTTAGAATTTTCTCTTAAATATGATGTGATGGATGGTGGATGATATCCATAAAGTGCCATAAATGGGGGCATTTTTGCTGCAATATGGAAGGAAGAGTTATACCACCATTCAGCCATAGGCAACCATTTAACCCATTGTGTTCGTTTATCAGATACAAAGAAACGAAGATATCCTTCCAAACATTTGTTTACTATATTATTTTTCCCATCAGATTGAGGATGATAAGATGAGCTATGAGCTAACTGAGTACCGAGACAAGAAAATAATTTTGTCCAAAAATTTCCAGTGAAAATGGGATCTCTGTCACTTACAATAATCTTTGGGTTTCCATGTAGCTTTTGAATTGTTTCCATAAATGCAGTAGAAACTGTACTGGCGTTAAATGGATATGATAATGCACAAAAGTGTGCATACTTGGTAAGTCTGTCAATTACGACCATGATGACACTCTTTCCTTTGGACTTGGGCAAACATGTGATAAAATCCAGTGAAACCTCCTCCCAACATTGGCTTGGAATGGATAAAGGTTGTAATAGACTTGGGGTCTTAATTGTTTCAACTTTATTTTGTTGGCAAACCAAACATTCTGCCACAAACTTTTGAATATCCGATTTAAGGCCATCCCAAAAAAGTTCCTTCTTAACCCTTTGGTAAGTGTTTAAAAATCCTGAGTGCCCTCCTAAGGGAGAAGTGTGGAATTCCATAATAATCTTTTGTTTGAGTTGGGAATTCTTACGTAGGTATAAGTGATCTTTGTACCATAATGAATTCTTTTTCCAGCTAAATGTATCAAATGTACTGGGATCTTGTTGTAACTTTTGATTGAGTGCCTACACTTCTTCGTCATTCTTCCATTCATCCCTTGCTTCATTTATCCAATATGGTTAGATAATAGAAATGGTGCACAATAATTCTTCCACATCCTCATCCTTTCTTGAGAGTGCATCTACCACAACATGTTTCTTCCCTTTTTTGTAGATGATTTCAAAGTCATAACCCAACATCTTTGTGACCCATTTGTGTTGCTCTTCAGAGGATAATCTTTGTTCTAGAAACTATTTAAGACAATCATGATCTATTTTTACCTTGAAGTGTCTTCCCATTAGGTAGGGTCGCCATTTCTTAAGTGCGTATACTATTGCCAACATTTCCTTCTCATAAATAGCTTTGTGTGAATACTTTCCATTGATTGGATGACTTTTGAAAGCAATGGGTCTTTCATCTTGCATTAAAATATCACCAATTCCATTTCCTAAAGCATCATATTCCAAAATAAAGGCTTTTGTGAAGTCCAACATAGCTAATACTAGTGCTTGGCACATTTCCTCTTTAAGATGTTCGAATTCCTTTGTTTCTTTAAGAGTCCACTACAATTTGGTGAAGTAAATTGATCCATGCAGTTCATCCAATAATTCATCAATGACAGGAATGAGAAATTTATCTTTAATAGTGATCTTGTTGAGCTCCCTATAATTCGGACACATGCACCATGATCCATCCTTCTTGTGCACCAATACTACTAGAGCAGAGAAAGAACTTTGACTAGGTTGAAATATACCATCCTATAGCATTTCTGCAACCATACGTTCAAATTCACTCTTTTGGGTATAGGGATATCTTTACGCCCTGATTTTTGGAGGAACACATCCTAGAATCAAATGAATAGCATGATCATGATCACGAATAGGTGGGAGACTTTTGGGAGTCTCAAATACCTTGGAATAATTATCCAAGACTTTTTGGATATCTAGAGAAATAGATGATTTCGATGTGGGAACCTCTAGCGAACATAATTGTGCAATTACGCCTCGTTGTTCCTTCTTTAGAAGCTTTGTCATACCATTAGAGTTGATTATGTTTCATGGTTTCCCTGCAATACCCATTAATTCAACTTCCTTTTCTTCCACACAAAATTTCATGAAAAGTTATTGAAAATTAAAAGCTATTGTACCCAAGGATTGTAGCCATTAGACTCCTAGTACAACATCAGCACCACCCATTGGAATGGAAAGCATTGGGCTATTCAATACATATTCTCCCATGGATAGCTTGATATTATGGAACTTTCCAGAGCAATTTATGGTTCCTCCACTTGCAACCATCACTTGACACTCTGGTGCTGGATATAGGAAGCAATTTAATTCCTTCCCTATCTTACAATGAATAAAATTATGGGTACCTCCCGAATCAATCAACACTATTAACTTTTTCTTCTTGATATGTCCTTCTATCTTGATAGTTTTAGGAGTGGTAATTCTAGCCAATGCATTACAAGATATGGTCAAATTCATTTATTCTATATCTAGGGTTTGTTCCTAGAGTATATCCTTTTCTTTTGACATTTCTTGTTCCCTTTCCTCCTCCTCTTCACAATCTATGTAGAATAATTTCTTCTCAACACACCTATGACCTTTAGTGTATTTTCTATCACAAATGTAACAAAGCCCTTTTGATCTTTTTGCTTCCAATTGTTGTGGTGTCAACCTTGTAGGTTGTGGAAGGCTAGGGGCAACAACACTTCCATATTTATAGTTGTGAGTGATAGGCTTCCTAGTTTCCATAATTTTTCTTTCCATTTTTCTTTCTAACCTGAGTGCCTTCTCCAATGAATTAGGTTCCCAAAGGTGAACCTAATGTTGGATATTATCCTTTAAAGTCCCTATGAACACATCAATCCTATGCTCCTCTGGAATCTCTTTTACCCTTATGTTAAATTTTTCGAAGTCCTCAATGTGCTCCATCATTGAACCCTTTTGTTTGAGATTTATCAATTGGCTAAAAAAGGTGTTTCTTTTTGTATCCTCATAATGTGCTATCATTTATTTCGTAAAATTTCCCAAGTCACAATTTGTTTACAAGAGTAAAGACATCAATACCATGCAAACTGATTTGGTTCCAAATATAAAGTTGCAATACGTACCTTTTGTATTTTTTGCACATTATGGAGATCGAAAAATTGCTCCATCTGTAGTATCCATGTTCCAGGATCCTTGCCATCAAAATTCCTCATATCAATTTTTGGAACATGGTGGGTCTTCAATCCAACATTAGAGTCTATGAAATCATAATTAACATTTCTTTTGTTCTCATCATGAGTTTCCTTTACTACCCTTTCACCATTAGTAACCATTTCTTGTAGCAACGTATTCAAATTTATCTTCAATTCTTCCATCTTAGCATCCGTGTCGTTCATCTTAGTGTCCATTACATCCATATTAACTTGCATTCCATTCATATTAGCTTCCAAGCCATTCATCTTGCCTTCAGTTACCTTTTGTGAGAGTGAAATTTGTTGTACTTGGTCTTGTAATTTTGGTGTATGATGTTGCATTTCTTCCTCTTCTTCACGAGCATGCTAGAGATTTCAGGTTTCTTAGTAGATGTTTCCATTTTCTTTCTTCGAGGCATAAATTAGTGCTAATAATTCTTCACTATTCCCTTTGAATTCCTTCAAACTAATTTTTCAAACCAATCTTATGCAAAATTTAAAACAAACTACACACCTTTTTTTCACTTTTCAAGAGCTCGATATTGAATCTATTGTATCTCTATAAATGCAGATCTTGAATATCTGAAATCACATCTTATAGTAGCACTTTGTGTCCTCTTTCTAACCCCACAACTCTGATCAAGATTGGATTCTCCAAGGAAGAGTTATGCCAAATCTCCCATGGTGATCTGTTTATAGACTAGTTCAATAGAGCGAACTTGTATGAAGTACCATGTGTCACTGTTTCGACCTTAGTACCTAAAACTGAGATACAGAAAATTACAGGCCGTCATCTTCCTGAAAATTCTTATGAAATTTCAATTTGATGCTCAGAACAAAATTTATGATAATTTTCCCCATATCACATTTTTGGAATGTAATTCGGTAGTCTGGAAAAACCCTAACTTCCTTAGATCCTATCTCTGAAAATATAGTGAGACAAGCTCTGAAATTCAGACCCAAAGTTCAAAACGATTTTGGCTCAAATGGGTTTTTCTTTTTTTCTTCTGAAACGTCACAGAAAAAAGGTTATAGCGAAAATTAAATGATGACCTATTTGGAGCAGCGAAACCCTAGAATCCAAAGCTCTGATACCAAATGTTAGGAAACCAGCTCAAAAAATGATAGAAAAAATAGATCAACGCCTTAGAATTCAACCTATTTGAGGGGTAAACCTCCTTTCCATTACACAAATGAACAATTCTTGGATGATACAAATGACTAAACCTCCCTTCTATATATAGAAGTCTAAGGGGTCACAATATAATCAAGCCAACCTAACAATAATAACATAAGGGCACAAAAATAACAATAGTGGGTTCCTATGGGGCACACAAATAACAATTCGAGGACAATAGGGGCACAATAATAACAATAAGAGATACAATGACAATAGTAATGGGGGAATCACTAGTATTATAGGGACCTAACACATAAACATAAGCACCTGATCATCGAGGCACCTGAGAAAGATACTATTATGGTGCTTTCTATATAGCACCCCATGCACCAAGTGGTATGATAAAGCTTTAAGTCAGAGTTCCATATTTTGCCGCATAGAAAAATGAGAGGGCACGGTGCCATGCTCAAGGTATTGGTGCACCTCTATATACTAATAGTTTCCATGTGAAGTGGGAGGAGTACACTCTACATTATACATTTCTATTTCTTACCCCCAGCCTGCGAACTCTCCTTCTTCCTCTTGTGCATGAAATGCTTCCACTGCTATTTTGCAAAGACCATGACCCTTGATGGTATGAACTAGTTTAATGTCAAGATCATACTCCTATAACCCAGCCATCCAGTTCACCCTTCTCACTCCTAGCTTTTGTTGAACAAGCAATGATCTAACTGCTGGGTGTGCAACAAAGATAATGCAATGGTTTTTTAATAGGTAGGGTGTGAAATGATTCACTACATTTTACACTGCATAAGATTGTTTTTCCACAGCGAGATAGTTGATTTCCGATCCTTGCAGGCTCACGCTCATGAAGGAGATGGGTTTCTCATTGTTCAACTCATCCTTCGGCATGAGCACCGCAACGAGTGAACTGTCAGAAGTAAAAGTGTACAACAAAAAGTATTTGCTGAAGTTTGGGATGTATAGCATTGGTGCATATACTATTTCTCGCTTTACAAACATGTCCTTTTCCTTTTATACCCAACTGTATATTGTGTCTTTCTTGATCACCTCCTGTATGGGTTTAAAAATATGAGAATAATCCAAGATGAAGTTTCTAAGGAAGTTAATCTTCCCCAAGAAAGACTGCATAGCTTTCTTATTCATTGGGTAGAAAATTTGTGTGATGGTTTGAATTTCATCTGGATCTACCATGATCCCACTTTTGGAAATGATGTGTCCCAGCAAGATACCCTCAGACACTGTGAATACGCTCTTCTTGGGATTGAAGGATATCCCATATTTCAAAAATCGCTCGAAAATATTCTTGAGATGGTGTAGGTGGTCTGACTGTTGTCTTGAGAATATTGTCACGTCATCGAGGTAGACCACCATGCTCTATTCGATAAGCCCACAGAAGGCGATGTCCATTGTGTGTTGAAATGTTGGACCTGCGTTTACTAACCCAAACAACATTCTACGAAATGCAAACGTACCCCAATTGATATAGAAGGTAGTTTTGAGTCTATCAAACTCTGCTACCAGAACCTAGTTGTATCCTGAAAATACATCAAATAAAGAAAACATCTCTGCTCCAGATATTATCTGCATTATATGCTCCAAGGAGAGCACCGGGTAGTTGTCCTTGTCTAAGGCGCAATTAAGATTATGGAAATCTACACACAAGCGGATCTCCCCAGACTTCTTTCTAACATGGACTAAGTTAGACACCCATGTTGAGTGTCGGACTTTATATATGATCCGAGCATCCAATAACTTGGTCAGTTCTTTCTATTGAAGCGACTCAAGTGATGGGTGAATTTTCCTTAGCTTCTGCTAAAACGACTTGGCCCCTTCCTTGAACGGTATGACGTGCTCGATTATTCGTGTGTTATAAGCCTTAAGGTCATCGTACACCCAAGAGAATACATCACAGTACTAATTAAAAAGGCGGATAAAATCTTGTCGTTCTTGTGACGTACAACATGTACTCAGATTCACAAACTTTGGATCCTTTTCTATTCACATATTGATATGTTCATGCAACAATGTAGAGCTATGGGTTTTGGTGTTCATAGGTCCCTGAAATCATTTTTGCACATCATACAACTTTTCTAGTGATACTACACCCTTTGGGATGAGGTTGTCTTTGTTTATATCGACTACGTCCTGTAGAGATTGTTTGTCCTCTTCCTAGTTTATCGATGTGTCCTTGAGTATTTCAACATTAGCCATGAATAAATTATGTTTTTATCATCATAAAAAATGCACAAATTAGTGATGTTTTCCGAAATAGATGGTTTATGCAAAATCTCAAAAGAAAATCTATCCCTTAACAGTGACATCCCAACAGCTTCCTTTTCCAAGGCGTCTATAGCTGCATTATACATTCTTGGTACTGAAATAATGTTAAAATATTGGAAATGAGAGATGAGTCACCATATCTCTTGTTGATAACTCTTAAGACGAGGTGACACATAGTGTATAGTGTTACATACCTAACGCACCATGATTTTTTAGTCACCTACCAAATTTTAGGACAACAACTTTGATTTTGATGGCTTTCTATAAGCCCAAGACAAGTGATTCATAGTTGACAGTGTTGTTCATGCACTCAAACTCCAAGATACTAAAGATTAAATGTTTTCTCTGCAGTGGGTCTATCAAAACACAACTAGCTCCAGAGCCCTCCTACGTTTTGGATTTGTCAAAGTACATGGTCCAAATATCATCTCTACAGCATGGAAAATTTTAGGGGCTAATGTTCGCCCAGTGGGCTAATTTTCCATGATTTTTCCACAAAAAAGATTCGCCAATTTCCAATTTTATAAAAGACGATTCGCCCAAATTTTAGAATATAAAATTATTTTACCTTAAAAATCGCCAACATTATAGAGAGACTATATATAAAATAATTATAAATTTGATTAATTTTACAAATATATCAATAAACATTTATAATTTGCATATTAGGGATTAGTGAGATTCGCCAATGTTTTAAACTTCAAGAAAATTTTCCATCCTTAAAATTTTCCTTTCTCTACAGGGACCACTTACTACACTAGTACTACTATCACTACTGCTACTATTGTTGCAAGCTACTGTACAAGTTTCGTTCTTGCCCGTTGGGCATGGGAGGAGGCCCAATTGTGTGTCTGGTGGTATAGGGATGGCTCTGTAAGATAGCACCCTAATTGTGTCTCTAAAAGGAAATTGTTGAACATGTGTTCTGCAAAATTTAACGACTCATTTTCTCCATTCAAGGGATTCACATTTTGCTTCATGTATCTCTCTAAAAATACACAGATCAGGTTGCTTCTACCCTTATACAGAAGCCATAACTATGACTAGTTAGTGGCAAAATATCCTTGCAACTTGCTTGACCAATCTTTACTTAGCAATACCCCATATGCTTCCGGGATGTCAACAACCACAATATTGATGCATTGATGAACTTGTTCATCAGACGATAACCAAATGATTACATCCCTAAGTTCATCAGTTGTAGGTACACAAGTTCTATCTAGTTGGATGATTTGCGCACTTGTATTACTGCATTGGGCATTAATCTTCTTAGCGATGGAGAGTGGCATGACATTAACCGATGTGACAGAATAAACCAAGAAGTTGTGAACATTGAAGTTGAATATTTCAGGTGATAACAAGAATGGTGGGCAGAGTGAGTTCCCCTCCTCCATGTGTAGCACGTTAAGCACAGATGCAAGAGTGTTAGGAGACATACTTGATCCCTTAATATAAGAGGTAGAATCACCTATAGAGGTTTGCCCAACTGCATGTAGAAGAATGTCCTGCTGATTCATGATTTTTGTAAGTTCATACAAAGATATGTTTGCATGAGTCTTATCCATGTCTTCTATGATTTTATGGTCTAAATAGGGAAGACTCATTGAGGTGTCTGATGGTGGAACTGAATGCATGGATTCCATTTGAATGGTTTTGTCTTTGCTGCTTGAGGAAACACTTTTTAATAAAAATTTATTCCCAGACTTGCTCTGAGTGTTCTATGTTGAGTTGACCGGTGGACATATTGTGCTTAACATGTCTAGTCTTATTTTATCCCTCAGTATCTCAAACACAGTGGGGACCCCTTGAATTCTCAAGTTATATCAATTGTTTTTCTTCACAGTTGGACCGTCACTCGAAGACTCCTTCCCAGTGGTGGTCTTCTGGGTTGTGTGAGTACATTGATACATGTTTACTACATGCCCAGTACTTGGAGCTTCATCAAGTGTAGAATATTCTTCTTCTTCATCATCTGGCTCAACCTTCTCATTAACTGTGAGGTTGCTGGATAACTGTGTAGCCATGTTGATTCTTCCACGGTTCCATTCCAGGCACATTCTTTCCGAATGATGTTCATGGTGAAACAAATAGTATTAATATGTCGCAAGTTTGTCAAGGTTCAGAACTTGGTTGGATCTCTGTGGAGATTTTGTAAGATGGTCATTAATGTTGTTGCTACTAGAAGTTTCATTCTTCTTGGGTGGGTACCTAGAAGGCCTGCTGCTCACAGTGGTCTCGCTTGTCCTTTGTTTAATTTCTACCACTTTGGTAGTCAGGGACTTAACGAGACAAGTGAGTCTCTCAATTTCACTTGCTTCGTATTCCCTAGCCTTACTCACAGAGGCTTGGGACCTCTTACCAATGTCTTTGGAGTCCTTGGTGGGTCCATCATCTACAATGACTCTAATAGCGCGCAGGTCTTTCTCCACGACAATGGCCTCTTCATAATTTTCTATTAGTAGTGGTTTCATAGCTCACTTGATGAACTGCATAATACTAGTTGACAGTGCAGAAGTGTAGTAGTCGACAGATATGGAGTCATGAGGTTTCATGTCATTCAAGAACTTGTTCTTTCTACTCCATCTTGAGACTACCCAACTTCTTCAGAAACATGGTAGGGGTCTTGTCTTCAACAAAATTCTCAAGAAATATAATTTTGAAAGTCCCCGAATTCTTGATGGATTTTTGTGGAAGGCTATGGTACGACATAGTTGCTCTCCCATCGAAGATACATGGGAAAAATTACATGCAATGTCATCGTAACATACCCCAAGTGTCTATAAGTGTAGGTAGAAATTGTTTAAGTGATATCCTACCTTCGTTATCTTATTAGGGTCACATTTCATTAAGAGCTTCTTTGTGTGTCTTGGCATCTTATCCAAGACACCCAGAAGTGCCAATGGGCCCTGAGTCATCCATTCCAGTTTTTTTTCTGCAATGTTGTCCTCTTCGTTGTCCTCCTCTTCCTCCTCTAAATCTGATGGTTCCTATTTTGAATCTAGTGGTTCCTCCTTTTCTTCTCCTCATCCTTTGTTTCCTTCCCCTCCACCTCTGGACCCTTCCTCTTCGCCTTCGAATGTTGAACCTGAGAGTAATAGTTTGTCCTCTTATTCCCTTCGAAAGAGCAAGGGTTCCTCATCTTTCTCTACATCTTCTTCCAGCTCCTCAAGAGTAGTGAAGATCGATTATTCAACAGATAAAACTACGACTCCTATGGGGGTAGTCTTGTGCTTCTTTTAAGAATATGGAAGAGTGAACACTCCAGGGCTCATCCCAACACCTCTTGCAAATTGACCAGTAATGGGATGGACAGCTCGGATTTCATGGTATAGGATTTCATGTTTAGGTCTAGGAAGTGAGTAATTACCAACTTTAGAATTGTGAGTAGGTGAGAGGGAGTGAATGTTACTACCTTAACCAAAAGATGGATGAGAGGGGTCGGTGTGATAATCAGCCATAAACTACTGGTGTCCCTCCTTCTAGCACCAGAAATGTTGACGGTGCTAGATCCACCAACATTGAAGGGATCTCCCTAATATGAAGTCCCAATTCGACCTCACTCCATTTGGTGTAGGAGTCCCATCCGATATTTTGGCCTAATTACCATTTACCTAGAGATTTTCCTTAGCTGTTGTTGTTCAGCACATGAGAGTGTTGCAGTAGTATCTTTAAAAAGTGAGGTGAGTATGTATGGAGAGTGTGTAATATAATTGTGTCTAGGCTCTCTTACCCCAAAAGGGGGAAAACGAAGTGAACCTCTAAGTGAGAGATAATAATACCACCTAGGAAGAGGAACATGTGAACCAAGAAGGTATATCTAGCATTCGATGGAATACTCCACAACGGAACACACATGCACCATCCAACATAGTAGTCCACAATGATGTGACGTTCGTTATAACCAGTAAATAAGAAAGGTCTATCTAGTATCTTGCAAAGTATTCCAAAAGGATGAGACAACAATGATAAACAATACAACACATTCCCTACAAGGTAAGTAATAAAACAACTGAAATAGTTCAACTATATTAGTACGTGTGAAACAAACATGAATTACAAATGTCAGAAGAATAGTCTTACAAACATCTACAAAACATGCATGAAAACATGTTGACCTTACAACCTTCTGTATTAAGAAAAACATTCCAGGACACATATGTACATCATATATCACTAGCCCCATTAGTGGGACATTGGAGCAACTCCTCGCTCCTCAAAGAACTGACTGAAAACTCCCTATGCTTCGTGGGAGGAGCCAAGGTGAAAATTCCTTACTCATACAATGGAAGGGGTATATATAACCAAGGGTGATGCTTGACCCTTGTGAATCTTGGACTACAATTATGACTGCTCAACTTCCTATGAATTTTCAACTAACATGACTCTTCATATTCATGTGCGTCCATTGGACTTTCACTTTCAATACATTCTATTTACAACATATATGACCAATAATAGTGATGTGACCTTGAAAACTCATGACACAACTTGACATGACATTACTAACATGGACTGACTTGTTGTGGTGGCAACATCAAGTTGTTGTTGCTACTGAGTGATGGATGTGTTCTTGAATGTGATTTCTCTCCTCCTAATCATGGCTTGATGATGTGGGGTATTCAATGAAAGGTGGTTGAATGCATGTGTTCCCTTTACTTGTTCTTGATGAACTTCCAAGTGAGTCTTCCAGCATGTTTGCTCATTTTTCATCTCCTTCAACGGCTTGCCATGATCTAACAGTGTACCTGTTCCTACAATTCACTCATGACGGGATGAAATCAAATCCAAAACCTCCTAGTCTAAGATGATGTATTGGAATCCATGGGCTATCCCCATAATGGATGATAGGCTGGGAAGAGGGCCAAGTAACAGTGCATTGTGCAGTTCCAAGTGACAGGGAGGGAGTCTGTTCATTGAGACAACATAGAGCGCAACTCAGGGTTGATTGAGGAGCTCAAGAGCACAGTCTTAACTACTAGGGGAAATTGCACAGAGGCCACTGGGAGGAAGGATTGCACAATTGATACCATCAGTGGCAGCTACAAGGTGGGACCCTGGGAGGTAGGCCTGCGGTGTTTCTAAAGGCAGGACTAGGCAAAAGAGGGACCATAGAGGATAGATATTCACAGTTTCTGGAATTAGTGAGTCTCGAATGAGGTAGGACACTAGGGAAAACCTCTGCTCAATTCTGGGAGGAAAAGTAGGCTTAAGTCTCTACGCATTATGGGGTTATAACAGGCAAGGAGGAGGCTTGGTGACTGATCTCATGAAATGTGCAGTTCAGGTCAGGCTTGAGGCAGCTTCTGTGCAATTATGGGAAAGAGGTCACACTGCTCACCTGTGGGATTGCACAATACAACTGCCCTGGGGGACAGTCTCTGCTCACTAAGCAGTTCGAGGAAGTAGAGCAGCATCACTAAGGGTTAAGACTGCGTAGTGTGCAGCTCATTCGGGGTCCGATGAAAGGGGATTGTTTGATCAGAATGATTTTTAGGAAAATGGCTAGGTGTGAGAGGCAAGTGAACTTGTGAGGAACATGACATTGTCATCACAAGCTTAGCGTACTTCGATTACACGACAACATAAACCACGAGAAAAACAAGATAAAGAATTACCCTCGATGAGACTATCTAGAACCAACAACAAGAAGTGCGACAATTGAGATAAAACTTAGGACGATCATGATGACATGTTGGCTTAAGGGGGCTAGACCCAGGATCAGAGTTGTTTACACCAACCAACAAAACCCTAACTACTAGCCCTTTTGGCAAAAGGTTGCATAGCAAGGCTACAATCTCACCCGAAGCAGTATTGGGGTATTTTAGAACCAGGTTTCTGTATCGAGGGACATGTGATAAACGGTTCTTAAGCTCTGATAGTTCAGATCTTCCTTCATGCAGATTGGTATCCTTCTAGGCCTTGTCAATGTATCTAACTCAAAAGGGCCTCTAGACCTTTGTGAAGCTCTACGATCAGTCTTTGTGGACATTAACTAGATGATTTATCTATTTTTGCACATCAATAAATGAACCTAGATCTCAATTTGTACAGATCTATCTGATTCATCAGAAAACATAGCAAAATTAACTATTATCTTCGTGGAATAGGATAATTATTTAAATCATGCATTAATAAGACAAATTTAGTGACTTCACGCAGCATTCATTCATTATTTCATAAAAACATATCATTAAGCAAAGAATATAACATAAAAAGAATAAAAAGAAATACATAGTAATTCTTCAAAATTTGTCTTTATTGATCTTCAATGTTCAGATTACAGACTCTTCTACCCTCTGCACTCAGCTACAAGGGTCCGTGCACTCAGCTCTAGACTATATTCAGGCCTCCTACGCATTCAGCAATAGGAGGCTTCCCTTCTTCACCTAAGCACAGGGAGCAGAGCCTTCTTGCCTTAGCACTCACCCAAGGCAACAAAACCCTTTCAATGTACCTAATTCTCCATCACAATTTATCTCTAAGACTCATTATGACTCAACTATTTATAACTTTTCTTCATACAATACCATGGTTCGCGAACCATGGATGAGTCTTAAAACTGACTTAACTGTCTATCCAAACAAGGGGCTAAGACCTCTTTGACACCTATCTATCTGTGCACTCTTCATCCACATATCGTGAAGACTTTACATATTTTTACAAAAACATATACAAAATTTGGGTTAACTAACCCCAAAAAAGACCCTAGGGACCCTATCCCAATAGGCCCCCAACACGAAGTTCGTGATTCACCCTCAAGTCACTCAGTTGGTGCTGCGATCTTCCTGCAAAGACCACTTAGCTCAACTTGCATCACTGCAACTTTAGCAGTGCTCTATGCCGCTGCCTGTTGTACCTCTTCGACTAATTTCTCTATTGTTGGCCCTTCCACCATAAGGTGCATTGTCCTCTACGTTGGCTATAGCCCCTTGAGCTTCTCCTGAAGTCAAAGAGTAAGTTGACTAGCTTCCTCTAGCCACAGGTGCAATCTCACCTTCATCAAGGCTTCTTTCCTCTAAAATTCCTCCACTTGTGTTAGCAACTTCTTTTCCTCCTGTAACTTTGTTAGGCACTACGCTGGCGCCAAAGTGCGTGCAGTCACTCAAACCTCGTCATAATGTCGTTGCATTTCTCGGACATTTGTGTTCAGCTTCTGTAGGTTTGGGTCCTCCTACAGATTCATCCATAATTCCATCGAGGCATCAAACATTTAGGAACAATCATTGACTGCAATATCCAATGTATTCCTTCCTTCCTTGATTATTTCTCTGCGTTGCTCCTAAATCTTTGGCGGAGTCATTGGCTGCAACTTCAACTGCAACTCTGGTATCTTCATCTAAAACTTGAAGGTAACCCTACCAACTTCATCCTTCGATGTGCGTATTGCGGTAGCCAATTTCATGACTTTTGCAAAGGCTTCAACATCCTTTGGGATGTGCAATTCGGGCATTGACTTGTAGGCCTACTTGATCGCTATCTCCAAGGTCTGACTTTTCTGCTGTATCTCCTCCTTGCCCTTCAATTCTTGAGTTTCAACCGCTAACATTTTCTCATTATTCACCTTGAACTCGGTAATCACTATAAGGGTGTGCTGCTCTCTGATCCGTAATTCTTTTGAAACCCACTGATGCAACACATGGAGGGTCTGGAGTGGCAGTGCGGCCAAATTCAGGCCCATGTCATTTATTATGCTGATCAAAACACGATCCTCATCTGACTCAACGCGAACTAATCCCTCTGGAAATGGTATGACTCTGAGGTCTAGAGTCCATTCTAGCTCTGCCACTGCGCTACTTCCCTATTTCAGGCTTGCTTGCACTCCACGCACTTACCCGATGCTCGCTTGGATCATGTTCATTTGAATCTGTAGCTTGTGTTGATCCTTTTGGACGCTCCCCAGTGTCTGCATGTATTGTTTCTCAAATGATATGAAATGGGGTTTTAACTTCTTCTCATACTTACAAGAACCTCCCACTCCAAAGCTTAACAAATATATGATCTAGCTTATGTTCACAATTGCGGAATTAAGTACTTGAAATAGGTGTATGTCTTTTTTTATAATTGTTTAAGTGCTTATTTTCTTATGTTGATATTAAACACACATAAGAGTAAATGTAGCAAATAAACAACCACACATAATAGCAATATAATCTAGGAGTTCACCCTAATATCATGGGCTACGTCTCCTTGAGCTCTTGTCAACTTGACTTGGCTCTTTGGGATTATGGTAAAGCTTCTTTTACAAGTTCCACACTTAACTCCAAAGGTTATTGAACTGAACCAATGGGCTTAGAATACCATCTATATCCCTGGCTGTCCTCACTCTGCAAACAGATCTAGGCTTCCTTGGACTTGATTCCTTCAATTAGTGCTTTGAGTTATCTTAAACTTCTTGATGGCACTAACTCCCTCAGAATTCTGAAACTGTCTCTGGAACTCCTTCTTCTGCCTCCAGCACATATCGGACACCTACAATAGACTGATCATTTGATCATCTGCTTCCTGAAACTTCCCTGTAGCATCTTGTCCCTTAGAATTCTTCAGATGCTTATGAAAATCCCTACAATGGATTCAGAAGACTCATTACAGTTAGAATTGGTTGTTGGTTCACTGAGAATGAGCGGTAGTAGCTCCTGCAACTGCCTCTAACCTCTGGTGGCTCTCAATCTTCTTGGATGGAATTATCCATGAAGATGAATTCTTCAGCTTCTATGGACTATTCCATCAGCTTTAGAAGGCTCCTATTAGTTTATTGAGCCTCTTGTTTCAATCTCGTGGAGTTTCTCTGGCTCTCAGGCTCTGCCTCTGTCTCTCTGGACTCTTTGCAAAAAAAACTCCCATGTAAACTACTCTATCTGTGCTTTTATTTGGTATCTCCAATAATATTAGCAACTGCACTTGAATTTAACTAAATTTATCACATCCGCTAAACTTTAGCCACTCCGCTAGGCTGACCATCAGAAGTAGCCATTCACATTACTACAATTGTTAGGTGCACAGATGTGTGATATAGCCCCAATGGTTAGGGACATTCAGCCATTGAGCTTTTGCGGTCGGATTAATCCTGAACCGTCGATCTAACTTGTCCATCCAATGGCTGTCACGTAGTCTATTGGCCAACTTGCCTAGATGACCTTTGCCATTGATGTGACCCCGCTCAATCCAACGGACATCCTCAATATCGTGTATATTTCCCGCACGAACAATATCTGACCGAAGGAACGCGAGAAAAGTAGTTTTTCTCTACTACGTGTTGCTTGCTAAATGGAATCACATGCTTTGAGTTGAATACCACTTCCAACCTTTCATTGTGCGATATACCGTTTACTGCTTGGCCGATACTGCCCACGTGCTTTATTTAGATTTAAATGAAAAGGGAACTTTATAAAGGTTTTGCGCTTTAACAAAGGTTTTTCACTTTAACAAAGGTTTTGCGCTTAACAAAGGTTTTTCACTTTAACAAAGGAATTAGTGTTTAATGAAGGTTTTAGCACTTAAGCCTAATTTTAACCTTTTAACCTCTTAACCTTTATTCTTTACCTTGGTCCTTGACTGCGGTTGAGGTCCTGGATCATTTTCTTATCACTTCTCCCCATTGAGAATATTTTGGACTCCGAAAGACTGATATACTAATCTGTACAATAGATGAGAGTACAACACCCTCTTCTTTTAGCCTCCATACACTTGCCTGGATAGCTAGTGCCTCTGAACCAAAACTTTGAAGGTAGTCAACACTTTTCTTCCTAGATGCGCTTGTCCTCCTGTTAAAACTAGTTTTCCTTCAGAATTGATGTAGAACTTTTGCTAAGAAGGTTACAAAAGGTAGTTGAACATCTATGCCTTGATCATTGATCCAAGGTGGCTCAAACAACTATAAGATTACATCTTCTTAACAAAAATTACATTTGTACCAATTATAATATGTTTTTCTGACATATTGTCTAAAACAACATAATACAAGAAAACAAATTGATCCAATTGGATCCTAGAAACCCTCTAAGTCTTCAAAGATCAAAATTATCGCATGAGGAAAAACCCTTAGAAAAGGTTGAAAACACTATTGGGCGGCAAAAACATAGAGAAAACAATGAAAATAGGCTTATCAACAGTCAAAAGGAATAATGCACAGGAGCCGTCAGATCTGGCCGATCAACGGTCCGGATCTGATCGACATATCGCAAATCGGTGATGGCTATTAGAGGCTATCAGAGGCGGTCACGTGAATGTTGTGATAGCGATCAGCGGGGTCAACGAGGACTGTTGATAAAGCGCATAGATCGACGGCCTAGGTTAACCCGCCTTATCACATCGACAGGTAACAACAGAGCGCTTACAACGACCCGGGGACTTATGCGATATATGATTGCGACTAGTTGCATTGCAATATCGTATTGGAGAGGTACAATGGAGCGGGGTTGTATATATATATGTGATGCGATGGCCTAACCCGACGGGCTTATAAGTGATATTTGATATAGTTTGAGATCCGTAAAAAGATATTTTTCTATGTAAAGTTGTGTTTTCAGTAAATAAACAAAAACCAAGGGAAACATGATTTTGGCAATGTTGTCAAACCGAAATGGTTATTAATACTGTTACATATTTTTTCAAGTCCGATAAGCGAGATTTTCATGTTTCAATGTATTTTTTATATAAAAGGGAAATCAAAAAATAGGCAGGTTTTCAGGAGGACCAAAGGCGATAAATGGTTTGGGCCGGGCTCTGCCCAATCCCATACAATGGCTGCCATGTGTCCAGGATAAGGAGAGAGAAAACCACCATTGTCGGGCAGTTAACTCCCATATGAAAGGGCCGCCTGAAATGGATCTCAGCCATTGGATCTAATCTCCCAGATCAACAGTGGAGATGCGATGTTAGTATACAATTGGACCCAATAGGAGTTATAAGGTGAATTCATAATGTTTCAAGTCCGATAGACAATGTTTGGCAGACTTTTCCTATGTTGAACGTATTTCTCTGTGTAAATAGACAATGGCGATTTCGAAGGAGTTCAAAGGCCTGATGACCATACCATTACAGTACAGGTGGCCACCATCCTTGAAAGTGTTTAGCAATGATTGCTAACGCTCAGAGGGGGATATGAGTGGACAAAGGTCGGGAAGCCATAGAGCCCGAGAAGGTGAAATGAACAGATAGCGTCAATTGGCTTTAAGGCCACAGACAGAGAGAAAATAGGGACAAGCAGTGCTGAGACAGAGCAAAGACAGAGACATGAAGTGATAGAAAGAGTCTGTGTACTCAGAGAAGCTTGAGGGGTTCAAGAAAAACTCTTGCTATTGTATATGTTATGTGAGACTCAATTTGTCAAGCTCATACTTTTGTAAAACTCTATTTTGAAGACATAAAAGAGAGGTCACCACTGAAGGCTAGACCAGGAGACATAGGCAAGGAGTGTTGGGTGAACTCCTTATTAAACTTATTGTGTTTATGTGTGTTGTCTATTATGTTCTTTAACTGCTTCATTGGCTATGTATTTCACAATCTTATCAATCCATTGCATAAAGTAACATAGGCATATCCATGCACATGAGTCTATAATACCTTAATAATTGTCTAAGATCATATATCAGATCACAACTGGATGGCCTAAACTCTTGCTTCATCAAAAGAAACAAAGTTCACATCATGTGAATCACCATCATGTCTTTACATCTTTGTACAAATGATTGACTAGATAACCAGCCAACAAAAACATGCCTTTACAAACAATTGACTCTTCAAGTCATGCATGTAAAAAAATAACTTAAAGATTCTTTTTCAAAGATGAAACACTTCATCATTATCTCCCTTTTACAATCTTAGAGACCAAATCAGCTTTTCCCAAGTCAATATTACATTACATGCAATTTTTAAACATATCAATCAACCCTTCAAGTCAATTACACACACATGTTCAAATACAAGGAAATCATCAACATCCCTGTGTTCATACATATCATTCTTATGCATGTATTCCATCCTTCAAATTTCTCTTAAGCACACTGTACTTACAAAGCTGAAATGAATATAATTTTGCTGCAATCAAGTGAGCCAACATACTCAACTTTTCCTTTCACCTTATTGGTAAAACCCTGCAACTTGCATCTCATTAGAAAATAAATGCATCAATTCAAAAGACACGCAACCTTAATTGGATAAGAACTCTAACCATTTATTACCAATCCATTTCAAAGGTGCTTCCTTTGTCTGCACATTGATATCAACATGTGAATCATCCTGTAGCACATCAATTATGGAATATTCCCTTCCATTCTTGCCATTCTCTCTTTCCACCTTCTTCAAATTTCGTGGAAGCACTATTGGATTCAAAGTCCAACACTTTTTAGCAATATGTCCTTGCTTATGGCAGTAAGTGCAATGCATGTGCATCATCTTGGTAGCAAGATTTGCCTTGTCTAGTGGACCTTTGGCTCCTTGCCTCCTTTTCTTCAATAGTTTACTGTATGTGGCCATTCTCTTCCAACATCTAGAAACACTATGGTTATCCAAACCATAAAAGGAACATGCAATTCTTTTCCAATCCTTATGTGGAAATTTACCATGTTTTACATGATCAAAGGAAATATGATTGAAATCAGATTTATACCTTTCCCTTTCACCTTTATTACCTTCATGAGGAGGTGAGTTGAATGAAGAATTAGCTCCCTTTGGAACACCATCAATCTCTTCAATGATTTCAGAGCTTTCACAACTCTCTAGTTCAATTTCATGCTTATGAACACCTTCTTCCTGCAAATTATGTTTCAAACTATTGCATCTCCCAAGAATACAATCTTTACACTCTTGAGGTAGAATACCTGAAATGAAACTCCTTCTAGGAACTGTTTCAATTGCCTTCATGGCTGCTTTGGAACTTTCTCCATAAGATTTTCCATAGCCAAGACCCAAATACTTAGGCATTTCCTCAGCCATTATTGGCTCAACAATGCCCTGTGCATGTTTTCCCAATCCTTTTCCTTCATATCCCATTTGTGACATCAACTTGGCCCCTATGCCTCTTGTATGTCTTTCAAAAGAACCAACATAAACATTCTTAGAGGAAATTGAAGAAAAACTAGAATTGTTTACCTCATCTATAAGTTGATACTTGACTAAGGCTTCTTTGGCAACAAGGAGTTGTGTCTCCATCTCATGCATCCTTTCCAGGTTCATGTTTGCAATATGAAGTTGACTTTCCACTTCCTGCAATTTGTCAGAAAGCAATTGTTTCTCTTCCTTCATGGAATTCAACTACTCTCGAAGTTTGTTGCTCTTCCTTTCATCCTCACACATTTCTCTCACCATATCCATCATGATGAACAAGTCTTGCTTGATGTCTTCATCAAAGAATCTTGTGAAAGAGGAATATTTTGAGAACTCACTTGTAGAAGTTGTCATTATACCAATGAACAAAAGAACTTCAACAAAATTTAGAATCTATTGAAAACTTTCTGAATTAAATGACTGCAAAGTCAAACTCTTATTCAAGCAACCTTTTGCAAACAAACCTCTTGTGCTTCAAGGATTATTTTGAGGTCCTTGGGGTAAGGAGAATGCCTTCAGCTCTTCTTCCTTCTTGTCCTCTCCTGGACTTAGCTATCAGTATCTTTCCCTTCACCTTTTAAAACTCAAAAAATAGTCAGTTTACGACAATCAAATATTCAAATCCCTTGTACTGTTTAAACACCTTTCAAGTCAAATAAGTAATCTATTGCTCTATCAATCAAGCAACTATGCTCTGTCAATCAAGCAGCTAGCTCTGATACCACCTGATCTGAAATGGGGGTTTAACTTCTTGTCATACTTACAAGAACCTCCCACTCCAAAGCTTAACAAATATATGATCTAGCTTATGTTGACAATTGCAAAATTAAGTACTTGAAATAGGTGTATGTCTTTGTTTATAACTGTTTAAGGTCTCATTTGTTTATTCCGATATTAAACAAACATAACAGTAAATGTAGAAAATAAACAACCACACATAACAGCAATATAATCTAGGAGTTCACCCTAATATCATGGGCTATGTCTCCTTGAGCTCTTCTCAACTTGACTTGGCTGTTTGGGACTATGGTAAAGCTTCTTTTACAAGTTCCACACTTAACTCCAAAGGTTACTGAATTGAACCAATGGGCTTAGAATACCATATATATTCCTGGTTGTCCTCACTTTGTAAACATATTTCAGCTTCCTTGGACTTCATTCCTTCAATCAGTGCTTTGATCTATCTTGAGCTTCTTGATGGCACTAACTCCCTCATAATTTTGCAGTTGTCTCTGGAACTCCTTCTTCTGCCTCCAGCACATATCAGACACCTACAATAGATTGATCATTTGATCATCTGTTTCCTGAAACTTCCCTATAGCATATTTCCCTTAAAAGTCTTCAAATTCTTTTGCAAATCCCTGCAATGGTTTCAGAAAACTCATTACAATCAAAATTGACTATTGGTTCACTGAGAATGAGCTCTTGTAGCTCCTACAACTACCTCCAACCTATGGTGGCTCTGAACTCTAGAATCAATCCTCTTGGATGGAATTCTCCATGAAATTGACTTCTTCATCTTCTATGGACTATTCCATTAGCTTCAGAAGGCTCCTATTAGTCTATCGAGCCTCTTGTTTCACTCTCTCAAAGTTTCTCTGGCTCTCGGGCTCTGCCTTTGTCTCTCTAGACTCTCTGCAAAAAAAACTCCCCTGTAAACTACTCTATTTGTGCTTTTATTTGGTATCTCCACCAATATTAGCAACCACACTTGACTTTAACTAAACTTAACACATCCACTAAACTTTAGCCACTCTACCAGGCTGACCATCAGAAGTAGTCGTTAGCATTACCGCAACTGTTGGGCACAAAGATGTGCGATATAACCCTAGCGGTTAGGGACATTCAACTATAGAGCTTTTGCGGTTGGGTTAATCCTGAGCCATCAATCTAACCCGTCCATCCAATGGCTCTCATTTCATCCGCTAGCCAACTTGCCCTGATGATCTCTGTCATTGATGTGACCCCACTCAATCCAACAAACATCCTCAATATAGCACATATTTCCCGCACGAACGATATCTGACCGAGGGCATGCGAGAAAAGTAGTTTTGCTCTGCTACATGTAGACTGTTGAATGGAATCGCATGCTTTGGATTGAATACCGCTTCCAGTGTTTCACCCATGTGATATACTGTTTACTGCTCGACCGATACTTCCCACATGCTTTATTCAGATTTAAATGAAAAAAGTGCTTTATAAATGTTTTGCGCTTTAACAAAGGTTTTGCGCTTTAACAAAGGTTTTGCACTTAACAAAGGTTTGTGCTTTAACGAAGGAATTAGTGCTTAATGAAGGTTTTAGCACTTAAGGCTAATTTTAACCTTTTAACCTTTATTCTTTACCTTGGTTCTTAACTGTGGTTTAGGTCCTGGATCATTTTTTTGATCATCAAACTACTAAAACACTTCAATTGTTGTGTCCCTAACTTTGTCCCCGATCTCATCGAGATCACCTTCTCTCAATACCATAGGGTCGATGTGTGCCTACTTATTCGACTTGTGCTTTTTCCTCTGTCCAATAGTCTTCTCCTGACCACGCTACTTTAAGGTAAACGAAGTGCTCTATTTCTCACCCCCACCTCCTTCCTGCACAAATAATTCTTGCTCGTCTATGTGGTGTGAAGTAGACTTTCCACCTTTCGTTGTCTCCTGTCATTCCTTTTCTTCCTGCTCTTTAGTAGCATGCTCCTTCTCCATACATTCCTTCTCTGCAGCTACCTTAGTAGCTTCCTTCTTCTTCTGTTTGGCCAAGGTTTGTGCAGCGTTTTGAGCAGCATCCTTCCACTTTTGTGAAATAGAGCTTTGTGCACCTTTGCTTGTTCCCACATCGAGTGTCATAGGTTCATGCCACTCTTCTAGAAAATACCCTAGAAATTCTTGCACATTCATCTTAGATACCAAATACAGAAAGAGATGCCATGTGAGCTCTAGGTCCTTCCGTGCTCTGATTGACACATTGTGGAAATAGGCCTTGAACTCCACATAGTTCATCAATTATTTGAACAAGGTTGGGGACAACCTTAGCCTATGATTAACCACCATCCAAAGGTCCATATCCATTAGGACCGAGAAAACCTTGGTCTCCTTGATTCATGCTAGATCCTTTGTATACCGTAGCGAGGCAAACTGTGTTGCCTTGGGTAAATCTTCCTTGTGAAAAGGAGATTGGTTGTCCTTCAACAACCTCCACATAACTAACATGATAGACAATAAAATTCAAGCATAATGAAATGGATTTCTTTCCTCGTGGGCTTCTTGGCAGTTCACAAGGAACTCCTGGCATAGATATTGGGCCCAATTATACTGCAAGCCCTTCATACAGTGTGTTACAAGTGATAATACCAGCGCCGGAACTTCGTTTGCACAACATTTCCTCGTGATCTTGCCTGCTATAATTTGGGCAACAAACTGTACTTCCTAGTCTTGAATTGAAAGGATATAGTATCTACGTGAATTTTTCACAAGACCATACTCTTTCTTCATTTTGTCAGCTAATTCTTTCTCCCCAGTTTTCCCTCGAACTCCTTGGCAGGGTCTTCTCCTTTGTGAGGCAACTTCATTATCCTGTGGATCAATATGTTTGACTTGAACCTAGGTCTCTTAACTAAGAGTCGAGTATCCTATCCAGCTAGAATACAATGGAACCATTTGTTAGCTTAAGGGAGCCTTACCGAAGTTCAGAGTTGTTTGCGCCAACCAACAAAAGCTTAGCTGCTCACCCTTTCAGCAATAACCTACATAGCATAGGTTGCAGTCTCACTCGAAGTAGTATTGGGGGATGCTAAAATCAGCTTTCTGCATCTAAGGACATGTGATAAATAGTTCTTAGGCTCTGATAGTTCAGATATGCCTTCGTGCAGATTGGTATCCTTCTAGGCCATGTCAATGTATCTAAGTCAAAAAAACTTCTAGACCTTAGTGGAGGTCTATGATCAGTCTTTGTGGACCTTAACTAGACAATTCATGTGCATCAATAAATGACCCTAGATTTGAGTTTTCTCAGATCTATCTAATTTGTCAGAAAACATAGCAGAATTAACTATTATCTTCACGGAATAGGATAACTACTTAAATCATGCATTAATAAGACAAATTTAGTGACTTCGTGCAACATTCATTCATTATTTCATGAAAACATATCATTAAGTGACAAAATATAACATAAATAGATTCAAGAGAAATACACAGTAAAAAAGTTGTCTTTATTGATCTTCAATGTTCATATTATAGACTCTTCTACCCTGCACACTTAGCTGTAAGGATCCACACACTCAGTTGTGGATTCTATCTAGGCCTCATGCACACTCACCTGTAAGAGCCTTCCCTTCTTCACCTAAGCATAGGAAGTTGAGCCTTCCTACCTTAGCAATCACCAAAGACAACAAAATCCTTTCAGCGTACCTAATTCTCCATCAAATGTTATCTCTAGGAATCGCTATGACTAAACTATTTATAGCTTTTCTTCATACAATACCATGGTCTGCAGACCATGGGTGAGTCTCAAAACTGGCTTAACTATCTATCCAAATAATGGGCTAAGACCCCTTTGACACCTATCTATTTGCACGTTCCGCATCCACATATAGTGGAGACTTTACATCTTTTTACAAAAACATATACAAAATTTGGGTTAGCTAACCCAAAAACTAACCCTAGGGAGCCTATCCCAACATGACACTTGTGCGACAATGCTTAAAACTTTTTGTATGACTGTGACCAATGTTTACTTAGCTAGGACAACTCAAACACACAAAGAAAAACCTTCAAAACCACCAGAAGAGGATCGCAAGCGTGATAAAGCAATCAAACATGCCAAAGGACAGCAATTGGTTGATCAAGCAAAAGGAGTGAAAAAACTCTGGGGAGCTCATGAAATGAGCTCGAGCATTTGCAACCATAAAGGAAAAACCAATGAAGGCTCCAAAATTTGAGTGCAAGCTGAAGTTTTGGAGGGTGTTGCGACCACTACAACAATTCAGATCAATGGTATCAAAGAAATCTTCTCTTTCTCCGTTTTTCATTTCATGTCCCCAATGAGGTCAAGGTATAAGGAGTTAGGGCTCGATCTAGTGGAACCCTTGCAAGAACTACCTTGTAAACCCCAATGGCCTCCCATGGTGGAAGAAAAGAAAGACAAGGGAGAAGGATATCTTTTCAAAATATTTCTCAAAGAACCCTTGAGCAACAGAGGAACGCGATGATGGACAACTTTGCCCAGATTCTTTAGTGACTACCCACATGCGATGCATCTTCTTTCGATAGTTACTTTGGGAGAACAACTCCCTTTAAGGTACAAATTAACATTGAAATCCCCATCTTTGAAGGTTAGATAGACACGTATTCCATAGATAAATGGTTAAATCTGATAGAAGGATATTTCTCGATTAATGACTTTTCCAACTAGGAAAACATTACTTTTTCACTCCTCAAAGTTTCCCTCCACGTCAAGGAGTGGTAGGAAAAATACTGTGAGAAGAGGGATGAGAGTGAACCCTCACTATTCTCAGTAACACCCACTTGGAATTATTCCTGAGATGTCATCAAGGAGAAGTATTACCCCGTTGGGAGATATGAAGATAAATACATAAAGTGGACCACGTTGTGATATGGAAGGGACCAAGATGTGACAGAGTTCACAAATATTTTTCATACCCTTCTATGAAGTTGGGTATCAAGGATTCTGAGCAGAATTTGGTACTCAAGTTTCATGATTGTCTACACATGTACATCCAAGATGAGATGGAATTCCTAGACATCTCCTCGCTTGATGCTGCCTATCAATACATTGTCAAGTTCGAGAAGAAATTTAAACACAAGAAGCGAGACTTTGGATCTATGAATCTGAAGCAAGGGAAAGGTTCCCCCAAGCTAGAGAACAAAATACAAAGCCAAGTCAGTGTGACCCAGGAAAACCCATCGAAGCCATAAGCAAAGAACAACACCATGAAGACAAAGAAGGACATGGGGAAATGGTGTGAGTTCCATAAGAGCCCCACTCACAACACAAGTGTCAGGACAAGCAGTCACTGGTGGCTGAGCTTAAGGCTTATGAATCATATGCATGTTCTGACTATGAGTCAGAACTTGACAAGCAGAATGAAAAAGGGAAGAAAATTATTCATGCGGAGCCTAGTGCCACCATTTCAACCACCAAGATCCAAAAGAATGAGCCCAAAGATCTAGAGGATGGGGAGCACCTCTTCTAATCCTAGATGTGGGTGAAGGGTTCTTCGCTGCAGTTCATTGTTGATAGTAGGAGCCAAAAGAACCTCATTTCAGTAGAGTTCATGAAGCGGTTGGGCCTACCAACTGCAACACACTTGCAGTTGTACACCATCGGGTGGCTTCACCAAGAGCAAGATATCCACGTGAGTTAGAAGTGTTGCCTTCCCTACACCATCAAGCCCTTCATAGATGAGGTACTAGGTGATTTTTCTACTCTATAAGTTTGTGATATATTATTAGGAAAACCATACTTGTGGAAGAGACATGTTGTGTATGGGTCCAAACCCCGCACTTTCATTATTAATTTGGAAAATAAGTTGTACAGGATACTAGAGATAGTACCGCCTACCACCATCTCTTTGATCACTGCAAAGAAATATAGTAATATCATTTCCCAGACTGGGATTTTTTTTCCTTATGATTCACCCTCAAGGAAAGCAGAAGATTATAGCCACGACCTTCAGACAAGGCTCCTTCGCATGACAACAACATATGGACAAGGTCATGGAGGAGTATAGGGACTTCTTCTCCTCACCCATAGGGTTACCTATACACTGTCAAGTCAACCATTCCACTGATTTGACCCCAAGTGTGCCACTTCCCAATGGAACGATCTATCAATGCTCTGTTCTGGAGAACAATGAAATCAAGAGGCAGATTCAGGAGTTTTTGTAGAAAAGGCACATCAGTCCAAGTTCATGAGCCTATGGGAGACCGATCATGTTGGTACATAGGAATGATGGGAGCTAGAGCCTCTGTATTGACTATTGGCCATTGAAAAATATCACTATCTAGAATAGGTATCTAATCCCACAAATTGATGGCCTTATGGACTAGCTCAAGGGGGCCAAATATTTCAATAATATTAACTTGAAGTCCAGGTATCACCAGCTACCAATCGAACCCTCAACGTGTGGAAAACTTCCTTCAAATCCAAGGAAGGCCTTTTCGAATGGTTGGTTTTGCCTTTTGGGTTGAAGAATTCCATCACAACCTTCATGAGGCTGATGGAAAACATCTTGTGACCCTTCACCAACTTATTCGTGGTGGTGTATTTGGACAACATCTTCATCTTCAGCCAGAGTTGGGAAGAGCACCTCCGCCATATTTGATAGGTCCTCCAAACTCCATGACAACACAAACTACGTGAAAACTTGGAGAAATGCACTTTTGGTATGACCCATGCTCAATATCTGAGGTACATCATTGATGCGTAGGGTGTGCATGTGGACCCAACCAAGATACGTGTTACTCAGGATTGGCTAGCCCTAATAATTCTAATGGAGCTCTGCATCTTTTTGGGTCTTGCCATTTTCTACCGCAATTTGGTGTTGGGGTTCTCTCATATCACTTGGCCTTTGAGTCAAGTCACCTAGGGCGAAGCGAAAGAGAAATTATTTTGTTATGAGTCCTAGCGAAAGGCATTTTTCTAGTTAAAGCATCACCTCTTCTCTGCAACAATTCTCACATTACTATGCCTACAACAACCATTTGAGATTAAGACAAATGCCTCTGACTATGTTATTGGTGTAGTTCTTACTCAACAGTGGAATCCAGTGGCATATCACAGTGAGACAATTTCAGACATAGCCTAAAAGTATCCCACCTATGACAAAGAGATGTATTCCATTGTGCAGGTCTACCAACAATTGAATTATTACATTCTGCGAAAGGAAATGGTCATCCACACAAACCATCGACCCCTGTAGTTCATACAGACACAAGAGAAGTTGTATAATGATCACCATCAGAAATGGTCCACATACCTCCAATAGTTCCATTTGAACATTAAATACAGAAGGGTAGCACCGATAATGTTACATATTGCCTCAATTTATTGTCGGTAATGACGCTAACCACTGTGCTCGACCTTTGTGGGCACGAGACTTCAAGGTGGAACATTTGTACAAGAGTAATCTAGAATTAGGTAACACATACCAGACACTCCTGGAAGGCAATAAAGTTTCAAATTTTCACCTCCAGGATATATTTTTATGTCACATGGGACACATCTTTGTTCCTTCAAGTCAATGTGCCAAGATGATTTGGGAGGCGCACTATAGTGAGGTCGTTGGACACTTCGGAGTAGAGAAAATAGTGGTAGTGTTGCAGAAGTATTTTTATTGGCTAAACCTTTGACAGGATGTTGGGAAGTACATCAGATCATGCACTGCCAGTGCCATTGCCAAACTAACCATGAAGAAGCAAGGCTTATATACTCCTCTTCCTACTCCTAGTCGACCTTGGGAATCCATATCCATGGATTATATGTCAGGCCTCGCTTCTACTAAACATGGCAACTATTGTGTTTTCATGGTTGTCGACAGGTTCTCTAATATGACCATTCTCATGGCCTGCAAGAACAGTATCATAGTAATCCACTGCTAAGATCTTCCTTGAACGCATATGGGTACACATTGGGATCCCATCTTTCATTATCTCAGATTGGGAAAATAGGTTCGTAAGTACATTTTAGTCAAGTCTCTGGTAGGTGCTGGATAACAATCTCACTAAGTCCACGAATTTCCACCCCCAAATTGATGGCCAAACATAAGTCGTCAATAGGACGATCATACACATTCTGTGCATGTACAACTCAAAGCATCCACGCACATGGGATGAAAGCCACCCCTATTTTTAGCACATCTACAACAAAGCTCTCCATATCTCCACTGGACACAACCCCTTTCAAGTGGGGTTAGGATTCTAGGAACTAAGTCCCATAAATGTGGTTATACCATTTGCAGCTACTCAGGAAGCTTCAACCCATGTCTAGTCTGAAGCTGACAGGGCTAATAACTTCATTGAGTGCATCCAACACATTTTCCAACATGTCTATGACATATTGGACAAATCCAATGCTAAGTAAAATCATCATCATTATCAACATCAGGTGCCACACAAGTTCCAGGTGGGTGACAAACTTTGGCTACATTTGCAGAAGAAGTGCCTCGTTGGGGCCCACTGCAAGCTTCACCCACGCTGGTATGGGCCTTACACCATCACTATGATTGTAGGGGACAATTCTTTCAAGCTCAACATTCCACCAACCCTTGGACTGCACCAAGTGTTCAATATGGACCACCTTTAAACATACTTTCCACAATTATTGGACACTTCAGACATTGCGGAAGAACTCACACCAAAAATTTAAACCCAAGCTACATGGAAAAAGTGACAATTGATCAAATCATGGACACACATATCAAGAAAACTTGCCAAAAAAATATCCAACTGTATCGGGTTGTAAAACTTGGCCAACTCCTACACCAAGGCAAGTGGCTCACCAAGGACCATGTTCAGCAAAAGTTTCCCCATCTCATGGAGGCACTCAATGCAATGGGGACAATTTCTTCCTAAGGGGGGAGGATTGGTCCAAGTGGATATTGGTGGCCACCCGCCTATACCACTTGGACCCCCACCATTGTTTCTTTCAGTTTCTCAATTTCCTTAATTGTAGCATAGTTTACTATTTTTGGCAACTTTTAAAGTCCTAAAATTCTGGAGTCATTTTGAGGCCTTAAATGGGTAAGCATGAGTCCTTGACTCATGTTTATAGTCAAAATTTGTATTCCTCGAATAAATATTTATAACAAGGTATTGTGCACGTCAAACAAAGATTGTATGCGAAAGTTACAACCTCGAGAAGTTGATCATTAAGGGAATTTTGAGGTCTAAAATGGGCCTCCTAAGAAAAATGTACAACCAAAATAAAATTTATAAGAACCAATAGGATTCAAGATGCTGATTTGAAGCATGGCGGATGATTCACCATTTTTGGAGTAAAAAAGTAAAAATATTAAAAAGTAATAAAATAATAAAACTACATTTTCAACTCGTATTTTAAACTTATCTCCCTAAGGTTTTACTCAAATTTCGAGTGGGCGTACTCATAGAATACAAAATTTTATTCCTCATCCAAGGAGTACCCATGTTGCATACTTTTGATGGACCTTGCTACAAAAACAATGAGAAACACATGAAAAAACATGATTGCAATCATTTTTTTCATGTATTTCTCATTTTCCGTGTAGCAAGGTCCATTGAAAGTATGCAACATGGGTACTCCTTGTATGAGGAATAAAAATTTTCATCCAATAAGTGTTGTTGCTCAAAATTTGCGTAAACCCATAAGGAGAGAAGTTGAAAATACGAGTTGAAAACTAGTTTTTTCTTTTCTCCCTCTAAAATTTGATGATGTAATCTACTCTTATTTTATTATTTCCATTATTATTATATAATTTCCTTAGGAGGCCCATTTTAGACCTCAAAATTTCCCTAATGCAAATGGGGCTCACAATTTTTGCGCTTTATCCCTTAGGGTTAGGTTTTTAGATGTTTAGGGTTTGCCATTATTTCTCAATAATAAATAGGCCTTTGAGCATCATTGTAACACAGTTCAAAGGAATGTAGCTGCCACATCTCTTCTTATATATAAGTTACCATTGCCCGAGCTAGTTTATTTCCATTATGTTTTTAAGAATATTTCAGTTCTTTGATATTAATGAAATGAAGTGTTATTTCTATTGCATCTTGTATTTGTGGTTATATTTGTATTTTGTTGCATTCCTATTTTAATTTTTGATCAATGCTTAAGCTTTCTTCCATGAGAAGGAAAAGTAGTGGGGACAAATTACAACCTTGTCTCAGGCCCCTTTATGCTCGAAAGAAAGGGAAATTTTAGTTATTTATCAGAACTATGAAGGAAACTCTAGTTAGATAGATCACTACCTAAGTGATGAAAGGGACTTTGAATCCTATATGAGTGAGGAGCCAAATATAGAACAAAATTACTTTTTTGTAGGAATTGGAAAGGTCAATTTTTAGAACAAACTCCTTTCAAATTCTGAGTTTTGAGACTATGCAATCCTTCTTGTGCCACCCTTATTGCTTCATGAATTTGGCGACCTTCCAAAAATCCAAACTTCTATGGAGATATTGCTATCAAGAGAATGAACTTGATTCTTCTAGAAATCAACTTCACAATTATGTTTGTTATAAATTTGCATAAAATATCAACCTGAAGTCGAAAAATGTGCAAGGATGGTCCGTCTTTGGGATCATAGCTATGAATGTAGAATTCAAAGCTTCCATAACTTTTCCTTCCTCTCTTGATTCTTCAAACACCCTAATAAGGTCATCTCTAATCACTTCGAATAGGCCTAGGAATAATTCCACCAACCATCCATCTAGCCTTGGGCTCTTACCCCTTTGGAAGTTGTGGAGGACTACTTTGAGCTCTTATTTAGTGATTTCCTCCATTAATTGGTTCTTGTTCTCCTCATTCGTGAAGCTTGGGAATAATTGTGTCAATTGGACTATATCTTTTATCGAAGTTTTTTCCCTACTTTAATAATATTGTTGAGGTGCCTTTTTTCCCAGGTGATCGAGCTCCTCAAAAGGAGGCATGGATCCCCTTTTTCTCCTCCAGCTTCCAAATTGTGTCAGACATCTTCCTACATTTTTCATCTTTTTGGAAGAAAATGGTGTTATAATCTCCACACTCCTTCTAAACTAACCTGCTCTTCTACCTACAAGCAACCTCATTTTCCTTGAACAATCTTTTCCTAGTTGCTTCCAGCTAAACCAACCTGACCTTTGCTTCTTCAAAGGAAATCTCCCCCCATCTATGCCACTTATGCTAGTTATTTCCCCTTCACATTCTTGAGATCTTAGAAATCCAAAACTCTTTTATAGGTTTCCCAATGGAGAGTGTATTGTTTTCTTTTGGACATGCTTCAAGCAAACTAGGCCATTGTTTATGTCCTAACCTTTGGATTAAAGGGTGTCCGTGATGCACAAACCATGGCCAGGAAATCTTCGTCATTCAACCAGATTTAGTTTAATTTGAAAGGGGTTTCTAGTTTTTTACTCACCCCTCTTAGTTTTAGGAAGATTGGGTGATGGTCAGATTCACACCCACCCCCGCCCCCGCGCTTCTTATGCATTGGCACACTTGAAGTAATGCTTTTACTAATCTCCCCACCAAGAGAAAATGATCCAATATCTTGGCAAATCTCGCCTACCCAACCCACGTTTTTCTCCATGTCAAGACAACTTTAACCAACTCCACATCCACTAAGTGGTGATCCATCAAAGAGTGTGCAAAGAAATCAGAAAGTGGGTTTTACTTGGCATGTGGCCCCCACACTTCATCTACACCCAATGAGAAATTTAGGTCCCCTCCAAAGATTAACATTTTTGTGTTTAATAATTTTTTCTAGAGTAAATATTCCCATAATGGCACTCTTTCCACACATGGTGAGTATACATTCACAATCAAAATCTCCTTCCCCGACTCTACCAAGAAAAATTCCATTCCTAGAGCTTATTAAAATCCGTAGGATAGAAGAGAATTTATGCTATGAGGGTTCCATCCAATTTCCAAACCTCTAGATCTTCCTTGGGCATCTAAGAAGACAAAATTCCATCCTTGAAACAAGGATTCTGGAAGGCTTGATACAACATCCCTATCTCCAAGAGTCTCTTGGAAGAGAATGATTTTTGGGGTGGTTAAATTTTTCATTCTATGAAGGTTTAATTTTTTGGACGGGTTAGGTCAATCCCTATAATAAAAGGATTGTATTATCATAAGGAAACCACACCCAAGGAATTTACTGTTGTAATTGCCCCATCTATGGATTGTTGTTTACTAATGGCCACATCTAGATGATTAGTTACCTCAACTTTGGATAGAAAGGACTTCCTTCCATGTCCCTATTAGGATGGGGTCCCCTTAGTTAGTTTTGGGGTTAAAAACCCAAGTTTTGATGTAAATTTTGGTAAAAATATGTAAAGTCTCCGCAAATTGTGGATGCAGAGTGTGTAGATAGTTAGAAGTCAAAAGGGGTTTAGCCTCTTGTTTATGTAAAGTCAAGTCGGTTTTGAGATCTACCCATGGTCCGCGGACCATGGGATTGTATGAAGAAAATATATAAATAGGTGTGTCTTAGAGAGTCTAAGACAGTAATAAGTAATAAGTAGTCTGATGATCATGGATGTAATCGGTCAATAGAAGATAATGCTAAGAGGTGAGTCATAGAGGAGGAAAAGGCTCTACAGCTAAGTGCACAGAGGCCTAGATTAGAGTCCGCAGCTGAGTGCGCAGGGCAGTATGAGTCTATAACATCATATTGAATATCAATAAAGAAGACTATTGGATAAATTCATTTTTTTTATCTATTTACTTTGGTTATTTATGTGTACGATATATGATGTGATGAAGTAAATGTCTTTATGAAATATTGATGTATTGATGCGTGATTCTGTTGCATAAGTCTTGCAAACAGTATGAAATGCATGTTGAGTATTTACGGGAAGATTATAATACATGATGTTGTGTTTATTAAATACTCAAGTAAATCTTTGAGAACTCAGGTCCATGGTTGTTTTATGGTATGCGTAAGTGGATATTTTCTCTGTTAAGGGTCTTCAAAACCTAATCATAGACCTATGTGAAGGTCTAGAATCCATTTAAAGGAAGTTGCAGAGCTGAGCACTAAGGTCTTATAGATCTGTGTGGAGGGATATCTAAGGCATTAAAAGACATCACACTAATCTTTGGATGCAGAAACTTGGTTCCAACATCCCCCCATACTACTTCAGGTGAGACTTTAGCCTGTGCTACGTAGGTTGATACCGAAAGGTCTAGTAGTGTAGGGTTTCGTTTGTCTCAATTAACTCTAAACCTAGGTCAGGACCCCCTAAGCCAACAAATAGTTTTGTTACTAGGAACAAGATCTGCATAAAGAGATGTGTGATGTCACATCACTGGAATCTGACCAAGAAGGAAATTAATAAATGGTTGGATAGGAAGATTCATGAATTCATGGCGCAAGAAAGTAGGATTATGTGCTTGTCAAAGGAGCAATGGTTAGACATATATTTGTACACAGAAATACACAAAATTTTCTTCAGCAACCCCCGTCTGATCAAAATATACAAGTGGATATCTAGGTTGGAAGACAACCAAGGAAGGTGGAGGCTTGACAATCCAATAATGTGGACTCCAAAGCTAGTGTGAAGGTTGGAAGCTTCTGAAGACAAGATCGTGCACGTTGTTGACCACTGGATCGACCTAATTATAGGAGGATTTTTTATAGAATTCACAGTTGATACCTCAGTCAACTATAGCAATGTAGAGCGACACTTCTTCAAGGGACCATGAGGTAAGTATCTGAGATATTTGAATACCTAGACTAAGATGCTTTTGTGTGATAAATGGGTTCTTCCATTGCCTTGATGTTTGGATCTATGCAAAGTGGATGAAACTTTAGAAATCGAGAGAAAGCAGGCCCTGAATATAGCCCGTTAATTGGACCTCCTTCGAGCGACGACAAGGGAATGGTACAAGCCTCACAATAGATTGTGGTATAGATGATAAGAAATGGTTTTTTGTGGATACATCATCCATCCACTCCACCTCCACCTTCACCTCCACAGCATACACTTTGGCCCACACCATCGCCACCACCACCATCGTTCAACATGTCGAACTCAATAAATCTGCCGATTTTCAAGGGTATAGGGAGTGAAGATACATATCAATTCTAGTTTGTTGTGAATGTTGTATGGATCGCGCAGTAGATCACTAATGACATCATAAATAAGGCGTACTTAGTTACTGCTCTGCAGGATTGCACACTAACGTGGTATATTAAGTATTGTACTAATCATCCTTTAGCAATACTAGCAGATACTAAGGATGCTTTAAACAAGGATTTTAGTAAGCCTAAATCTGACTCATAGTCAATCATTGGATTTAAGGAAATCACGATGAGGGCTGGTGAGATGCCTTGGGAGTTAGATCAAAGGCTGAAATGTGTGATCCGCAAAGCTAATATGCAACTCAGAGATGGTCAGCACTGCGAGTGGTTTATAGAATCACTTATACCCCACCTGAGGATTGCTTTGTCAAAATAGAAGATAGAGACTTAGACAGAAGCCCTAGAAATCATGATGATATTGCATGAGACACCTATTTAGGATGTGACTTTGGGAGTCCAGTGATGAGCCCCAATTTTGGTACAATTTGGGCTCATTTTGGCCTATTCTACTTGCTCAAACCATTCATTTTTTATTGCTTATGCATGCATTTCTTAGTTTATTCATGTTGTTTGTAGGAAGAAGGGTAGGCACTCTATCTACGTGACTAATGCATTATGATTCCAGGTTTTGGCATTAAAAGGGAGCAAAAGACAACGAAAAAGGAGACAAGGAGACAATGAGGTGGCACTGCTGGTTTTTAGGAGAGGATGTCCACGGTCTTAGGGACATTCCTCGTGATTCCCACCAAGAACTCCGAGCTCCAATCCATCTCCCCTCTGAGCTTAGAAGCAGCCAGCTGTTCTACAGGAACAGCAGTTATAACTGTTCTACAGGAATAGAAGTTATGACGGTCCTACAAGATCGGCAGTTAAACTCTAGTTGGACAGCCGAGCTCCTAAAATCAAGGACACTTGTTGGATCATCATTTTTGTATAAGTATAGAGGCCTTAGCCTTGGATAGGTTGTTGAAACTCTCGTATTGCTATTGTAATTTTGGAGCACAGCTCAGTTTTTGTTCCTTTTTGTAAGCCAATTTGGCATGATATCAGATTATGAATAAAGAAGGCAGATTCTGATCTAGTTCTGAGTTTTCTTAAGGAGACTATAGCTCTCAGGTTAGGGCCCAACCTGAGAGCCATAGATCCCCTCTGCTGTAGTGTTGTTTCCATTTCATTTCAGAACTTTGAGCTTTTCATTTGCACATGCAATTCGAATTACAGGTTGTTAAGTTGGTATTTTTCATGAGTTAGATAGGAGTTGCTTATGGTGAATTTGTTTCCACTTGCTTAGTGTAGCAGAGGATAGATATAATCGATTGGAGCTCCAGCAAAAAGGGTTGTTAAGGCTCACTGCCATCTCATCTGGGATTGGAGTGCAGTCCATGACTAACCACCAAAAATACGCATTTCTTTATTCCATGATTGCTGCAAACACAGTCACGTTATGTTAGATGCTTCCTTGTCATTCACACCTGCACCACACTCCTTTACCATAGCTTCATGCACATTCTCCTTCGCGTTTTGGATTGTTGTTCATTGAAGTTACAAGCACAGGTAGTTTAGGTTAATGCATTTTCGGTTTGGTGACAGTCATAAGCATTTGTTTCATTTACACTACTATCTCCCGTTCCATTACTTCGTCCTCCATCTTGATCATGCATGCAAACACATCTTTGACCTCTGCTCCGCTCTGCTATCTCCCAAAGTCTTTCACTCCTCACGTACTTCTATTCTCTAGCCCTTTCGTTGACCTAGCCCTCTATCTTCCAACCTACTCCCTACATTCACTCCCTATCCTATTCCTCCACTTCTACAGCAATCACCAGCCTCATTCCTACCTTACACATCTCCCCCTACCATTTCATCACCCCTCCATCACGCCAAACACTCTCGGTAGGCCATCCTGTAGCAATCTGTAGACATCTTGTAGAAATCTCTGCGTATCCTGTAGGATCCCCTGCAGACATCCTGTAGGAGGCCACTCACTCGGTTGCTGAGCTTCTGAATGTGAGGAACCTCTGTGGATGGATGCTAAGGATCCCTAGGGACCTCTCCTAGCCTCCCCAACCTGTCCCACGCTTTCCTTCCTTCTCCATCCCATCTGCACAACCAAACCCTAATTAGCACACAATCACAATCACTCCATACACTTAAAGGAAAAATACAAAAACATGTCTTTTATGATGCAAGCAGCTTAGATCCATGCATTTTCACTCATTAAAGGTAACAGCAGCATTGGTAGAAGTTTCATTCCCATTCTTTGCATTATAGAGGTTGGACTAGTTAAATTAGGGTTTCCTAGGTTTACATGCTTTGATTTGCTTTCAGTTCATTTTTGTCAAGTAGAGTAGCTTCCCTTTGAGAATAGCTTTCGTCCATCAATTAGCAAGCTTCTTCTGAGAGCCTATAGAAGTTGGCTTGAGCCCTAGCGGACTTGTGCCAGCTGACCAAGTGACAGCTGCGGCAAGAGCTAGTACTTGTGCATATAGCACCGTCGCTTCCAAGTTTGTACGAACTACCGGGTTGATAAAATGAGAGACAGGAAGCCCCAGGAGTTGTAGCATTATTGCTACAATACTGGAGCTCACCATCTTTTTGGCGCCGTTGCCGGGGAAGCGTCAGAGTATTAGTAATTGTTTCTTTTCTTCTACTTTCGTACTCCTACTTCTGCTCAGTAGTTTATTTCATTTCCATTCTGCAAAAGTAGCTTAGCATTTCCTACTTTCCTAGATTAGCATTTCCTGCTTTCCTAGATTAGCATTTCCTGCTTTCATAGATTAGCATTTCCTACTTTCATAGATTAGCATTTCCTGCTTTCCTAGATTAATATTTCTTGCTTTCCTAGACTAATATTTCTTGCTTTCCTAGAGTAATTTTTCTTGCTTTCCTAGATTAGCTTTCCAATTCTGCAATTTCATTTGAGCAATATAGTTAGTTGTAGATCACTTTGTTTCAGTTTTGCAGGTACCAAAGAAAAAGCAAAAGCACTCAAAAAAAGAAAAGTCCTTTCCATTTCATGCCTCGTAGGAACCGAGATAGATCAGGCAAATTCCTACCAAACACCCCCACCACATCACTGAGTCACCCTTCTCTCTTCTTTGGTGACAGTGACCCAGAGGAACCTATAGGTGAACATCCTGAGATATACCAAGACCCTATAGAAGAAGAAGAGTTAGAAACCACTCCATCTGAAGCCATGGCTGATAATAAGAGAGAAGATGAGAGAATAGAAGGAGCTTTCCCCATCCGAGAGACCAATGGAGATATGAAAATGAAAAACATTAGCCCCTCCGCCTTGCCTCACTTCCATGGACTGACCACTAAGGATCCTGATACCTTCTTGTTTGAGTTTTCTGTCCTTTGTAGAACCTATGACTATACTGAAGATGAGCAAAAGCTGAAGCTTTTCCCTTCCACTCTTAAGGATGCAGCACTACGCTGGTTCATGGGATTACCTGGGAATAGCATCGCTACTTGGGCTCAGATGCAGCAAGCCTTCAATACCAAGTATAGGGATTATTGTAGGTCCAAGGAAACCAAGGGAGAGATCTTTCGAATGATCATGGGGAATGATGAGTCTTTAGAGGATTATGAGGAGAGGTTCCAACCTAGCTATAAACAGGCCAGGTGCACACTTGACCCTGAATCCCTCAAGTTGGTTCTACTCCGAGGAGTCCCTGAAGATCTCTTAGACACCCTTCACATGTTAGCTGGGGGGGACATTTACCAACTGCCTTATGAGGACATCAAGACTGTGTTTCGAAATCATTCCAGGGCAGCTAGAAAACGAGGTAGAGGAAATCTCCTCTCCACTGGTGTCCCTTTCTCCAAACATGAGTTCACAAACCAATTAGAAGATCTTAAGAGTGAGGTGAGACAGACCATTGCCATGCAGCTGGACACATTCAGGATCCAGCAGAAGAAAGAAGAAGCTGAGAGAGCCTTGGTTATCTTCTGTCCTAGGTGCACCAGAAGACACCCTAAGAACGAATGTCCATTGCATTCGGTTGAAGTGTGTTTCGTTTGTGAGGAGGACCACCCAACAAATCAGTGTCCAACCTTACCTGGGTTTAAAGCCATGTACCAAGGAACCGAAGCCCCCACTGAACCTCTCTACTTCATCAACAAAAGGAGGCCTCAAGGATCTAGACCTTATCAGCAGGGGATGCAAGGGGCATCTCAAGCCTATTACAACCCCAACCAGTCAACTCCTATGCCTTCCTGGGGTCCCCCTGCTCATCCTTCATGGTCCATGCCTCCTCCATGGTCTTATCCACCTCAGTACCCCACTCAACCTACTTCTCATCCATATCACTCACATACCCAGTCACAGCCTCAATGGAGTGCTCCTCAGTCGGGGTGGAGGCCCCAATACAACACTCCTCCTGCCATTTTGCCTCCACCTCCAGCTCAACCTCAACCTTTACCTCCTGCTCCTCCAAGGCAACCTCAAATGCCTGCTCAACCGAACCCGAACCCCAACAATAGACATGCCCAGCAGGTATACACTGGGGAAACATCATGTCCTACCTATGCTGTGGAGATCCAGGAGATCAATCTTAGATCTGGAAAGACTCTTCCAGATCGCCAACCTCCTCCCCCAGAGGATGAGGAAGACCATCAGGAAAGTGAACCAAAGCCTATTCCACCCTTTCCTGAGAGACTTACAGCCACCACACAACCCAACCCAGAAGAAGATGAGCTTCTGGGAGAGCTCAAGCAGTTGTGTGTAAAAATCCCACTTCTCCAAGCCATCAAGGATGTGCCAATATATAACAAGCTGGTTAAGGAGAAGTGTTTCAAACACCCAGGCAGACGGAAGAAAGATGCCTCAACTATCAATGTCATAGGACAGCTGTCTGACCTTATGCTAGGACAAGTCATCTGCCCAAAGTACCTAGATCCTGGAAGTCCTGTAGTAGATGTTCACATCAATGGCACCATTATCCCCCACACCTTGATTGATCTGGGGGCGGCCATCAATGTGATGACCAGGGATACCATGCTTAAACTCAATCTTCAGGGTTCCTTGAGGAAGACCTCGACAATACTGCAATTAGCAGATCGCTCCACCGTGACTCCCGAAGGGATTGTGGAGGATGTCTTGGTCTCTATTGATTCTTGGGAATACCCTGCAGACTTCCTGGTTCTGCAACCAAAGGCCAAGCTTACTGGATATCCTCTCATTTTGGGAAGGCCTTGGTTAGCTACTGCAGATGCTTACATCAGTTGTCGGGCAGGAAACATGACCATCAAAAATGGTCCCATGTCCAAGCAGCTAGTCCTATACCCTCCTGCCCAACCTTCTCTAGAGCATGATTTACCACTCTGGTTGGAGGAAGGAGAAGAAGACGAGGTGTATTCAGCACCTCTGTGTACCATAGAAACCAATAGAAGAAACCCCCCAACCGAGGATGACTTGATCGAGAACTTGATCCAAAACCCACCTACCAGTGCGCTACCTTTAGAAAAATTGGTGGAGGATGCCCAAGCTAGCACCTTAGTGGATCTTTGTACAACCAACCCTGTCACTCCTAGAGTTAAGAATGTGGAGTTCGGCCCTGAAAGAGCATTGAAAATCAGCTCCTCCCTATCTCCTTCCCAGGAAAAGGAGCTGTGTAGTCTGTTGGCCAACCACCTAGATGCTTTTGCTTGGAGCTATAAAGAGATGAAAGGAGTCCATCCCTCGGTCTGTACCCATCATATATACATCAAAGAAGATTGTAAACCGGTTAGGCAACCTCAGAGGAGAATGAATCCTTCCCTTAAGGACATTGTCAAGGAAGAATTGCAAAAACTGTTGGATGCCAGATTCATCTACCCCATCTCAGATAGTGAATGGGTGTCCCCTCTAGTGTTGGTTCCCAAGAAGAATGGGAAGTGGAGGATCTGTGTAGATTACCATGAGCTGAACAAAGCTACCAAGAAAGACCATTTCCCCCTACCTTTCATAGATCAAGTGTTGGATGGACTGGCAGGAAAGAAGTTCTTCTCTTTCCTGGATGGGTTTAGCGGGTACAATCAAATCCAAATCAGCCCGGAAGACCAAGATAAGACCACCTTCACTTGTCCTTGGGGTACCTTTGCCTACCGTGTCCTTCCCTTTGGGCTATGCAATGCTCCTGCTACCTTCCAGAGAGCTGTCTTGAGCATCTTCTCAGAGTTGGTCCATGATGCAGTAGAAATCTATATGGATGACTTTACTCCTTATGGGGCTAACTTCCAGGAAGCATTGTCCAACTTGGGAAAGGTCCTAACCAAGTGCATCGAGATGAACTTGTCCCTTAGCCCTGAAAAATGTGAATTCCTAATGACTGAAGGGACTGTGCTAGGCCATACCATCTCTCGCCAAGGGCTACAGGTGGATCCTAACAAAATCGCTCTAATAAAAAAGGTTCCACCTCCACAAAAGGTAAGGGATGTTAGGAGTTTCTTGGGATTAGCAGGATACTACCGGAGATTCATTAAGGACTTCAACAAGTTAGCCTCACCATTGTTCGGTCTGTTGGCAAAAGATGTGGAGTTTAATTGGACTGACGATTGTCAGAAGAGTTTGAATGAATTAAAAGACAAGTTAGTGTCAGCTCCAATCCTGAGAGGTCCAAACTGGGCCCTACCTTTCCACATCCACACTGATGCCTCGAACAAAGCCATAGGTGCAGCCTTAGGACAAGTTGAGCAAAAACTTCCATATGCCATTTACTTCGTTAGCAAAAACTTGTCCAAAGCAGAGCTGAATTACACTGTAACCGAGAAAGAGTTCTTAGCTGTAGTCCATGCACTAAACAAGTTCCGTCATTACATCACCGGATATCAAACATTTGTACATACTGACCATGCTGCTATTAGATATTTGATGAATAAACCAGATGTGAATGCTTGTATTATTAGATGGCTACTTTTATTGCAGCAGTTTGATTTAACCATTGTTGATAAACCAGGTAGAGAGAATGTTGTTGCTAACTTTTTATCTAGATTGGATTTGTCTGCAGATGAAGATGGGACGGTGGATGACCAGATGCCTGATGAGCATCTGTTTGCTATCTCAGTACTCTCTCCATGGTTTGCTGATATAGCAAACTACCTTGTTTCAGCTCAGTTTCCTCCGCACCTCTCTTCAAAAGAGAAGAGCAGAATCATCAGAAAGAGTGCCTCATTTACTTGGATCGGGAGCAACCTGTTCAAGCTTGGCCCCGATCAGATCTTAAGGCGTTGTGTAAGGGAAGAGGAAGCCTTTGACATCCTCCTCACCTGTCATGATGGGCCTTGTGGAGGACATTTTGCAGCAAAGAGAACTGCCTTCAAGATCCTGCAGGCAGGCTACTATTGGCCCACACTTCATCAAGATGTCAGAAGATATGTCAGCCAGTGTGACCAATGCCAAAGAATGGGGAAACCGACCCAAAGGGATGAGATGCCTCTCCAACCTCAAGTGACTCTCGAGCCATTTGAGAAGTGGGGCATGGACTTTGTGGGTCCAATCAATCCCTCTTCGAGGCAGAGATCCTACATCATTGTGTGTACTGACTACTTGACAAAGTGGGCAGAGACTAAAGCAATCAAAGCAGCAACAGAAGAGAAGGTGGTCGAGTTCTTAAGAGAGAACATCTTCTACAAGTTTGGCTACCCAAGAGAGCTGGTCACCGATCAAGGGAGCCAGTTCACCTCCCACCTGGTTGAAGATCTCCTAGCTCATCACAAGATCAAGCATAGAACCTCCACTCCCTATCATCCTCAAGCAAATGGGCAGGTGGAAGTCACCAATAGAGCATTAGAAGGGATCTTGACTAAAGTGGTGAGCAGTAGCAGAAAGGACTGGTCAGATCACCTGGTTGAAGCCACATGGGCCTACAACACCACTTGGAAGGCCACCACCAGCTTCACACCTTATGAGCTGGTCTATGGGAAGAAAGCTTTGCTGTCCATTGAGTTTGAGTATAACACTTTGAGGATGGCAGCTCAGATGGATCTAGATCTCAGCCATGCACAACAAGAAAGGCTATTGCAGCTTAATGGACTGGATGAGCACCGCATGCAGGCCCTCCTTCACTCAGAAGTGGTTCAACTTCAGAGGAAGGTGTGGCATGACCAGCATCTCCATGACAAGCAATTTCAGCCGGGAGATTGGGCTTTGTTGTATGATTCCAGATACAAAGATTTCAAGGGGAAGCTGAGAACCAGATGGCTAGGGCCATATTCAGTGGAAAAATGTCATGACAATGGATCTGTTCTTATCTGGACCATTGATGAGGAAGCCATCCCCATGCTTGTCAACGGGCATCGATTGAAGATCTACAGGAGGCCTCCCTCCAGACAAGAGTTCATCAAAACTATGGAGAAAGCAGTATTGGTCATAGAGAAGGGTCCTGCCCCTACTTTGGGCACACCCTGAAGAATCTAAAAAAAAAAGAAAAATAAAAGAAAAAAAATAATAAAGATCCTTGGGTGAAAACCTCTCTGAGGCGCCCAAGGTAGGTGGTAGGGGTGAAAACCTCATTGAGGCGCCCCTGCTATCTTTCAAAAAAAGAAAAAAGAAAAAAAGAGATAAAAGATCCTTGAGTGAAAACCTCTCTGAGGCGCTTAAGGCAGGTGGTAGGGGTTAAAACCTCATTGAGGCGCCCCTGCTATCCTTCAAAAAAAAAAAAAGAAAAAAACAAGATCAATAAGTCATTATGTGAAATTTGCATGCAGATTGCAGGTGTTCTATGGAGGAGAGGAAGCCTCTCAACTCAAAGCCAGAAGTCCTTATCATGCAGCCAGGACACCTCACTAGCACCTCCTCCAAGAATGCCTATGTTCTTCAAGGTATGTGCACTTTTATTATAAACTAAGTCTTCTACAGGAAGACACAGATTTTCTACAGGAAGGTGCAAATTTCTACAGGAAGAGCTGCCTGTCTACAGGAAGCTCTGTACTTCTACAGGAAACTTCCTGTAGAAGCTCGGAACGAGCCAGAATGCGTTTCATGAGCAGATCTGATGACTACGGGTTGGTGTGGACGCATATAAGCCTCTTTTGGGCCCATGCACGACGCTGATACCTTGCTCCACCATCCTTGTCACCATGCAACCAAGATCCCTGCACTAGCAAACCAAATCAATGAGTTCTCGTGGAAAAATCAGTTGTCAGAGAAAAATGAACACCGAGAGCTCATACCATGTCCATGTCGAGCATCAGAAGCTTCGGGAGCGCGATTAGCAGGTCATCTCCATTGTCAAGTAGCATGCACCCAAGGAGGTGAGACTGTTACAAGGCACCCCGCGGGAATCCTGTAGCAGTCAAACCTGCAGGAGTGGATACCATTCATCGCCCAGCCATCTGCAAGCAACACGCGGGCGCATGCAACCAGAGTGTCCACTACAGTGCCAGCATCCTGTAACCACGAGCCTCCGGGACTGTGTAAGCCACATGCAGCAGGTAGATCCGTCGTCCAAAAAACTGAAAATCATGTGCAGACGCGCGCAGCTAAGTGTTCTAATCCTTCCTTCCATCAAATCGCATGAGTATTACTTTGATTTGTTTGCATGGCGTAGAAATGAATGGTTGAGTGGCCGTAAGGCCAGTTGACTGGCCATGTTGGCTAGTGAAGGGATAGTCAGATGGTGGGGTGGCAGCCATGACAAAGGGAACACGCAGCACGCACGTGAAGATCAGTCCCGTCAACCGAGAAACGAGTTTAACCGAAAAGGGCGGCGGCAGATCTGTGGGAATGAATGCGGCAGCAAGTGAATGTGCAGGTGGATGATGGGTGACGTCACCCAACGGTCCGGCGGGGACAGCTCACCCTCCGCGCCACGAGCTGCGCCAATTCAAAATCTAATCGGCTAGATTGTGCGCGTATATCCATCCACCTCCACTTCAAAACTTGAGTAACTCTTCTAAATACCTCTGCATGTTGATATGCCAAGCTTTCGGCCGACTGAACGCTGGTGAAGCACCTCTCGACCGCAGGCCAACTACTGTTCTCCCCGAAGTCTGCGCACTGCTCCTACAGGAACAGTTTCTACAGGAACACAGTCCTACAGGAAGCAGTTTCTACAGGAACGCAGCTCTACAGGAAGGTGAAGTCTTCACGTAAGAAAAGGTGGCAGAAAAGAGGTAACCCTGAAACTCCTTCCGCAATTGGCTTTCAAAGGTGGCAAGGTCATTATCCACAGTCTGGTCATAAAAAATATTGGATTGTCGTGCCTATACTATCGCTTCTACAGGATAGCAGTATAATTAGACTGTGGTCTGTGAATTCATTGCATGCTCTGTCTATAAGACCGAATTTCCTTTGTATCTACCGCCTTTGGTCAAAACCACTGTGTTCATCATGCCTGGTGGGTTTATCAGGCGAGAGCCCACTGATTCAAATACACTAAGAAGAAATCCGGCAGTGGTAGAGCTCTTCACCAGAGCACAATGGATGCCTTTTTGTGATAAGTTGCAGGGGTACGATGAGGAAGTGGCCGAGGAATTCTTGCAGGCCCTGAGGCCAAAATTAAAGGTGTTGGCCACAGTCAGTTTCAGAGGCCTAAGCCTCAAGATCACCCCGCAGTCTATCAGTAGAATCATTGAGCTTCCTATGGGTCTCCCATGGGATAAAGAAGAACGAAAGCTAACCCAGCAAGCCAAGAAGGAGTTCTTCCCACCTGAAGAAGAATTCACAGAGGATAAAAATGGGGTGAGAAGGACAAGCCTGTTACCACCATGGAACGAAGTCAGTTTGCAAATTATGAAATATATCACCTGTGAGGGATGATACAGCATCGTATATGCGTATCACTTCAGGCTGCTCAATGAACTAAGACACCGGATTTACCTCCCTGCAGCACAGAGGCTGAGCATTCCTTACTTCTTACTACAGTCCTTGATGGAGTGCTCTACGAAGCTCAAGGATGGCATTCCGGATCAGGTAGCCCACCATGGGTTAGTCAAGCTTCTTGTGGAGGATGCTCTCCACTCATATAAAGTCCCCCTTGCATGGGAATCATTTAGGAATTTAACAAGGGAAGGGGACATAAAGATGTTGCTTGAAGAAACGGGGTCCTCTAGCAGTGAAGAGGAAGAGCCGGTAGCTGAGAGCAAGAAAGGGAAAAGCCAAAAGATCCCGACTCCAACACAGAAGAAAGAACGAAAGGAGAAGGAGGAGGGAAAGGATGACAGAGCAAAAGAGGACATCCCCATCCTGTCAGCAAGGGAAAAGAGGTTGAAAAGTAGGACAGTCAAAACTGAGGTGATCCCTGTCAGCCCGAGCACCTCGTCAACTCCTGCAGTCAAAGCAAAGAGCAAAATCCATGCAGCCAAGCAAGAAAAGGTGGTGACAGTTGCAGGAACGCAAAAACAGGCTTCTACAGGAAGCCTGGAAACAGCCTCTACAGGAAAACAAACGCAGGCTTCTACAGGAAGCCCAAGAACAATGTCTACAGGAAAGTAGACGAAGGCTTCTACAGGAGGCCCAAAAACAGAGAAGGGGTCTTCTACAGGAAACCCACAGAGCGTAAAGAAAGAGTCTTCTACAGGAAGGCCGAAAGTGGACAAAGTAGGGTCTTCTACAAGAAGCCCGAAAGTAGAACGGGAAGGGCCTTCCACAAGGAGCACTGGGAAAGTAAAAGGCACGGGAGAGAAAGCTGATCCTCTCGAAAAGGAGGCGGCAGCTGCGCTGGCTGCCCTCAGCACACCTGCAAAACCAAAAGAAAAGAGGGAGAGGGAGATCCCTCTACCTTCCGACACCAGGAGAAGTCAGAGAATGAAGACAGACAAGCCGCAGCCTCCTCCCAGCAGCACAACCACTTTAGGGAGTGTTCCTACTTCACCCAGTAAGCAAACTCCCTCTAAGACACCGGCCACCCCCGAGAAAGGAAGCCCGAAGGTCACCTCTTGGACACGAAAGATAGGCCAATCACCTTCCGAAGCTCGGCTCAAGGAAACAGGAAAGAGGGACGAAGTTTCACCCTCGTCACCACCAGGGGCAGAGAAGGCAGAGCCATCAAAAGCAGAAAAGAAAGAGCCTGTTCCGGTCCCGAGTCCTCGGCCAAGGACAAGGAGCAGGAGCAAGGTTGCTCAAGGATGAGCAAATGATTCAGCTGGGGGGTGATGATGAGCCCCAATTTTGGTACAATTTGGGCTCATTTTGGCCTATTCTACTTGCTCAAACCATTCATTTTTTATTGCTTATGCATGCATTTCTTAGTTTATTCATGTTGTTTGTAGGAAGAAGGGTAGGCACTCTATCTACGTGACTAATGCATTATGATTCCAGGTTTGGGCATTAAAAGGGAGCAAAAGACAACGAAAAAGGAGACAAGGAGACAATGAGGTGGCACTGTTGGTTTTTAGGAGAGGATGTCCACAGTCTTAGGGACATTCCTCGTGATTCCCACCAAGAACTCCGAGCTCCAATCCATCTCCCCTCCGAGCTTAGAAGCAGCCAGCTGTTCTACAGGAACAGCAGTTATAACTGTTCTACAGGAACAGTAGTTATGACTGTCCTACAGGATCAGCAGTTAAGCTCTAGTTGGACAGCCGAGCTCCTAAAATCAAGGACACTTGTTGGATCATCATTTTTGTATAAGTATAGAGGCCTTAGCCTTGGATAGGTTGTTGAAACTCTCGTATTGCTATTGTAATTTTGGAGCACAGCTCAGTTTTTGTTCCTTTTTGTAAGCCAATTTGGCATGATATCAGATTATGAATAAAGAAGGCAGATTTTGATCTAGTTCTGAGTTTTCTTAAGGAGACTATAGCTCTCAGGTTAGGGCCCAACCTGAGAGCCATAGATCCCCTCTGTTGTAGTGTTGTTTCCATTTCATTTCAGCACTTTGAGCTTTTCATTTGCACATGCAATTCGAATTACAGGTTGTTAAGTTGGTCTTTTTCATGATTTAGATAGGAGTTGCTTATGGTGAATTTGTTTCCACTTGCTTAGTGTAGCAGAGGATAGATATAATCGATTGGAGCTCCAGCAAAAAGGGTTGTTAAGGCTCACTGCCATCTCATCTGGGATTGGAGTGCAGTCCATGAATAACCACCAAAAATACGCATTTCTTTATTCCATGATTGCTGCAAACACAGTCACGTTATGTTAGATGCTTCCTTGTCATTCACACCTGCACCACACTCCTTTACCACAGCTTCATGCACATTCTCCTTCACGTTTTGGATTGCTATTCATTGAATTTACAAGCACAGGTAGTTTAGGTTAATGCATTTTCGGTTTGGTGACAGTCATAAGCATTTGTTTCATTTACACTACTATCTCCCATTCCATTACTTCGTCCTCCATCTTGATCACGCATGCAAACACATCTTTGACCTCTGCTCCGCTCTGTTATCTCCCAAAGTCTTTCACTCCTCACGTACTTCCATTCTCTAGCCCTTTCGTTGACCTAGCCCTCTATCTTCCAACCTACTCCCTACATTCACTCCCTATCCTATTCCTCCACTTCTACAGCCATCACCAGCCTCATTCCTACCTTACACATCTCCCCCTACCATTTCATCACCCCTCCATCACGCCAAACACTCTCGGTAGGCCATCCTGTAGCAATCTGTAGACATCCTGTAGAAATCTCTGCATATCCTGTAGGATCCCCTGCAGACATCCTGTAGGAGGCCACTCACTCGGTTGCTGAGCTTCTGAATGCGAGGAACCTCTGTGGATGGATGCTAAGGATCCCTAGGGACCTCTCCTAGCCTCCCCAACCTGTCCCACGCTTTCCTTCCTTCTCCATCCCATCTGCACAACCAAACCCTAATTAGCACACAATCACAATCACTCCATACACTTAAAGGAAAAATACAAAAACATGTCTTTTATGATGCAAGCAGCTTAGATCCATGCATTTTCACTCATTAGAGGTAACAACAGCATTGGTAGAAGTTTCATTCCCATTCTTTGCATTATAGAGGTTGGACTAGTTAAATTAGGGTTTCCTAGGTTTACATGCTTTGATTTGCTTTCAGTTCATTTTTGTCAAGTAGAGTAGCTTCCCTTTGAGAATAGCTTTCGTCCATCAATTAGAAAGCTTCTTCTGAGAGCCTATAGAAGTTGGCTTGAGCCCTAGCGGACTTGTGCCAGCTGACCAAGTGACAGCTGCGGCAAGAGCTAGTACTTGTGCATATAGCACCGTCGCTTCCAAGTTTGTACGAACTACCGGGTTGATAAAATGAGAGACAGGAAGCCCCAGGAGTTGTAGCATTATTGCTACAATACTGGAGCTCACCATCCAGTAGATTCAGTCATAGTTGCAGAACCTCTACTTGGAATTACAAAGCTTGAAAAAAGAGAAAGCGGCTAGGTCAACGGTACGTGAGGAAGTCTGGTGCCTCAAGTGTAAGAGTTAGGGGCATGATAAATACCATTGCCATGGTTTCACAAATTATATTATAGGAGGGGGATTGATTCCCCTAAGGTAGGAAGCTCCATCTCTAACGGGACTGAGTGTAGGGCCCGTGCTATGGTGCGCTATTTGTCAAGTGGCTAGAAAACACATGACGGATAATTGTCATTTGTTTCAAAAGTTCATTCAGACACTACAACATTTTTTTTGTGATTTCTCCAAATCGGTGGGCCACGATGAGTGCCACTGTCATAGCTACAAGTTGATGATGGAAAGAATGCCTACCTATTGAATTCCTCCAAATCAGGGGCATGGACAAGGCTGAGGAGGAGGAGGACCTGGTCGAAGTCGTGGTCAGGTTATTTGCTATAATTGTGGGACCCCGAGCCACTATGTGTGGGAGTGTTAGAATCAGGCATGCTCATCCTACCAATACTGCAACCAATTACACTATAGAAGAATGTCATGTGTTGATCACTAAGATGCAGGAGAAGAAGGTGTAGTCACAACAACCTATGCAGAACTTACAAATGATGAGAGATGAGCCTCGTGAGGAAGATCCAAATGTGAATGTTGTGCTGGGAAGTGGAGTAACAACTAGGGATGATAAGGAAAAATAGCCTAAGCAAGATGGGTGGGTTCACAAGGCCCCAGAAAAGGAAGTTGGTTTTGATTTTCCATGCACGAATGAAACATTTATGGAAGCCAAGAAAAGCTTCACTGAGGCATCTACCTCAGGAAGTCAGAACAAAGTACCAAAAACCAACGTGCCTACAGAGATTGATCCCTCTATACTCACCACATTCTTGGAAACTTGCATGAAAATTTTGCATGATAGCAAGGCTATTAAAGGTCTACAGGAGTTGATAAACAAGTGTGTTGGTAAAGAAAATTCTCCTAATGGCCACCGCATAGTAAGAAAAATCAGAAAACATAAGGCAAGATTAGGGCATGAGATTAGGCTCATCGTGCAAACTGACTGATATAGAGGGTACGAGCACGCTGATTGATTTTGATGTAATTAAGATTGTTGATGATAGCAATCCATACCCTACACTCCTTGGAATTGACTAGGCCATTGATATGATTGGAGTCATAAGCTTGAAGAAGAGGACGACGTCATTTGAAAGGAAATCACTTCTGGTTGTAGTACCATTGGACCCTGCAGAAGGACTGCGCTATACTAAACTAGTCCGTGACTATGAAGGAAGTGATTGTGACTTAGATCAGATTTATAAAATAGCTGTGCGAGATCAAGACATGGTTAATCCAACAATTGATGGAAGGATTGCATTGGACCGAGAAATTTCTTGTACCTCGAATTCAAATCAAGAACTAGAACATTGGCAGAATAGGCTACATGAAGTATCTACGTTGTGCTCCAACATGATGACTAAATTGTTGTGATATGTGTCATCAAAGATAAGGCATTTACCCTATTGTGATGGCTTAACTGATGTAGATAATTTTTTAGATGCCTTTGAATGAGAAGTCCTTGAGGATCATCACTTCCAAGCCCTGGATTTGGTGTTTTGCGCTATGCCCGCATGATGGTGGTGTATGCACAAAGATAGTTTTGATGAATGGAGAAATTAGAGAAGGATGATGAGGTCATGATTTGGACATCCTGAAATTCAACTAACCAAGAAGTACAATGGGAAAAATGATCTGCATGATCATTTATCGAAGTGAACTAAATTTTATGGAATGGATCCGCAACCGGAGTGGGTGTGCTTATTCTATCATACTTTGGATACAATCCCTATGAATTGGTACCTGGAAATGGAGCTCTGCCATGGCACCACAGAGTGGGATATATTAAGGGAGGGATTCTTAATGACCTTCAATTTTGAATATGGGTTCGAATGCATTGATGAAGCTCTACAGGCAGTTAAGGCAGCCATCTTTAGAATTTTACAGGATCATTTTGAGTTGACGCAGCCCGATTGGAGCACCCAGCTACACCATGCCCTAGAATGCTATAATGTGACTGTTGAGGGGGAGGCTGAAGATCCAAGAATTATCAATACTCTATAGGTAGAAGGGCATCAGAAATTGAAGGTCCACAGATGGAAAATCCGGACATGACTGCGTCATTGAAAACCAGGCAAGTAAGCATTGGTACGAAAGCAAAGCCAAAGTTTGCAAAGATTGAGGAATATTGGGATGATTCCACAGTGGATAAAGTTGTTGAGTTACTCTGTGAGTACCAAGATCATTTTCCTACCAAGTTTCAGACCTGAAAGGTACCATAGGTGACTTGGGTGTGATTAAAATTACTTTAAAACAGGACGTGTAGCCTATTAAGAAAGGGCCATATCGCCTTAAACCCATGTACAAGGAAAAGGTTTGCTTGGAGTTGGATAAGATGCTTGAGGCAGGCATTATCGAACCTATGGAGGAATATAACTGGGTCAGCCCGATGGTGGTTCAAGAAAAGAAATGGAAAGGAGAAATAAGGATTTGCATCGATCTATGGAAACTTATTGATGCCTATGTCCATGATTCTTTTATGACACCGTTTACTGATGAGGTATTGGATAACGTTGGAGGGCAGGAGGCCTACTCATTGACTAATGGGTTTTTGGGGTATCATCAGGTTAAGATCACGCTAGAGGATAGTAGAAAAACAACCTTCACGACTGAGTGGGGTTGTTTTTAGTACACTGTCATTATGTTTCTACTAAAGAATGCACCCGCGATATTCTCTCGCGTAGTTATAGAATCGTCTAAGGAGTTCATCCATAAGTTCTTGGAATTTTATTTCAATGATTGCATGATGTTCAACTTAGTGAAGCACCACGTAGCAAGTTTGCGCCTGATGTTGGATACGTGTTGTGATGAGTCTCATCATTGAGTAATTATATGGGCCTTAATTGGCCTTAATTCACCTCCTAGCTTAGTCAAACCAACTATTCTCACAACTTATTGCATACTTTTGATTATATTTTTCTTATAAGTTGAGCTAGAGTGGGATATTTTTCTTTGTGGTCTAATGTGCATGTAATGCATGAATAAAGGATAAGAGCAAGGGAAATGCAGAGATAAAAGGTAAAAGCAAGGAACTATGGTAAACGACCTTGGTAAAAGCTTAGATGGGACAAGGGAGAGGAATTACAGGAGGTAAATCCTCCTCATTTACTGCCCATCTATTCGAATATCCCTCTATCAGCTGAAAGTACACCCAGCCAAATCAGGAGTACTAAAAGACAGCCAAGCAAGTGGAAGTATAAGCAACCTCCCTACTAGAAGGCAGCCGAGCTAGTGAAAGTGAAAGGACAAGTTACCATTAAGTTGGGAGCTGTACCTCCGTAATTTTGAGGAAAGTCGTTGAGACTTCTAATGTATAGATAAAGAGGCTTAGGAACTTAGTTTTTTTAGTTAGTTATCCGATAGCCAATAGTCAGTCAGTCAGTTAGCAAGTATTCAGACTTTTTGTCCAGTGCAGACTCGTAACAGTTTGATGTAATACAGTGTTCTTTGATAATGAAGATGAGTTTTGATTTGAGCTAGCACTGAGTTAACTCAAAGGGCTGAATCTCTTGGGTTAGGGCTCGACCCTAGCAGCCAAAGCTCCTCTTTCTTGTATTATATTCTAGCTTAGATTCCTATTTTCTGTTCATTTATTTAAGTAGTGCATTCTCATTACAATAGTAGTAAAAATTCATGGTTTCCTGTTCATTTTCTCAAGCAGTTCATTTCCATTACAATAGTAGCATAAATGCATGGTTTGATTGTTCATGTGGTTAAATAGATGCATTTTCATTACAGTGATTCAACACAGATTCATGGCTTTCCTGCTCATTAACTTAAGTAGCTTCCTATTTTCTATTCATTTGCTTGAATAGTTGCAGTCCATTACAGCAGGGTAGAACAGAGTAGTTGTGTTTTAGTTTGTTACATTTATGCTTTCATTTAATTAGTAGGTTGGGAAAGAAAAGATCCACAAGGTTGCTCACACATGTCTCGGCATCACCTCCTCCCTCTGGGACCATGGTGTGAAGAAGAAACCCTACAGCAGACCCAAAAACATAGGATTTTTCTTTTCATGGACTTTTGTCACTTAATATAGTCATTGAAGCCATTTCATAGTGCTCTGCCCCTTTAACGATCATCTGCTCATTCACTCTCTTTCTGTCATCAGGCCTCACTCTCATAGCTTTTTCATTATCCTGCAACATGAAAAGCTCAGTGGAAGATGTTCATCCACATTCAAACAGTTTTTAACCGTCGAGCACTTTCACAAGCCAAACTACCTAATCACCGCTCAAGTTCCTTTTTCACATTTGACTTTTTGCTCTTTAAATCCCCACCATTGATCTGCCTCGTCAGATCCGATGGTTGTTGCACACCCGCTCACCAACTTGCTCGGTCACATCTCCATTGTAGATCTGCCTTTCCAAATCCGACGCCCATCACGCCATATCGCGTGGATTTCGTTTTGGCCGTTATCTACCTAAGGGCACGTGATATGGGTGGTTTCCCCATGCTACGTGTCAGTCGGGGAGGCTAATCACATGAAAATCCCCAAAACTGTTTACAGCTTTGAGGGTGCACGATATGCCACTTACTTCTCTCAAAACCCGTTCTCCCATTTTTGCACATTGTCTTTTGCATGCTGCCATCTCCATCATCGATCTGTCTCCTGATCTCACAGATTTCGCTTCACTCGATACCATTTTTGCACGTTCCTTTTGCTTGCGATCTCTGCCATCCATCTATCAATTGATTCCGCAATATAATCGCAGTCATCCATCACGTTAGTTGACCATGTTCGCCCATCTCCCTACGTACCCTCCTGCACTCTGATCTCAGCCATTCATTCACCTTCCTCCCACCTGATCCAACAGTCCTCATGCATTGTTGCTCCTTCATGTCCTCTTTTCACCAGTTTGACCTCCAATTGCTTTTGTCGCTTAGAAACAGACTTAGCCCAGTTCCATTGCTTAACCCTTAGCCTAGTTTTTATGTTTTTACTTCTGCAACTAAGGTAATTAGCATTACATGATTTCTTTCTTCATTTTTGCAGTAGAATAGCTCTCCCCTAGACTAGGTTTGCTCTCCTTCCATCAAAATCAAGCTTCTTCTGACTCTATAGAAGTCTAGCTTGGAACCCCTGGGGTCTCTTTCCAGATGAGCGGTGACAATAGGAAGTACGTTATATTCTACTTGTGTATCTAGCATAGTCACCTCCAAGTTTGTACGAACCCTAGGTTGATAAGTAAAGCTGGTAGCCCTACTAGTTACAACATTCTTGCTGCAATACCTAGGCTCATCATTACGCATATACCAAATCACGCTGAACCTAAAGAAGTGTCTATTCTATATCCCCTTTGAGATCTTGTTGGGTCATGTGGTGTGAAATCAATGGTTGACGGTGGACCCTACCAAGATCATGGTGATAATAAATTTGGACGCCCCGTGAACTGTCAAACCGCTGTGCACAATGCTTGGGCATACAAGATACTACAAAAATTTCATCAAGGCTTATGCTCGGATTACTGTGCCCATGTAGAAACTTTTGAAGAAGGATGCTACATTCTATTAGGATGAAGAATGTTAGCACAATTTGGATGTATTGAAGGAGAAGATGGTCACCGCGCTTATTTTGGTCTTCCCGGATTGGAAAAAGGAATTTCATGTACATGTTGATGCCTCATGCATTGCGTTGGGAGTTGTACTAACATAGGCTGGTGAAGGAGAAATGGACCACCCTATAGCCTTCACAAGTAGAAAATTATCAAAGGTCGAAAATAATTATTCAATGACAGAGCGCGAAGGATTGGTTATGGTGTACGCGCTTCAAAAGTTCAGGCACTACTTGTTGGGCAAACATTTCAAAATGTACACAAGCCATTCTGCCTTGAAATACCTAGTTAATAAGCCTATGTTAGGGGGCAAGATCTACCGATGGTTGCTGCTATTCCAGGAGTATGACTTTGAGGTGATTGCGAAGCCAGGTAGGTTGAATGCAAGACCTGACCATCTGTCATGGATTAAGACAGGAGAGGAGCCTACTAATTTGGAGGAAGGGTTTCCTGATGCGTAGTTTTTCATAGTGCCCGTAGCTGATAATCATTTTGTCGATGTTATCCACTTTTTGACTACAGGAACGACACGGGAGGGCTACACTAGTCAGCGAAAGGAGTTAGTAATGAGCGTAGTAGATTTCTTAGTAATTGTAGGACATTTATATAAAATGGGTGCAAACAAGATATTGTGATGGTATGTGCCATATTTTGAACGAAATAACATCCTCACTAAAGCTCATGGAGGAGATGCGGGAGGAAATTATGCAGGAAAAGCAACAATGCAGAATATTTTGTGTGAAAGACTGTGCTGGCCTACGCTGCATAAAGATTCGAAAGAATATTGTAGGGCATCCGATGCATGTCAACGAATGGGAAGAAAATAGCAGAGGGACGAGTTGCCAATGTATCCTCAAGTATCATTGCAGCCATTTGAAAAATGGTAATTGATTTCATTGGACCGATTCAACCCCCAGGAAAGAAGACAGGTGTACACTATATCATCACCGCAACGGAGTATCTAACCAGATAGGTTGAGGCATAGACGGTGAAGGATTTCACAGGGGCTACAGTAGCAAAGTTTCTTGCCTGAGTATGTGTTGACTAGATTTGGCTGCCCAAAAGTGTTGATGAGTGACTGCAGTACACACTTCCTAAATGAAACAATCAACACATTGACTGAAGAATTTAAGGTTTATCATCAAAAAAGCACATCGTATCATCCTCAGGTTAATGAAACAGTTGAGGCCTTTAATAAGATCCTGGAGAATGCGTTGATGAAGATTTGTAACGCACAGTGGAATGATTGGGATGTGCGCGTACCTGTAGTGCTATGGGTGTATAGAACTACTTGCAAAAACCTGACAAGTCAGACACCTTTTAGATTGGTCTATGGCATAGAAGTTGTGATGCCTATGGAATATATCATGCCTAGTCTATGCATAACATCTTTCATAGGTATGGCAGATCACGAAGCCTTGGAAGGACGACCTGCACAACTAATGGAGATTGAAGAAGATAGATTCTTAGTTGGATTCCATCAGTAAGTATAGAAGGAATGTGAAAAAGCATGGCACGATCGACAAATCAAGTTGCACACATTCAAGGTAAATGATTTGGTATTATTGTATGATAACAAGTTCACTAAGTTTCTGGGGAAATTTTAGATGCACTAGTTCGGGCCATATGTTATCCAAGAGGTTGTAGATGGAGGCGCAGTTCAGCTTGCGAAGCTGAATGGTGAACCTTTTCCAGGAAGGGTGAATAGCAGCTAATTGAAACCATATACAGGGGATCCGGCTCAATGACTATATGACAGTAGGACAGTCTTAGTGCTCTAGGCAGTTGTAAGGGAGCGTGGGACTATAAACTACACTGCCAAGCTGGGGGGACTCTGCGGCAGATGGGCTACACAGAATATGATGAAGTTACTATATAAGAAGTTGCACTCAGGGAGCTACACTACGAAGGGAGGTGCCATGCAGCACAGTAGGAAAGTTACCATTGGAGTCAATGTTCATGATTTGACTGCCAAGAGACAGTTAAGAGGAGCGGGATGGCGGCATTTAAGGCCAAAATATTTGAATATATGCTGCCAAAACATTATTAATGATCGATTTTTGGGGGCAAAGATTGGATTTGAATTTAGAAACCCCTATAAATTACGTGTGATGGTCCAACAGAGAACACTTTGCATACTTATAATTTTGAGCCGAGTTGTCTGTTGGTTATGAGCTGCTCATTCTTTGAGGTTTTGGTCATGAACCTTGTGTTTTCCAATTTACCCAAGTTAAACCAGAAATTTATCCTTGAAACCATGTTAGGTCTGAGCCCTTTTGAGACTACGAGCACTGGAGGAGATATTGCCTCAAAAGGAGTTGCTCCAGAGAGGCTCCGACTCTTGTGCCTACGGTGTCAAGGTCACCTAGGTTGAAGCCTACACCTATTAGAGAAACCCAGAAGCTGAAGAAGGATAAGCAGAAGAAGTCAGTGTCGGTGCGCGAGTCACCCATAAAAGGTTATATTGCTCAGAAGAAAAAGAAGGACAAGCATCCTGAAAGGGTTGTTGATTTAGAGGTCGAGGAGGGATAGGGCACCGAAGACATAGACATCAAGGCAGTAGAGCCCTTCACCAAGTTACTTGATTTTATCCCTCTGTGAAAATGGAAGACAAAGGTCACCAAGGACCCAGATTCTAACAAATTCTTCATCTCTACGCCCCTGCTGCCAGATCAATTCCCCTTTGAAGGTCTACACCTCACGTGGATCCCCCTGCTGAAGATGGAAGACTAGGACTTGGTGGACCATGAATGGTTCCCTCACCTTGCAATAGAAAATTACATGAAGCATGTTTACTACTTAGACTCAGGTATCACCAAGTTGGAGATGGTGGAATGGATCCGCGGAGTGGAGAATTCCGAGTTGTTGAACCTGTTATGGGTGCCCCACTATCACCGCACTGCTATTAATACCACCTATATGCGGTAATTATTGACTCTCGTACATAATGGGTTCTTATGGCTAGGAGTGCCTATACCCATCACAGACATGCTCATCCATAGGATCATGCACCTGCTGCAGGAGGGCTTGAATCCAGCCAAGGAGTTTGGTGGAAAGGCAGGAGAAAACAATTTGGTAGACAAAATTAAAAAGGAGTTTGAGCTTGTGAAAAATTCACATGGCTATTCCATCACGTCTAGCGATGATCCCACAGTGAATATTGCCACCCAAATACTAGTCGGAAAGGTTATGAGAAAGTGTCACTCGGATGAGGTTCCCATGTCTGTGGTATCATTAACTGCACAATGCACGAAGGGCATGCAGTTTAAATAGTTGCAGTACTTATGAAGTGAATTCCTTGCGAATTGTTGCGAGGTCCAGGATGAGAGAAAGCCCTTCCACTGTGCGTCGCTACTGCTCTCCATCATGCTAGTTAAATGGGAGCTATCGGAGGATAGCTAGTTTCCTCCATTGAAGGAAGGATTGCCAAAGGCCACACAGTTCACCTCCCTCTTAGCCATGAAGGACCCCGCACGAATCACAGAAACAAAGATATTTTGGGTCTTCAAGGAAATGATTTTCTACATGGCCATCAATCAATGGCCAAGGTTGTCCCCAACCTTGTATGAGAAGTTGTCCACATATGTTGCATTCAAAGTTGATTTACACTGCGTCTACATTCAGGCATGCAAAGACCCACATCAGAAATGGTAAGATTTACCATACTTGGTTAAAGATCATGACATACATGAGGTGATCAAGCGCTGGTTAGTAGAGTGGCATGCCCCATCAGATTTGGCTGTAGGACCTACTAAGGGCGCGAGCAACTAAGCTGAAAAGAAGAGGAAGGATGCAGCAAAGAAATCTACACAAAAGTTAGCCACACAACAGAAAAAGGAAGTCGCAAAAAAGGCTTAGATGAAGCAAGAGCATGCTGCAAAGGAGCAGGCCAAACAAGAACAACACAAATCATAGAGAAGTGGTAAGTCCCCTTCGCCAGCCACAGAGGAGGAGGAGCAATCTTCTTAGGGTGACGAAGGAGATGAGGGGCAGAGAAACCCATTTTGGCTAAGGAAGCATACAGAAAAACAACAGGAGGGTTCCCGCAAGAAGCAGAAGTTGAATAAAACGCAACTGCATCCCATGACCTTGATGGAGGGCGATCTCAATGAGATCAGTGACAAATTTTAGGATACTGCAACTGAGCTACTACAACAGTTCAAGCAACAGTACATGCAAATGCTGGGGAGCGTCGAGAAGGATCTGCGCAAACTGCAGATCCAAACTAGCAGAATACAGGAGGTTAAGTGAGCTCAGCACAAATGAGCCGAACACTAGGGACAAGTCAGGCTACAGAACTGGTAAGGACAGTGGACCTTCGATTAGTTGCACTACCAGAAAGGTTCCTACGAGCAGAGTCGGCCGATGACCAAGTTATTTTGAGAACCCTTAAGGACGTCATGTTGAACATTGCAGTGCTCCCCAATGAATTTCTTCATGTGCTGCAGATAGGAGTAACAGAGGAATTGAGAGTTAGGGAGTAGTGCGCTCTTAGTTTAATTAGCGAATAGCGGGAGAACAATGAAGAAATTTTCACCAAGAAGACACAGGCCCTGAAGGAGAGAGATTCTATCTAGGCACAGAATTCCAAGCTGGTAGCTGGGGTAGCAGAAGTGTGCAGAATAGTTTCGGAGTTGTACATACCCAAGGATGGACAACCGGAGGCCAAAATCTAAAAATTTGCTACAGGCATCCCCGAGGAAAGGGCAGAGATTGAGAGAGTTAAATTTGAACTCAACATGAAAATTACAGAGCTACAACTCAAATCACATCCTTCAACTCTGCCCGGGGTTAGGGAGCAGCGTGAAGCCGCTATAAAAGAAGGAATGACCACTTTGGATGCCACAGTCACTGTCTACTCAGCCTTATTTGAACAGGCGATGGAATTTATAACAACTCTGCAGGAAGACCCAACCCTACAAATACTGAACATAGAATTTCACGAGTTGCAGAAGCAATATGATGAGGTCTAGCCGATGGCGCGCTCCATTGCTCCAGCACAACACCTCGCCAAGTTGCAGGAGGGGAAGAAGCTTTGTGCACATGTAGAAGCAACCCACAGAAGGAGGTCTTGCTTAACACCTGGTTGGGACCTTCGTTAGACAAAGCTTACCAAGTAATAAACTACATTTAGGAGAAGCTCATGGGCTTGTAGCAAACACAACAAAAGGTAAAGCTAGCCACGGAAGGACTAGCTACAGAGATGTTTGTCGAAGAAGTCAAGCAGGCAGCTATGCAGAGCAATGTTGAGGTAGCAGTTGTGCAGGGGGAGCTGGGGGATCTTCATAGCAATATCAATGTGCCAGCGGAGTGACTTGAAGGTGAGTCACAACCTTTGTGTTGGGGGCTTGTTGGGATGGGGTCCCCTGGGTTAGTTTTGGGGTTAAAAACCCAAGTTTTGATGTAAATTCTTTGCAAATTATGGATGCGGAGTGCGTATATAATTAGAAGTCAAAAGGATTTTAGCCTCTTGTTTATGTAAATTCAAGTTGGTTTTGAGATCTACCCATGGTTTGTGGACCATGGGATTGTATGAAGAAAAGATATAAATAGGTGTGTCTTAGAGAGTCTAAGGAAGTAATAAGTAATAAGTAGTCCGATGATGATGGATGTAATGGGTCAATAGAAGATAGCTCTAAGAGGTGAGTCATAGAGCAGGAAAAGCCTCTACAGCTAAGTGCACAGAGGCCTAGAGTAGAGTTCGCAGTTATGTGCGCAGACCCCTGCAGCTAAGAGCGCAAAGCAATTTGAGTCTATAACATCATATTGAATATCAATAAAGAATATTGTTGGAGAAATTCATGTGTTTATCTGTTTACTTCGGTTATTTATGTTTACGATATATGTTGTGATGAAATAAATGTCTTTATGAAATATTGATGTATTGATGCGCGATTATGTTGGATAAGTCTTGCTAACTGTATGCAATACATGTTGAGTATTTATGTGAAGATTATAATACATGTTGTTGTGTTTATTAAATACTCAAGTAGATCTGTGCGAACTCATATATAGGGTTGTTTTATGGTACGTGTAAGTGGATATTTTATCTCCTTATACTGACTTAGTATAACTTAACCTAATCCCCTACAACATATCGTGGTTACACCCTCAGAATGTCTAGGCCAAATATTATAATGGGAGCCTAACTCCATAGATTCTCCTGTGCCTATTTCCTTCATAAACACAAGAAAGGGAGGACATTGAGGAACAAAAACTAGGCATTTGGTAAGAACACTGAGGATGTATTGGGAAGGGAGGGGAAGGAAGCATTTAAAGATCCAGAGTCCAAGTCACTCAACCATCCCATATTTAAATTAGAAAAATAATTAACCATATTTGTAAGAGGGAGTGTAGGAATGAAATTACCCTATGGAGGATTGTCTTTTTGGGTCAACACCTTCGAAATGAATTACTCTTCCCCCTTCTCTAATTCTGGAAGCTTCTCCTTCTATGCTTTGTTAAACTTCAGCACAAGTGGCAGCTCTAAGGCAAGAAGTGGACTCTCCATCACATCATTTATCTATTGCTAAGCCACATCACACATGACCTTTTGGTCCCTAGGTCTTCAACTTGAAATGACCCTCTCCTCCTTATTTCTGCTGTGGATCTATTCCCCCTCTTTCCACAAAAAGGAAGTGGAAATTCTATGAGGATATATCCATACTGAAGACACCTCTTACACTAGAAGGGAATTCCTTCATAATCTAGTATCTATGTGTAACGCTGACCCAAAGGCAAAATCTGTAATGTGTCTGCAAGTCCATCTCGAGGTTTGATACTTACCAAATACATGCCACCATCATCCTTCTAGTCTCTTTAAAAGACATATCTACTTCCATTAAAACCCCTAGTTGATTCCTTATATCTCTAATAATGTCTAAGGGCCAAACTAGGATAGGAATCACTGACAACCAAACCCAAATTGGGGCCAAATCCACCCTCTCCTTGTTGGCATCGAATAGGGGAATCCATCTCCTTATAAAAACTGAGGAATTTATCTACCAATTCCTCTCTAAAACCCATGAAACATCAACTCCTAAGCTAAACTGGAAGAGAAACTAGCCTTTAGCTAGGGCTAAGACTATTGTGTGGGTTTTTATCTTCTGACCCCAAACCTAATGATCCACCCTTTATCCAATTATCTTTGAACTAAAGTGGCGAACTTAAACATGGCCTAATACTATCGATTCTGCCATTTTGATAACTTAATTCATCTTAACATTGTCATTGAAGACCACCCTGATATACTATGGTTTCCTCTTGGCACAATTAACATTTTTCTTCTTTGTTAGTGAGGTTTTCTTGATGCTCATAATGGGAATCACATACACACTTTTCTCATAAGATTCAAGAAAAACCTATCTACCCCAACCCTCATCATGGGGGATCGGTTCATGTTGCGCTTCTTTGCAAAGTGCTTCTATTACAAGTTTCTACTAGAATAAATACTCTCTCCCTCCTTTAGCAACACCCATAGATAGCCCTGAAGAAAAAAACTCCTCAAGAAATATCCCTCTACCCCAAAGGATGTTGTATACCTAAAATGGTCAAACTGAGAACCCTTTCCTTTGTGTACCCTTTCACTTCATTCCTTTCCTCTGAAACAATAGGGTATTGTAGCCACCTTCTCTCATGTGGGTTTTCAAATTTATCCCACAGTCATTTAGTGAAGTCTCAAGACATATCCTCTAGGACAAAAGTATTATAGATTCAATCAGGTCACACGTAGCCTCAATGTCTTCCCCCACTAGAGCCCGAACTATATGACTAGCTTTGTTGACAACCCCAAAATTTTGCACATCCTCCAAAATGGTACCCTCTAAACCTAAAGGATCCCCTTATAGTAGGGGAGACAAAGCCATGAAAAAATAATGTGTTCCTTAATATTGAGCCAATCCTCCCACCATTAGACCCCTTTCACCTTCTACAAATAAATTTCCGCTTGTCTCCCATATCTAGCAAAATTCATAAGGATTGGAGTATTTAACTTGGATCTCCTCTGTGGTGAAAACTTCAATCACATCTTCCATCTATTTTCATATCTTTGAGCGTTTTTATAAATGTAGAAAAATAATTTTAATATCGATAAGACATGGTACTCATAAAAATTTCAATTCTTATTATTTAAGTATATAATTATTACAATATTATAAACCCAATGTGCCAATTTGTTTAATGAAAACCACAATATTGATCCACATTGTTGTAACATTTTCTTGTCTCAAAGAGATTTTCAAAATAAAATAAAAAAATTCCAAAAATATTTTATTGATGCACTATGTAAATAATATATATGCATAAATTTGTAATGCCATATATCTTGTATGTTCGAATAAAGATAAAATAAAATGTTTTGAGTAACTTTTTGTTAAATAATTTTCAAAAGAATTGGGCTCTTTTTCATGGTGGTGACTACACCCAACACGATCAATGATTTGTTGGATTGTGTTATATTTTATCCACGACTAGCCCATGTACTTAATTGGGGGGTACCGATTGTGTAGCGAGGGGGCGGGGGGAGTCACAGGAGGTTTGAGGTGTACTTGTAACCCCATTTTATGGCGCTGCCCTGGAAAATTTTGGTTTTGGACCCTATGTTAGGTTGGGCAGACCCACCTATGGTTTTGTACATGATTTTTGTACATGTTTTTTGGACGCGATGGTTTTCGGTCCAAGGTTTTGGACATGATGGTTTTCAGTCCATGGTATTGGATGCTTCGGCATATATAAATATGTACTATAACATTGAAAGGAACAATAATGAAAAATCAAGCTGATAGTCTTGATTTTGGGATCCAGGGGAAAATCTCTATGTATATGTGTTTTATGTGTTATTCTCTCGTATTGTTTATTTTCTGTGTTTTAGTATTCGTATGCAGGTAATTTCTATACGGTGTTAAAACCTACACGATTCCTATTCTATTGTGCAACCCCACCCATGCTTGCTCAATATTTAATGAAAGGGTGGCGGGGTAGCCCGCAATATGTTGTTTCCTAAAATCATCTTTGGTGTATCTAGCAACTTCTTTCTAATTTCACCCGCTCCCACCCGCCACTTAGATCGCTTACCATTCACACCCCCTACAAACCCACCAACAATTTCCGCCAAAATAAACCTCCACTAAATTCTCAATATCTCTGCCATTTTATCATCTCGCTAACTTTATGGCTACCAATTTCCATTGGCCAATCCCTTCGACTGTTATCCATTTAAGTTTCATTTAACAAATAATCTTGTTATGTCTTTAACATTTATTTCAGTAAAGGCATTATGCTCCTTATTTTTCATCTATGCCTGATATTCCCACCACAACTCGCTCGTTTAGTTTGTGTGTGAGTTTGAGAAATGCCATTCCAGCCAATTGGAATCTATTTATTTCAGGATATATCAGTGTTACCATTTCATGGGTATTTTTTATCTCTTTTTTGTCCTTTTACATTAAAAAACTATTGTATATAAGGGAAAAGAAACCAAATCCCACTCAAAGCCATGCCCTCCTCTACGTCTGTCAGACATGATGAATCACCATGAATTGGCCTAGAAGCCAAAATTATAGACACCAAGTGTGAATTGATCTCTATGAACATCAAAATTGGGCATTTCTACGATTTCGGGATAGCAGTGATGAATTTTCTCTCTGGACGTCGTTATTGCCCCAATTCATATTCCCAAAAACAATCCATGATTTTCGAGAGTTTTTCAAGTGGTGTGACGATAGGTATTTACCAATTGAGAGAGTTGTAATTACCAATATTGGAGAGCCATTATTTCACATAACCTCTGCATCAATATTGCAAGCCTTAGAATATATTGTTCCTAGTTCTCTGCACCCATTTTCCATTGAAATGTTGTTAGAAATATATTAAAATTCGACCTTTCAGGAATGGAATGTTATATTTGAATCATTTATGCCAAAGGGAGCTGGAATTCCCAAAAATAATCCACCTTATCATTCATCTAAGTTCCTGGAGATCTATATACAAATTATATCTATGTTATGATGCTTGTTAGGATATGACAATGACGAGGTTGTAGATGAAGTTATATTGGGTTTTCTATCAACTTTCTCACCAGGAAAGAAACCAACAAGATTATTCAATTTCAATCAGTTTCTCTCAAAGATTATTCATGAACAATTTATGAAGTTTCAAACTGAAAAACAATTCAAATATCAGTTTGTGTTGGTTTATTTATTTTTATATAATCAATTAGAAAAATTTCAGACGCAATTACAGAAGCAAGATTTGCAAGGTAATCAGTGGTAAATTATTCATTGGACCTCATTGGTATGGAAAAACTCTGAAGAATTTTCTTTCATCAATTTCGTGGATCAATTTTTTCATGTGTGTATCAGTCTTCTAAACAATTAACATTCCCAAAATTTCACCAGAGATCAAAAAAATTCTACAAACTTGGTGAACAAACTAAACTAGGTGACTGGTAATTTTATAAGGATAAACAATAATGCATGGTTGTGAGATCCCTCCTTGTCAATTACCATATTTCCTTCTTGTTAGAATTTTTTTCCTTTGATTTTATTACATACTGTCTTAACGTGGATTAAATACATTTCTTACCGAGGAAGAAATAAGCCTTATTTAAACTCAAATCACAAGTATGGATTTTTGTTGTCAATACCAAAGAAGTAGAATACTTATGGGCACAAATTAAATACAAATTAGGATTCAGTTGGCCATATGATCCAATAGGAAGGATTTCAACCATAGGATTTCAACAAAACTCTACTCTATATGCCCAACATGGCCAACTGAATACATGGAAAAAGAATACCCTACAAGACATGTAGGGAACAAGTAATAAATCAACCAGTAAGACCTAGTGTCTTAGTAACACCCCAGGACAAGAAAAAATAATCAAAAGGATAGTTGAAAATGTTTCATAATCAGAGCGAACAGAGCTCAGAGTTTACAAAATATAGAAAAGAAGGGATTTAGAAGAAACCATTTCAAAAACTAGATCATCAAATATTTCTTCAACAACTAGAGTTGTTCTTTCAGGCAAGCATGTTTTCAAATTTTAGAAAATCAAAAAAACAATAGAACAATCTTCTTCTTCAACTCCTTCCTCTTCAAATCAAAGTATTTTCAATAAGTTCCTAGAAATCAAGAAAAATAATGAAACTATGTAGTCAATGACTTATACTTAGTTTTGGAAGTAGATTTCTTCTACAAAGAACATATTGCTCCCAGCCCTAAATGTTGAGAAAGGACAATTTCAACTAACTTTTCTTGAACCCAAGGTCCAAGAAGAAAAAGTTGTTGAAGACTTTAAGACCTACGTTTTTGCTTTTGATACCAAGAAAATTCATTCTATTGATGAAATTGACTTACATAGGAAAATTGGAGATCTACGTTTTTGCTTTTGATACCAAGAAAATTCATTCTATTGATGAAATTGACTTACATAGGAAAATTGGAGAAATGATATATTCTTATTTGACTAACTCAACCATTAATGTATCAAAGTTGCAAAATTCATTGAATAATACACTTTCTGAGCTTAAAATGGAGAGAATGGCATCCCTTGTAAAGGATACTAAAATTAAATCATTGGAGGATATTGCTATTAAATTGGGTTTAGATCTTCAAGATGTTAATGCTGCCTAGGAAGCTATTAAAAAGAATATCTCTTCGAAAGAGATTGAAGATGCCTACTATATAAAATCCATAGATATTGGAAATTGGAGAGCTTGAAAAAGAGAGAAACTCTTTTACCAATATAATTGAACAAAATATGTACATACAAAAGATGGAAACTGAGATAGAGAAATTACTCAGAGAAAGAGAGAAAACATGAAACATGGTAATTTCTACAACACAGGGAGGTTCAGTAAGGAATGATGAAATAGAAGAAGTAATAGAAGCATGATCTTTATTAAGTTTAAAAATTTAAGAAATTGATAATTAAATTAAAAAAAAAAAAACTATGGAAAAAAATGAGAAAGAAAAACCAATTTTGAAAAGTATTTAATCACTAAAATCCAAAGAAGTTCCGTTATGAAAAAACAAATTGAATGGGAATTAAGTCAAACTGACAGTGCTCAATGCGTGATACAGGCTAAAGAGAATATCTGGATGGAGAGAATATCTGGATGGAAATAATGTTTTCATTATCTGATATTTTCTCATCAATTAATATATTTGTTGAACAGGAAGAATTGTTGGAAAGAGCAGAAGATGCCATGGATGAGATCAAAGATGAGCTGGGAAATAAACCTAGCCAAGAAAGAAAAATAATTAACTTTTTTAATGCAAATAAAAAGGAAGAACACGAGGAATTGGCTATGAAGATAGAAATAATTCAATTTTGCAAGCTAGAAGAGTTTTAACAAAGAAAAAAATAATGTTGCAGATGAAAGATAAACATGAAAGTTTGCATACATAGGTAAATAGATTTTACAGAAAATTCTTTGTTTTATAGCAAAGAGGTTTTCCTTCGTTTAAAAATTCACAAGGCAAAATGGTGACAAAGGAAGACTATCAAAGACATTGAACATGGTAGAAATAGATAAATAAAAAAATTTCAGAGTAAAAGGAGATTTAAGTGGTCAAAGTTTACTTGAAAAGTTACTTGATGATATTTCCATTTGTTATGAAGTTAAACATCTATTCATAGTTAAAACAACTTTTGAGAAATATACAGAAGTAGATCAAAATTTCATAAAAATGGTTGATTTAACTTATCCAATGGAAGAGGAATATGAGAAACTCGTGAAACTCATTAAATAGTTCATAGAATCAAGGCAACATTTCAGTAGATGATCAACATAGTTCCAGCCAGATTTTGGGAAGAAGAATTAGAATAGAATCGATGATTTTGGGCTCAGATGCAAGAATTGAGAATGGTTGGAAACTATCAAGCAGGAGACTTTCTATTCTATTGTTATGAAGATTATCCAAAATATTTTGGATAAAAAATATTTTTATTGTAATTATGTAAAATATAGGATTTTTTTTTATGAAACTCTATATATATCATTTTGATAAATTGGAAAAGGGTTGATTCATGGACCAAGATTAATATTTTTTTTTGTAATACCCAAACATTTTGGAAGTTAATCAAGAAGTTTTGCTTTCAGCTTATGGCAGCATTGCTTTTCCTATGAGTGTTTCCAATTTTTCATCATTTTATTTTTAAATACATGATCTGAATGGAAAGTTGAATCCACCCATTTTATTCGTCCACCCATCTTATTTATCCACCCATGGGATTTACCCGTGGTATTGTAAGTGACATCCACCCATGGTAGTCATTCACCCATGGTATTTACCCACCCATGGAATTTACGTGTAGTATTGTAACTAAAAAAAACTATAAATAACAAGTCATATTTTGTAAAAGCACAAATTTTCCACCAAAATGTAGTTTTTACAGTGATTCTCTATTTTAATAAAGTGTTTCTTTGTGTTTTTCTTTAATACGTGTTCTTTTTTTTTCCTTTTTTTTTTTTTCATTTCAATTTTCAGACCTTGGGGGCCTCCCCACAAGACCCATATCAGTGGTATCAGAGCAAGTTACAAATCCATGGTAACCAAGATTCATATAATAGGTACATAAAGGTTTTTGAAGGTCATATGTTTGAATTTTCAAGGTCTATTAAGATGGGTTCTTTTCCTCTTGCTAAGCTCTTTCCAATTCTATCACCCTTAGCAATAGGATTATTAATTTTGTGGAGAGACGTGGGCCAATCGAAGTTCCAAAACATCATTATGTTGCATTGAATGTTTTCGATTTATGTGATTAGAGATTTGTTGCAAAACGGATGTGGGTCTCATCTTCTCGGCTCTCATAGTGTTCATATTAGTTGTGTTAGCATCAGGTTTGCACCTTTCCCTAAAGGTCCAAATGCTATATTTATCAGTTCATTATGTAAATTAATGGCTATGTAAAGAGACTATAAATTTTTTTATGTAAATTGATATATAAGCCAAGGAACATGTATAATCAAGTATTTTCACCTAACCTTAAACTTATCCTACTTTTTTCTTAACGTAATTAGTTTATCGGAAGCCTACAACTAGCACTACGAAATATTTTTGCAACACTCGTGGAAAAATTTAAAAGTTACGTTTTCTGGCTGCCAACCCCATCATTTCAAGTTCCTAATAATTGTGTCACAAAGCCTTATCCCTATTCATCCATTATTTGATAGCTAGCTAAATTGTAAATCCCAAGAAAGAAGTTTAAACTCAAACCCTCGATTGCCTAGTTTACCCTAAAACAGTAATTTCTAGCAAAACCATAAATTTGTTTATAGTGTGCAAGAAAGTTCTAGAAGTGTTTGCAGTGTCCAACTAGGAGAATTCAAGAATGTAGAAGGATATGTATCATTATCGTCTTTTCAAGACAGGTCAATCAGGTCATGTGAAGTCGTTTGAGCCTGATGAGATGTATTTTGAAATGTATCCAGAGATGTTGGCTATGTTTAGAAATGCAAGATGGGAACTAATGTTCCAAAGCTTCAATTGACACAACCTAAGTTGATGCCACGATTTCATCTATTGTTTTGATGGAAACACAACAAGAATTAGAACCCTGTAGTTTCCATTCACTGAAGAATCCATTGCAAAGGTCACAAGTTTTCCAAAAGAGGGTGAAAGATGGTTTAAGAAAGAGAGATTGTAGAATGTGGGCTTGATTTTCTTCTTGAAGGAGGAAAGTTAGAACCAAGACTAGAATGTACAAGTCCTCCAGAGTATTATAAAGCCCGAATTGTCTAATTCCCTTAGCACTGTGTAACTTTTCTTCACCTCTGAAAGTAGGTATTCTAAATCCTATTTGTATCACACGAGGTTTTTATGTAATTTAGCAGGTTTTAGTAATATGAATTTGCCCTATTTTATTCACCAAAGTTTTCTAAATATGTCCAACTAAGAACGAACACAACCTGAGCTACAACCTCATGACATTTGTCTTCACGACTTGATAAAAATACTATATACTCATGAGATAAAACAACAGGTGGAGCATGTTATCACCTATCATTCCCTTTTGTGATTATGGAAAATGGTCCTATTTTCCATCCCTATTACAAAAAACGATGGGTGAAATGTTGGATAGGCAAAGGAAGAACTGAAGTCTGAAATCTAAAGGGAGAGCCAAAAAAGGAAAACCTAAGTCTAGAATCCAAAAGTGATGGACGACCATCAAGGCCCAATATCGAAAGAATCGGTAGGCAGCGTAATTGGGATTTTGGGATATCGAAGACTGAAAACAAAGCAGAGACGAAATCAAAATGGTAAGTATGACCATATGGATCCTGATTCTGGAAAAACCTCAGCACATCGAAACCAGCATTACTAAGGGCCAATCATTTCGAAACTTTGGAGCATTAGATTTTCCAAAATCCTTAAAAATAAAAACTCTTTTGAAAGCATCGAGGGTCGTAGAGTAGGGGAAATACAAAGGAAATCATCGCAAGACCAAGGACCCCAAGGACCTTTTCTCTCTCCTTAAAGAAAATAGATGGAAGATGGTGATTGGCCCCGAGAAGTCATAAGGCAGATGAAGCCAGCATGAAGTGGTCATACCAAGACACGTGGTAGTCAGTTTCAACATTTTTAGGTGGCCTAGTGGGGAAATATATGTGACACATGTCACCACTCCAGAGTTGCCACATGGAAATGATGACATCATCATGATGTCACCTTTTAGGTCAGCATATCGGAGGTTGGAAATATCGAATCTATTTCATAAAAAAAGTTCAAAAAGTTTTGATGAGAGGGGCTCCGATGAGGCATTAGGGGATTTTTGAGGTCTAAAATGGGTCTTCTAAGAAAAAAATACAACCAAAATAAACTTTATAAGAACCAATAGGATTTAAGATGATGATGTCAACCATGGGGGATGATTCACCATTTTTGGAGTAAAAAAGCAAAAAGATTAAAAAATAATAAAATAATAAAACTACTTTTTCAACTCGAATTTTCAACTTATCTCTCTAATGTTTTACTAAAATTTCGAGCGGGATTACTCGTTGGATGTGTTAGTTTGACAACGAATTAGTAATTTTAGGTAAATGTAAATAGACAGTTGTATACCGGATAATTAGTTATGTCACGATAGTTGGTGATATAAAACTATCGAATGCCCATGGAATAAAAATGCGGAGAATCATTATTGAATAAAATTTCCAATCCATTCAGTTTCTTGTCTTGGTTATTTGGTTAAGCTTTCTTGCATTTCTTTCTTGTTTATGTTTCCCCTTCATTATTTCAGTCAGCGTTTCAATAAGTGGTATCAGAGTGCGAGGTTTGGTAGAGCGTAGCCAAGGAGGTGATAAGTGATCCATTGTTCTCAAGGAGAGCATGCCTGGTTCGAACTCCATTAACGCTGTAAAATAATTCTGCTGTGGACGTGCGTGATCGAACCCCCTGGAGTCTGACGAAGCTGTTGTGCGAACCCCCTGGAGCCTGACGAAGCTGCTGTGCGAACCTCTGATCAAACCCACATAAAGCCTGACGAAGCTGCTGTGCGAACCTGTGATCAAACCCACATAAAGCCTGACGAAGCTGTTGTGCGAACCTGTGATCAAACCCACATAAAGCCTGACGAAGATGCTATGCGAACCCCCTGGAGCCTGACGAAGCTGCTGTGGACGTGTGTGATCAAACCCACATAAAAAATGTGTGCCGAGAGTGCCTGACAGTGTTGCTGTGGAAACAGTGTACCACCGGAGGCTGTGGTTGCAGCGAAGGCTCGACCCCATTGCAGTATCGTGTGAACAGAGCCGCTGTGGTCATATCAGAGGCTCGACCTCATTACAGTGTCGTGTGAAACTTATAAAGATTGTGCCCAAACGTTGAAGAAAAGGCGAATTGGGAGGCTGTAAGGCGAATTGGGAGGCTGTCCAGCGAGGCGTGAGAGACGTGCTGTCAGCGTAAGTCCAAGACCTGCGTGAGGGCCTGCATAAAGTTGCAGAGGATTTGTGACAGAGCCTGTGTGAAATCCGGGTATTGATCGGAGTTTCCAGACTTGTTTATTTTCAGCAGAATTTTTTTTTTTAAGACAACAGATTGAAAAGGTTGTTGTTTTTTTTTACAAATATTGTAGAAAAAAAAGGTTTGCAAGGGGTTTGCAATAAAGGAAGGATTTGTAAATAATAAAAAAAAGTTATTTTCTTTTTTTAATATAAATCCTAGTTAAAAAAAAAAGGGAGAAACCCTAGAAAGTGAAACTCTAGGAAGGAGGAAAAATGGCCAAGATGTCGAATGCAAGATTCGAGGTGGAGAAATTCACCGGAAAGAGCAATTTTGCTCTTTGGAAACTGAAGGTTAAGGATCTGCTTGTGCAACAAGGGTTGCACAAGGCATTGGATGGGGCAACTAAGAAACCTGCAACCATGACTACTTCAGACTGGGAGGACTTGGATGCCCGAGCTCTCAGTACCATTCGGTTATGTCTAGCGGATGAAGTTCTCTTCAACATTGTTGAAGAGACTACGGCATCAGGATTGTGGGAAAAACTTGAAAACCTCTATATGACAAAATCATTAACCAACAGAATTTATCTGAAACGACAGTTATACAGTCTTCGAATGAAAGAAGGTTCAAGCGTTGCAGAACATTTGAATGTTTTTAATACACTAATTTGTCAATTAACAGATATGGAAGTCAAAATACAGGAAGAAGATAAAGCCATAACCTTGTTGTGTTCTCTGCCTGAATCATGGGATCACTTCGTAACGTCAATCAGCTTCAGCTCTGCTGATTCTTTGAAGTTTGAATCAGTCGTGGGAGCTCTTCTATCTGAAGAAGTACGAAGGAAATCCGGCACTGAAACAGCTGCATCAGAAGCCATGGTCGCTAGAGGACGCTCAAAGGAAAGAGGAGAAAAACCAAGGGGGTCTTCCAGTTCGAAATCGAAGGGCAAGAAGTGTAAGGCAAAATGTTGGAACTGCGGTAAAGTTGGACACTTGAAGAAGGACTGTTGGAAACGGAAGGAGTCCAAAAACCCGAAGAACGAAGCAAATCAGGTCGATTCAGGTATGATAGACGAAGTTTTATCTACTGAAGAATTATGTATGATAGATGAAGCTTCACCTGAATGTAATGTCTCTCAGAGTTTTGATAGCTGGCTGTTAGACTCTAGTGCTTCGGATCACATGTGCCCACATAGAAATTGGTTTACTTCGTATGAAAATGTAAACGGTAGTTCTGTGTTTATGGGTAACAATATGTCATGTCAGACTGTTGGGATGGGAGATATCAGGATTAAGATGTATGATAACACAGTTAGGACATTAACTAGTGTTAGACATGTACCTTATTTGAAGAAAAAATTAATCTCTTTGGGAGTGTTGGATTCAGATGGTTATAAGTTTACAGGTCAGGATGGCGTCTTGAAAGTCTTCAAAGGAGCCCTTATGGTTATGAAGGCAGAAAAGGTCGGAAATATTTACAGGTTAAAAGGAAGTACTCAGGTCGGTGAAGCAGCGGTTGCGTCAGAAAAGGAAGAAGCAGGTACTCGTCTGTGGCATCAGCGTTTGGGTCATATGAGCGAGAAAGGTCTTCATATACTGATGAAATGTAAATCTCTTCCCGGTCTGAAATCCTTGAATTTAGATTTCTGTAAACATTGTGTGTATGGAAAACAGTGTAAACAGAGATTTAAAGTTGGAAATCATAGTAGTAAAGATGTTTTAGACTACATTCATTCTGATCTATGGGGGCCTTCCCCTGTTGTGTCATATGGAGGTGCATTGTATTTTTTAACGTTCATTGATGATTACTCTCGTAGAGTTTGGGTCTATATGCTAAAAAGGAAAGCCGATGTATTAAATGTCTTTAAACAATTTAAAGTAATGGTAGAGAAAAGAACAGGCAAATCTATTAAATGTCTAAGAACTGACAATGGTGGTGAGTTCACTTCTGTTGAATTTGAACAATACTGTAAGGATGAGGGCATTGTTAGACACAAAACCGCTGTTTATACTCCTCAGCAAAATGGTGTTGCTGAGCGTATGAATTGGACTCTTATGGAAAGAGCCAGAAGCATGATCAACAATGCTAACTTGCAAAAGGAATTGTGGGCAGAAGCAGTATCTACTGCTTGTTATTTAGTTAACAGATCACCTTCAGTAGCAATTGATTGTAAAATTATTCATGAAGAAGTTTGGACAGGTCAATCTTGTGACTATTCTCATTTGAGGATATTTGGCTGTGATGCTTATTCTCTTATTCCGAAAAATCAGCGTTCAAAATTACATCCAAAGTCGAAATGTTATGTCTTTGTTGGGTATGACTATGCAGTGAAAGGATATAGGTTGTGGGATCCTACATTGCGGAAGATAGTCATTAGTAGAGATGTAACATTTGATGAATCCTCTTTGTTAAAATCAAATGTTGAAAGAATTGAACAGGAACAGGTATCGCCGAGTCAACGAGTTCAGTTGGAGGCTAGATCTTTCGGTGACAGACGAAAGGAAGGAGAGACTTCTGGATACAAAGGTGTTGAAGACACAAAGGAAGCCGTTGAAGCTTCTGAACCAGTGCAAGTTTCTGAAACAGTTCAGCAACCAGTCGCTCTGAGAAGGTCTACAAGGGAACGGAAAACTCCAAAAAGGTATGAAGATTCTGCTTCATCTATTGCTTTGGTTACTGAAGATGGGGAACCTTCTTGTTATCAGGAAGTAGTAGATGATATAGATAGCGAGAAATGGAAAATGGCTATGGAAGAAGAAATGGACTCCTTAGCCAAGAACAATACCTCGGATCTTGTAGAGCTTCCTGAAGGGAGAAGTGTTGTTGGATGTAAATGGGTCTTCAAGCTGAAACGGAAAGTTGATGGTAGTATTGAAAGGTATAAGGCACGACTGGTAGTGAAAGGGTATTCTCAGGTTGAAGGTATAGACTTTCACGAGATTTTTTCTCCAGTTGTAAAACTTGTTTCTATACGTACTGTGTTGGCACTAACTGCATTGCTTAATCTTGAGTTAGAACAGTTAGATGTTAAAACAACTTTTCTACATGGTGATTTGAACGAAGAGATATATATGGAACAACCAGAAGGTTTTGTACGAGGTCGCAACAGAAGATTAGTTTGCAAGCTCAGGAAATCATTGAATGGTCTGAGGCAGTCTCCCAGACAATGGTACAAGAAGTTTGATTCCTTCATGGTGAGCCAAAACTTTATAAGAAGTGAGTATGATCATTGTGTGTACTTCAAAAGTTTCAATGGCATATTCATTATCTTAGCTTTGTATGTTGATGATATGCTTATTGCAAGAAAAAGCATGGTAGAGATCAACAGGTTAAAGGCTCAACTCTCTAAGACGTTTGATATGAAGGATCTTGGAGCAGCAAAACATATCTTGGGCATGGAGATACACAGAGATAGGAAAAATGGTAAGCTTTGGTTGTCACAGCAGAAGTATGTGGAGAAGGTACTTGAAAAGTTCTCTATGAATAATGTGAAACCTGTTAATGTTCCTTTAGCTTCCCATTTTAAGCTTTCTTCAGTTTTGAGTCCTAGAGCTGATGAAGAAAAGCAGTATATGTCTCATGTACCATATGAAAACGTTGTAGGCAACTTAATGTATGTGATGGTATCTACAAGACCTGACATTTCACATGCATTTGGAGTTGTCAGCAGGTTCATGGCAAATCCAGGTAAATAACATTGGCAAGCAGTGAAATGGGTGCTTCGATATCTAAGAGGCACAAGTGACCATTGCATCGTCTTTAATGGTAGTGAAGGATCAGTCTGTGGATATGTAGATGCTGACTATGCAGGTGATTTGGACAAAAGAAGATCTACTACAGGTTATGTCTTTAATCTTGCAGGTGGAGTAATTAGTTGGATGTCAAAGCTTCAAGAAATGGTTGCATTGTCCACTACCGAAGCTGAATATATAGCTGCTTCAGATGCCAGTAAAGAAGCAATCTGGTTAAAGGGTTTGCTTGATGAGATTGGAAGGACGCAAGAGAAAGTGAATGTACTTTGTGACAGTCAAAGTGCTATTCACTTGGCTACAAACCCTGCCTATCATAGCAGAACCAAGCACATTGATGTAAGGTATCATTTTCTGAGACATGTGATCGATGGCGGAAAAGTAGCTCTTAAAAAGGTCCATACACGAGAAAATTGTGCAGACATATTCACAAAGCCAGTTACAGTAGAGAAGCTACGGTGGTGTTTAGCTTCCCTTGGCTTGCAGGAAAGATGATGAATGGGAAAATTGTTGTCAAGGTGGAGTTTGTTAGTTTGACAACGAATTAGTAATTTTAGGTAAATGTAAATAGACAGTTGTATAACGGATAATTAGTTATGTAACGATAGTTGGTGATATAAAACTATCGAATGCCCATGGAATAAAAATGCGGAGAATCATTATTGAATAAAATTTCCAATCCATTCAGTTTCTTGTCTTGGTTATTCGGTTAAGCTTTCTTGTATTTCTTTCTTGTTTATGTTTCCCCTTCATTATTTCAGTCAGCGTTGAAGGGGAAACATAAACAAGAAAGAAATACAAGAAAGCTTAACCGAATAACCAAGACAAGAAACTGAATGGATTGGAAATTTTATTCAATAATGATTCTCCGCATTTTTATTCCATGGGAATTCGATAGTTTTATATCACCAACTATCGTTACATAACTAATTATCCGGTATACAACTGTCTATTTACATTTACCTAAAATTACTAATTCGTTGTCAAACTAACAAACTCCACCTTGACAACAATTTTCCCATTCATCATCTTTCCTGCAAGCCAAGAGAAGCTAAACACCACCGCAGCTTCTCTACTATAACTGGCTTTGTGAATATGTCTGCACAATTTTCTCGTGTATGGACCTTTTTAAGAGCTACTTTTCCGCCATCGATCACATGTCTCAGAAAATGATACCTTACATCAATGTGCTTGGTTCTGCTATGATAGGTAGGGTTTGTAGCCAAGTGAATAGCACTTTGACTGTCACAAAGTACATTCACTTTCTCTTGCGTCCTTCCAATCTCATCAAGCAAACCCTTTAACCAGATTGCTTCTTTACTGGCATCTGAAGCAGCTATATATTCAGCTTCGGTAGTGGACAATGCAACCGTTTCTTGAAGCTTTGACATCCAACTAATTACTCCACCTGCAAGAGTAAAGACATAACCTGTAGTAGATCTTCTTTTGTCCAAATCACCTACATAGTCAGCATCTACATATCCGCAGACTGATCCTTCACTACCATTAAAGACGATGCAATGGTCACTTGTGCCTCTTAGATATCGAAGCACCCATTTCACTGCTTGCCAATGTTCTTTACCTGGATTTGCCATGAACTTGCTGACAACTCCAACTACATGTGAAATGTCAGGTCTTGTAGATACCATCGCATACATTAAGTTGCCTACAGTGTTTGCATATGGTACATGAGACATATACTGCTTTTCTTCATCAACTCTAGGACTCAAAACTGAAGAAAGCTTAAAATGGGAAGCTAAAGGAACATTAACAGGTTTCACATTATTCATAGAGAACTTTTCAAGTACCTTCTCCACATACTTCTGTTGTGACAACCAAAGCTTACCATTTTTCCTGTCTCTGTGTATCTCCATGCCCGAGATATGTTTTGCTGCTCCAAGATCCTTCATATCAAACGTCCTAGAGAGTTGAGCCTTTAACCTGTTGATCTCTACCATGCTTTTGCTTGCAATAAGCATATCGTCAAATACAAAGCTAAGATAATGAATATGCCATTGAAACTTTTGAAGTACACACAATGATCATACTCACTTCTTATAAAGTTCTGGCTCACCATGAAGGAATCAAACTTCTTGTACCATTGTTTGGGAGACTGCCTCAGACCATACAATGATTTCCTGAGCTTGCAAACTAATCTTCTGCTGCGACCTCGTACAAAACCTTCTGGTTGTTCCATATATATCTCTTCGTTCAAATCACCATGTAGAAAAGTTGTTTTAACATCTAACTGTTCTAACTCAAGATTAAGCAATGCAGTTAGTGCCAACAAAGTACGTATAGAAACAAGTTTTACAACTGGAAAAAAAATCTCATGAAAGTCTATACCTTCAACCTGAGAATACCCTTTCGCTACCAGTCGTGCCTTATACTTTTCAATACTACCATCAACTTTCCGTTTCAGCTTGAAGACCCATTTACATCCAACAACACTTCTCCCTTCAGGAAGCTCTACAAGATCCGAGGTATTGTTCTTGGCTAAGGAGTCCATTTCTTCTTCCATAGCCATTTTCCATTTCTCGCTATCTATATCATCTACTGCTTCCTGATAACAAGAAGGTTCCCCATCTTCAGTAACCAAAGCAACAGATGAAGCAGAATCTTCATACCTTTTTGGAGTTTTCCTTTCCCTTGTAGACCTTCTCAGAGCGACTGGTTGCTGAACTGGTTCAGAAGCTTCAACGGCTTCCTTTGTGTCTTCAACACCTTTGTCTCCAGAAGTCTCTCCTTCCTTTCGACTGTCACCGAAAGATCTAGCCTCCAACTGAACTCGTTGACTCGGCGATACCTGTTCCTGTTCAATTCTTTCAACATTTGATTTTAACAAAGAGGATTCATCAAATGTTACATCTCTACTAATGACTATCTTCCGCAATGTAGGATCCCACAACCTATATCCTTTCACTGCATAGTCATACCCAACAAAGACATAACATTTCGACTTTGGATCTAATTTTGAACGCTGATTTTTCGGAATAAGAGAATAAGCATCACAGCCAAATATCCTCAAATGAGAATAGTCACAGACTGACCTGTCCAAACTTCTTCAGGAATTTTACAATCAATTGCTACTGAAGGTGATCTGTTAACTAAATAACAAGCAGTAAATAGTGCTTCTGCCCACAATTCCTTTTGCAAGTTATCATTGTTGATCATGCTTCTGGCTCTTTCCATAAGAGTCTGATTCATACGCTCAGCAACACCATTTTGCTGAGGAGTATAAATAGCGGTTTTGTGTCTAACAATGCCCTCATCCGTACAGTATTGTTCAAATTCAACAGAAGTGAACTCACCACCATTGTCAGTTCTTATACATTTAATAGATTTGCCTGTTCTTTTCTCTACCATTACTTTAAATTGTTTAAAGACATTTAATACATCAGCTTTCCTTTTTAGCATATAGACCCAAACTCTACGAGAGTAATCATCAATGAACGTTAAAAAATACAATGCACCTCCATATGACACAACAGGGGAAGGCCCCCACAGATCAGAATGAATGTAGTCTAAAACATCTTTACTATTATGATTTCCAACTTTAAATCTTTGTTTACACTGTTTTCGATACACACAATGTTTACAGAAATCTAAATTCAAGGATTTCAGACCGGGAAGAGATTTACGTTTCATCAGTATATGAAGACCTTTCTCACTCATATGACCCAAACGCTGATGCCATAGACGAGTACCTGCTTCTTCCTTTTCTGACGCAACCGCTGCTTCACCGACCTGAGTACTTCCTTTTAACCTGTAAAGATTTCCGACCTTTTCTGCCTTCATAACCATAAGGGCTCCTTTGAAGACTTTCAAGATGCCATCCTGGCCTGTAAACTTATAACCATCTGAATCCAACACTCCCAAAGAGATTAAATTTTTCTTCAAATCAGGTACATGTCTAACACTAGTTAATGTCCTAACTGTGTTATCATACATCTTAATCCTGATATCTCCCATCCCAACAGTCTGACATGACATATTGTTACCCATAAACACAGAACTACCGTTTACATTTTCATACGAAGTAAACCAATTTCTATGTGGGCACATGTGATGCAAAGCACCAGAGTCTAACAGCCAGCTATCAAAACTCTGAGAGACATTACATTTAGGTGAAGTTTCATCTATCATACATAATTCTTCAGCAGATAAAACTTCGTCTATCATACCTGAATCGACCTGATTTGCTTCGTTCTTCGGGTTTTTGGACTCCTTCCATTTCCAACAGTCCTTCTTCAAGTGTCCAACTTTACCGTAGTTCCAACTTTTTTCCTTACACTTCTTGCCCTTCGATTTCGACCTGGAAGACCCCCTTGGTTTTTCTCCTCTTTCCTTTGAGCGTCCTCTAGCGACCATGGCTTCTAATGCAGCTGTTTCAATGCCGGATTTCCTTCGTACTTCTTTAGACAGAAGAGCTCCCATGACTGATTCAAACCTCAAAGAATCAGCAGAGCTGAAGCTGATTGACGTTACGAAGTGATCCCATGATTCAGGCAGAGAACACAGCAAGGTTATGGCTTTATCTTCTTCTTGTATTTTGACTTCCATATCTGTTAATTGACAAATTAGTGTATTAAAAACATTCAAATGTTCTGCAATGCTTGAACCTTCTTTCATTCGAAGACTGTATAACTGTCGTTTCAGATAAATTCTGTTGGTTAATGATTTTGTCATATAGAGGTTTTCAAGTTTTTCCCACAATCCTGACGTCGTAGTCTCTTCAACAATGTTGAAGAGAACTTCATCCACTAGACATAACCGGATGGTACTGAGAGCTCGGGCATCCAAGTCCTCCCAGTCTGAAGTAGTCATGGTTGCAGGTTTCTTAGTTGCCCCATCCAATGCCTTGTGCAACCCTTGTTGCACAAGCAGATCCTTAACCTTCAGTTTCCCAAGAGCAAAATTGCTCTTTCCAGTGAATTTCTCCACCTCGAATCTTGCATTCGACATCTTGGCCATTTTTCCTCCTTCCTAGAGTTTCACTTTCTAGGGTTTCTCCCTTTTTTTTAACTAGGATTTATATTATTTACAAATCCTTCCTTTCTTGCAAACCCCTTGCAAACCTTTTTTTTTTCTACAATATTTGTAAAAAAAAAAAAAACCTTTTCAATCTGCTGTCTTAAAAAAAAAAAATTCTGCTGAAAATAAACAAGTCTGGAAACTCTGATCAATACCCGGATTTCACGCAGGCTCTGTCACAAATCCTCTGCAACTTTATGCAGGCCCTCACGCAGGTCTTGGACTTACGCTGACAGCACGTCTCTCACGCCTCGCTGGACAGACTCCCAATTCGCCTTACAGCCTCCCAATTCGCCTTTTCTTCAACGTTTGGGCACAATATTTATAAGTTTCACACGACACTGTAATGAGGTCGAGCCTCTGATACGACCACAGCGGCTCTGTTCACATGATACTGCAATGGGGTCGATCCTTTGCTGCAACCACAGCCTCCGGTGGTACACTGTTTCCACAGCAACACTGTCAGGCACTCTCGGCACACAGTTTTTATGTGGGTTTGATCACACACGTCCACAGCAGCTTCGTCAGGCTCCAGGGGGTTCGCACAGCAGCTTCGTCAGGCTTTATGTGGGTTTGATCACAGGTTCGCACAGCAGCTTCGTCAGGCTCCAGGGGTTTTGCACAGTAGCTTCGTCAGACTCCAAGGGGTTCGATCATGCACGTCCACAACAGAATTCTTCTACAGCATTAATGGAGTTCAAACCAGGCATGCTCTCCTTGAGAACAATGGATCACTTATCACCTCCTTGGCTGTGCTCTACCAAACCTCGCGCTCGCAAAATTTAATTCCACATCCAAAGAGTACCCATGTTTCATACTTTTTATGGACCTTGCTACACAAAAAATGAGAAATACATGAAAAAAGTGTGATTACAATTATGTTTTTCATGTATTTCTCATTTTTGGTGTAGCATAGTCCATCAAAAGTATGTAACATGGGTAATCCTTGGATGAAGAATCAAATTATGCATCCAATGAGTGTTTCTGCTCGAAATTTGAGTAAACTCATAGGGAGATAAGTTGCAAATACGAGTTGAAAAAATAGTTTTTTTCTTTTTTTCCTCTAAAATTTTGATGATGTCATTTAATCTTATTTTATTATTTCCACTGTTATTTAATAATTTCCTTACAATGCCCATTTTATACCTCAAAACTCCCCTAATGACTAACACGTGGTAGTGAGAGATATAAAGAACCCAAAGCGGATAGAAAGTTTAGCACTTAAGTGCTATGGAGAAAATCGGGGATGGAGATATCAAAACTCCATAATAGAAGTATTTTGAAAATTTTACAATGCCTAGAGAGCTCCGTCAATGAGACTGGTGACTGGTCATAGCAACCCAAAATGACCGAGGGCGCATAGCAGGGGTAGCACCTAGGTGCTACGTAAGTACATCAGAGGTGAAGGATTTCATAACTTCATTGTAAATCGATTTTGAATAATTTCTGGGGAAAGGATATATGATGTGTTGATGGCTCATGTTTGTGGGAGACTTAAAGAAACTAGGGGTGGAAGAGTAATTACAAAGGGAAATAGGCCCCCCGACAGGAGCCCGAAGGCATTAGCACTCAAGTGCCAAGCTGATGGTCATGGAACCTGGTTCTATGGTGGATTTTCAATAAGGAGGCCAATAGAAAAGGGGCTAAGAGAATCAGAATGTTACAATTTTGTAACTTCTATTTTAATAGAGTTATGATGGATGAAGGCTCTGATGCCACAACACCTAAGAACTACACCGGTGGTCACAAGAAAAGGTCCCATGGAGGAAAAACAAGAAGGGGGCTAAGGGAATCAAGGAGCTGAAAGCCAATCAGGACTTCATAATTTGTAACGTTCTTTCAAACAAAGTTACGATGCATAGGGGCTCCAAGATCTCAAATGTAGTGTTGTGTGAAAGCCTCCAGTCACAGGCAGTGGTTCTATGGTGAATAAGTAATAAGGAGCTAAAAAAAAAAGGAGCTAGGGGCATCAAAATGTTGTGACTTTGTAACATTATTTTAATAAAAGACACTGCAACACAGAGAGTATGGAAGATGGATGGGTCAGCTGCTAATCTACAAAGAACCTCTAACGCCACCACACTCAACCACGTCCAGCTCCAAAAAGGGGAAGTTTCAAGATGTTAAAGGGAAAAATTGACAGGCGAATTTCTTGGTAATTGTGGAGGAATATTATGGCAGAGGGATGGCTTGATCAGAGGAAATCAAAGGAATTGGCATTGGATATATTTTGTCATGTCGATCAGGACACCTCATGTTTTTCATGTTTTGTTAATTTTTCATTTTCCAGAAAAAAAATCAAATTTTTTATGCGATCATTAGGACAACTAGGACATTCACACACTTAGACATATGGCAGCTCAGATAGCTGGATCATTTTGAGATATTTTGTAACTATTTTTAGAGCTCTCTCCCCCTATATAAGGGAAGAGGAAACTCATTATAAGGATTCCCAAATTTTGTTCTCAAGAGTTTGAATTATGTTGGCTTAGGCGGTCCTCACCCAGGTTCAGAGTTATTTGCGCCAACTAACAAAACCCTACACTACAAGCCCTTTTGGCAACAACCTGTGTAGCGTAGGCTACAGTCTCACCTGAAGTAGTATGGGGGGATGTTGGAACCAAGTTTCCACATCCAGAGATCAGTGTGATGTATTTTAGCGCTCTAGATCTACCTTCATGCAGATCGATAAGGCCTTAGGGCACTTTACAACAACTCCGTTAAAACAACCTTCAGACCTTCACGAAGGTCTATGATCGGTCTTTGCGAACCTTAACAGTCGATTTATCCACTTACACACATCAAATAAAAACCCTAGATTAGTGTTCGCGTAGATCTACTTAAGTTATTATTAAACACAACAGAATTTATCAGAGTCTTCGCAAATGTACTTGACATGAATTGCGTACCTTTATCAAGATTTATTAAAGAGATTTGCACGTCATTCATTTAATATTTCATAAAACACATCATTCATCGACATCATATAATATTAATAGAGATAAATAGAAATACACGAGAATTAATCAAGAAACAGTGTTTATTGATCTTCAGTTGAGGATTACAGACTCAAGACTACCCTGTGCACTCAGCAACAGGGGTTCGCACACTCAGTTGCGGACTCTACCTAGGCCTCTCCGCACTCAGCAACAGGGGTTCACACACTCATGTGCGGACTCTACCTAGGTCTCTGCACACTCAGCAACAGAGCCTTTCTTCTCCTATTTGACCCACATCTCTTTTCTGTCACTTCCGAGACTCCATCCATTCCTCACCATCAACATGCCTTAGACTCTCCAAGACATCTATTTATACCCTTTTTCATACAATCCCATGGTTTACGGACGATCAATGGATCTCAAAACCGATTCAATCTTTACATAAGACAAGGGGCTAAACCCCTTTGACTCCTACTCATCTACGCGCTCCGCATCCACAAATCGTGAAGACTTCACATTAATTACAAAAATGTATCCAAAACTTGGGTTATTTTAACCCCAAAATTGACCCAGGGGACCCTGTCCCACAGGCTTCCAACACAAATATCATGACTCACCCTCGAGTCACTCGGCCGGCGTTGTGATCTTACTGTGAAGACCCTACAGCTCCACTTGGATCACTGTAACTTCAGTAGTGCTCTGATTTTCTGCCCATTTGACTTCCTTAATCATTTTTTCTGTAGTTGGTCCTAAGACTACCAACCTCATCATCTGTTGTGTCCGTTTCAACCCTTTGATCTTATCCTTGATGATATTCGTGACTTTATAAGTTTTCTCTAACCATGGTTGCAACCTATCCTTTAGTAAGGCCTCCTTCTTATATGCTTCATCTACATGTGTTAGGATTTGCTTCCCCTCCTGCAATTTACCAACGCGTTGTGCTGGTGTTATGGAGTGGGCGGTTTCCCTAACTTCATCATATCGTTGTTGCTTCTCCCTTATCTCTATGTTCAGCGTCTACAGTTTTGGATCCTCTTGCAAATTGGTCACTATCTCCATAGCCTTCTCAAACATCATTGCACAGTCAGTGACTGTGCAATCCAATGTAGCCATGCCTTCCTTTATCATGGCTCCACCCTATTCCTAGACCTCAAGTGGAGTCGTGAGATGTAACTTTAATTGTAGATCTATGATATTCATGTTGAGCTCAAAATAAACTCGGCCAACCTTGGCTTTAGCTTCATGCACACCATCAGCTAGTTTTTTTATCTTTTCTTATGGCTACGCATCCTCAGGGATATGAATCTCAGGCACTGTCTTGCATGCCTCTGCGACTGCTAACTCTAGTCGTGAACTACACGCCAAAAGTACCTCCTTTTCCTTTAAAGCCTACGTCTTCTTAGCGAACATCTACTCATTGTTCACTTTGTACTCACTAATGAGGTTGAGGGCGTGTTGCTCCCAGGATCTCAATTCATCCTAGTTGGAGAGCACCGCTATATTCAGTCCAATATTTTTTTTGTGCGCATGACAATGCGATTGTCAGCTGATTCCACGTGAAGGGACCCCTCTATTAATGCTATAGTTCTAAGGTCAAGGGACCTTACTAACTTTCTTGCTTGGATCATCCCAAGTGCCAGGCTCACTTACTCCATGCTTGCTTGTTCGGTGCCCACCTATATTCTACTCGCTTGGATCTGAAGCTCACGCAGATCCTTTTGGATGCTCCCCACCTTCTGCATATATTGCTGCTTGAACTATTGCAACACTTCTGTAGTTGTGTCCCTAATTTTATCCCTGATCTCATTGAGATCAACTTCTGTTAAGACCATGGGATCCACCTGTGACTTATCTGATTTCTGCTTTTTCCTTCGACCTTCCTGCTACTCCTTTCCATGCTTCTTCATAATGAATGGGGAGCTCTGCCCCTCAACTCCTCCGCTTCCTTACTCTAAAAGTTCTTCCTCCCCTGTCTCTGGCAAAGGTGACTTGCGATGTTCCTATTCTACCTGCTCCTTGGCAGCACACTCTTGCTCCACTCGAGATTTATATGTGACTCCCTTCTTTTTCTGCTCTGCAAGTGTACTCACAGCTTTCTTAGCTTCCTCCTTTCTCTTCTGCGCAGCAGAACTTCCCACGCCCGTGCTTGTTCCAGCATCTAAGTCTAAGGGGGCACGCCACTCTGCAGGCCATATCGCTACCACCTCTTGCACATATGTTTTCGTCACCAAATATGGCAAGTCATGCCACTTCTATTGTGGATCCTTCCCCGCTTGAATGTACACTTTGTGGAAGTCAGCCTTGAATTCCATGTAGGCTAACAGCTGCGTGTACAAGGTTTTGGACAACCTCAGATGCTAATGAATGGCCATGCGAAGATCCATCTCCATGAAGACCCTAAAGATGTTCATTTATGTGATCCACATAATATCCGTGGTAGACCATAAGGAAGTAAACTGTGTGGCCTCAGGTAACCCTTCCTCAAGTGGAGGAAATTAACTATCCTCCGGCATTTTCCATGCAACCAACAAAATGGACAGCAATAACCAAACGTAATGAAATGACTTGGTCTCATCCTAGGCCTCATGGAAGTTTTCCACGAACTCCCGACAGAGGTATCTGGCCTAATTGAATTGTACGCCTTTCACACACTTCGAAGCAAGGGAAACCACTGGCGTCAGAAATTCGTCTGTGCAACACTTTCTCATCACCTTCCATACCAGGATCTGGGTGGTTAATTGAATGTTTGGGTCTGTTATAGATAGAATGGAATACCCTCACGACTTCTTCACGAGGTTGTAATCTCTCTTCATTCTTTCTGCGAGGTCCTTTTCCCCCATCTTTCCACCAAACTCCTTGGCCGGGTTCAGGCCTTCATAAGGCAGATGCGTGAGTCTATGAATAAACATATCTATGATGGTTATAGGCCCTCCTAGCTGTTAGCGCTTGGAATTCACCTAGGCTGAGATAGACAAACTCTCAAGGCTACATCAAACCATTTCACCTCGTAGCTAGCCCTACGAGGTATGAGAAGGCTCTCTCGGGTCAGATTTGATAGATCTTTCAATATGATTAGGCTGACCAATTAAGAATAAATATTTTAGGCTAGTAAATTGATAGGGGGGTTGGATTTAATGATTTTTGGGGTTTTTGGTGGCAATTGGAGGGAGTGCAATTCAGGGTGCGGGGATTGGGCTCAGTTTTTGCAGGGGGTTCTTTGGGGCAAGGTAGGAACTTGTGCTAATGCCTTTGGCTTGGATAAGTGATCAGGGAAGAAAGAGAGGAGGTTAAAGAGGGCAAACAAGGACTTTGAATCCTCTTTAAACAGTGGAAAACATAGATATTGAACAGAATTAAAAGCTGAGCATGGCATGCATGAATTCAAACTTTATCACTTCATCTTGTTCAAATAGCAGCAAAGAAAGAGATATGTAACACATAAACAAACTTACAGTAAAAATTAGAAGACACACCATCAACACAATGATCCACAAGAATCCACAATGAAATCTGCAAAACCCTGGCTTTCCTTTCCTTAAATTTGCAGAAATAGATGTACAATACACAATAATGTTTCTCCCACAAGAGTCCAACCATGAAAATGAGAAGGAGAGAGCATAATATAGACCATCTAGACCATCTAACTCCTTTCCCCACCTCTAGGGGTCGAGCTCAGCTTCCTAGGGGAAGTTTGAACTAATTCTAAATTAAGCACTAGATAATAGGCAGTCCAACAACTTGCCTCTATTACTTAGCTAACTGATTCATGCATTAATTATTCACTTTTTACATCAAGGAAGCTTCTAGAAGGGTAAAGAGAGATAAAATCTATCAAAGTGCCATGAAAATATTACATTTATCCATCATCTACAAGTAAAAATAGTCAACCATAGTCAAAACAGTGTTTTTTGACAAAAAAGGTCAATTCTGGCAAAGCTGGCTCGAATGGTCGCGCCCCCTGTTCAAATGGTCGCGCCCCTTTGCAGCAACTTTTGAGTGGGTTCCACTGATCCAAATCAGGTGCACGATGGCTCATAGGAAATCTTGGTCTGTCTACTTTCCATCCCAAGTGGAATTTCTGAATTTGGAGTTGTTTTTCCCCCTCAAAAACCATTTCTCCCAAGGTCACTTTCTGCAACTCAAAAAGTGGGCAGAAAGTCATTTTTTTGATGTATTTTGAGCTTTTGGAGGCTCAAATCTCAAAATCAGGCTTCTCCCAAGTATTGGTAATTTTTCTCTTTGCATGCCCTTTCCAAAAATGCCAAGTTTTCAAAATTCCGAGCAGTCCTCCAAAATGGTCTCACCCGGGGTGAGACCATTCCACGGGAAAAACCTGTAAATTGCACAAAAAATTCACAAATGACAAAATTTTCTCCAAATTTCTTGAAATTTGGGCTGGGAGTCCCCAATCAAGTACCATGCTCATTCAAAGAGGCTTTGACCAAAATTTGGAGTGGATCGGGCGTTTTCCTTCGTTTTTGTGCTTTGGCCAACCGTCCTTGGAGCACCTTCGTTCTCGCCGGTATTTTTGACATTTCTCTCAAACCATGACACCTGTGTAAAAAGTGAAAGAGGTTTTTCTTCCTTGGCATGTTTTGGACAAAAACCTCTCTCAGTTTTGTAAAATTCATCTTTGATTGCTCAGAAACAGCTTTTGAGTGAAACTTGTCCCGATGTGTGAAGCAAGGAATTTTGTCGAAATGGAGCGAGATGAAGGGGATAGGGGGCTTCTAAATTCTTGGGGAAATTTTTGGGAGTGGGGAGGGATGTTAGGAAGCAGGGGAAAGTGGAATCTCAGAGATTGAGTGAGGGGAAGGGGTCGAAAAGGACAAAACACAGGTCAAACCTAGAAAATTGCCAGGTTGTAGCTAGAAACTAGGGTTTGTGCAAAAATGAGGAATTTGGCGGATCTAAGGGATGGGAAGTGTTTGATAAGGTACTTTAGGGATAGGGAAAGGTGTATGAACATCAGGAAACAAGTTTTGCTGGTGATTTGACCATCCAAGAGAAATTGCCTTCAAAACCCTAGGAGAGGGAAATGAGCTTGCCTAGGCACAACTGAAGCATGAACAAGATGTAAAATGACCCATTAGATACTGACATGACGATGACAACCCTCTGAATGATGATAAACTCAGCTGAATGATGACATGGACTGACATTTGGGCAAACCCTAGACCTAATGCCTAGTGACCAAATTTTGCTTGAAGGCTCACTGAAATGACAAAATTTGACTTGGAAACTCTGAGACCACTTTGTAAGAGCATATTTGATCACTGTAGGAAGGCTGGAAAGACTGACACTAACACTATCCATAAACACCTATTTTGCACCAATGTGAGGAGCTGGCGAACACAAATTGTTGTTGGGCATGGAATCCCCCCAAGGCATGTTTTGGGTCTTAAAGCCCAAGTTTTGACCAAATCTTCTTGTAAAAGCTCCGCGAACTATAGGTGCGGAGCGCGAAATTATGATAGAGTCATAGGGTTGTCTGCCCTCATTTTGTAATGTAATGTCAGCTTAATAGACCTACCCATGGTCCGCAAACCATGGGATTGTATAAATAGAGTGAGGCTCTAAGTGTAGAGAAGGGGATACGAGCATGAGGATTCTAAGTGATTGAGTAAAAGCGTAAAGTGTGTCTTTGAATCGTAGAGTAGGGGAAGGCTCTGCAGCTAAGTGCACAAAGGCCTAGTAGTCCACACCTGAGTGCACAGGGCAGGTCAAATCTGTAACTATTAGAAGAATCAATAAAGAGAAGTTTACCATATTTCTGTGCATCTTTTCCTGTTTTAATATATGATTGGGTATAATTTTCAAGTATACTGTTTATTTGATGCGCGAACTTATATGAACATTTTGTATAACTAATTATAACATAAGACATCCAAGTATGCGAAGGTAATTAACTAGTATAGGAACATAAGTAAGATCACAAGTAATAGTGCAAAGCATGGCTCTAACAGTGTAGAAGCTCCATAACCCCTGGTTAGGGCTTTGCGAAGGCAGTGTATATGGGTTTGAGGAATAGGGAAGTGCACGAAGTGACCTGCGTGCAGGGACAAACAGTGGGACCAGTCGAACCTCTCAAACATCTCAAGGGTGTAGAAACCTGGTTCTAGCACCCTCCCATACTAACTCAGGTGAGACCTCAGTCCTTGCTCCATGGACGGTTGCCAAAAGGGCCAGTAGTACAAGGATTTGTTTGGCTAATTAACTCTGAATCTGGGTCAGGCCCCAACAAGCCAACAAATGGTTCTATTGTTGGGACCAGGATCTGCATAGAGATGTCTGTTGTCGTATAACTAGAATCCGACAAAGAAAGGAATTGAAGATTGGCTGGACAGGAAGATTCACGAATTCGCGGCGCAGGAAAACATAAATCTGTGACTATCAAAGGAAGAGTGGTTAGACTGCTACTTATATATAGAGATCCATGAAATTTTCTTCGCATCCTTCCCCACTGAGTTATACGAGTGGATAGTGAAGCTAGCAGATATCCAAGGTAGGTGTAAACTTGACAGACCTATTGTCTTGACTCTAGAATTGGTGCGCAGACTGGAAGCATCAAAAGATAAGATCGTGTGCATTGTCGATCATTGGCTCGATCGAATCATAAGAGGATTCATCACCAAATTTGCAGTAGATACTCTAGTCAATTATAACGAGGCAGAACGATGCTTCCTCAAAGGACCACGAGGTAAGTACGTTAAATCTTTGAAAAATTGGATTAAAATGCTACTGTGTGAAAAATAGGTTATGAAAATAAATTGATGTTTGGGGCTATGCGAAGTGGGAGAATCTATAGAAATGAAGGTAGCACAGAGCTAGAAACTAGCCCCTTGATTTCACCTTTGAGAGGGGGAGAGGAAGAGCTTGTGAATGTCTCTCCAAGAAGTGTGATCAATTTTATAAGGCATAGAATTCCGCACATACCACCCCCACCCACACCACCATCGGTTTCACTGTCTTCACCCCCATCTTCACCCATACCACCTACACCACCACCGGGAAGTAGTATGGCAAGCGCGATAAAGCTACTAGTGTTCAAGGGAGTAGGGAATGAAGATCCAGACCAGTTCTAGTTCGTGATAAAAGCTATATGGGAAGCACAGGGAGTCGCAGATGACAATATAAAGAAGGCAACATTGGTCAGCGCTTTACAAGATCGATTGTTGACCTGATACATTAGGCATTCCAATGACAATCTGAATGCGGGATTGCGAATATCCAAGCTGCATTAAACAAAGAATTTAGCAGGCCAAAGTCAGAGGCACAGTCGATCATTGGGTTCAAGGAAATCACAATGCTACTAGGCAAGACCCTATGGGAGTTGGATCAAATACTGAAGTGAACAATTCGCGAAGTGAACAGGATGTTAACAGATGGGCAACACTGCGAATGGTTTGTAGCATCATTAACACCGCATCTACGAAACGCGTTGTTGTAACAGAGGCTAAGAACTCAGGCAAAGACCTTGCAGGTCGCGAAGAGATTGCACAAGACCCTGATACAAGATCCCAACCTAGGAGTTCAGTAGATTCATGTGTAGTTGAAAAACTTGTGCCTTGAGATGTAGAGTTTGAAACAAGACAGGACAACCTACCCAAAGATGCGCGATGAGGTATGGTGCGTAAAATGCAAGGGCCAGGAGCACGACAAGGATCACTACCCGATGTTCGCGAATTACCTTGCGGGAGGAGGGCCAATGCCACTAAGACCAGAGGCACAAGCAGGATCAAGCATGGTGCTTGCATTATGGTGCATGATTTGTTAGATAGGAGGAAAGCATGCTATAGATAACTACCATCTATTACTGAAGTATACGTAGAATTCATAGCAATTGTTCTATAATTTCTGTAGGTTAGTGGGACATGATGAGCGCACTTGTAGAAGTTATGAGCTGATGATGGATCGAACTCCTACCTACAAAGTTTAGGCCGAAATATGGCCCCTCGATCAAAACGCAGGAATGTCGTGCACCAGATTTCAAGGGTGTGGATGAGGCCGAGGTGGAGGGGGACAAGGAAGAGGTCGCGGATAGCTGATATGTTACAATTGCGGAGGGACGGGGCATTATTCCAGTGATTTTATGAAACCAACACGACCATCATTCTTGTATTGTATGTTGTTTGATCATGAGACGGAGGATTTTCCCACACTGATAGCGAGGATGCACAATAAAGGAGCACTCCAAGCTCCCCCGACACAGAACCTGCAAATGATGAGGTCTTAGCTGCACAAGGAAGACCCTAATGTAAATATCGTGCTCTGGAGTGGAATTATGGCAGGGGATGACAAAGGCAAGCAACCTGGAGAAAGTACCTAGGTTCGTAAGGCTCCAACGAAGGAACCAAAATTTGATTTGGAGCGCGCTAAGGAGACCTTCATGGAAGCTAAGAGGAGCTTCGTTGATGCCTCCACTTCAAGAAGTAAAGATAGACTAGAGCTGGAAATGGACCCATCGATGCTCACTACATTCTTGGAGACATGCATAAAGTTGTTCCGCAACAACAAGGCTATAAAGGGGCTGCAAGAACTCATAACTAGATGCACTGGGACCATGCCAAGAGAACCATGCGTAGTCTGGAAGCTCGGGAAGCACACAACGCGAACAAGAAGGGAGATGAGATTGACCATGCAGATTGGGGAATGTGAGATGGACCAAGTGATTCTGGATCTAGGATCAGACGTGAACGTCCTGCCAAAGCAGACATGGAAGTGCATGGGCAGGCCTGCGCTGCAATGGTCTCCTATCCAACTACGAATGGTGAACCAGCAAAAGATCCTACCTATGGGGAGATTGCAGGGAATCGCAGTAGATATCGAAGGAGCAAGCACGCTAATAGATTTCAAAGTGATAGAGGTTGTTGATGATAACAAACCATACCCCGCGCTATTGGGAATAGATTGGGCCACTGACATGAATGGAGTGATAAATCTAAAGAAGCGCAAGATGATATTTGAGAAAAAGTCTCTATACATAGTGGTACCTTTAGACCCTGCAGAAGGATCGTGCTACACAGAGCTAGTGCACAACTACGACAGCAACGACGATCTGGACTGCATCTACAAGATAACCGCATGAGAGAAAGACTGGGTAAATCCAACCGCAGATGGTTGAATCTCATGGGAGCACGAAATCTCTTGCACATCAGATTCTGATGAGGAGATAGAATGATGGCAGAACCAGTAACACGAGGTAACCATGCTCAACTGTAACATGATGACAAGGTTTTTGCGTTGCGTAGCAATAGAGGTAAGAGATCTGCCTACGTATGACGAGTTAAGCGAGGTGGATGATGTCCTGAACAAATTTGAAAGAGAAGTGTAGGAACAGAAACACCTCGATGCTCTGAAATGGGTACTGCGAGCTACGCCCACAAGGTGGTGGGGTACACACCAAAGAAGTTTTGATGGCTAGCACGAATGCAGAAGGATGATGCGCATGTGGTTTGGGAAGCCTTAGATGTGGTTAAAAGACAAGTATGATGGATGGGATGATCCACATGCACACCTCGCAAAATGGACAAAGGTCTATGGGGAAGAGCCACAACCTGAGTGGGTGCACCTGTTCTGTCATACCCTAGACATTATACCCATGAATTGGTATATAGAGATGGAGCTCCGCCATGGTTGAATGAATGGGATATCTTGCGTGAGGGATTCCTGTTAACCTTCACGTTTGTGGATCATTAGTGGCACACTATTGATGATGTGCTACAAGCAGTAAAAGCAACTATCTTTAAAATACCCCAGGATCCAATGGAAGGCTTCAGCCTGAATGGGCGACCAAGCTGAGCTGCGCACTAAAGTGTTACAACGTAAATATTGAAGAAGACGATGAAGATCTGTGAAAAGTTAACATTCCAGAAACTGAAGGCTATCGTGAGGTTCAAGGGCCATTGATTGAAGACCTTGACATAACCATGCCAGTAAAGACAAAGCAAGTAAACATTGGTACGGAGGCCAAAGCAAAGTATGCAACGCTCGACAACTACTGGGATGACACCCCGATGGATAAGGCCATTGAGTTACTCTGCGAGTACCAGGACTTATTCCCAACCAAGATCAAGGACTTAAAGGGGATCATTGGCGATTTAGGGATGATGAAGATCACCCTAAAAGTCGGCACGAAGCCAATTAAGTAGAGGCCTTACCGCTTGAATCCGAAGTACAAGGAAAAGGTCCATGTAGAACTGGACAAAATGCTCACAACTGAAATCATTGAGCCAGCGGAAGAATCCAACTAGCTAAGCCTTACGGTAGTGTAGGAGAAGAAGTAGAAGGGTGAGATAAGAATATACGTGGACGTTAGGAAATTGAATGATGCTTGTGTGCACAACCCATTCCCAACTCCGTTCATAGATGAAGTACTAGAAAATGTTGGTGGGCAAGAAGCATATTCTTTTACTGATGGGTTCTCAGGGTACCACTAGATCAAAATCACACCGGAAGATAAGAGCAAGACCACCTTCATGACTAAGTGGGGCTGCTTTCAATACACCGTTATGCCATTTGGGTTAAAGAATGCATCGGCCATCTTTTTGCGCATAGTTGTTGCAGCATTCAAAGAATATATCCACAAATTCCTGGAGGTCTATCTGGATGATTGGATTGTATTTGGATTGGTTAAACACCATGTAGCGAGCTTACGCTTGATGTTGGATACTTGCCGATGACACCAAATCACGTTGAACCTCAAAAAGTGTATGTTCCTCATTCCCTTTGGGAACCTGTTGGGACATGTGGTCTGCAAATAGGGACTAATGGTAGACCCCATGAAGATTGCAGTAATTTTGAATTTGGAAGCACCGCGAAGTGTTAAACAGTTGCGCACTACCCTAGGACATACGGGGTACTACAAGAAGTTCATCAAAAGCTATGCCTAGATCACCGCGCCAATGGAGAGGCTTTTGAAAAAGGATGTCATGTTCTGCTGGAATGATGATTTCATGAAGAGCATGGATGTACTAAAAGAGAAATTGGCCTTTGCTCCAATCTTAGTCATCCCAAAATGGGATGTGGAGTTTCATGTCCATGTTGACGCGTCATGTATAACACTGGGAGCGGTGCTAACACAAGAGGGTGGAGAGGGCTTGGATCACCCTATCGTGTTCACAAGTCGCAAGTTGTCTAAAGCATAAAAGAACTATTCCACAACCGAATGTAGGGGGTTGGCTATGGTGTACGCACTCCAAAAATACCGACACTATTTGCTAGGGGGACATTTCAAGATGTATACAGACCATTCTGCACTAAAATACTTTGTCAAGAAGTCTGTGTTGGGGGGGCGCATTTGCAAGTGGCCCTTATTGTTCCAAGAATATGACTTTGAGGTCGTGGTGAAGCTTGGACGCCTGAATGCGGGACCGGATCACTTGTCATGTATTGAGACAGGAGAGGAACCTACTAGTTTGGAGGAAGGATTACCTGACGCACAGCTCTTTGTTGTGCGCATAGCGGACGGACACTTTGAAGATATAATCCACTTTCTAACAATGGGAACTGTGCCAAAGGAATACTCTGTCCAGTAGAAGAAGGAACTGGTGGTGCATGCGGCTGATTTTTCTGTCATCGCGGGGCACCTATACAAAATGGGCAATGATGAGATACTGAAAAGGTACGTACCTAAATTTGAACGAAGTCAAATTCTTGTGGAAGCACATGGGGCCATTGCAGGAGGACACTACGCAGGATGAGCGACCGTGCAAAAGATTCTGCGCGTAGGGTTATGGTGGCCAACCCTTCATTAGGATTCAAAAGCACACTATAAGGCATGTGATATATGTCAACAGACAGTTAAACCATCGTAGAGGAACGAGATGCCTTTGAATCCACAAATGACGTTGCAGCCCTTCGAAAACTGGGCAATCGACTTTGTAGGACCTATCAAACCTCAGGGAAAAATGGGTGCGCGATACATTATCACCGTGACAGATTGCCTGACTCATTGGGAGGAAGTGAAACTAGTTAAAGACTGCACGACCACCACGGCTGTGAAGTTTTTGTTTGAACACGTGTTGACTCGATTTGGCTGTCCAAAAATCTTAATGAGTGATTGCGGTACACATTTCCTGAATGAAACCATCAACATGCTAATAGAAGATTTCTAGGTATATCATCAGAAAAGCACACCGTATCACCCACAAGCCAATAGGACAGTAGAAGCATTCAACAAAATACTGAAGACTGCGCTAACCAAAGTATGCAACACGAAGTGAAGCGATTGGGACCCGCGTGTACCTACAGTACTATGGGCTTATAGGACAACATTGAAGAAACTGACGGGACAGACACCTTTCCAGTTGGTTTATGGCTTGGAAGCTGTCATGCCAATGGAGTATATTCTACCTAATCTACGCATAGCAGCGCTCATAGGTATGATGGACCGCGAAGCCCTTGAATAAAGGCTCGCGTAGTTGGAAGAACTTGAGGAGGAATGGTTTCTGGCTGGCTTTCATCAGTGGGTGCAAAAGTAGCGTGAGAAGGCCTGGTATGATCGCCATATTAGGTTGCGCACCTTCAAGGTAAATGATTTAGTGTTGTTGTATGACAATAAGTTTGATAAATTCCCGGGAAAATTCAGAATGCATTGGCTGGGACCATACATTGTTAAGGAGGTCACAAACAGAGGCGCGATACAGCTAGTCAAACTAAATGGAGAGCCTTTCCCAGGCAAAGTGAACGATAGCCGATTAAAGCCCTACACGGGTGTCCTGACTATCTGACTAGCCGGTAGAAGCACAATCTTTGTGCTCAAAGGATCCAGAAGAAGGCACGGGACTATAAACAAATATAGGGGATACAAGCACAGATAAAGAGAAGCACTTCTGACACTACGGCCTCGAAACAATGCATGCAGCAGATCCAACAAGCAGCAGCTTAGTGTGTTTCCAACCTTGGAGCAGTCCAAGCAGAATTGGAAGGACTTCACACGAAGATCTTCACGCTGACAGAGTGACTCAAGAGTGAGTCACGATTTTTGTGTTGGGGGCCTGTTGGGCATGGAATCCACCCAAGGACATGTTTTGCGGGTTAAAGCCCAAGTTTTGACCAAATCTTCTTGTAAAAGCTCCATGAATTGTGGGCACGGAGCGTGAAATTATGATAGAGTCACAGGGTTGTCACCCTTGTTTTGTAATGTAATGTCGTCTTAATAGACCTACTCGGTCCATGGACCATGGGATTGTATAAATAGAGCAAGGCTCTAAGTGTAGAGAAGGGGGATAGGAGCATGAGGAGTCTAAGTGATTGAGTAAATTGTAAAGTGTGTCTTTGGGTCATAGATTATGAGAAGGTTCTGCAGCTAAGTGTGAAGAGGCCTAGTAGTCTGCCACTGAGTGAGCGAACCCCTGCAGCTGAGTGCGCAGGGCAGGTCGAGTCTGTAACTATTGGAAGAATCAATAAAGAGAAGTTTACCATATTCCTATGCATATTTTCCTATTTTAATATATGATTGGGTATAATTTGCAAGTATATTGTTTATTTGCTACGCGAACTTATATGAATGTTTTGTATAACTAATTATAACGTAAGACATCCAAGTACGCAAAGGTAATTAACTGGTATAGGAATATAAGTAAGATCTCGTGTAATAGCACAGAGCATGGCTCTAACAGCACGGAAGCTCCATAACCCCTGGTTAGGGCTACACGAAGGTAGTGTATCAGGGCATGAGGAATCGGGAAGTGCGTGAAGTGACCTGCACATAGGGACAACCAGTGGGACCAATCGAACCTCTCAGACATCTCAAGGGTGCGGAAACCTAGTTCTAGCACCCTCCCATACTACTTTGGGTGAGACCTCAGTCCGCGCTCCACAAAATGTTACCGAAAGGGCCAGTAGTACAGGGATTTGTTTGGCTAATTAACTCCAAACCTGGGTTAGGCCCCAACAAGCCAAAAATTGTGTTGATGGGGCTGCGTTGGTAATGTGGCACCCATAGAAAATTGAGCAACCCTGATTGCTCCACATCATGGACCCATTCCTCTGTCTCTAATGTTGTCACAACCTGATTCTATGTAATACACCCTTCTCATATACCTATATGTCACCAAGGGTTGAAACCTAACATGATCTGTGAGGTCCCAATCCTCCATCTTCAACAGTGGGATTCTTGTAAGCTACAGACCTTCGAAAGGGACCTGCTTAGGTAGCAGGGGCGTGGAAATTGTGAATTTTTTAGAATCTGGGTCCTTCATGACCTTCGCCTTTCCATTCCACGAAGGGATATACTCAGATAGCCTAGTTATGGGCTCTACACCTTCAACATCTATGTCTTCTATTCCCTGGCCTTCTTCCACCTCTAGGTCAACCACTTTCTTAGGTTGCTTATCTTTCTTCTATTTTGCCTAGGTCTCAATATCCTTTCTTGGGGAAGCGTGGACTCGCATTAGTTTTTTCTACTTGTCCTTCTTTGGTTTGGTGGTTTGGGTTTCTTTCATAGGGGTAGGCTTCAGCCTAGAAGACCTCGACGTTGTAGGAACAGCAGATGGAGTTCCATACTTACAACTTTCGGGGCAGCTCCCTCAAAGGCAACATCGCTACCAGTACTCACAGTCTCAGTAGGACTTGGGCCAAGCATTTTCTTTAGAATAAATTTTTGGTTAAGATCGGAAAACTTAGCAATCATAGGCTCGTGACTAGATCTTCCCAATAAGAGCGGTTCATAGGCGACAGAGAACAAATCTCACTAGCAATTCTGAGAGCACAAAGTGTTCTTTGTTGGATCAGCATGCTTAATTTATAAGGAGTTTTGAATTCAAATATGACCGTTCCCCCCATTTTCTAATAATAAATGTTGTTTTGGTGGTAGATCTTCAAATATTTTTGCCTTAAATGCCACCATCCCGCTCCTCTAAACCATCTTCTGGTTGTCAAGTCATGAACAGTGACTTCAACGGTCACTTTTTTGTTGTGTTGCATGGTACCTCCCTCCATGGCATAGCTCCCTGCGTGCAACTACATAGGTTGTAATGCGCAGTCTATTCGTTGCGTTGTCCTCCAAACTTAGCATTGTATTTTATTGTCCCACACTCCCTTGAAACTACCTGGAGCACTAAGACTATCCTTCCGCCATATATTCATTGCACAGGATCACCTGTATACAACTTCAATATGCTCCCATTCACTCTTCCTGGAAAAGGTTCTACATTCAGCTTCGCAAGCTGAACTGTACCTCCATCTATAATTTCTTTGATAATATATGTACTTAGCCAATGCATCTATAATTTACCTCGAAATTTAGTGATATTACTATAATATAAGAATACAAGATCATTTACCTTGAGTGTTCGAAGCTTGATGTGGCGATCATGTCATGATTTTTCGCATTCCTTTTATACTTCCTAATTAAATTCTACCAAAAATTGATCCTCTTTGAGCTCCATCAGCTGCATGAGCTGTTCTACCAAGGCCTTGCAATCTACCATACCTGTGAGAGCTACTATGTGCAGGCTAGGCATAATATACTCCATCATCATTAGAGCTTTTACCCCATATACCAATCTAAACTGCATTTGGCCTATTAGCTTATTACAAGTAGTCCAATAAGCCCATAGTACTGCAGGTACGCACACATCCCAATCATTTTTCTGCGCATTGCAGATCTTTGTCAATGCATTCTCCAAAATATTATTAAAGGCTTCAATCGTCACATTGGCGTGTGGGTGATATGGTGTACTCTTCTAATGGTATACCTGGAATTATTCATTCAATGTGCTGATCATCTCATTCAGAAAGTGCATACCTCTATCACTCATCAACTATTTCGAGAAGCCAAATCTTGTTAGGACATACTCAAACAAAAACTTTGTTGTCATAGCCCATGTACAGTCCTTAACCAGTTGTGTGTTTTCCCACCTGTTTAGATACTTCATCGTGGTGATGATATAGCACGCACCTATTTTCTTTCCTACTGGCTATATTGGCCCAACGAAATCAATCGCCCATTTCTCAAATGGCTGCAAAGATACTTGAGGCTGTAATGGAAATTCATCCCTTCGTGATGGTCTTCCAGTTCTCTCACATGCATCACATGCCTTACAATATGCTTTGGAATCCTTGTGCAGCATTGCCCACCATAGACTTGCACACAAAATCTTCTGTGCAGTCGCATTTCCTGCATAATGACCTCTCGCAGCCCCTCCATGAGCTTCAGCAATAATGCTATCCCTCTCAAAATTTGGCACATATCTTTGCAATATTTCATTCGTACCCATCTTATATAGATGTCCTGCAATAACTAAAAAATATGTTGCACGCACTACTAATTCCTTCTTTTGCTGACTTTTATACCCTTCTGGTGCCATCCCCATAGTCAAGAAGTGAACAATGTCTGCAAAATGATTATCTGCTACGTGTACTACAAAGAACTACACATCTGGCATCCCTTCCTCCAAATTAGTAGGTTCCTCGCCTGTCTCGATCCGCGACAAATGATCAGGTCTTGCATTTAACCTCCCTGGCTTCACAATGACTTCAAAGTCATATTCCTCAAATAGTAGCAACCATCTGCAGATCTTTTCCCCCAACACAGGCTTATTAACCAGGTATTTCAAGGCAGAGTGATCTATGTACATTTTGAAATGCCCTCTTAACAGATAATGCCTAAATTGTTGTAGCACATACACCATGTCCAATCCTTTGCGCTCAGTCGTTTAATAATTCTTCTCAGCCTTCAAGAATTTCCTACTCGCGAAGGCTATAGGAGGGTCCATTTCTCCTTCATCGGCCTGTGTTAGCACTGCACCCAACGCAATGCAAGAGACATCCACATGTACATGAAATTACTTTTTCCAATGAGGGAATAAAAATATCGGTGCAGTGACCATCTTTTCTTTCAATACATCTAAGTTGCACTGACATTCTTTGTCCCAACAAAATGTTGCATCCTTCTTCGGCAGTCTCTCCATGGGCGTAGTAATCTGAGCATATGCTTTGATAAATTTTCTATAATATCTCGTATGTCCTAGTGTCGCACGTAGCTTCTTAACGTTTCTCAAGGCCTCCAGATTCACTATCACCTCAATATTTCTAGGGTCCGCCATCAACCCTTGCTTGCACACCATGTGACCCAGCAAGATCTCAAAGGGAACACAAAATATACATTTCTTCAAGTTTAGCGCGATCTGGTATCTGCAACACATATCCAACATTAGACACAGACTTGCTACATGGCACTTTACTAGTCTGAACACCATCTAGTCATCAAAGTATACTTCCAAGAACTTATGGATGAATTCTTTAAACGTTGTGATGACTACATGAGAAAATATCGCAGGTGCATTCTTGAGTCCAAACGGCATCACTGTGTAATGAAAACAACCCCACTCTGTCACAAAGGTCATTTTTCTCCTATCCTCTGGTGCGATCTTGATTTGATGATACCCTGAAAACCCATCAGTGAAGTAATATGCCTCCTATCCTATAACATTGTCTAATACTTCGTCTATAAATAGAGCTTTGAATGCGTCGTGAACAAACACATCATTAAGATTTTGCAGATCTACACAAATCCTTATCTCACCCTTCTGCTTATTTTCATGTACACCATTGGCCTCACCCAGTCAGATTCTTCAATAGGTTCTATGAAGCTTGCTTCCAATATCTTATCCATCTCCTAGTTAACATTTTCCTGGTACTTAGGATTAAGACGATACGGTATTTGCTTAATAGGCTTCACGTCTGGCTTCAGAGTGATATTCATTATGCCCAAATCTCCAACTATGCCCTTCAAATACAAGAACTTGGTAGGGAATAGATCCTGGTATTCATGGAGCAACTCAACAACCTTATCCATAATATCATACGCCTCCTATCCTATAACATTGTCTAATACTTCATCTATAAATAGAGATTTGAATGGGTCATGAACAAACACATCATTAAGCTTTCGCAGATCTACACAAATCCTTATCTCACCCTTTTGCTTATTTTCCTATACACCATCGGCCTCACCCAGTCAGATTCTTCAATAGGTTCTATGAAGCTTGCTTCCAACATCTTATCCATCTCTTGGTGAACATTTTCCTTGTACTTAGGATTAAGGCGATACAGTATTTTCTTAATAGGCTTCACCTCTGGCTTCAGAGTGATATTCATTACGCCCAAATCTCCAACTATGCCCTTCAAATACAAGAACTTGGTAGGGAATAGATCCTAGTATTCATGGAGCAACTCAACAACCTTATCCACAATAGCATCATCCTAATAGTTCCCATTTTTTGCAAACTTCGGTTCTGCTTCAGTACCAATGTTTACTTGCTTTGTTTTCAATGGTGCGGTGATGTCTAGGTTATCTATTTGTGGTCCCTCGACTTCAAGATGCCCTTTTGCCTCTGGAATATTAATTCTTCTTGGATCTTCATCCTCCTATTCAACGATCACATTATAGCATTCCAACGCATGGCATAGTTGGGTGCTCCAGACTCGTTGGATCCATTCTATAGGTTCTTGCATCGTTCTAAAGATTATTGCCTTAATCTCTTGTAGGGCTTCATAAATGCTTGTGAAGCTGTCTTCAAAGCTGAAGGTCAATAAGAATCCTTCCTTCAATATATCCCACTCAGCGGTGCCATGGTGGAACTTCATTTCCAGATACCAGTTCATGGGAATTGTATCCAAAGTATGACAAAATATGTGTACCCACTCTGGCTACAGCTATGTTCCCCATGCTTTCATCCACTTTGCTAGGTGATCATGCAGATAATCCTTCACATTATATTCCGTCAATGTAGTGTTAGGATGCCCAAACCGTAACCTCATCATTCTTCTATAGTCTCGCCACCCATCAAAGCTATCCTTATGCGTACCCCACCATCATGCGGGCGTAACATGCAGTGCCAAGTCTAATGCTTGGCAGCAGTGATCCTCAAGGAATTCACGCTCAAATGAATCCAAAAAATTATCTATGTCAGTTAAACCATCATAGTAGGGTAGATTCCTTACCTCTGACGAAACACAGCGCAACGAATTTGTCATCATCTTGCATTAGAGTGTGGATACTTCATGCAAACAATTATGCCAATGCTCCAACTCTTCGTCTGAATCAAAGGTGTAGGAACTTTCCCGGTTCCATGCAATCTGTCCTTCTACCGTCAGATTGATCCAGTCCTGATCCCACACTGTTATTTTGTATATTTGGTCCAGGTCATCATCAGTTTCTTCATAATCGCGGACTGGCTCAGTATATCGTGCCCCTTCTGCAGGAACCAATAGTACTACAACCCGAAGTGACTTCCTTTCAAATGAAATTTGTCCTCTTCTTTAGATTGATGACTCCATTCATATCAATGGCCCAATCAATTCCCAAGAGAACTAGATATGGATTAATTTCATTGAATATTTCTATCACTTTAAAGTCGTCCATCGTGTTCGCACCTTCTATATCAACTGTTACACCATATAATCGTCGCATGGGGATGATTTTCTATTGGTTCGTCATTTTGAGCTGAATCGGAGACTACTGTAGCACAGGTCTCCCCATTCTTTCCCATGTTTTTTTGGAAAGCGTTCTCATCGAACCCTATGTCTAAGATGACCTAGCCCATCTCATAATCACCTATCTACGTGGTGAGCCTCATCTCACACCCTGTACTTGCCTTATGTTTGCCAATTTTTCTAACCACCCAGTGTCCATCAGGGACCTTTTCTTTGCTAGTGCATTTGTCTATTAACTCCTACATGCCTTCCACAACTTTTATATCATGCAACAATTTTATGAAGATCTCTAAAAACGTAGTAAGCATAGAGGGATCAACCTCTACATTCGCGCTAGTTTCTTGCACCATGTCTTAGCTTCCTGAGGTGTACGCCTTAGCGAAGCTTTTATTGGCCTCCATAAATGTTTCCTTCACACGATTCAAATCAAAACCAACTTCCTTCTCTGGGGCCTTGTAGACCCATCCATATTCTTCATGTTTTTACCTTTATCATCGCCAACCATTATTCCACTTCTTAGCACTATATTCACGCTTTGATCTTCCTCGCAGGGATCTGCAAGCTTTTCATAGGATACTAAGGTTGCACTTTCCTTTCCTGCATCTTAGCTATCAATATAGGCATTCTTCTATAGTATGGTAAAACTGGTTGTCGTATTCACACAATGGGTGCATCTGATTCTGACAGTCTCACGCATAGTAGCCTGGCATTCCATAGTTGTAGCAGATGAGTTCACTGCTACCTCTACCAGGTCCTCCTCCTCCTCAACCTCGTCCTCTTCCCTGGTAACCTCCACGCATCCCTCCAGCACCCTGATATGGAGGTCGAGTTTCTGCTTGCATCTGATATGTAGGTGTTCTTTCCATCATTAGCTCATAGCTTTGACAATGATGCTCATCATGGCCCATAGATTTGTAGAAGTTACAAAACATTTTTTGCAATGTCTAGATGAACTTTTGAAGTAAATGACAATTATTCATCGCATGTTGTCCAACAACTTGACAAATAGCGCACCATAGTGTTGCCCCCACGCTCATCCCTATTGGGGCTTCTGGCTTCAGGGGAATTGGTCCCCCTCCTGTAATATAATTTTTGAATATGGGATAGTGGTCCTTATTGTGCCCATGGCTCTTGCACTTCATACACCATACTTCCATGCACACTTCTGGTTAAGTCTCCCTGTATTTCTTCAAGCTCTGAAGTTCTAAGCAAAGGCTCTATAACTAAGAGTGGATCTGTTGTACCCCCAAGGTCGCATCCTAAATAGGTGTTGCATGCAACCTCATCATGACTTCCAAGGCTTCCAACTATGTTCCTATCTTCTGTTATGATAGAGAAATTCTCAGGTGGGGCAAAATGAAAGCTATAAACCATTTGCGATGCTGACCATCTATGAGCTACATGTTAGCTTCTCAAATAAGACACTTCAACCTTTGATCTAATTCCCAAGGCGTCTCATCGACCCTCATCATGGTTTCCTTAAATCCAACTACTGAATGTGAGTCAAACTTAGGCTTACTAAACTCCTAGTTTAGAGCATCCTTAGTCTCTGCTAGCAACGCAATAGGATTATTAGAACAATACTTGATATACCAGGTTAGTACGCGATCCTGCAGAGTGGTACCCGATTGTTCCTTCCTTATATTGTCATCAATGATTTTCTCCGCGATCCACACAACATTTGCAACAAACCAAAACTACTTTGTATCTTCACTCCTGATGCCCTTGAAAATTAGAAACTTCATGGTGTTCCCCATATTGAATGGTGGTGGTGGAGGTGGAGGTGTGGGAAAGGGTGTATGCGGTGGAGGTGGAGGTGGAGGTAGAGTGGATGGATGATTTACTTGAGGAATCCCTTGAGTGATTAGCTAAACAAAGCTTTGTGGCGGGGTGCATTCCGCCCCGTCGTCGTCACTTGGAGGAGGTCCAATCAATAGGCTATACTCTGGTCCTGATCCTTCATGATTTCTAAATAATCATCCACTTCACGTAGCTCCAAACATCAAGGTAATGGCATCACCCATTTTTCACATAACAACATTTTAATCCAAGTATTCAATGATAATAAATACTTACCTCGCGGTCCCTTGAAAAATCGTCGCTTCGCTTCGATGTAGCTAAATGAGGTATCAACTACAAACTCTATAATAAATCCTCCCAGAATCTAATCGAGCCAATGATTAACAACGTGCACGACCTTGTCTTCAGAGGCTTCTAATCATCGCACTAATTTTGGAGTCCACACTATAGGACTATCGAGCTTCCACCTTCCATGGATATCTGTCAATTTAGCGAACCACTCATATAGTTCAATAGGGAAGTTCCAGAAGAAGATCTCATGTATTTTTGTATACAGATACCTATTCAAGCACACTTCTTTTGATAGGTGCATATTTGTATTTTCCTATGCCGCAAACTCGTCAATCTTCTGATCCAACCACTTTTCAATTTCCAGTGATGTGAAATCACACCTCTTTCAAGGATATCTCGGTCTCGGCAACAATACCATTTGTTGGCTTAGCGGATCCTGAACCAGGTTCGGAGTTAGTTGCGCCAGCCAATAAAACCCTACACTACTGGCCCTTTCGGCAACAACCTGCATAGTGTAGGTTGCAGTCTCACTCGAAGCAATATGGGGGGATGTTGGAACCAAGTTTCCACATCTAGAGATTAGTTTGATGTCTTTAGCGCTCTAGATCTTCCTTCGTGAAAATCAATATGGCCTTAGGGCACGTTACTGTAACTCTATTAAAACAGCCTTCAGTTCTTTGTGAAGGTCTACGATCGATCTTTGTGGACCCTTAACAGTCGATTTATCCACTTACGTGCATCAGGGAACAACCCTAGATTAGTGTTTGCGTAGATCTACTTAAGTTATTATTAAACACAACAGAACTTATTTGAGTCTTCGCAAAAGTACTTAACATGCATTGCGTAACTTTATCAATATTTATTAAAGAGAATCATGCATCATTCATTCAATATTTCATAAAACACATCATTCATCGGCAGCATATAACATTAACAGAGATAAACAAAAATACACAAGAATTCTTCAGAAACAGTCTTTATTGATCTTCAGTTCAGGATTATAGACTCAAAACTACCCTACGCACTCAACTACAAGGATCTATGCACTCAGTTGCGAACTCTACATAGGCCTCTATGCACTTAGCTCCAGAGCATTTCTTCTCCTATCTAACCCACTTCTCTTTTCTATCACTTCCAAGAGTCCATCCGTTCTTCACCATCGACATGCCTTAGACTCTCTAAGATACACCTATTTATACCCTTTTTCATACAATCCCATGGTCCGCGAACCATGGGTGGATCTAAAAAATGACTCAATATTTACATAAAACAAGGGGCTAAACCCCTTTGACTCCTACTCATCTACGAGATCTTCATCCAAAAATCTCGGAGACTTCACATTAATTACAAACATGTATCCAAAACATGGGTTATTTTAACCCCAAAACTGATAATGGGGACCCCATCCCAAAAAATTATGTCTTTTCAGATATTTCGAGTTTTGTTTGCAGAGAGAGAGGTTCCAAGTTTTGGTACAATTTCTTGTTCATGAGGTGGTAATTGTTATACAAATTTCAATAGTTTGAGCCTGTGATATGGACTCCATTTTTGAATATTAATGAAGAATATCTAGTGATTCAAAGCATAGCAATGTGTAGTATGTGTTCTTCCTCTATATGTTACTTCATATGTGCTTCTCTTCCTCATAAATTGTGTAAGTTGTATCTATTGGATTCACTCATAAATTATGGATTTACTTATGTTATATTGCAGTAGATAGTACTTGTGAGATTGCATATTACTCTATTATACTGTAGCAAAAATTACCTATGAAATATTGAGTTGGAAACCTTAAAATGCACTTAATTTATGCAGTTCATTTCCTTATTATTTCATGGTTATACTGAGATTTACTACTTAGGATTCTGGTTCTGTATAACTCTATGTGTTGAATCCCTTCCTTACATTCCTCCTTCACATATTTACTGCAACAATAAATTGAGTTGCACTTACTGAGTGTAGGCCATGAGACTTGGACATTTATTCTTTTGATGATCTATATTATTTATATGTGTGTTTGAATATACCTCTATGAAAGGTAATTGAACCATATTTAAATTTTTTTTTTTGTTTATCTCTTTAGAAGAAATGAATTATCTTCAAGGGACACTAAGATTTCCTAGGCATTGACCTCTCCTTAACCCAAGGGTTGCCTCTAGGAGCTACAACATCTTCTAGCACCATTATTGGGACAAATTAGAATATTTTTCTTGGGTATGACATTTTCTACATTCCTTCTATTAGGTGAGCGAAGGAAGTGTGGGTTGAAGATATCTCACCTTGGTGACTCCATTATTTAATCTTGTGTTTTATCACCTTGGCTTTTAAAAGGCCTCATAATCGCTCTAAAACTTATCAGCAGAAAATTCCTCCTGTATCTGACCCCGAAAGAATCATATCCAGAAGAGTTTAGAAAGAGAGGACCCCTATTACTCGAAATTTTGAAATATATTTTCGTGAAGTGTCGACTTCCAACTCTCAGAAAGTTGAGATAAACTGCTCTGAAGAGAATATTGAAGAAACCATAGAATTTCAACAAAATCAATTCTTTTCTCTCTTAGAGGGAGAAAATGAAATAGAATCCCATGAAGGAGAAGGGAATGATTTGGAGGTCCCACTGGATGATGATGAGATATAAAGTTATTGTAAACTACTTGTTGAATTCATGCAAGCCAAATGGCATAGGAAATATGATCTCAAGTCATCTAGGACAAGGTCCATGGCACAATATCAAATTGAAGAAACCCTTCATCTCGGTTCCCCTAAGCTAGTAGATAAAGGCAAGAAACCGCTCGAACTTGTCCCACCAACCAACAAAGAATCCTCCCATCCCATTCCAAATGAGTCTTGAGCCTCTAAAATAGAGAAATTTTCACCACCGATAAAGCCAACTTGCAATGAGGATAAAACACATGTTGAGTTTGCTAAAATGGATAAGAATCCCTCTTCCTTCAGTCTCCAAAAAGACTTAGAGAAAGTCAATATAGTTGTCCCTTTGACTGAATTATTGAAACAACCCCAGTATAAAGATCAAGTGTCTCAGTCATTCGAGGAAATTTCAACCTAAATGTGGCCTCGTAAGGAATAATAATAAAATAATAGTCAAAATAATAAAAGAATAGTTATGAATTTTGGAGGGAAAATAAGAAAACTATTTTTTTAACTGTATTTTTGGCTTATCTCCTTATAGGTTTACTCAAATTTCAACTATAGACACTCGTTTAATGAAAACTTAAATTCCACATCCAACGAGTACCCATCATGCATAATTTCGAGAAGACCCACATTGATAAAAATTGAAGATACATTAAAAAACATGTTCAACACTTGTTTTTAATGTATCTTCATTTTTAATAAATGTGGGTTTTCTAAAAAGTATGAATGATTTGTACTCATTGGATGTGGAATTTCATTCTGCATCCAATGAGTCCCTACACTTAAAATTTAAATAAACGTATAAGGAGATAAGCCAAAAATATAATTATATATATATATATATATATATATATATATATATATATATATATATATATATATATATATATATATATATATATATATAGTTTTCTTCTTTTCCCTCCAAAATATTTGAATGTACCTCTTTTTAAATTTAAAGGATTTTGATTGGTTTATATATTATGACATGGAAATTACGTGAAAATTTCATGGACACATTTAGGCTAAAATTTCCTCTAATGTTATGAGTTCACCCATGACTACCCCCCTACGAGATAGCCTCAACCTTTAAGAAGAGAGGCCTATGGTTGTGTTTCGACCCCATGTGGAGGAGCAAGACCCTTCCACTCCTCCATTTTTTTTCACCTTGGTAATTCATGACCTGTAACACCCTCCTCCCACATCTATTAAAGCAATCAAATAGGCGGGGTAAACATGTGATGAGAGGCTACTATGATATGATTCAACCTCCTAGGTAACCTTAAGGAAATGGAATCGATGGAAACACAACACACAAACCTCCCTCAGGTGCTTCAGGACCCCCAAGAGATAATCCACCACTCCAAGTTCCCAACCCCTTAGTTAACCTATAATTTAGATGAATTAAACCCAAAGTCACTCCCATGACAAGGCATGGATGTGACTATAGCCCTATAATCAATCTCACAAGCTAGCCTTCCAGCGACCAGAGACCCAATTTGTCAATGTTATTCCAACGACTCCAGGATTTGAGCCAACTTTTCAAGCCCAAATCCCAGGCCACTGCCCAGACTTGAACCATCTCTTCAAATCAGTAAAATAACATGGAAATGACAATACTAAAGCAAATACTTGTTCAAGACCTTGACTTGACCCCTACTAGCCATGACAGGAATTTTGTCAAACACTTAGTAAATATGCAACCTACAGGTGTAAATAACATATCTAATCATAGGGGTCTCATACTTATCTGAGATTCGCTATGAAGCATTGTCTCCCTATCATATTAGCTATCATTTCATCTGTGATAGATACATTGATCATTCAATAACAAGTAAGAACATGATGAGAGCCACCAATGGCTACTGTCATAAAACATTTAAATAACCGGCATAATAGGGACATAAATACCAATGAAATCATAGCTATATAAACCACATATGATCCATCATAATGCTTATGGAGATACAAGGATAAATAACCTTTCATTAATGATACAAAATCCAAACCCAGGATGGGACTTCCACGTTCCATCCGACTATAGAATCGTTGAGCCAAATCTCTCTTTAGCCATTCACCCCCGTGCAATATTCCAAGAATGAATGTGGGCTCTCATTGAGCATATCAATGAAAACTCATCCAAGGCTTCTAGAGGCCATCCACCTCAAACCATCAAATAGTGATTCCACCTCATGGTTGGACATCATCATAACCATCATCAGATTGGTCTCCATCCAAGCCTTCCAGGGCTTGAGAGTGTTTGTTCCAACCCGACTTCCGAGACTAGTAACTCAACCCATGGTTGTCGTCATGCTCTAGATTTTTTGTCAAACCAAGTCTCTAGGACTAGTAACTCAACCCACAACTATTTTCAGTCTCCAGAGTGTTTTTCCAACCAAGGCTCGAGCACAGGCAACTCAACCCACCAAGGGCTCTAGAGTGTTTTTCCAACCAAGGCTACGAGACTAGTAACTCAACCCAAGTTGTTACAGGGCTCCAAATAATTTGTCCAACCAAGGATATGGGACTAGTAGCTCAACCCAAGCTGTTACAGGGCTTCCAGAGCATTTTTCCATCCAAGGCTCCAAGAACTAATAACTCAACCCAAGCTAAGGAAACATGAGAACCAACTAGAACAAAACAAGGAAATAAACCCACAATATCCATTGCTATCCAGGAAATGGAAAGGATAGGAAAATACACTATCAATCTAGGCAATCCTCTATGCTAGTGATAGGTCATAACCAAGAATCCACATGCATGTCAAAACTAGTGAAGGAAACATACATGCAACTCGATACTTGCAAGAAAATCTGATGTAGTTGTTGATCTTGATGCCTTCTTCTTCTTTCCTGCCCTTTATTTGCCTTCTTGCTCCAAGAATCCAAGTATGCCACACCCTCCAGGATTGCTCCAAGAATCCAAGTATGCCGCACCCTCCAGGAGTGCTCCAAGAAAACTCTAAGTCTCCAAGAGTATGAGAGAGAGAAAGAATAATGAAAGAGCTCCAAAATTGAACTGACCAAGTCTTACACTGACCGAATCTTACCCACTGATCCTCAAAAACCCTTTTATTAATGAGGCTTCTATTTTCTTCATTTTCCATTATTTTCCTTCATTTTCCTCCTCACATGCAACCTATGACCTTTCACCTTATTTTTCTCCTAATTTCCATTAGTTTCATAAATAAATTTGCCAAAATACCTCTTTTCCTCTTTAATGCCTTAGCCATTTCCTTTTCCAATCTCCTTAGCCATAAACAACCAAATGAACACCCACTAGGATGTCCTTCCTAACATTCAGCTTGGAATACATGTCCCATCACCGTGGCCTTATATATTTTTACATGGTTTTTTAACCAGGGTTGTTACAGAACCCTCCCCATTGGGGGAACACCATCCTCGATGTTCAATGACACCTATAGCCAACAAGACTGTTGAAAACAAATCATACTTGCCATGGAGCTTTATAACATAGCTTGTTGCAATATTTATAATGACCACTGCTGAAACATGAAAATCATATCATTTTACATGAGCTTTATAGCACACTCATAATGATATTTAAAATAACCACATATACACATACATATTTGCTTCAACCAAAAAATAACCACACTATCTATGGAGCTTTATAAATCCAACTCAATACAATATTTACAATAATATACACATTTTCTCAACCAGAAAATAAAAAGATATAATGCCTGCATCCATAATAATGGAATCCATAGGCTCACACCTCCACCCTCAAGTAATACCAGGATTCACCTCCTTTCCAGGAAGTCTAGAATCCACTGCCATAGTCCAACTGCATCCAATGTCCAGTGCTATTGATGAGCCTCGGTATTTCAACAAGAATGTTGCAACTCCAAAGACTACCAAATATAATTATCAACCCGGGCTTTGTACAAACTTAAGAGGTATTGGCACTATATGTGCAACATACAATGCATCCTTCCTTTGTTTTCATGATGTAATAAAGTGCATGTACTGAAATCAAATCCTAAACTAATTACAACAAATGACATGCTCGAAATGGAAACCTTAACCTATTGCAAGAAAGAAAGTATAAGGAAAGAAACCTATTCTAATTGCATAAAGTAAAAATCATGAACTAAATGTAAACCATTACATTTCAAAGATTTTATATCCATTAGCATAGTTCATTGAATGTTGCAATCAAGAAAATCATCATTGTATTATCCAATTCATAAATTTGTCCATTAACCCAAATCGATGAAATGTTTTTCATGGGTAAAGAGGCAAGTCCTAAGTGGTATTTAGTCTTCCCTAATCATTTATTTAGAGCCTAGTGATCTTGATTCAACCCTAAGGGACAATAACCAAGCTTCTTGAGCGAATCTGGGCAAGTATATGCTTGTTGGAAGGCTACTAAAAGGTTTCCTGTAGTACTACTATAGGAAACAACAAATTTTATATAGGGAGTTATAATTCACCGAATGACCAACCAAATAAAATCAAATTTGGATGGGACAAAAAATTTTATTGACTAGGATGTCTTAGGTCTCCATTCCAAGTCGAATCACTCAAAAATTCCTCTGTTAACACATGCTAAACAATGGTAGAAAATTACTAGTCTAAAATCTAGAAATGCGAGAACTAGTGAGCTAATAAATATATCAAATACCTAACATAATCAAGTGAAAATGAAATGGGGTAATTTTTGTTATTAACTAGATTTTTTTTTTATCTAATTCAAGTGGAATCAACTCAATTGAAGCTTGTTAGCATGCTCTAAAAAATAGCGCAAATTTACTATTATTGCCACAAAAGACTTCTAGAAATATAGATTTGGGAATAAGAAAACTAATCCAAGTAGCTCAATGATTATTATGACCTTCCAAAGATGTTCCAAGGATGAAATGATGCTTGTGATCCTAAAAAAGTACTTACTTCAACCATTTAACCCAATCCTACAACAAGAAATCATTAACACTAAATGAAGAAATAGAAAAAAGACAAGAACAAGAAATGCATGTGAATAAGAAGTGAAAGGAAGAAAAGTAAACGATACAAAAGGGCTTTGAGGCTCTTGGGATGGCTAAGCCCAAGGAAAATCAGAGTTCTATGGAGGATACCAAGATTTAGAGGCTGAACATAACACCAATCTTCATTATTTCCATCAACACAATTATATCCTTACAAGAAATGATAGTGGAGAAGAAAAAATACAAGTTCTCTCCACAAGAAGACTAATAAAAATCCACCCCTAGAGGAAAATTATATTTGCTACTTATACAAAATGATTAGGAATCATTCCCCATGAAAGGAGGAAGCTTTCCCCACCAGAATCTCTTGATTAGTGGATCTGATTCCCAATACTAGGAATTTGCATTAAATGACAGGGAACACATTCCTAGATTTTCTCAATCATTAGAGCTCCACAATCTGTGCCATAATTCTAGAATATATTTGATGTAGGAGGCCAATTGAATAGTAACTAAATAGCAATTGAACAACAACTGAACAACAACTGAACAACAATTGAACAGTAGTCGATTCCACGTTGACTTTCCCTTTAAAAGATAGGCGCTTCACTCTACGTTGTTGATCTCCTCTCTCTAGATCTAATGGTCGATAGTGACATCACAAATCACAATTTCTCTTGGCCAAGGTTCATTCACTCCTAAATGATACAATGCAATATAATCCAATGGTCAGCAATCAGTCAGGCATCCAATGGTTAACAACAATATCACACAGGGAACTTGCACGACGCTACTCGCCTCACGGAGTCGATATGATTTATGAAATTTGATCTATAGAAATTTGGGTCTGAGTTTAGACTTAAACTCTGATCACTTTAAACCTTGATATCCATTAGATAACAATTCCATCAAATCCTACGGCTAGCAGCTCTTCATCTAACACATGAGTTAAAAGCAGGCCTAACCCTGCTATTGACTATGACATAAGCAGTTGAACTTGAGATCAATGGTTAAGATGGAGTATGGGCCTTCAACCATGATTGGGCTTTTATGTTCTCTTCTACCCCCATTATTAATATTAATGACCGTGATTAACCATAAACACTGAGATTCTAATTAAAATACGAAAAATAGAGAAAATACCCGGATGTGCTTCAAAACACAAATACATAGAGGTAAATGAGAGTTTTCAACAGAACTTACACATAGTCGCACACTAAATCAATTTCTTCAATAAAATAATAGTTATAGAGCCTCGACCCTCTTTGCTCAATGACAGCAAATTAACAGACCTCTGTTTCAATCTCAAAACACTCTCTCTCACTCAACTCTTGCCTCTCGCTCAATCCTCAATCCTCTCAGCTAATCCTTCTTCATTACATTTTCTTCTTTTTATGAATCAAATCCTATTCTAACTGTACAAAAAAATCAGTCTCTATTTTAATCAATCTAACAATCAAATCTCTATTTTCAAGCTCTATTACACACCTACGCTAACAACTTATCCCTTAATCTAAAATAAGACAATTTCCTAACTATTACAACAATGAATTACAGATCATTTTCGAGAGATCAAACCCTCTCGAATAAAACTGACTTTTGACCACTCAGGTCAGTGAAATTCAACTCTTTTAGCCACAACATGTGAACAAACCTTCACATTTCTGGCTAAATCCAGATGCTCCTGCATCAAACTCCCAGGGAAGAAAAGAATCATCCCTCAGACTTTCAGGGTTTACTCCATACTTCTGCAACTCTGTTGCTGTCAACCAACCAGCATCCTCCACTTGCTATCCTTTCCATTTGACTATATATTGATAACAAACCTGTCCTCTGATTCTTTTGGATACTCTTTTCTCCAAAACAGCTTCCACCTCTTTCTTAACTATCTTTGGCATTTTTTCTTCCCAGTTCAAAGTTTGAACTTCATCTTTTGTAGTTTCCTCATGTAGCTCTGTCTCTGTCTCTTTGTACAGATACAAATCTACAACATTGAAGATAGGTGATATTCCAATCCCTTTCGGCAATTCAATTTCATAAGCATTAGTTGAAAACTTTCTTACAATTCTACATGGTCCTATCTTTTTCATTTTTAGTTTATTGTAAGTCTTAGCAGGAAATATTTCTTTTCTCAAATACACCATCACTAAATCTCCCACTTGGAATTCTTTCTCTCTTCTTTTCATATCTACTCTCTGTTTTTATTTTCCATTGCTTTCCTGAAATCTACCTTTAACATCTTCTTATAGTCTCTACATCTGCTCTGCAAACTCTTCAGCTTTTGCACTTCTTGTCTCTTGTTTACCCAAATTTCTGAGCTCATACACACCTCTTAGATTCATCCCAAAGACAATTTGAAATGGATTCATTCCAGTACTTTGGTTTGGAGTCTCATTATAAGAAAACTCAGCCTGAGCTAGCGTTAAATCCCACTGCTTAGGATTTTGATACACTAAACTTCTCAATATGTTCCCCAAGCTTCTATTTACTACTTCGGTCTGTCCATCTGTTTGAGGATGGTATGCTGAACTAGAACTGAGGTTAGCTCCTAGCTTCTTCCAAAGAGTTCTCCAGAAATGCCCTACAGACTTTGTATCTCTATCAAACACAATACTTACACGCAATCCATGTAATCTTACAATTTCTGAAAAAAAAATAGATTCGCAATATGTGTTGCATCACTAGTATTTTTACATGCAATGAAATGTGCCATTTTGGAAAATCTATCTACCACGACATAAATTGAATCATTCCCCCATTGAGTTTTATGTAAGCCTAAAACAAAATCCATTGTAACTGCATCCCATGGTCGGTTTGGTATTGGCAATGGCTAGTACAATCCTATATTCTGGCTTCTCCCTTTAGCATGTTGACATATCCTGCACTTCTCAACAAATGTCTTAACATCAGTCTGCATCTCTCACCAATAGTAAAAAGTATTTACCTGAGAAAAGGTTTTGTCTTGTCCAAGTGACCAGATAATCCTCCACTATGTTTCTCCTTTATTATGTTTTCCCTCATAGAACATTTGGGAATGCACAACTTCTTGCCTTTAAACAATAAACCTCCTTAGATAAGATAATATAACCACTGACTTCGGTTATGAGCTATTAGATTTTGTACTGCTGTTTAAATATCTTTGAAATTTTCATCATCTTTATACATTTCAACCATTTCTTCAAATCCTACAACACCAACTTTTAATTCTTGCACAATGTAATTTACCCTTGTTAAAGCATCAACGACTTTGTTCAACTTACCACTTGTGTGATTTATCACAAAAGTAAAGCTCTACAAAAGCTCTACCCACTTGACACGCTTCTGGTTCAATTTCAGCTGGTTGTTTATGAACTGCAATGCATAATTGTCAGAGTAAAGTTCAAACTCCTCTGGTAGCAAATAATGTCTCCATTTTCTTAAGGCCTGTACAATAACATAACATTCTTTATCATAAGAAGAATACTTCCTCTTAGCTTCATTTAATTTCTCACTGAAGTACGCTATTGGTCTCTGTTCCTGACTCAAAACTACTACAATTGCAACTCCACTAGCATCTGTTTCAACTTGAAATACTTTTTCAAAATCGGATAAAGATAAAACTAGTTTCTCTGTGATTTCCTCTTCAGTAACTTAAAATTCCTATCTGCTACTTCTGTCCACTTGAACAATTAATTAGTCTTCTTGATTGTTTCAAGAATTGGTGCACAAATCTGACTAAAACCTCTGATAAATTTCCTGTAAAAACTTGCAAGACCATGAAAACTTCTTACCTAAAAAATATTCCTTGGAATAGGCCAGTTCCAAATTGCTTAGACTTTCTCTGGATCCATTTTCAACCTTTCTTTAGAAACTACAAATCCCAAGTAAATTAATTCTTCTTTCATGGAACTACATTACTTTAGATTGATTAGTAGTTTTTCTTCCTGCGGAGTTCTTAAAACCAATTTAAGATGCTCAAGATGTTCTTCTTTACTTCTACTAAAAATGAGAATATCATCAAGATAAACAATAACAAACTTGCCTGCATATTCCTTCAAGACTTCATTCATCAATCTCATGAACATGCTAGGTGCATCAGTGAGTCCAAAAGGCATCACTAACCACTCATACAACCCACTGTTTGTTTTAAATGCAGTCTTCCATTCGTCTCCTTCTCTAATTCATATTTGATGATATCCACTCTTTAGATCTATTTCGGTAAAATACTTTGACCCACTAAAGCAATCCATCAAATCATCCATGCGTGACAAAGGAAATCTATACTTGATAGTGATCTTGTTTATGGCTCTGGAATCTGTACACATACACCATTCACCTCCTTTCTTTGGACTGAGTACTGTTGGTACAACAAACAAACTAAGACTCTCTCTGATTAGTCCCTTATCCATCAGTTCTTGCACTTGTCTTTCAACTTCTGCATTCTCTTGAGGAGTTAATATGTACGCTGCTTTATTTGGAAAACTTGCTCCTGGTATTAGATCAATATGATGACTAATACTCCTGATTGGTGGCAATGTATTTCGAAACTCATCCACAATAATATCAGCGAAATCATTTAACAGAGTTTTGATTTCTTCAAGTAAATCATCTAAGTTTGTGGAGGTTAAAATTACCTTAGGTCTCCCTACAAAAGCAAAATGCATTTCTTCACCTTTTCCTACCTCTTGCAATAGCTCCTTTCCACTCATTAGCATAACACTATTTCCAGGTGCTCCTTTGTCAGCGTCATCCTTCAATGGCAGCAGTATATGTTTATTTCCATTCTTCTCCAGAGTATAAGTATTTTTCCTCCCATCATGGAAAGCTTTCCGATCAAACTACCATGATCTTCCCAACAGTACATGGCATTCATCCATTGGCATTACATCACACAATATCACGTCTTTATACGTAAACAATGTAAACTTTGAAACGGGAACTGATACTGTTACCCGTTTCGTAGAGATAGCAAAAAAGTGACCTGATTTTGAAAAGGGGTGATGCAGAACAAACATGTTTTTCTTAGAGCATAGTTTTTGGCACTTTAATTTTTTTATGTACATTACGTTTTAGAATCATAGTGATTTTCATGCTGATTTAAAAAAGTGAGTATTCTGCATCACCCCTTTTTTTTAAAAGACCTGTTTTTTGGCTTTAAATTTTCTAATGTATAAAATGTAAATAATTATTTTGTAAATTTGATCATTGTTGAAGTGGTCGTTTTCTTCACATTTTCTTGTTTTTTATTTTAATTTTAACTTTTTTTTAGTGAGGTTTTTATTGTTTTGCATTTTTAAATTAGGAGGTCGATATTTAGAATTTTCGATATTCTACATATTTATACATCCTTAATTAATTTTTCAATCCACATGAAATAATTGTTTCTAAAAAATAATATTTTTTAACAATGGACATAAAAATAACCATTTTTAACATAAATATAACTAAAAAACTACACGTTTTGATAATTTTTTGCTAGAATTGACATGTCAAAATCGCAATTTTTATATATTAATTTTAACTAAAAATGGTTAAATAATAGCTTTTTTTATGAATTTCATGTCAAAAAAATAATAATAATCACTTTTTTTTTCAAAACATAATGATTAACTTAAAAATCAATGCGAAAATCACATATTACAGATATTGAACGTATAACAACCCTAATTGAGTGTTTATTCTTCTCATAAAATGTCAAAGTCAAAACATTGCAAAGCTTGATTTACAAGCATAACTTAAATTTAATCAATAATGTCACGTAATCCAAACTCTTCGTCCTCTAGAGTTTCATCATTGCCTTCTTCCACAATATTTTCTGTTTCCTTTTGCTCATTTTCCTCTTCTAATGGGTCTTTGATGTCTACGAATCTCGCACACAACCCCCAGCGCCCCAACCCTCTCAACCCCCCCCTCCACCGGCCCGGGCGCCCTCACCCGCCCCCCCAACCGACACCCCACCCTACCCCGTCGCCCTCACCCACCCTCACCCGCCCCCCACCCCGCCCGGGCACCCTGCCAATCCCACCCGCCCGGGAGCCCACACAAACCCCCGTGCCCCAACCCTCTCAACCACCCCCGGCTCGGGAGCCCTCACCCGCCCCACCAACCGCCCCCCCACCCAGCCCCGGTACCCTCACCCGCCCCCCGGCCCGGGCGCCCTCACCCACCCTCACCCGCTCCTCCACCCGGCCCGGGCGCCCTCACCCGCCCAACCTGCGCGCCCTCACCCGCCCCCTGCCCGGCGCCCTCACCCGCCCGCCCTCACCTGGCGCCCTGCCAGGCGGGGGCGCGGGCTACCCGGGTGGCGTGGCCAAGGCAGGCGCCACTCGGGCGGCCCGCGCCCCCGCCCGACAAGTGGCAGGGCGATTACCAGAATCGCCCTGCCGCTTGCCGGGGCGGGGCGGGGGCCACCCGGGTGGTGCGGACGAGGTAGGGTGGGTGAGGGCACCCCGGGGGGGGGGGGAGGGTGGGTCAGGGCGCCCGGGCAAGGGGGCGAGCGGGTCAGGGCGCCGAGCGGGAGAGGTGGGTGAGGCCGCCGGGTGAGGGCGCCGGGGCGGGCGGGCGGGGGCGCCCGGGCGGGTGAGGCGAGTGAGGGCGTCGGGCGGGCGGGCGAGGGCGCCTGGGCGGGTGAGGGCGCGGGGCGGGCGGGCGAGCGAGGGCGGGCGGGCAGGTGAGGCGGGTGAGGGTGCCGGGCGGGCGGGCGGGCGGGCGAGGGCGCCCGGGCGGGTGAGGCGGGTGAGGGTGTCGGGCATACAAGGGCGCCGGACAGGCGGGCGGACAAGGGCGCCTGGGGGACAAGGCGGGTGAGGGCGCCGAGCGGGCGGGCGGGTGAGGGCCACCCGGGCGATTGCCGGAATCACCCTGCCGCCTGCCGGGGGGGGGGCGCGGCCGAGGCAGGGTGGGTGAGGGTGGCCGGGGGGGCAGGCGGGTCAGGGTGCCCGTGCGGGGGGGCGGGCGGGTCAGGGCAGCTGGCGAGCAAGCGGGTGAGGGCGCCGGGCGGGCGGGTGTGGCGAGTAACGGCGCCGGGCGGGCAAGCGAGGGCAGGCGGGCGAGGGCGTCGGGCGGGCGAGGGTGGGTGAGGGTGGGCGGGCGAGGGCGCCGGGCAGGCGAGGGCGGACGGGCGAGGCGGGCGGGCTAGGGCGCCGGGCGGGCGAGGGCGGGCGGGCGAGGGCACCGGGCGGGCGAGGGCGGGTGAGGCAAGTGAGTGCGCCGGGCGGGCGGGCGGGCGAGGGTGCACGGGCGGGTGAGGCTGGTGAGGGTGCCGGGCGGGCGGGCGAGGGCGCCGGGCGGGCGAGGGTCGGGCGGGTGAGAGCGGGTGAGGCGGGTGAGGGCGCCGGGTGGGCGGGCGGGCGAGGGCGCCCGGGCGGGTGAGGTGGGTGAGGGTGCCGGGCGGGCGGGCGAGGGCGCCCGGGCGGGTGAGGCGGGTGAGGGTGCCGGGCGGGCGAGGGTGCCGTGCGGGCGGGCGGGTGAGGGCGCCGGGCCGGCGAGGGCGCCGGGCGGGCGGGCGGGTGAGGGCGCCCGGGCGATTCCGGGGGAGGGTGTCACGCCCCCAATCTTTTTTTTTTCTAATTGGGTGGAGCGCGGCACCACCGAACGCCCAATCTTACCGACCGCACGTTTATGGACTACGCCTCAATCACAAACATTTAACTTATTTCCACCACGTACATTAATCTTCATTAAGCATTAACAAAACTCTTGATCAACATTTAACATAAATCAATGCCATATTGAAACACATCAAGATTTGTGGGAGGGGCAACTCCCAAGAAGTTCGCCCAACCGAATTATATTATAATCAAAATACAACTGATTACAATAGTGCGCCGGACTGAAGTCTCGGCTGCACACTCAATCTGATATACAAGCTGGCGTCGGGCAAACCCACGACCGCCCTCTAACCAAGATTACAATTCGGACAAACGTCCGTTTACAACAGCGCTGCCTGCGGCCGAGTTGGCTCACCCGAGCTCTAACTCGCCGACCGGTTCTGCGCACACCTCCGAATATACAACAGACCGCCGCCCGTTTATCACAGTGCTGACCCGCGGCCGAGTTAGCTCACCCGAGCTCTAACTCGCCGACCGGTTGCGCACTACCAACTGTATGACAGACCTCCGCCTTCGTGCACCGATGCTACAGCAAGGTAGCTCGCCCGAACTCTGACCTGCTATTTGACCTGCGCACTTTGACGTGCCACCCTGAACCAAGTCGCCGTGACCAAGTTTCCGCCTCCCTGTTTTACCCTGCTCGAACTGCCCTTACTACGGTCACGTTCTCGCCGTATCACTGTTCGGCGTCACCCAATAACTCGACCTGCGCTCCGTTTAGTTCACCCAGCCGCCTGATAGACTCGCACTACAAGAGAGTGCGCATTTCAGTCTCTATCTTTTGCGTATGGAGAGAACGCTCAAGACTTGCTTGAATGCCTTTGCTTGAATGAGCTCGCCTTCTTTATAGTCGCCCAGCTTGCCTCTAGGGGCTTCTATTCTTTCGGCCGACGCCCTTACTTTAAGTTTACGAAACCCCGAATTTCCTTTAGGGGCGGGTCGGCCCTTGCTTTAAGGCAAGGGCGACCCCGCCCTTATAACTTCGGTTCATTTGTTTCTTAATCCGTGAGCTCTTCGCCCACTGTTCATTGTTACCCGCGCCCTTGTGTCGGCTGCTGCCCATGTCTCTGCTCGGCCGGCGTTCACTCGCGCCCGTGTTCGCTGTGTCCACGTTCCAGCTCGTGCCCGCCCTGCCTTCGTCCATGCCTTCGCTCGTCACCTGCGTCCGGGTAAGGTTCGCCCTTGGGTCGCCTGCCCGTTTGTTGCGGGTCGCCCTCGGGTCAACCTACCGATCATTCAACCGGCTTTTCGTTTACTGCTGCACGCCGCGCCCAGCTCGCGCCCACGTTCACTGTTGCACGCCGCGCCTTTGTTTACTGTTGTCTTCCTGGTGGGCGGGCGCGCCTTCGCCCGGCTTGCCGCCCAGTCAACTGTCGCGTCTGTTTACCCAGCGGGCGGGCGCGCCTTCGCCCAGCTCGCCGCCCAACCGTCTGTCGTGTCTGTCTGCCCGGCGGGCGGGCGCGCCTTCGCCCGGCTCGCCGCCCAACCGTCGTGTGTGTCTACCCGGTAAGCGGGCGCGCTCCTGCCCAGCTCGCCGTTCTGTTCAACTGTCATGTGTGTCCGCCCGGTGGGTGGGCGCGCTTCTGCCCAGCTCGCCGTTCCACCCGACTTCCGTGTGTGTCCGCCCGATGGGTGGGCGCGCTTCTGCCCAGCTCGCCGTTCCATCTGACTGCCGTGTGTGTCCGCCCGGTGGGTGGGCGCGCCTTCGCCCAGCTCGCCACCCAACCGTCGTTCAGTTTGTTCGCCCGCCGGGTCGCCGTGCACGGTTCGCCCGCCCGGCTCGCCCGTGGGTCATGTCACTTTCGTGCAAACCGTCGTGCACGCCCTGCCCGAGTCGCTAGGGCGTCACACTCTCCTCCACCCGAAGACGTTGTCGACCCGACAACTTATCCACCGCCAAGGTTGATTTTTACTATGGTGTAGGCTCCCTCATGCAAGGTGACCACCAACCTGCATAGAGTCTGTTTCCACCAAGTCTGCTTCATAATCAAGTGTTTATCTTACGGTCCCATGCCCAGATCTATGGGAGCTCCCATTTCCTGCTGCACGTCCTCATACCTGCTCAATCTCCAAGTGAGGGCTCATTGCCTTGAACAGCCAACAATGAGCCCACCCCTTTCGTCCATTAAGAAGATGCATGGGGAGAACCTGGAGGTTCTCCTTTATCAACCAGCTCCATTTCAATGTCAGGCTCCTCATTTCTTGTTTTTTGTTGACATGACTCCCGATCTCCCTCTTGGATCTTCGGTACTTCCTGCACATCCCCGATGTTGTCTCTCACTTCCTCTGGTCCTTTGAGCACGTTCGAACAACTACCGGAGAGTGTTTCAACAGCCAAGGGCTGTTCCACAATCTTCGTCTTATCCTTAAGCAGCCGATTGTCTCTCTTAGAATCGTTTCTCGTCATGCTAATGGTTGGAACACCAATAGGCGTGTCTCCCTGACCATCATAGATGAAAAGTTTCTTCAGATGTGGCACGACTACGACCTCATATTGCTTCATGAATTCCATCCCCAATACGGCCTCATAATCGTCAATCCTCACTATGGTGAAGTCCACCTTCCCGGTCCATGTACCAAGAGTGATCATCACTCCTTCAGCCATACCGAAAACATTTGTCGGAGGGGAATTAACTGTCTTTATCTGCGCCTCCATAGGCACAACCTTCAGTCCAAGTTTCCTCGCCGTCCTTCGACTCATAAAGTTGTGCGAAGCTCCGCTATCAATCATAGCGAAAACATCTGTCATACCGAACTTCGCCTGAGCATATAACAGTCCCCATTTTTCTGAATCCGTCTCTTCACTTTCTACTTCGATTTCTACCTTGGAGGTAGCGTCTAAGTCTACCTCATTTGTAGTCTTATCATGAAGTTCTTCGGCGGAAGAGACCTCTATTATCAGATTTTCTTCAACTCTCGAGACCCTCTCTTCGAGTTTTTCTTTTCGCTTTTCCTCAAGCCTTACTTCTCCCTTCAAGGCCTCGAGGCGTCTTTCGAGGATTAGACAATCCTTCCTTCTTTTGTTCATTTCGTGTCTTAGTCTTAGCTCCTTGAGTTCTGCTTCTATCAAGAGCCCTTCTTTTGTAAGTCGGTTAGCTTCGTCTACATTCAAGTTCGAAGCCCCTTTTTTCACCAACGCACGGAGAGCGCGCTTTGTTGCTGCCAACTTTCTGCCGCAATCCATGTACTCCCGTCGTAGTTTATCATTTTCTTCAAGAATTTCCTTCTCGAGTTCTTCCAAGGTTTCGCAACCCAATAATTCCAAGATAGACATCTTCTCGGGCTACTCGTCTTAGAACATGCAGATTCACCTTCAATTTTTAACCGAGACAACCCTGTCAAGTTAAAAATGCTTCGAACCAGCTCGCTGACCGAGCTCTGATACCACCTGTCACGCCCCCAATCTTTTTTTTTTCTAATTGGGCGGAGCGCGGCACCACCGAACGCCCAATCTTACCGACCGCACGTTTATGGACTACGCCTCAATCACAAACACTTAACTTATTTCCACCAAGTACATTAATCTTCATTAAACATTAACAAAACTCTTCATCAACATTTAACATAAATCAATGCCATATTGAAACACATCAAGATTTGTGGGAGGGGCAACTCCCAAGAAGTTCGCCCAACCGAATTATATTATAATCAAAATACAACTGATTACAATAGTGCGCCGGACTGAAGTCTCGGCCGCACACTCAATCTGATATACAAGCTGGCATCGGGCAAACCCACGACCGCCCTCTAACCAAGATTACAATTCGGGCAAACGCCCGTTTACAACAGCGCTGCCCGTGGCCGAGTTGGCTCACCCGAGCTCTAACTCGCCGACCGGTTCTGCGCACACCACCGAATATACAACAGGCCGCCGCCCGTTTCTCACAGTGCTGACCCGCGACCGAGTTAGCTCACCCGAGCTCTTAACTCGCCGACCGGTTGCGCACTACCAACTGTATGACAGTCCTCCGCCTCCGTGCAACGATGCTACAGCAAGGTAGCTTGCCGGAACTCTGACCTGCTATTCGACCTGCGCACTTTGATGTGCCACCCTGAACCAAGTCGCCGTGACCAAGTTTCCGCCTCACTATTTTACCCTGCTCGAACTGCCCTTACTGCGGCCACGTTCTCACCGTATCACTGTTCGGCGTCACCCAATAACTCGACCTGCGCTCTGTTTCGTTCACCCAGCAGCCTGATAGATTCGCACTACAAGAGAGTGCGCATTTCAGTCTCTATCTTGTGCGTATGGAGAGAACGCTCAAGACTTGCTTGATTGCCTTTGCTTGAATGAGCTCGCCTTCTTTATAGTCACCCAGCTTGCCTCTAGGGGCTTCTATTCTTTCGGCCGACGCCCTTACTTTAAGTTTACGAAACCCCAAATTTCCTTTAGGGGCGGGTCGGCCCTTGCTTTAAGGCAAGGGCGACCCCGCCCTTATAACTTCGGTTCATTTGTTTCTTAATCCGTGAGCTCTTTGCCCACTGTTCATTGTTACCCGCGCCCTTGTGTCGGCTGCTGCCCATGTCTCTGCTCGGCCGGCGTTCACTCGCGCCCGTGTTTGCTGTGTCCACGTTCCAGCTCGTGCCCGCCCTGCCTTCGTCCATGCCTTTGCTCGTCACCTGCGTCCGAGTAAGGTTCGCCCTTGGGTCGCCCGCCCGTTTGGTGCGGGTCGCCCTCGGGTCGACCTACCGATCATTCAACCGGCTCTTCGTTTACTGCTGCACGCCGCGCCCAGCTCGCGCCCACGTTCACTGTTGTACGCCGCGCCTTCGTTTACTGTTGTCTGCCTGGTGGGCAGGCGCGCCTTCGCCCGGCTCACCGCCCAGTCAACTGTCGCGTTTGTTTACCCGGCGGGCAGGCGCGCCTTCGCCCAGCTCGCCGCCCAACCGTCTGTCGTGTCTGTCTGCCCGGCGGGCGGGCGCGCCTTCGCCCGGCTCGCCGCCCAACCGTCGTGTGTGTCTACCCGGTAAGCGGGCGCGCTCCTGCCCAGCTCGCCGTTCCGTTCAACTGTCATGTGTGTCCGCCCGGTGGGTGGGCGCGCTTCTGCCCAGCTCGCCGTTCCACCCGACTTCCGTGTGTGTCCGCCCGATGGGTGGGCGCGCTTCTGCCCAGCTCGCCGTTCCACCCGACTTCCGTGTGTGTCCGCCCGGTGGGTGGGCGCGCCTTCGCCCAGCTCGCCACCCAACCGTCGTTCAGTTTGTTCGCCCGCCGGGTCGCCGTGCACGGTTCGCCCGCCCGGCTCGCCCGTGGGTCATGTCACTTTCGTGCAAACCGTCGTGCACGCCCTGCCCGAGTTGCTAGGGCGTCACAGAGGGTGTGACGCCCTAGCGACTCGGGCAGGGCGTGCACGACGGTTTGCACGAAAGTGACATGACCCACGGGCGAGCCGGGCGGGCGAACTGTGACGCCCTAGCGACTCGGGCAGGGCGTGCACGACGGTTTGCACGAAAGTGACATGACCCACGGGCGAATCGGGCGGGCGAACCGTGCACGGCGACCCGGCGGGCGAACAAACTGAAAGACGGTTGGGTGGCGAGCTGGGCGAAGGCGCGCCCACCCACCGGGCGGACACACACGGCAGTCAGATGGAACGGCGAGCTAGGCAGAAGCGCGCCCACCCATCGGGCGGACACACACGGAAGTCGGGTGGAACGGCGAGCTGGGTAGAAGCGCGCCCACCCACCGGGCGGACACACATGACAGTTGAGCGGGCGGCGAGCCGGGCGAAGGCGCGCCCGCCCGCCGGGCAGACAGACACGACAGACGGTTGGGCGGCGAGCTGGGCGAAGGCGCGCCCGCCCGCCAGGCAAACAGACACGACAGACGGCTGGGCGGCGAGCTGGGCGAAGGCGCGCCCACCCGCCGGGTAGATAAACACGACAGGCGGTTGGGCGGCGAGCTGGGCGAAGGCGCACCCGCCCACCAGGCAGACAACAGTAAATGAAGGCGCGGCGTGCAACAGCGAACGTGGGCGCGAGCTGGGTGCGGCGTGCGGCAGTAAACGAAGGACCGGTTGAATGATCGGTAGGTCGACCCGAGGGCGACCCGCACCAAATGGGCGGGCGACCCAAGGGCGAACCTTACCCGGGCGCAGGTGGCGAACTGAAGGCATGGGCAAAGGCAGGGCGTAAGCACGAGCTGGGAAGTGGACACAGGAACACGGGCGAGAGTGAACGCCGGCCGAGCTAAGGCATGGACGACAGTCGACACAAGGGCGCGGGTAGCAATGAACAGTGGGCAAAAGGCTCGCGAATTAAGGAAACAGGACCGAAGTTTATAAGGGCGTGGTCGCCCTTGCCTTAAAGCAAGGGCCGACCCGCCCCTAAAGGAAATTCGGGGTTTCGTAAACTTGAAGTAAGGGCGTCGGCCGAAAGAATAGAAGCCCCTAGAGGCAAGCTGGGCGACTATAAAGAAGGTGAGCTCATTCTAGCAAAGGCATTCAAGCAAGTCTTGAGCGTTCTCTCCATACACAAAAGATAGAGACTGAAATGCGCACTCTCTTGTAGTGTGAGTCTATCAGGCGGCTGGGTGAACTAAACGGAGTGCAGGTCGAGTTATTGGGTGACACCGAACAGTGATACGGCGAGAACATGGCCACAGTAAGGGCAGTTCGAGCAGGGTAAAACAGGGAGGCGGAAACTTGGTCACGGCGACTTGGTTCAGGGTGGCACATCAAAGTGCGTAGGTCGAATAGCAGGTCAGAGTTCGGGCGAGCTACCTTGCTGTAGCATCGGTGCACGGAGGCGGAGGATTGTCATACAGTTGGTAGTGCACAACCGGTCGGCGAGTTAAGAGCTCGGGTGAGCTAACTCGGCCGCGGGTCAGCACTGTGTGAAACGGGCGGCGGCCTGTTGTATATTCGGAGGCGTGCGCAGAACCGGTCGGTGAGTTAGAGCTCGGGTGAGCCAACTCGGCCGCGGGCAGCGCTGTTGTAAACGGACGTTTGTCCGAACTGTAATCTTGGTTAGAGGGCGGTCGTGGGGTTGCCCGACGCCAGCTTATATATCAGTTGGGTGTGCGGTCGAGACTTCAGTCCGGCACACTATTGTAATCATTTGGAATTTGGTTATAATATAATTCGGTTGGGCGAACTCTTTGGGAGTTGCCCCTCCCACAAATCTTGATGTGTTGATTATTAATGTGGTATTGATTTATGTTAAATGTTGATGAAGAGTTATGTTAATGTTTAATGAAGATTAATGTGCATGGCGAAAATAAGTTAAGTGTTTGTGATTGAGGCGTAGTCCATAAACGTGCGGTCGGTAAGATTGGGCGTTCGGTGGTGCCGTGCTCCGCCCAATTAGAAAAAAAAAGATTGGGGGCGTGACAGGTGGTATCAGAGCTCGGTCAGCGAGCTGGTGTCAAAATATTTTTAAACTTGACAGGGTTGTCTCGGTTAAAAATTGAAGGTGAATCTGCATACAGGTGACTTGGGGAACAGTGGATGGTCGGGACAAGAGCACGAAAGAAGATGGCTGCCGATTCTCAAGCCGGGTCCAGTCACACAATGAAGGAACCTGCTAAGGATCCTCATCACGAATTCATGGATAAAGTATTCGAAAGAATGGAGTCATTGGAATCTGCCTGGAGCCAAGATGTGAGCTCGCTTGTTAAAGAGCGAGAAGCTATTCTGAAACTCAGGGAGGAATTGGTGGAACTCCGTACACAGAATGAAGAACTCAAGAGGCAGTATGAGTTCACGGAATTCATGTGCACTCAGCTGGAAGGAAGAGTCAAAGAAGTCGAAGAATCAAGAGACCAAGGTCTCGCGGAAATCACTAACTTGAAAGGGGATCTTGACAAGGTATGTAAGAACCTCGAGCAAGCTAATGATGAAATTGCAATAATGAAGAGAGCCATGAAGCATAACTCAGGTGGAGGAGTGCCTCATGTAAAGGTCAAGGAGCTGGAATCCTATGACGGTACAAGGAGTGCAAAGACACTCAGTAACTTTTTATGGGACATGGAGCAGTACCTAGAACGATTGAGTCTACCCGATGGTGAGACCCAAGTCAAGGTGGCCGCTCAGTTTCTGACAAACGACGCCAAGATGTGGTGGCGCAAAAGGGTGGATCAAATCATCAATGGCAGTGCTGAAGAGATCACTTCTTGGAGCGATATGAAGAAGGCCTTGTAGACCCACTTCAGTCCGCAAGATGAAACTTGGGAGGCAAGGACAAAGATCAAGTTTATCAAACAAACCGGAAGCTTGCAGACATATCAACGGGAGTTCTCAAGCGCAGCTCTAGAACTTCCCGATATGGCAGAGAAGGACAAGGTGTTTAACTTTATTATTGGGTTGAAGCCTTGGGCCCGCAACGAAGTAAAAAGGCAGAAGATCAGGACACTTGAAGAAGCCTTTGCCGCAGTTGACAAACTGGTGGACCATTTTGATGAAACTTCTAATGAGAAAAAGAAGTTTGAAAAACCAAGGGAGAAGAAGAAAGAAGAATCTCCGAAGTTAGAGGATGGCGCAAAGTTCAAGAAGCCCTTGAAGTGTTGGCTATGTGAAGGGCCACACACGGTAAAGAATTGCCCATCTAAGCCGAAGATAGCTGCGGTTGCACAGCCTGTTGAGGAGGATGATCATGCTTCCGTAGGAATGATGCAGATCCTTGGAGCAGCTGCTACCACGGAAGTAGTCTCTAGAAGAGATCCTGAAAGAAATCAATTGGAATATGTCCAGATGAAGATAGGTGGAGCCGATGTTCTCACTATGGTCGATAGTGGGGCTTCACACAATTTCATGAGTGAAGACACTGCAAGGAGACTTGGGCTGAAATTTGTACCTACAAAGGCACAAATGAAGACAGTGAACTCTCCCCCGACAGCAATCCTTGGTACGGCCGAAAAGGTGGATGCCACACTTGGTGAATGGACCGGGAAGGTAGACTTCACCGTAGTGAGGATCGATGACTATGAAGCAGTATTAGGGATGGAGTTTATGAAACAGTTTGAGGCCATGGTTGTGCCCCATTTGAGGAAGCTTTTCATTTACGATGGAAGGGAGGATGTTCCCATTGGTGTTCCAACCATTGGGGTAAGCAAGATTGATCGTAAATTGGGAGGCATACAAATGGAAGACAAAACAAAGGTGGACAAGAGATTGACTACGTTGGAAGCAAAGTTTGAAGAACAAACGATAGTCATCCGCACACTTTTGGATAGTATCTCAAAACTATCGAGAAGACTAGAGATAGTGGAAGATGAGGATGATGATGAGGAGCTGTATGTGAGACTGAGTAGCCAGAGGGAAAACCGGGAAGCATACCTACGGAGAATGGAAGTTGAAGATCCTGATAGGTGGATCGAATTGATTAGCCAAGGAGAGCCCTCAAGCTCTCCCCAGACATCTTCTTAGGAAGCAAAAGGGGCGGGATCATTGTTGGCTGTTCAAGGCAATGAGGCCTCACTTGGAGATTGAGCAGGTATGAGGACGTGCAGCAGAAAATGGGGGTTCCCATAGATCTGGGCATGGGACCGTAAGATAGACACTTGATTATGAAGCAGACTTGGTGGAAACAGACTCTATGCAGGTTGGTGGTCACCTTGCATGAGGGAGCCTACACCATAGTAAAAATCAACCTTGGCGGTGGATAAGTTGTCGGGTCGACAACGTCTTCGGGTGGAGGAGAGTGTGACGCCCTAGCGACTCGGGCAGGGCGTGCACGACGGTTTGCACGAAAGTGACATGACCCACGGGCGAGCCGGGCGGGCGAACCGTGCACGGCGACCCGGCGGGCGAACAAACTGAACGACGGTTGGGTGGCGAGCTGGGCGAAGGCGCGCCCACCCACCGGGCGGACACACACGACAGTCAGATGGAACGGCGAGCTGGGCAGAAGCGCGCCCACCCATCGGGCGGACACACACGGAAGTCGGGTGGAACGGCGAGCTGGGTAGAAGCGCGCCCACCCACCGGGCGGACACACACGACAGTTGAGTGGGCGGCGAGCTGGGCGAAGGCGCGCCCACCCACCGGGCAGACAGACACGACGGTCGGGTGGAGCGGCGAGCTGGGCGAAGGCGCACCCACCCACCGGGCAGACAGACACGACGGTTGGCTGGGCGGCGAGCTGGGCGAAGGCGCGCCCGCCCGCCGTGTAGACAGACACGACAGGCGGTTGGGCGGCGAGTTGGGCGAAGGAGCGCCCGCCCACCAGGCAGACAACAGTAAATGAAGGCGCGGCGTGCAACAGCGAACGTGGGCGCGAGCTGGGCGCGGCGTGCGGCAGTAAATGAAGGACCGGTTGAATGATCGGTAGGTCGACCCGAGGGCGACCCGCACCAAATGCGCGGACGACCCAAGGGCGAACCTTACCCGGGCGCAGGTGGCAAACTGAAGGCATGGGCAAAGGCAGGGCGTAAGCACGAGCTGGGAAGTGGACACAGGAACACGGGCGAGAGTGAACGCCGGCCGAGCTAAGGCATGGACGACAGTCGACACAAGGACGCGGGTAGCAATAAACAGTGGGCAAAAGGCTCGTGAATTAAGGAAACAGGACCGAAGTTTATAAGGGCGTGGTCGCCCTTGCCTTAAAGCAAGGGCCGACCCGCCCCTAAAGGAAATTCGGGGTTTCGTAAACTTGAATTAAGGGCGTCGGCCGTGTTAGCGCTTGAGATTTCACCCTAGGCTGAGGAAGGTAAACCTTCAAGGCTACATCAAACCATTTCACCTCGTAGCTAGCCCTACAAGGTATGAGAAGGCTCTCTCGGGTCAGATTTGATAGATCTTTCAATATGATTAGGCTGACCAATTAAGAATAAAGATTTTAGGCTAGTAGGTTGATTTAATGATTTTTGGGGTTTTTGGTAGCAATTGGAGGGAGTGCAATTCAGGGTGCGGGGATTGGGCACAGTTTTTGCAGGGGGATCTTTGGGGCAAGGTAGGAGTGGGCGCTGATGCCTTAATCTGAGATGGATGATCAAGGATGATAGAGGAGGAGCTAAAGAGGGCAAACAACCATTTTGAATCCTCTCTAGACAGTAGAAAACATAAATATTGAACAAACTAAAAAGCTGAGCATGTCAAAGCATGAATTCAAACTTTACCACTTCATCTGTCCAATTAGAAGCAAAAGAGAGATGTGGAATACATAAACAAACTTACAAGAACATGTAGAGAACACACCATCAACACATCAATCCACAAGAATCCACAATGATGTCTGCAAAACCCTGGCCTTCCTTTCCTTAAATTGCAGAAATAGATGTACAATACACAATAAAAACTTTCTCCCACAAGAGTCCAACCATGAAAATGAGAAGGAGAGAGCATAATATAGACCATCTAGACCATCTAACTCCTTTCCCCACCTCTAGGAGTCGAGCTCAGCTTCCTAGGAGCAGTTTGAACTAATTCTAAACTAAGAACTAGAAAATAGGCAGCCCAACAACTTGCCTCTATTACTTAGCTAACTCATCCATGCATTAATTTTTCACTTTTTACATCATGGAAGCTTCTAGAAGGGTAAAGAGAGATAAAATCTATCAAAGTGCCATGAAAATATTACATTTATCCATCATCTACAAGTAAAAATGGTCAACCATAGTCAAAACAGTGTTTTTTGACAAAAAAGGTCAATTCTGGCAAAGCTGGCTCAAATGGTCGCGCCCCGTGTTCAAATGGTCGCGCCCCTTTGCAGCAACTTTTGAGTGGGTTCCACTGATCCCAATCAGGTGCAAGATGGCTCATTGGAAAGCTTGGTCTGTCTACTTTCCATCCCAAGTGGAATTTCTGAATTTGGAGTTGTTTTGCCCCCTCAAAAACCATTTCTCCCAAGGTCACTTTCTGCAACTCAAAAAGTGGGCAGAAAGTCATTTTTTTGATGTATTTTGAGCTTTTGGAGGCTCAAATCTCAAAATTAGGCTTCTCCCAAGTATTGGTAATTTTTCTCTTTGCATGCCCTTTCCAAAAATGCCAAGTTTTCAAAATTCCGAGCAATCCTCCAGAATGGTCGCGCGCGGGGCGCGACCATTTCATGGTCAAAAACCTGTAAATTGCACAAAAAATTCACAAATGAAAAAATTTTCTCCAAATTTCTTGAAATTTGGGCTGGGAGTCCCCAATCAAGTACCATGCTCAGTCAAAGAGGCTTTTGCCAAAGTTCGGAGTGGATCGGGCGTTTTCCTTCATTTTTGTGCTTTAGCCAACCGTCCTTGGAGCACCTTCGTTCTCGCCGGTATTTTTGACATTTCTCTCAAACCATGACACCTGTGTAAAAAATGAAAGAGGTTTTTCTTCCTTGGCATGTTTTGGACAAAAACCTCTCTCAGTTTTGCAAAATTCATCTTTTATTGCTCAGAAACAGCTTTTGAGTGAAACTTGTCCCGATGTGTGAAACAAGGGATTTTGTCGAAATGGAGCGAAATGAAGGGGATAGAGGGCTTCTAAATTCTTGGGGAAATTTGTGGGAGTGGGGAGGGATGTTAGGAAGCAGGAGAAAGTGGAATCTCAGAGATTGAGTGAGGGGAAGGGGTCCAAAAGGGCAAAACACAGGCCAAACCTAGAAAATTGCCAGGTTGTAGCTAGAAACTAGGGTTTGTACAAAAATGAGGAATTTGGCGGATCTAAGGGATGGGAAGTGTTTGATAAGGTACTTTAACGATAGGGGAAGGTGTATGAACATCAGGAAACAAGTTTTTCCGGTGATTTGACCATCCAAGAGAAATTGCCTTCAAAACCCTAGGAGAGGGAAATGACCTTGCCTGGGTGGCAACTGAAGCATGGACAAGATGTAAAATGACCCATTAGATACTGACATGACGATGACAACCCTCTGAATGATGATAGACTCAGCTGAATGATGACATGGACTGACATTTGGGCAAACCCTAGACCTAATGCCTAGTGACCAAATTTTGCTTGAAGACTCACTGAAATGACAAAATTTGACCTTGACACTTCAAAATCACTATGTAAGAGCACATTTGATCACTGTAGGAAGGCTGAAAAGACTGACACTAACAGGCCGAAATAATAGAAGCCCCTAGAGGCAAGCTGGGCGACTATAAAGAAGGCGAGCTCATTCTAGCAAAGGCATTCAAGCAAGTCTTGAGCGTTCTCTCCATACACAAAAGATAGAGACTGAAATGCGCACTCTCTTGTAGTGCGAGTCTATCAGGCGGCTAGGTGAACTAAACGGAGCGCATGTCGAGTTATTGGGTGACGCCGAACAGTGATACGGCGAGAACGTGGCCGCAGTAAGGGCAGTTCGAGCAGGGTAAAACAGGGAGGCGGAAACTTGGTCACGGCGACTTGGTTCAGGGTGGCACGTCAAAGTGCGTAGGTCGAATAGCAGGTCAGAGTTTGGGCGAGCTACCTTGCTGTAGTATCGGTGCACGGAGGCGGAGGATTGTCATACAGTTGGTAGTGCGCAACCGGTCGGCGAGTTAAGAGCTCGGGTGAGCTAACTCGGCCGCGGGTCAGCACTGTGAGAAACGGGCGGCGGCCTGTTGTATATTCGGAGGTGTGCGCAGAACCGGTCGGTGAGTTAGAGCTCAGGTGAGCCAACTCGGTCGCGGGCAGCGCTGTTGTAAATGGACGTTTGTCCGAACTGTAATCTTTTTTAGAGGGCAGTCGTGGGGTTGCCCGACGCCAGCTTATATATCAGTTGGGTGTGCAGCCGAGACTTCAGTCCGGCGCACTATTGTAATCATTTGGAATTTGGTTATAATATAATTCGGTTGGGCGAACTCTTTGGGAGTTGCCCCTCCCACAAATCTTGATGTGTTGATTATTAATGTGGTATTGATTTATGTTAAACATTTATGAAGAGTTATGTTAATTTTTAATGAAGATTAATGTGCTTGGCGAAAATAAGTTAAGTGTTTGTGATTGAGGCGTAGTCCATAAACGTGCGGTCGGTAAGATTGGGCGTTCGGTGGTGCCGCGCTCCGCCCAATTAGAAAAAAAAAGATTGGGGGCGTGACACGAACCGTGCACGGCGACCCGGCGGGCGAACAAACTGAACGACGGTTGGGTGGCGAGCTGGGCGAAGGCGCGCCCACCCACCGGGCGGACACACACGGCAGTCAGATGGAACGGCGAGCTGGGCAGAAGTGTGCCCACCCATCGGGCGGACACACACGGAAGTCGGGTGGAACGGCGAGCTGGGCAGAAGCGCGCCCACCCACCGGGCGGACACACATGACAGTTGAGCGGAACGGCGAGCTGGGCAGGAGCGTGCCCGCTTACCGGGTAGACACACACGACGGTTGGGCGGCGAGCCGGGCGAAGGCGCGCCCGGCCGTCGGGCAGACAGACACGACAGACGGCTGGGCGGCGAGCTGGGCGAAGGCGCGCCCGCCCGCTGGGTAGACAGACGCGACAGGTGGTTGGGCGGCGAGCTGGGCGAAGGCGCACCCGCCCACCAGGCAGACAACAGTAAATGAAGGCGCGGTGTGCAACAACGAACGTGGGCGCGAGCTGGGCGCGGCGTGCGGCAGTAAACGAAGGACCGGTTGAATGATCGGTAAGTCGACCCGAGGGCGACCCGCACCAAATGGGCGGAGGACCCAAGGGCGAACCTTACCCGGGCACAGGTGGCGAACTGAAGGCATGGGCAAAGGCAGGGCGTAAGCACGAGCTGGGAAGTGGACACAGGAACACGGGCGAGAGTGAACACCGGCCGAGCTAAGGCATGGACGACAGTCGAAACAAGGACGCGGGTAGCAATGAACAGTGGGCAAAAGGCTCGCGAATTAAGGAAACATGACTGAAGTTTATAAGGGCGTGGTCGCCCTTGCCTTAAAGCAAGGGCCGACCCGCCCCTAAAGGAAATTCGGGGTTTCGTAAACTTGAAGTAAGGGCGTCGGCCGAAAGAATAGAAGCCCCTAGAGACAAGCTGGGCGACTATAAAGAAGGCGAGCTCATTCTAGCAAAGGCATTCAAGCAAGTCTTGAGCGTTCTCTCCATACGCAAAAGATAGAGACAGGAAATGCGCACTCTCTTGTAGTGTGAGTCTATCAGGCGGCTGGGTGAACTAAACGGAGCGCAGGTCGAGTTATTGGGTGACGCCGAACAGTGATACAGCGAGAACGTGGCCGCAGTAAGGGCAGTTCGAGCAGGGTAAAACAGGGAGGCGGAAACTTGGTCACGGCGACTTGGTTCAGGGTGGCACGTCAAAGTGCGCAGGTCGAATAGTAGGTCAGAGTTCGGGCGAGCTACCTTGCTGTAGCATCGGTGCACGAAGGCGGAGGACTGTCATACAGTTGGTAGTGCGTAACCGGTGGGCGAGTTAAGAGCTCAGGTGAGCTAACTCGGCCGCGGGTCAGCACTGTGAGAAACGGGCGGCGGCCTGTTGTATATTCGGAGGTGTGCGCAGAACCGGTCGGTGAGTTAGAACTCGGGTGAGCCAACTCGGCCGCGGGCAGCGCTGTTGTAAACGGACGTTTGTCCGAACTGTAATCTTGGTTAGAGGGTGGTCGTGGGGTTGCTCGACGCCAGCTTATATATCAGTTGGGTGTGCGGCCGAGACTTCAGTCCGGCGCACTATTGTAATCAGTTGGAATTTGGTTATAATATAATTCGGTTGGGCGAACTCTTTGGGAGTTGCCCCTCCCACAAATCTTGATGTGTTGATTATTAATGTGGTATTGATTTATGTTAAATGTTGATGAAGAGTTATGTTAATGTTTAATGAAGATTAATGTACTTGGTGAAAATAAGTTAAGTATTTGTGATTGAGGCGTAGTCCATAAACGTGCGGTCGGTAAGATTGGGCGTTCGGTGGTGCCGCGCTCCGCCCAATTAGAAAAAAAAAGATTGGGGGCGTGACAGGTGGTATCAGAGCTCGGTCAGCGAGCTGGTGTCGAAATATTTTTAAACTTGACAGGGTTGTCTCGGTTAAAAATTGAAGGTGAATCTGCATACAGGTGACTTGGGGAACAGTGGATGGTCGGGACAAGAGCACGAAAGAAGATGGCTGCCGATTCTCAAGCCGGGTCCAGTCACACAATGAAGGAACCTGCTAAGGATCCTCATCACGAATTCATGGATAAAGTATTCGAAAGAATGGAGTCATTGGAATCTGCCTGGAGCCAAGATGTGAGCTCGCTTGTTAAAGAGCGAGAAGCTATTCTGAAACTCAGGGAGGAATTGGTGGAACTCCGTACACAGAATGAAGAACTCAAAAGGCAGTATGAGTTCACGGAATTCATGTGCACTCAGCTGGAAGGAAGAGTCAAAGAAGTCGAAGAATCCAGAGACCAGGGTCTCGCCGAAATCACTAACTTGAAAGGGGATCTTGACAAGGTATGTAAGAGCCTCGAACAAGCTAATGATGAAATTGCAATAATGAAGAGAGCCATGAAGCACAACTCAGGTGGAGGAGTGCCTCATGTAAAGGTCAAGGAGCCGGAATCCTATGACGGTACAAGGAGTGCAAAGACACTCGGTAACTTTTTATGGGACATGGAGCAGTACCTAGAACGATTGGGCCTACCCGAGGGTGAGACTCAAGTCAAAGTAGCCGCTCAGTTCCTGACAAACGATGCCAAGATGTGGTGGCGCAGGAGGGTGGACCAAATCATCAATGGTAGTGCTGAAGAGATCACTTCTTGGAGCGATATGAAGAAGGCCTTGCAGACCCACTTCAGTCCGCAAGATGAAACTTGGGAGGCAAGGACAAAGATCAAGTTTATCAAACAAACCGGAAGCTTGCAGACATATCAACGGGAGTTCTCAAGCGCAGCTCTAGAACTTCCCGATATGGCAGAGAAGGACAAGGTGTTTAACTTTATTATTGGGTTGAAGCCTTGGGCCCGCAACGAAGTAAAAAGGCAGAAGATCAGGACGCTTGAAGAAGCCTTTGCCGCAGTTGACAAACTGGTGGACCATTTTGATGAAACTTCTAATGAGAAAAAGAAGTTTGAAAAACCAAGGGAGAAGAAGAAAGAAGAATCTCCGAAGTTAGAGGATGGCGCAAAGTTCAAGAAGCCCTTGAAGTGTTGGCTATGTGAAGGGCCACACACGGTAAAGAATTGCCCATCTAAGCCGAAGATAGCTGCGGTTGCACAGCCTGTTGAGGAGGATGATCATGCTTCCGTAGGAATGATGCAGATCCTTGGAGCAGCTGCTACCACGGAAGTAGTCTCTAGAAGAGATCCTGAAAGAAATCAATTGGAATATGTCCAGATGAAGATAGGTGGAGCCGATGTTCTCACTATGGTCAATAGTGGGGCTTCACACAATTTCATGAGTGAAGACACTGCAAGGAGACTTGGGCTGAAATTTGTACCTACAAAGGCACAAATGAAAACAGTGAACTCTCACCCGACAGCAATCCTTGGTATGGCCAAAAAAGTGGACGCCACACTTGGTGAATGGACCGGGAAGGTAGACTTCACCGTAGTGAGGATCGATGACTATGAAGCAGTATTGGGGATGGAATTTATGAAACAGTTTGAGGCCATGGTCGTGCCCCATTTGAGGAAGCTTTTCATTTACGATGGAAGGGAGGATGTTCCCATTGGTGTTCCAACCATTGGGGTAAGCAAGACTGATCGTAAATTGGGAGGCATGCAAATGGAGGACAAAACAAAGGTGGACAAGAGGTTGACTACGTTGGAAGCAAAGTTTGAAGAACAAACGATAGTCATCCGCACACTTTCGGATAGTATCTCAGAACTATCGAGAAGACTAGAGATAGTGGAAGATGAGGATGATGAGGAGGAGCTGTATGTGAGACCGAGTAACCAGAGGGAAAACCGGGAAGCATACCTACAGAGAATGGAAGTTGAAGATCCTGATAGGTGGATCGAATTGATTAGCCAAGGAGAGCCCTCAAGCTCTCCCCAGACATCTTCTTAGGAAGCAAAAGGGGCGGGCTCATTGTTGGCTGTTCAAGGCAATGAGCCCTCACTTGGAGATTGAGCAGGTATGAGGACGTGCAGCAGAAAATGGGGGTTCCCATAGATCTGGGCATGGGACCGTAAGATAGACACTTGATTATGAAGCAGACTTGGTGGAAACAGACTCTATGCAGGTTGGTGGTCACCTTGCATGAGGGAGCCTACACCATAGTAAAAATCAACCTTGGCGGTGGATAAGTTGTCGGGTCGACAACGTCTTCGGGTGGAGGAGAGTGTGACGCCCTAGCGACTCGGGCAGGGCGTGCACGACGGTTTGCACGAAAGTGACATGACCCACGGGCGAGCCGGGCAGGCGAACCGTGCACGGCGACCCGGCGGGCGAACAAACTGAACGACGGTTGGGTGGCGAGCTGGGCGAAGGCGCGCCCACCCACCAGGCAGACACACACGGCAGTCAGATGGAACGACGAGGTGGGCAGAAGCGCGCCCACCCATCGGGTGGACACACATGGAAGTCGGGTGGAACGGCGAGCTGGGCAGAAGCGCGCCCACCCACCGGGCGGACACACATGACAGTTGAGCGGAACGGCGAGCTAGGCAGGAGCGCGCCCGCTTACCGGGTAGACACACACGACGGTTGGGCGGCGAGCCGGGCGAAGGCGCGCCCGCCCGCCGGGCAGACAGACACGACAGACGGTTGGGCGGCGAGCTGGGCGAAGGCGCGCCCGCCCGCCGGGCAGACAGACACGACAGACGGTTGGGCGGCGAGCTGGGCGAAGGCGCGCCCGCCCGCCGGGTAGACAGACGCGACAGGCGGTTGGGCGGCGAGCTGGGCGAAGGCGCGCCCGCCCACCAAGCAGACAACAGTAAATGAAGGTGCGGCGTGCAATAGCGAACGTGGGCGCGAGCTGGGCGCAGCGTGCGGCAGTAAATGAAGGACCGGTTGAATGATCGGTAGGTCGACCCGAGGGCGACCCGCACCAAATGGGCGGACGACCCAAGGGCGAACCTTACCCGGGCGCATGTGGCGAACTGAAGGCATGGGCAAAGGCAGGGCGTAAGCACGAGCTGGGAAGTGGACACAGGAACACGGGCGAGAGTGAACGTCGGCCGAGCTAAGGCATGGACGACAGTCGACACAAGGACGCGGGTAGCAATGAACAATGGGCAAAAGGCTCGCGAATTAAGGAAACAGGACCGAAGTTTATAAGGGCGTGGTCGCCCTTGCCTTAAAGCAAGGGCCGACCCACCCCTAAAGGAAATTCGGGGTTTCGTAAACTTGAAGTAAGGGTTTCGGCCGAAAGAATAGAAGCCCCTAGAGACAAGCTGGGCGACTATAAAGAAGGCGAGCTCATTCTAGCAAAGGCATTCAAGCAAGTCTTGAGCGTTCTCTCCATACGCAAAAGATAGAGACAGGAAATGCGCACTCTCTTGTAGTGCGAGTCTATCAGGCGGCTGGGTGAACTAAACGGAGCGCAGGTCGAGTTATTGGGTGACGCAGAACAGTGATACGGCAAGAACGTGGCCGCAGTAAGGGCAGTTCGAGCAGGGTAAAACAGGGAGGCGGAAACTTGGTCACGGCGACTTGGTTTAGGGTGGCACGTCAAAGTGCGTAGGTCGAATAGCAGGTCAGAGTTCGGGCGAGCTACCTTGCTGTAGTATCGGTGCACGGAGGCAGAGGACTGTCATACAGTTGGTAGTGCGTAACCGGTTGGCGAGTGAAGAGCTCGGGTGAGCTGACTCGGTCGCGGGTCAGCACTGTGAGAAACGGGCGGCGGCCTGTTGTATATTCGGAGGTGTGCGCAGAACCGGTCTGTGAGTTAGAGCTCAGGTGAGCCAACTCGGCCGCGGGCAGCGCTGTTGTAAACGGATGTTTGTCCGAACTGTAATCTTGGTTAGAGGGCGGTCGTGGGGTTGCCCGACACCAGCTTATATATCAGTTGGGTGTGCGGCCGAGACTCAGTCCGGCGCACTATTGTAATCATTTGGAATTTGGTTATAATATAATTCGATTGGGCGAACTCTTTGGGAGTTGCCCCTCCCACAAATCTTGATGTGTTGATTATTAATGTGGTATTGATTTATGTTAAACATTTATGAAGAGTTATGTTAATGTTTAATGAAGATTAATGTACTTGGCGAAAATAAGTTAAGTGTTTGTGATTGAGGCGTAGTCCATAAACGTGCGGTCGGTAAGATTGGGCGTTCGGTGGTGCCGCGCTCTGCCCAATTAGAAAAAAAAAAAAGATTGGGGGCGTGACAGAGGGCGCCGGGCGGGCGGGCGGGTGAGGGCGCCCGGGCGATTCCGGGTGAGGCGGGTGAGGGCGCCGGGCGGGCGAGGGCACGGGCGGGCGGGCAGGTGAGGGCGCCCGGGCGATTCCGGGAATCGCCCGGCCGCCCTCACCCGCCCGCCCGCCCTGCGCCCTCGCCCGCCCGGCGCCCTCACCCGCCTCACTCGCCGGGCGGGCGAGGGCACGGGCGGGTGAGGCGGGTGAGGGCGCCGGGCGGGCGAGGGCACGGGCAGGCGGGCGGGTTAGGGCGCCTGGACGATTCCGGGAATCGCCCGGGCGGCAGGGCGATTCCGGGAATCGCCCGGGCGCCCTCACCCGCCTGCGCGCCCGGCGCCCTCGCCCGCCCGGCGCCATCACCCGCCTCACCCGCCCGGCAGGCGGGCGAGTGAGGGCGCCGGGCGGGCGAGGGCGCCGGGCGGGCAGGCGGGTGAGGGCGCCCGGGCGATTCCCGGGCGGGTGAAGCGGGTGAGGGCGCCGAGCGGACGAGGGCACGGGCGGGCGGGCGGGTGAGGGCGCCCGGACGATTCCGGGAATCTCCCGGGCGCCCTCACCCGCCCGCTCGCCCGGCGCCCTCACACGACCGCCCGCCCGGCGCCCTCACCCGCCCGCCCGCCCTCACCTCACCCGCCTGCCCGGCGCCCTCACCCGCCCGCCCACCCGGGCGCCCTCACCCGCCCACCCGCCCGTGCCCTCTTCCGCCCGACGCCCTCACCCGCCTCACCCGCCCGGCGGGCGGGCGGGTGAGGGCGCCGGGCGGGCGAGGGCGCCGAGCGGGCGGGCAGGGGAGGGCGCCCGGGCGATTCCGGCGCCCTTACGTGCCCGCCAGCCCGGTGCCCTCGCCCGCCCGGCGCCCTCACCCGCCTCACCTGCCGGGCGGGTGAGGTGGGTGAGGGCGCCGGGCGGGCGGGTGAGGGCGCCCGGGCAATTCCGGAAATCGCTCGGGCGGCAGGGCGATTCCGGGAATCGCCTGGGCGGCAGGGCGATTCCCGGAATCGCCCGGGCGCCCTCACCCGCCCGCCCGCCCGGCGCCCTCACCCACCTCACCCGCCGGCAGGTGAGGCCGGTGAGGGCGCCGGGCGGGCGAGGGCGCCGGGCGGGCGGGAGGGTGAGGGCTGGTGAGGTGGGTGAGGGTGCCGGGCGGGCGGGCGAGGGCGCCCGAGTGGGTGAGGCGGGTGAGGGCGTTGGGCGGGTGAGGTGGGTGAGGGTGCCGGGCAGGCAGGCGAGGGCGCCCGGGTGGGTGAGGCGGGTGAGGGCGTCGGGCGGGCGAGGGCGCCGTGCGGGCGGGCGGGTGAGGGCGCCGGGCGGGTGAGGGCGCCGGGCGGGCGGGCGGGTGAGGGCACCCGAGCGATTCCCAGAATCGCCCTCACCTGCCCGGGCGCCCTCACCCGCCCGCCCTCACCCGCCCGGGCGCCCTCACCCGCCCGCCCGCCCCTGCCCTCACCCGCCCGGCGCCCTCACCCGCCTCACCAGCCCGGCGGGCGGGCGGGTGAGGGCGCCGGGCGGGCGAGGGCCCCGGGCGGGTGAGGGCGCCCGGGCGATTCCCGGAATCGCCCTCACCTGCCCGGGCGCCCTCACCCTCCCGCCCGCCCATGCCCTCGCCCGCCCGGGGCCCTCACCCGCCTCACCCGCCTGGGTGCCTTCACCCGCCCGCCCTCCCGACGCCCTCGCCCGCCCGCCCGACACCCTCACCCGGCTCACCCACCTGGGCGCCCTTGCCCGCCCGGCGCAGGGCGATTCCGGGAATCGCCCGGGTGCCTTCACCCGCCCGCCCGGCCGCTCCCTCGCCCGCCCGGCGCCCTCACCCGCCTCACCCGCCCGGGCGCCCTCACCCACCCGCCCACCCGACGTCCTCGCCCGCCCGCCCAGTTCCCTCACCCGCCTCACCCGCCTGGGCGCCCTTGGCCGCCCGGCACCCTCACTCGCCTCACCCGCCCTGGCGCGCTCGCCCGCCCTCCCGCCCGGCGCCCTCGCCCGCCCGCCCAGGCGCCCTCACCCGTTCGCCCGGGCGATTCCCGGAATCGCCCTGCCGCCTGCCGGGAGGGGCCGCGGGCCGCCCTGGTGGCGCGACCGAGGCAGGCGCCACCCGAGCGGCCCAAGCCCGCGCCCGCGCCCGACAGGCGGTAGGGCGATTCCCGGAATCGCCCTGCCGCCTGCCTGGCGGGGGCGCAAGCGGCCCGGGTCGCGCCGTTGCGCGGCGGAGCCAGGCGTCACCCGGGCAGCCCGCGCCCCCGCTCGGCAGGCAGCAGGGCGATTCCCAGAATCGCCCTACCGCCTGCCGGGCGGCTCGCTCCGCCCCCCGTCAGGCGACAGGGCGATTCCGGGAATCGCCCTGCCGCCTGCCAGGCGGGGGCGCGGCCAAGGCAGGGTGGGTCAGGGCGCCCAGGCTGGTAGGCGGGTGCCAGGCGGGTGAGGGCACGCGGGGGGGGCGGGCAGGTGAGGGCGCCAAGCGGGTGGGGGTGCCCGGGCCCGGCGGGTGAGGGCGCTCGGGCCGGTGAGGGCGCCCGGGTGGGGGGGCGGGTGAGGGCGCCGGGCGAGGGGGCGGGTGAGGGTACCCGGGCCTGGCGGGCGGGCGGGTGAGGGTGCCCGAGCCGGGCGGTCAGGCGGGTGAAGGTGGGTGAGGGTGCCCGGGCCTGGGGTTGGGTGAGGGCACCGGGGCCGGGTGGGGGGGCGGTTGTGGGCGCCCGCGCTGGTGGGAGGGGGGGTTGAGAGGGTTGGGGCGCGGGCGATTGTGTGGGCGCCCGGGCAGCGGGGGGTTGGCAGGGTGCCCGGGCCGGGTGGGTCGGCGGGTGAGGGTGGGTGAGGGCACCAGGGTCGGGGGGTGGGTGAGGGCGCCGGGACCGGGTGGGGGGTCGGTTCTGGGGGTGGGTGAGGGTGCCCGGGCCAGGGGAGGGGGGCGTTGAGAGGGTTTGGGCACAGGGGGTTGTGTGGGCGCCCGGGCGGGGAGGGTTGCAAGGCGCCCCGGCCGGCCGGGGGGGGGGGGCGGGGGTTGAGAGGGCGCCCGGGCCGGGCAGGGGGAAGGGTGAGGGCGCTCGGGCAGGCGTTGGGTTGGGTTGGTAGGGATTAAAGGGGCCAGGGGTGTGGGTTGTGGGTGAAGGTAGTAAGGGTGTCGAGAGGGGGGTTAGAGGTAGGGGACGAGTCGCGCTGTGGCGCCCACCCTAGCATGTTATGGTTGAAAACATGTTAAATTTATACTTAGGAAAGAAAAATGATATTCTACCAAAAACATTAATGTGTTTTTTTTTCCTCATAAACAACTTTGTTTGACACATAAAAATTTGGTTTTATTAGCATTTTTTAAAAATGTTGAAAATTGACCCTAAAAAAAATCATTATTCCAGTATCATCACTTTCATTTTGAAGCTATATTTTGCACGAAAATTTCATAGTAAAGTTCATAGTTACTGCCATTTTTAAAACATGTTCAAAATTAACGCCTAAAAAATAAAAACATCGTTCTAGTATACACACTTTTTGTTTTTAGCACTGTTTTTGATGTTTTTTTGGGGTTTTTTGGCCAGAGTTCCTGTTTTGAGTTTATAGTTCCCGTTTCAAAGTTTACATTGTTCGTACCAATCTGTATCTCTACCTTGCATTGTTCTGTCACAATAATCTGATGTCCTTTCTGCAACCATGACACTTTGTAAGGATTATGGTGTATTGTCTTCACTAATCCTAGCTTGTCCACCATCTTTGTCGAAACAAGGTTATCAGTGCTTCCACTATCACTTATCACTTTACAACATTTAGCTTTGGATTTACATGTAGTTCTGAATATACTCTTCCTCTGAGCTTGTTCCTTAGTCTCTTACTCTGCCTTAATTAATTCCATTTTTAACAACAGGGATTCTCCTACTTCAGGGGATTCTTTCTTTTCTATAATTCGAGGTGTTTCTTCCTTTTCCTCGGCCACATTCACATTCCTATGAATTTCTATTTTATTATGAGGATAGTCCCATGATACATTTCCCCATTCTCCACATGTGTAACACCGAATATCTCTTCCTCAGCCTCTTCCTCTGGGTGCAAATCTTCCTCTATTAAAATCTCCTTTCTTTGGTGGTCTGCTACTTGAACTTCCTACTTCGTGATGATGTTGTTGAACCCTTGGTCTGGTAGTTCCTCTACCTCTTACTGAAATTTTCCCTCTATTCCTTTGATTTTGTTTTCTCAACATCTTCTCTTCTACCTTCCAACCTGCTTGATAGGAATCTTCAATGATCTTTAGACTCAGCAATTTGATCTTGTCCTATATGTCATATCTTAAGCCATTGATATATCTGGCTACCTTCTCCATATCATCCTCTACATGTCCTGCTCTAATGCTCAATCTATAAAACTCTTCTGTGTATTCTTTAACAGACATTCCTTTTTTCCTTAAATTTTGTAGTTGTTTGAAAAGATTTAACTAATAATCTTTTGGCATAAATTTAGCTTTCATTTTACTCACCATTTTGTCCCATTGCTTGATCTTGGACTTTATTTTTCTCATTCTGGATGTTTGTAGTTCATCCCACCAAATAGTTGCATGACCCTTCAATCTGGTAACTGCAAATTTCACCTTCTTTCTGTCATCAACCTCTTCATAGTCAAAATATTTGTCCAGTGAACTAATCCAATCCATTAGCTCTTCTGCATTGAGACTCCCTTCATACACAGGAATTTCCACCTTTGGTTTTCCACCTACTTTAGCCAACATCTTGATAACTTTGGTAGTTTCATTTTCCTCCTCTTCTTCTTCCTCAAAAGATTCTATCGCAACACTTTCAACTCCTTCATCAGGTGATCTCCTCTGTGCACTCTCCATTTTATACATCCTTGTACGTAGACTCTGGATCTCCTCCAGCAAAACTGCATTTTCTTCAGGTTTTCCTCAACCTATGCCATCTCCTCTCCTTGGCAGCATGTTTACTGTAGTCAAAACTCAATCTTTGTTCTCTAATACCAAAAATGACGCAGGAGGCCAATTGAACAACAATTGAACAACAACTAAATAGAAATTGAATAGCAGTCGGTCCTGCGTTGACTTTCCCGCATTGAATTTCCCTTTAGAAGATAGGCGCTTCACTCTACGTCGTTGATCTCCTCTCTCTAGATCTAATGGTTGGTAGTGACATCGCAAATCGCAATTTCTCCTGGCCAAGATTCTTTCACTCTTGAATGATGCGATGCGATATAATACAACGATTAGTAATCAGTCATTCATCCAACAGTTGACAGTGATATCGCACAGGGAACTTGCGCAACGCTACTCGCCTCATGGAGCTGATATGATTTATAAACTTTGATCTATAGAAATTCGGGTCCAGGTTTAGACTTAAACTCTGATCACTTTAAACCCCGATATCCATTGGATAACAAATCCATCAAATCCTACGGCTAGAGGCTCTTCATCTAACACATGAGTTAAAGTAGGCCTAACCTCACTATTGACTATGACGTAAGCAGTTGAACTTTATATCAATGGTTAAGATGGAGTACGGACCTTCAACCACAATTGGGCCTTTCTATGCTCTTCTACCCCATTATTAATATTAATGACCTTGATTAACCATAAACATTGAGATTCTAATTAAAATACGAAAAATAGAGAAAATACTTGGATGCGCTTCAGAACGCAAATACACAGACGTAAATGAGAGTTTTCAATAGAATTGACACATAATCACACACTGAATCAATTTCTTCAATAAAATAATATTTACAAAGTCTCGGCCCTGTTTGCTCGATTACAGCAAATTAATAGACCGTTGTTTCATTCTCAAAACACTCTCTCTCACTCAACTCTCGCCTCTCGCTCAATCCTCAATCATCTCAACTAATCCTTCATTACATTTTCTTATTTTTATGAATCAAATCCTATTCTCACTATACGAACAATTCAATCTCTATTTTAATCAATCTAACAATCAAATCTCTATTTTCAAGCTCTATTACACACCTATGCTAACAACTTATCCCTTAATCTAAAATAAGGCAATTTCCTAACTATTATAATAACGAATTATAGATCATTTTTGAGAGATCCAACCCTCTCGACTAAAACTGACTTTTGACCACTCAGGTCAGTGATTCAACTCTTTTAGCCACAACATGTGAACAAACCTTCACATTGTTGACTAATTTCAGATGCTCCTGCATCAATATTGTTGATTTATTATTTAATATTTATCCTCTTGTAGTAGGGAGAAATTCCCTAAATTATCTCATCCTCCAAATCTTCATAATCTACCCAATATTCTCACAATATTCTACAGAAAAATAATATTAGACACAAATATGCAATTATCCATAAACCTTCCTGATGAACATATTAAAGTTAAAAATACATTATTTGTAGAAAAAAGAGAGGTTTAATGTGCTGAAGGATGGTTAGATGGGCCTTAATTTATCTCTAATTTAGAGGCATGGGCCTTAATGTATGTTTAATTTAGAGGCTCGTCATAAACCCCAGCTGGAGTAATAAGGAATAAATGAAGAAGAGAATATGAGATAGAAGTCACAAGTTAAGGAAATTCAATCAGAGTAGAGCTGAGAAATAGAGACTAAGGTTTTAAGCGAATGGAGTAACTAACATCAAGAGATGAGACAAGAAAGTAGAGCATCCATAGAGGGAAATGCATGCATGAGCTTCCCTATATTCCCTCAGAAGTGTTGGGTTCAATAGACACAAAGGAGCAAGGCATCTCTAAAGACTAGCAACTCAGAAATGACTCAGGAGGATGTTAGTGTAGGAACAAGCTTTGAGATGGCCAAGTTTACTATAACCATTGGCTACAAGGCAGAGCCTAGGTATGTATCACCATTGAAAGAACCCCATGCTTCTATTCTTGTTTCTCAAGATGATAAATATGTTATACATATGCCTCCTCTCCCATGTGGCATTCGCAGAGAAAGGAGAATGTGCAGTTATCTGGAGCAAATCAAATATTTGGATGATAATTTTTTTGATCCCTCTAAGCTTTCAAACCTCCAAGATTATTTGCCACAAGTACAAACAACAAATAGCGTAACTATACTGGAATCACAATATTGGGTCCATGGGTTATAAACAAGTGGGATTCTGAACCTCTTTCACATCCTGCATTTTGGGTGTGGGGAAGAGATCAACATAGTCACCAAATGCTTGCTAGCATGCATCCATGGAGGATACTTGCGGATAGACAGAACAGTGCAGTTGACCATCAACCTAGTTCACAACATTGCATGCCAACTGATTGAGGGAGAGGATCTGGAGCTAATAATCAGTGATAAAAATCTTAGTGAACAAGTAACTAGAAACTACAAAATAGATAAGGAAAACACATGGTATCTAATCTCACTAATCAATGATCAAGATACTATATTTGTTGTGCAGGTGATAGCCTGCAAATTATTACGCAAATGTAGGGTAAGAAAAATTCTATTAGGATTTATCATGGTAGCATATCATTTCACCAAGGGGGAAAGCTAGGTTGGGTACCATTTCTGTTGAAGTAGTTCCAACAAGATTCCTTGGATACTCAAGAACGCAATGCATAATTCCATTATCCATAGTTACTAATATTGATTTCCTTAGTTTCTTGGGAAAAGGTAAGGTTTTCAACCAACGAAGGATCCTTCTCATCCCATCCTAGCTACTCAGTTCTAGAACCTGTGGGCCTCTCATGACCAAGATCGGAATAAGATCAACACCATCATGTTTTATCTTTATGGGGACTTGATACCAATGTTATTCAAAAGATCCCCTAGTTCCTTGAAGAAATTGTAGTGAACTTCAAAGGTGTCGCACTGATTAAAGTTGATCCACATTATATTTTGTTCTTACCGCATAGGGATTTGAAACAGTGATGGTTGAAAATGACTTACAGATTAACGGCACAAGAGGTCTAGGAATTATAGACTCCTAGGAAGGCGCATGGAAGGTACCTATGTATAATTCCTTAGAGATTGTGGAAATTTCTAGTGAAGGAATTGAAGGATCCCGTTCAATTTAAAAACAATAGGAAGTGCATTCTTCTGTCATTCTGAAGTAACAATCGCAGGGAGGGTCATCAGCATCTTGAGGAAAAGAAACATTGGGAAAGAAAAGGGCCTTGAATAGTAGTGTAGGTAACACGTCAATAACAGAGGTTAGGCATTAGAGGAAATTTCAACCTAAAATTTCACATAATTTCCATGTCAAAATATTTAAACAAATCAAAAGCCTTTAAATTTAAAAAGAGGTATATGCCTTAAATCATTTTAAATTGTTTAATTTGGGTATCCATGAAATATTTCATTATTAATTTGGATATTTGTGAAATAATTTATTAATATTATTTACCTAACTTACCCATGAATTAGAATATCAAAAAAGTTATTAATGCAATGTAAATCTTGATATTAGTGAAAAATATAAATTTAAAATGTGGGCCCATTTGACATTAATAACCATGCCCCACAAAATTAGTTAAATATAAAATATAAAATAGTTAAATAGTTAAAAATAAAATACATTTGTAGATAAATATTAAATAGTTAAATAGTTAAAATGAGTTAAATAGTTAAAAAATCTTTTAAATATAAAATAATTAAATATTTAAATATAAAATAGTTAAATATTTAAATATAAAATAGTTAAAAAAGGTATTCCATAAAGGAAAAATTAGCAGTTTCTGGCCAAAAAAATATATTGCGGGCAAAATTATAGCCTCACTAGACAACGTTGTTAAAAAACACCAAAAAATAGTTAAATATAAAATATATATAGACAATTATCTTAATAAAAGTGTCATACATTAAAGGATTTCGATAAAAGTAAAATATTAGAAATAGTATATTAAAAATTTTATTAAATCTCATGCTAATAAATATTGTGGAACATATATAAAAGTAAAGTAGTATTAAAAAATTGTGTACATGGAATTTTTGATAAATTTCTTGATATTTCCTTAGGAGGCCACTTTTAGGCTGAAATTTCCTCTAATGAAGAAACAAAAGACCACCCACACCTCTCTGGTTCAGACCGTATTGACCAAGTATGAATTTGAAAGAATTGGTGAGTAGATAGAAGATGTTTCTAAAACAAATTTGGATAAGCTACAATAAATATTAAGTGAGTTTAGCACCAAGATAACCCTATAGGTGATTTTGTCATAGTTTAGAGGAATACACATTACGTGGGTTTTGCCCCAATTTTATCAGCCCACGCCTAAATCATCATTGTTTGAGAAGCCCAAGAAGATATTTTTCTTGCCTAACTAGGTCATAGAAGTATGGGATGGGGTTGGACAACAAAACCTTGTAGACATAGCTCAAAACAATCTAGTTATGTCACAATTGAGTTTGGAAGATTTAACCCAACTACAACACAAGGCAATGCGAGAGTTACATGACTAGTTAACAGTGACAAGGGAAGAATTAGAATGGACATAGAAAACCCAAGAATATTTGCAGCAATATAAGGGAAGGGTAGTAGAAAGGACAGCGGAATGGCACATTTCTTTAGAATAGGTTTATGGAGAAATCATGGAGGATTTTGTCGACGATTTTTCTCCAACAAAGGACATGGTAGTGAAAATTAGTGAAGCAATACAAGGCATGAAGGCACAAGTGACAAATTCAAAGGAACATTAGCAACTATAGACACCGCTGAAAGAACATGAGCATAGGAAATTGATCCAACAAGTGAAGTAAAAAATGGTTGAATATGAGAAATGGTGTCAAAACATAGTTGAGTAGGATGATCGATTATGGAACATTCTATTAGAGGTCTAAGTTGTCACACAGACCACTAATCAAATCTTAAAGGTTAATGAGTGAATACGTTAGATTAAGAATAGCATAGACACAATGAGTTTTGCTGATAAGCGGAGCGTGGTACAGGAAAATTTACAGCTCAGGGAGTAGATTGATAAGCTTTGCGAGGATAAGAAACAGTGAACCGAACTACAAGATTGGGTATTGGTAGTTACAAATGAGTGTAAAAATTTGTTAAAGAGCATGCAGCGGGAAATTAGAAAGGATGTTGGTGTTGTCACCCATGATCTAACCACCGGAATGGTACATGAGATTGTTGGTGAAGGAGAATAACTTAAGTTTGAGATTGAGGCACAAGAGGAAGTCTTGAATGAATTATAGAATATTAGAGAGGAGAAACTCTCCTCTCAGAAGTAGGACTGAGTTGCTTGGGACAAGATACAATTTTGTGTTGGGGACTTGTTAGAGGCTGACTCAAATTTTTTGAATTTTTTGGTAATTAAGTGACCACGCAAAATGATAGAGATGTGTAAGAGGATAATTTAGAGCATAGTAAAGGGAAATGGTATAGGAGGAAGAGACACAGCATAGGGAGGCACCACACATGAACAAGATGGCAATGTCCAGAGAGTGGGGATGTGTGTCAATAGGATTAGGTAGTTATGATTTTGAAGCTGATGGTGAAGGAGGAGAAATATGTCATGGAAAGGGAGGTTAGAGATATTTATAGGTAGAGGAAGTCCAATGAAGTGGAATGAACGGGCAGGAGATATTTTTCAGCATATAGTTAAATAGACATGGGACAACTAAGGGAGAATGTCAAAAAATATCTTAACAGCCAGCTAGAGAAGTGGATTAGCAGGATGAGAAGGTTTAGGAGGACACCGAGAGCTGATAAAGGAAGAGCCTCAAGATAGATTGTTGGTTGGTCTAATGGTTAGACAATTGGATAGTGAGACGATGGGATGATCAGATTGTAATTTTCGAATACAAAAGGGTTGATGTGAATATATCTTTCTTTCTGTCATTAGTTTCAAGGGTTGGAATTTGAGTCTGTAGTTGCTTTGTAGCCCATGATATAAGGGAAATCGTCTATAGGAAGGGTGGTATGGTTTTTTGTTGCATGTGTGGTCTTTTTTGTACTTTAAGTAGGGAATGATGGATACTGAGCCAAACTACATAGCACCTGTCTTGTAATACCTCGTGCCTTTACTTATTTATGATAAATTAATATAATGAATGGTTGGGTTTCCTCTGGTATATTATTGATTGCATGTGTGTGTTTCTCTGGTTATAGTTTGTTGACTCAATGCATGTATAATTCTCTTTTATTGCACTAAATATGTTTGAATGTCTCAAATGGCTAAGTAAATCAATGGTCTAGTACTGAATTAATAGGTTAGAGTGTTCTTATAATGAATGATGCCTTGTTTTCTTAAGGTCGACACGAATGATGAGAGATGTAATTCAGGTAAGCCTTTAGCGTAGTTTCATTGGCGACTTGTGAAATAACCAACAAACGCAAGAGTCTAGATGTGTCACACAACGTGCAGCCCCAAGATTATAGCTAAGTGTTTTTTGAGTGGATGTCTAAGTCTTACATTGTAGGTTGAAGCTTAGTTCCGTAAGAGATTAACAATCTCGTCTGACTGTGGAAACCTTGTTCCGACACTCACCCATTAGCATCTTGGGTGAGACTTCATCCACTATGTGGGTGTTGATGAAAGAGTCAATGTTGAGAGGGTTTTATTGGCCAACTACGCATTGAATCTCAGGTATGTTAGAATCATGCACGCCAATAACATATATATATATATATATATATATATATATATATATATATATATATATATATATATATATATATATATATATATATATCTAGCTTGACTTAATTACTTAGTCAATTTTTCAGAGAAAAAATAATATTTAAAAAATATATTAATTTTATAAATTTTCAAGGCATCAACTCTTTTAATATTGAATATGTGAAAAAAAATTAACCAATATAAATAACACTTATTTTCATTTAATTGATAAATCATGAATATTACACCTTAGAATATCTCCCATATGTCGGAAAGCTAAATGTACTTATAAAGGTGGAAATGAAAATAAGTAGTTGTAGGGAGAAAAAGTATCAATGTGTCACTTCAGTTCATGCAACTATTGCACAAAATTATTCACTGCAAATAAATTGAATCGGTATAATGCTCAACCTGGAAGCTTAATGAAAGTGAAATAAGATACTTAAATTAATTTTAAAATGAAATCTAGATTTAGATTAATTTTTATTTGGAAACAACGCATTTAGATCATGTTCATTCTAACATTTTTGAGTAACGGACACACTTGATATAGTACAAAAAGCAAACCATTACATCTCAAGATATCAACTCTGCTAGAAGATCTAAGTCATTAATCAATCTTATGTTATTTTGTTTTTCTATGATTTTTTTCAAGGTGCAAAACTTTGCGTTCACATCTAACAAAGTGATTTGATTAGTGAGAATGCTAGAAAAATTGGTAATATACTCCTTTGAAGTTGTTATTATCATGCTGAGAGGTGCTCTACAACCCAACATGAAGGAGATGTTGTCATGTAAAGTTACATTTAAAACTACTAAAATAACACTTCTATTAACAAGTTAAACGATAATAATAACCAAAACATTCAATTTTGTCCATAAATAAAATATTTCAATTTCCACGTTAATTTTACATCAACTTTATATAAAGAGACAAAAGCAATTGAAATTCAAATAAATAAATAAAATATTTACTTTTTAGCATGAGAGATATATATAATTCTTTCACTATTTAATATTACAGATCACATGTAAAAATAATATTATTGACCATATATAATGTGTAATGCATTGTATGCTCAATTGACATGAAATATTTAAAACAAAAATACATTAATAACAAAAATTAGTGTCAACCATAAATAAAATCTTTTAATGTGTATATTAAATAGCATAATTTCTTATCAATGTTTTATAGTTAAAAAAAAATACAGAGAAAGTTGAATTGGTTCTTTCTACTCAGGGTATGAGGGAGATTTTTAATTCATTCAATGTTCAATGTTCAATGTTGCGATTTAACATTTTAAAAAATATTAATATTCTCTCTCTCTCTCTCTCTCTCTCTCTCTCTCTCTCTCTCTCTCCAAAACATTCAATTTTGTCCATAAATAAAATATTTCAATTTCCACGTTAATTTTACATCAACTTTATATAAAGAGACAAAAGCAATTGAAATTCAAAAAGAAAAAAGAAATATTTACTTTTTAGCATGAGAGATATATATAATTCTGTCACTATTTAATATTACACATCACATGTAAAAATAATATTATTGACCATATATAATGTGTAATGCATTGTATGCTCAATTGACATGAAATATTTAAAACAAAGATACATTAATAACAAAAATTAGTGTCAACCATAAATAAAATCTTTTAATGTGTATGTTAAAAAAAAATACAGAGAAAGTTGAATTGGTTCTTTCTACTCAGGGTATGAGGGAGATTTTTAATTCATTCAATGTTCAATGTTCAATGTTGAGATTTAACATTTTAAAAAATATTAATATTCTCTCTCTCTCTCTCTCTCTCTCTCTCTCTCTCTCTCTCTCTCTATATATATATATATATATATGAGATGTTTTCTATATCTAAATATGAGGGGCATGTATTAACATTTTAATGAAAAAGAAAATATTCCAAAGTCAACTATGTATATATTATATAAAACTAGTGAAGTAATAATAATTATAATTAAAACATTTTATTAGTATTTTTCTCGAAACCAGTGTAGGTCCATCTTAACTCTAGATCTACCAAGAGTCAGTCAATTATCTCAATGTGTAAACATTTCCTCAATTTTTGCACTTAAAAATATATTTGCATGTTGATATCTACCAAGAGCTCAGAGGGATCAAATCTCTCAAGATGAAAAACTATTTTTTCAGTGCAAAACTTAAGGAAGATTTGCACCTCAAAATATTTGATCCCTCTTGCCACTTGGTAGATCCAGATTTAAGATGGATTTATTGGTTATTGTAATGTTGACAGGAACTCTACATCCCATGAGGGAGATGTTGTCATATAATGTTACATTTAAAACTAATAAAACTAGCAATTGCACCAAATGTTGCAAAGGAAACGTTGTAAGTGGATAGCATATGGAAGAAGAGAATAGATGAAGAGAGATGTGATATGTTACAGATTATGTTGTTATTTTTCTTGGAGGTAAATGTTTCTTGAAGTAAATGTTTTAAACATTTAGCATATTTTTGTACCCCATCTTGTATGGAAATGGGAGTCTCATGATTAGAGGCTCAAGGGGAAACTCTCTTTCTCCTCCTCCATTTTTATTTGTTGGATTTCAAACAATCCTTAACAAGTTATAAATTAAAATGTTAAATATATAATTAAAAAATATATATATCAAAAATTAATATATGTGCTTTTGGAGAAAGTATACACATAAGTATTCATTAAATGTTACCAACAGAGAAGTTGAAATGAGGTTATATTGTTATATCTAATCTATGTATATTTTTTACGATATGTGGATACTAGAACATTTGAAAAGTGCTTTGGATTGTTGGTCTGAAATGATCAAAGTGTATTGTACATATTATCCCCAAGAAATATTTAGTGACCTGTTCTGCTTGTCAACAACCCCCCATTTATTAACGTTAGTAGTAAAATATTACTTTAATAAATGGGGACCCTTTCAAAAAATGTATATACCCAAAAAATCAATCCTAGCATGTAGGTATTTCTTTTATTTTTAGAATAAATCAAGATATCAAACAAAACCTATAAAACCATTAAAATGCTACTTTTTCTTATTTAGCATGAAATGCATCACGAATGATACCTTTCTAACCCACTGCGATCTACAATGAAACAATCAAAAAAGCAAATCTATATTCGAAAAATGGTCATAATGTTAGAAAGTCCTTAAAGCTTCTTTAAAAGGCTAAAGTCTCACATCGCAACATCACTGTTTATAAAAGACTTCTCTTAAGAGGTTACCCTGAAGTATTGTGATATGCGAGATTGCGATCTGTGAAATTGCGATGGTATAATAGCCTTCTCGCATCGCATTTCAATCATATGACACAAGCCTCAACCTATTATATGTCGATATTGCGAAATGCGATCTCAACCTAGACCCACCTCTTAATCTTTCCACCAACACATGCGGAGGTCCATTATTCATTAAAAAGAAGCCCGACAAGTGATGACACTTGTTTCTCGCATCTCACATTTCGCACAAACTCAAAAAATGGTAATTTAAATGAAAACAAATTATGCAATATAGCGATCTGCGATATTGCTTTGCAAATCGCAAAATCACTATTATCACAGTTTGAAGGCTCACCACCCTAGGAGATTGTTTCCTGATTTATGATGTGAATATTTATGGACATTCAAGTTAAAAGATAACGGATCATTAGTGGGAATTTATGAAGAAGTAACTGCATTTATGTGTGAAATTCCATTTAGAATGATTTGATATCTTCTTATGTGATTTCAAATAAAACACCTTTATCACCTTTACTAGTTTTCTTCATTGATTTATTCCTACGTTCAGTATCACTTTTATCTGATAAACTGTTCCTCCTGAAACTTTCAGGAAAAAGCCACAGAACAAGACGCTGAAAGTAATGGTGAAGAAAGGGAGAGTAGTCACCTCTGAGAAGTTAGAAATAACTCCTCTGTTCACGGATACTACACATAATAGGGAAGTAGGGACGTCTACATGGGAGACTCTGTATCAATTACTGGAGGAAGAATAACCAAGGATTCTTGAGAAAATGATTACTGTTGATGGGTGTGATTCCTTTGATGCTTACATAATTGAGCTTGTGTTCTCATTTCCGCACCGAATAGCCGCATGACCAAATATAATCCCCTATGCCAACATGCTTAAGTGGATAATTGATGATGCTCATATATCTGACAGAGAATTCAAAACAGGAGGCCAGGAAGTTATAGGATCTTTCACTCCAGATAACCTAAGGCTTATGTACCACCTACTGGAGCCACAAGTTACCTACAACAGGCAATTTGTTGAGAAATTCATCAAAGAAAATGAGGACCCGATGGACTACACAAAGAATTGGTCAAATAATGATGAAAGAATCAAGAAAGACAAAAACGATATGTATGCCACCGCATCTGTTTATTCCCCTTTCTATTTTGTTGCAGCTATGCTATGTAGACTATTTGGAAAACCCGACAGTAAAAAATTCTCCTTAGAATGGTTGCCCTTAATAGATGCAGTTGTTAATGCAACAATAATAGATTGGGCACAAATCCTGTCTGATAATTTAGCTAAAGAAATTATAGAGTATAGAAGGAAAAGAAGTATTGCTTCGAGGGTTTAACCTCTGTTTTTCATGAGTGCTTATGTAATGAATTCCCTCTTATGGGATGTAAGTGGACTATTCAAGATCCACTTCCTATTCACATCCACCACAAAGACATGTGGGAATCCAATTTTGAACCACATTTTTTCAAAATTTGTCATGGGGTTATGCTTCCTATCCATAAACGAATTTATAACCGAGATGCTCCCAGATTCTCCCAAGAAGTTGAGATAGACATCCTCCCAGTAGCTCGATGGTTCGGGGAAGAGACATTTACATATATCAGATTATTTGGCAACATCGCCTCTCCCCATGTTCTCCCTTTCTAAGTCCCAAATAAATTAATGGCTAGAGAGATAGCCTATCACACATGCAGTGAAGGAGGGATGAGAAAGACATTGATGGAGTCAAAGAAGGCCATTTGGCGTCAATTTCCTGTATGATGTGGAGTGTTTGCATTACATTACCTTGGACATGCATTCAGGGAAGTAGATAATATGTTGTCTCTACAATTACCTAAGTTCCCCGGAAGACAATACAACCCATTCAGTATTGTCAAGAATTTTACTACTATGGTCAAAATAAAGATATTCAGAAATGAGAAGGACCCATTTGATGATGTTTTCTTATAGAAGAATACCTTCAAAGAAGTGAAGCATATGGCACAGATACTTTTTTATCAAGAGGGTCTTGAAGCATTTTATAGCTACAGAGAAAAGAGATTATCAAAGGTCCCATTGGACCAATTGTTAATTGAACCAATAAGGGAGCCCACTCCCAGTGTAAGCATAGATGGTGACTCTAAGGAAAAATATAAAACTAATTTTGGAAAGGAATCCCGAGAGAAATCTGCCAAGGGATCCGAGAAATCATCAGAAAATAGGAAAAGTAGGAGTAGGGAATCAATCTAGGATACAGCCTAGTTTGTAGCAAAGACAGACGAACAGACTTCAACCATCAAGGAGACTGAAACCCATACTCCCTCTATACAGCTGATAAAGCCTCGGGTAATTAATTTGGAAGAGGAGTGGGATAACTTCAAAAAAAAACTCAACGTAGAGGAACAAGCACCAGAGATTCAAATGACAAATCAAGAAACAACTCCAGAAATTATTGTTGAGTCCCAAACCTGCACTTCCCTATATACCTTTTCAGCCTTCTTTTCCATTTATTTAATCCACCAAGCTGTGAAATCATTGCATATTAGTCTAAAAAGAGCTTATGAAATGGTTTCCTAACTATGTTTATGACTGCTGTTTGATTTAGATTTTTGTTCAAGCAGCTACGGAAACTTGTCACTTTCCGCAGCCAGCTCAAGTTTCCGCAGCCATTTTGTTAAAGACTATGTTACAGGTGTCCAATGGAGAAACCAGCCACATGGGCAAGCTACAAGTGACATGTACATGGAGCATGTCCCCTCAGTTCAGCCAAACCACTCATAAATAGTCATGGTCAAAGACGGTCAAAGGAAGGGCCAAACCAAGAGTTTTGCAGTGGCACGACTTTGTTTTGCCCACGTGAAGGTTTGCATGGCACGATCCTCAATTTCTGGAGGTATTGGCACACCTGTAGATCAACCCGTGAACTGAATCGAGCAGCCACCACTCCATGGATTAACTGTCATGATTACCATAACGCTAGATCTCAGGCTATGGAGATTTACGTGTCTCTTTGGCAACATAGAATCTGGGAATTAGTTGCAGCATTTTCACTTATAAATAATGCGTTGGTATACGCTGGATAGTTAGTTTTTTTCAGATGTAATTTTGACTGTTGTTATAAGCCCATTGTACTGTGCTTTACTTTGTCTTATTACTGCACTTTAATATATGAGAAGACAACATTCCTGAATTCGATTTGTGACTGAGTACTGATTGGCTGAGGTTGCAGAGGGCCCCTGTACACCAAGGCTCTGTATAGTTTCTTACTTGCTTTCATTTACTGCTTTTATAATCATTAGCTTGTATATATTATGTTGTTCTGATGTTCATGGTTAACTGCTGTCCATATTTCTTTTTATGTTAACTGTTAGCTAATCAGTGCTTTCTTACAGGTTTTGTATGCAGCCCGGGAAAATTTACATATTTTTAATGACTACTGACATGAGATCATCTTGTCCTTTATGTTGATTTTCATTTATTGAGTTTTAATTCCAGCATTGTCATTTCTTTCAGTTTTTCTTTGCTTATTTTGTTGGGTCCCTATAATACTAGTGATTACCCCATCACTATTGTAGTTATACCCCTTATTTATATTGTTGTGCCCCTATTACCCCCATATTGTTATTTTTTGTGCCCCATAGAATCCCTCTATTGTTATTTTTGTGGCTTTATATTATTATTGTTAGGTCGGCTGGATTATATTGTGACTCCTTAGACTCCTATATATAGAAAGGAGGTTTTGTCATTTGTATCATCCAAGAATTGTTCATTTATGTAATGTAAAGGAGGTTGCCCCCTCGAAGAGACTGAATTCTAAGGCGTTGATCTTTCTTTTCTATCTTTTCTTGAGCTAGTTTCATAACATTTGGTATCAGAGCTTTGGATTCTAGGGTTTCGCTGCTCCAAACAGGTCATCGTGGCATTTTCGATATAACTTTTTTCTGTGACGTTTCAAAAGTCACAAAAAAAACCCGTTTGAGAAGAAATCGCGCTGAACCTTGGGTCTGAATCTCATATCTTTTCGCGCGATATTTGCAGAGATATGCTCTAAGGAAGTTGGTCTTTTTGCAGACTCCTGAATTACATTCAAAATAGGTGACCTAGGGAAAATCGTCATAACTTTCTCTCTGGGGATCAGATTGAAATTTCGTAAGAAGGTACAGAAATAGGACGGACTGTAGTTTCTTGTATATATTTTTCAGAACCAAAGGTCGAAAATTGTACACGTGGCACTTCATACAAGTTCACTCTTCTGGAAAGGTCTATAATCAGGTCATCTTGGGAGATTGTGCATAACTCTTTCTTGGAGAATCCAATTTGGATCAGACTAGTGGCATTGGAAAGAGGACACAGAGAGATACTACAGGTCACAATTTTAGAACTAGATGATTGGAAAGTACAGAGATACATAAGAGGCAATATCAAGCTCCTACAAAGTGAAAAAAGGTGTGTAGATTTTTTTAAATTTTTGCTTAAGCTTGGTTTGAAAATTTATTTTGAAGGAATTCAAAGGGCATAGTAGAGCATTATTATCGGTAACTGATGCCCCGAGGAAAGAAAATGAAAACACCTAATAAGGAACCTGAAAGCTCTAGCATGACTCATGAAGAAGAGGAAGAAATGCAACATGATATATCAAAATTACAAGACCAAGTGCAACAACTGTCCCTTGCACAAAAATGAACAGAATCTAAGATGGATGGTTTAAAGAAAGATGTAGAAGCTAAGATGGATGGTTTAAAGAAAGGTGTAGAAGCTAAGATGGACTGTTTAAAGAAAGGCATAGAAGCTAAGATGGATGGCATGGAAGCTAAGGTGAATGGCATGGACGCTAAAATTGATGGCATGGATGATAAGATGGAAGAATTGAAGATAAATATGAATAAGTTGCTACAAGAAATGGTCACTAAGGGTGAAAGAGTACTAAAGGACACTCATGATGAGAACAAAATAAATGTTAATCATGATTCCATAGACTCTAATGTTGGATCAAAGACTCACCATGTTCCAAAAATCGATATGAGGAAGTTTGATGGCAAGGATCCCGCCACATGGATATTACAGATGGAGCAATTCTTCGATCTCAATAATGTGCAAAACACACAAAAGGTACATATGGAAACTTTATATTTGGAACCAAATCAGTTTGTATGGTATCAATGGCTTTGTTCTCATAAACAATTTATCACTTGGGTAATTTTTACGGAAGAATTGATAGCACATTATGAGGATACAAAAAGCAACACTTTTTTTAGCCAATTGATAAGTCTCAAACAAAATGGTTCAATAATGGAGCACATTGAGGAGTTCCAAAAATTGAACATAAGGGTAAAAGATATTCCAGAGGAGCATAGGATTGATGTGTTCATAGGGTCTTTAAAGGATAATATCCAACATGATGTGCGCCTTTGGGAACCTGATTCATTAGAGAAGGCATTCAGGTTAGCAAGAAAAATGGAAAGCAAAATTATGGCAACTAGGAAGCATACCATTCACAACTATAAATACGGAAGTGTTGTTGCCCATAGTCTTCCACAACCTACAAGGTTGACACCACAACAATTGGAAGAAAAAAGAGCAAAAGGGCTTTGTTACAATTGTGATAGAAAATACACAAAAGGTCATAAGTGTGCTGAGAAGAAATTATTCTACATAGATTGTGAAGAGGAAGAAGAAAAGGAGCAAGAAAGGTCAAAAGAAGAGGATATATTCCAGGAACAAAGCCTAGATGAAGAACAAATAAATCCGACCATATCTTGTAATGCATTGGTGGGAATTACCACTCCTCAAACCATCAAGATAGAAGGACAAATCAAGAAGAAAAAGGTAATAGTGTTGATTGATTCAGGAAGCACCCACAATTTTATTCATTGTAGGGTAGCAAAAGAATTGAATTGCTTCCTATATCCAGCACCAGAGTGTCAAGTGATGATTGCAAATGGAGGAACAATAAATTGTTCTGGAAAGTGCCATAATATCAAGCTATCCATGGGAGAATATGTATTGACTAGCCCAATGCTTTCCATTCCAATGGGAGGTGCTGATGTTGTACTAGGAGTCCAATGGCTACAATCCTTGGGTACAATAGCTTTTAATTTTCAAGAACTTTTCATGAAATTTTCTGTGGAAGGAAAGGAAGTTGAATTAAGGGGTATTGCAGGGAAACCAGGAAAGATAATCAGCTCTAATGGCATGACAAAGCTTCTAAAAAAGGAGCAAAGAGGTGTAATTGCACAATTATGTTCGCTAGATGTTTCCACATTGGAATCATCTATTTCTCTAGATCTCCAAAAAGTCCTGGACAATCATTCCAAGGTATTTGAGACTCCCAAAGGTCTCCCACCTATGCGTGATCATGATCATGCTATTCATCTGATTCCAGGAAGTGTTCCTCCAAACATCAGGCCGTACAGATATCCATATGTCCAAAAAAGTGAAATTGAACGTATGGTTGCAGAAATGCTAGAGGCTGGTATAATTCAACCGAGTCAAAGTTCTTTCTCAGCTCCAGTAGTATTGGTGCACAAGAAGGATGGATCATGGCGCATGTGTCCAGATTATAGGGAGCTCAACAAGCTCACTATTAAAGATAAGTTCCCCATTCCTGTCATTGATGAATTACTGGATGAATTGCATGGATCAATTTACTTCACCAAGTTGGATCTTCGTTCAGGATATCATCAAATCAGAATGAAGATTGAAGACATTCCGAAAACGGCATTTAGAACTCATGAGGGTCATTATGAATTTTTGGTCATGCCTTTTGGCCTTACCAATGCACCTTCAACATTTCAAGGTTTGATGAATTCAATTTTCAAACCATTCCTTAGAAAATTTGTGTTAGTATTTTTTGATGATATACTAATCTACAACAAGTCTTGGAAGGATCATGTTGAACATGTTGACAAGGTGCTACAACTATTGGAGGAGAAACAATTATATGCAAAAAGATCCAAATGTTTCTTTGGAGTCCAGGAGGTGGAATATTTGGGTCATATTGTATCTCATGAAGGAGTTAAGGTAGACCCTAGCAAAATTAAAGCCATTAAGGAATGGAAAATCCCCACATCCATAAAGCATCTGCGAGGATTTCTTGGGTTGACAGGGTATTATCGCAAGTTTGTTAAGAATTATGGGAGAATAGCAGCACCTCTAACAACATTATTGAAGAAAGATTCATTTTCATGGACTCCAGAAGCAACAAAGGCCTTTAAACATCTTAAAGAGGCAATGTGCCAAGCACCGGTCTTAGCTACACCGGACTTCACAAAAACCTTTATTGTGGAATGTGATGCTTCAGGAAATGGAATTGGTGCTGTTCTAATGCAAGATGAAAGACCCATTGCTTTTGAAAGTCGTCCAATCAAGGGAAAGTTTTTAAGCAAAGCTATTTATGAGAAGGAAATGTTGGCAATACTCCATGCACTTAAGAAATGGCGACCCTACCTAATGGGAAGACACTTCAAGGTAAAAACGGATCATGATAGCCTTAAATACTTTTTAGAACAAAGATTATCCTCTGAAGAGCAACAAAAGTGGGTCACAAAGATGTTGGGTTATGACTTTGAAATCATCTACAAAAAAGGGAAGCAAAATGTGGTGGCAGATGCACTCTCAAGAAAGGATGAGGATGTGGAAGCATTGTTGTGTGCCATTTCTATTATCCAACCAGATTGGATAAACGAAGCAAAGGAGGAATGGAAGAATGACGAAGAAGTGTGGGCACTTATTCGAAAGCTACAACAAGATTCCAGTACTTCTGATACATTTAGCTGGCAAAATGATTCGTTATGGTACAAAGATCGCTTATACCTCTGTAAGAATTCCCAGCTAAAACAAAAGATTCTTATGGAATTGCACACTTCTCCCTTAGGAGGGCACTCAGGATTTTTAAAAACTTACCACAGGGTTAAGAAGGAATTTTTTTGGGATGGCCTTAAATCAGATATTCAAAAGTTTGTGGCGGAATGTTTGGTTTGCCAACAAAATAAAGTTGAAACAATTAAGACACCGGGTCTATTACAACCTTTATCCATTCCAAGCCAACGTTGGGAGGAGGTTTCAATGGATTTTATCACAGGTTTACCCAAGTCTGAGGGAAAGAGTGTCATCATGGTGGTAGTTGACAGACTTACCAAGTATGCACACTTTTGTGCATTATCACATCCATTTAAAGCCAGTACAGTTTCTACTGCATTTATGGAAACAGTTCAAAAGCTACATGGAAACCCAAAGATTATTGTAAGTGACAGAGATCCCATTTTCACTGGAAATTTTTGGACAGAATTATTTTCTTGTCTTGGTACTCAGTTAGCTCATAGCTCATCTTATCATCCTCAATCTGATGGGCAAACTGAGATAGTAAACAAATGTTTGGAAGGATATCTTCGTTGCTTTGTATCTGATAAACAGACACAATGGGTCAAATGGTTGCCTCTGGCTGAATGGTGGTATAACACTTCCTTCCATACAGCAACAAAAATGACCCCATTTATGGCACTTTATGGGTATCAACCACCATCAATCACATCATATTTAAGAGAAAATTCTAAGGTTCAGGCAGTGGAACATCACATCGAACATCAACAACAAGTCCTCCAACTCTTAAAGGATAACCTCGTGTTGGCACAAAATAGAATGAAACAACAGGCAGATCAACATCGCAGTGAAAGAAGTTTTGATGTAGGTGATTGGGTATTCCTACGGCTACAACCATATAAGAAAATGTCCCTAAAGCAAGCTAAGAAGGATAATAAATTATCACCAAAGTATTATGGTTCGTACAAGGTGTTGGAAAAGATTGGTACTATGGCATACAAATTGGAGCTTCCTGCAGCTTCTCGATTGCACCCAGTTTTCCATGTTTCATGTTTAAAGAAGGTTATAGGCGACAAGCTCCCAGTTCAAACAATATTGCCAGAACTTGACGAGGAAGGAAAAATTATATTGGAACCGGAAGCAGTCACAGAAACAAGAACTCGACAGCTACGAAATCGATCAATTTCAGAGTATCTTATCAAGTGGAAGAACTTATCCGCTGAAGATTCCACATGGGAGGATGAGAATTTTATGCAGAAGTATCCAGAACTACTCAAGCGTTGAGGACAACACTTTTTTGAAGGAGAGGGGCATGTTGGGTCCCTATAATACTAGTGATTACCCCATTACTATTGTAGTTATACCCCTTATTTATATTGTTGTGCCCCTATTACCCCCATATTGTTATTTCTGTGCCCCATAGAATCCCTCTATTGTTATTTTTGTGGCTTTATATTATTATTGTTAGGTCGGCTGGATTATATTGTGACTCCTTAGACTCCTATATATAGAAAGGAGGTTTTGTCATTTGTATCATCCAAGAATTGTTCATTTATGTAATGTAAAGGAGGTTGCCCCCTCGAAGAGGCTGAATTCTAAGGCGTTGATCTTTCTTTTCTATCTTTTCTTGAGCTGGTTTCATAACATATTTACTTTTCTGCCACTTAGATATCATATTACTCATATGTTTTTGATTTCCTTTCTATAGCCAAGCGACTCAATTAGTGAGGAATCAGAATATTACTTGATGTAGTATGATTTAGTTTGCTTTCCTGCAAGTTAGAGATTAAATTACTTATGTCATTTTCAAGAATTGAAATATGAATGAGTAGTTAAATCTTAGTTTCCTTTTATGCAATTTGATTTCCTGCAATTTAGATATCATATTACTCAGCTTGTTTATGATTACTTCCTATAGCCGGAGCGAGTTGAAAGGTGAAGGGTCAGAATGTGGGTTGAAGTAGTGTGATTTAGTTTGCTTTGCTTTCAGTCTTTGAGTTGCTTTGAGTTCAGTTTTTATTTTCTTTTTCACACAGCAGTAAGGATACTGGGCCATTGTCACTAGTTCACTATTTTGGTACATTTATTTCCTTTTGAGAATTGATTTCATCACAATCAGTTTGAAACCTTCTTTTGAGAATTTTAAAGTTTGGAAAATCATTGTAGAAATCACCATTACCATTCATACTTGAATCGTTGTAGAAATCACCATTACCATCCATACTTAACTTTCAATTTTTCCATCTCACACTAGGGAATCCATAGAAGATAAACCCAAAAACAAACTAAAAAACTCAAAAACGACAAAAGACTGAGAAATCAGTTATCTTGTACATACAGTGCACTTCACTTCAGCAGTTTACAACTCCCAGATTTACATTTTAAATAGCAATTTAGGATACACTAAATTGACCAAACATTTTGGCGCCATTGCGAGGGAAGTGAAACTAGGTAGCCAATTTCTTAAAAAAAAAACAAGGAAATTTCAAGGAAGGAAAATTGATAACCTCTCAAAGTATGCTCTCCTCTTGCACTTAGTGTGAACTGGAGGATCAGAAAAGAGAAAGTTATTGGTTTAATAGTTTCTTGAGTATGCTCTCTTCTTGCACCTAGAGTGACCTGGAAGATCAGAAAGAGAATTATTAGCCCGACTTGAAGAAAAATAAAAAAGAAATGACATGCATAGAGAAAGAGATTCTAGGGGAAGGTTTTTAGCTAGAGCCAAAAGTTGATTTTTACAACTCCATCTACTTCAAGGAATAGACAAGAGACACCTCCATCATCTCCAACTCACACTCCTAGCCTTAGGATTCTTGGAATTCAAGAGGCAGTAGTTGAATTAGGAGACTCTCCTACACCATCCATCGAATCTGAATTAGGAAAAGATCCTTTCTTTCCTTCTACAGGGAGACACATTGTAATTGAAGAAGTAGAATCACCTGAGGAAGAATAGGGAGAAATTCCTCCTCGTTCGCCATTAGTAGAGGAACCAGAGGACTCTGAAGTCTCTGAGGAAGCTATCATGACAGAGGAGGTAGTAAACAGATTTGGTAGAGGTAGAGGTAGAGGAGGAGGAGGAGGAAACAATGGAGGAGGTAGAGGTAAGAATGGGGGAAATAGGGATGGAGATAAATCATTTGGATTTCCTAGAGTCGATGAGGATTCTCAAGCAACAATGAAAAAAATCTCACCTTCTGTCCTCCCAAACTTTCATGGGTTAAGAAATGAGGATCCTGAAACATTTCTATTTGAGTTTGAGGTCATGTGTCGAACTTATGATTATCTGGAAGACTCTCAAAAACTCAAACTGTTTCCTTCAACATTGAAAGGAGCTGCTTTGAAATGGTTCATGGGATTACTCACTCAATCCATTAGGACTTGGAATGATATGAAACAAACATTTTTGGATAGATACCTGGACTATTTTATGCCCACCAATCACAAGGATGAAGTATTCAAAATGGTGCAAAGAGAGGATGAAGACTTGGAGGATTTACTTGAAAGATTCCAATACAACCTGAAAAGAGAAAAAATGAGTAACTTAGATGAGGAAACCTTGAAATCCCTTCTATTAAAAGCCATTAGAGATGAATGGATAGATATTTTGAACATGATGGGAAAAGGAGATATATCTCAACTTCCACTTCATGATATAGCAGAGCTATGTGTCCATCTCGCAAGGGGAAAATCTAAAATCGGAAAAGGGCCTAGAGATCCTTCTCTCATTAGAGCAAACAAATCTGCAACTGGATCAGTAAGTAGGGCTGAGATTGGCAACATGCTTGATGAATTCAAAACTGATATCTTAGGGAGTCTTAGTGAGCAACTAGACACCCTTAAAATACAAAACAAGCAGAAAGCAGAAGCTGAAGATTTGGCCATATTTTGCCCAAAATGTAGAAAGAAACATGCTCTAAGGGAATGTCCCTTGGATGCAAAAGTTGTAGAAACATGTGTGATTTGTTCAGAAAACCATGAGACCAAGGATTGTCCTTCAATTCCTGGGCTCAAAGCTGTCTTTCAAGAAGATCCAAATACAATTGAGTCTCTCTGTTTTGTTGCAAGGAGACCTTGGCAGGGGCAACAAAACCAAGGTTTTAACAACTCCATGAACTTTCAAACCCCACCAAATTGGAATCCTTGGCAACAACCTTGGTCCCAACCTCAAAATCCTTTTCAATCATGGGTACAAGGTATGCAAAATCCTTATGGGAGATTTGCTCAATTTTATCAATATCCTCCATCTTTTCAAAACCAACAAGCTCCACAACTTCCAAATCAAAATCCACAACTATCATTGCCATTTCCACAACAACAACAACCTTCTCAATAGAATCCAAATTCTCAACTCTTGCTTCCATTCCAACAAAAGCAAATCAACTTCCTTCCCAGCCATTGCCAAACCCCAACAATAAAAACCCTCAAAATGCTTACATGGTAGAAGGTCAACAATTTCCTACCTATATGATTGTTCCTCTCAATGATGTACAACTCAGATCTGGTAGAGTTTTAGATAAGGCTTCTATAGATGCTCAAAAGCAAAGTATTTCTGAGGAAAATTCTCTTGAAGCCAATAAAGGTTCTAAAGCATCTCTTCAAAACCAAAGCACTCAAAATGAAAAAGAAAAAGAATCAACCCCCACAACTCCTATAGTTGAGCAACCTGCACCTTCATCCACACCTCCTTTTCCTGAAATATTACAAATTGACAAAGGGGCGGAAAAACAAATCTTGTTGCCTGACTATGATTTTCTAGATGAATTAAAAAATGTCTGTATCAAGATTCCCTTGTTACAAGCCATTAGAGAGATTCCTATTCTAGAAAAAAAATAAAGGAGTTGAGTCTTAAAAGACCAGGAAGGAAACCAAGAGATACAAGAAGAATCCACCTGGTAGGAAAAATTGCAGATATCATGATGGGAAAAATTACTATGCAGAAGTATGTAGATCCCGGTAGTCCGATTGTCAAAAGTCACATCAATGGGGTAGAAATTCCAAATACTTTGATTGATTTAGGGGCTGCTATCAACATTATGAGTAGACAGACTATGGAACAGCTGAAACTTCCTAATCTTCTTTTTACACCTACTTTACTGCAACTTGCAGATCGATCAATTATCAAACCAGATGGTGTATTAGAAGACATTTCGGTCTCCTTAGACTCTTGGGAATATCCAGTAGATTTCATGATTTTAACTCCCAAGAGTAATTTAGGAGGACACCCTCTCATCTTAGGAAGACCTTGGCTAGCCACAGTTGATGCTTTTATCAGTAGTAGGTCTGGGGATATGCATATTTCTGATGGTAATTCAACAAAGAAATTCAATCTGTATCCTCCAGCAAAAGCAATTACAGAAATAGGAGATAATGAGTGGGTTGATGAGGAGGATACTATACAACCTGTCTTTACCATTTCTGAAATCAGTGAAGATAGTCAAATTTTGAACACATTAGAAAACTTTGAAACATCTTCAGAATATGACCACACACAATTTCAGTTAGATTCTGACATTGAGTATCTATCATCTAGACAAATGTCTCTTTTCTCTATGGAAGAGTTTGTTAGTTCTGCCATTGAGATCTTTCCAGGTAAAACATTGAATATCAACAAAAACTTGGAAAGATCACAATAGGGAGAGCTAACCAAAATCTTGCAAAAACATTCCACTGCATTTGCATGGGAGTATACTGATATGAAAGGTATTGACCCTAAGACTTGCATTCATCACATCTACATCGAGGAAAACAGTAGACCAATCAGACAACCTCAGAGAAGGATGAATCCAAACCTTAGGGAGATAGTGAAAGAAGAGCTCCAAAAACTACTCAATGTAAACTTCATTTATCCAATTTCAGATAGCCGAAGGGTTTCTCCTTTGGTTATAGTACCTAAAAATAATGGTAAATGGAGGGTATGCATTGATTACAGGGAATTGAACAAAGCGACTTTGAAGGATCACTTTCCTTTACCCTTTATTGATCAGGTATTAAATACTTTAGCAGGCAAAAAGTATTTTTCATTTTTGGATGGTTTTAGTGGCTATAATCAGAATCAGGTAGTACCTGAAGATCAAGATAAGACCACATTTACCTATGGATGGGGAAACTTTGCTTATCGAGTACTTCCTTTTGGATTATGTAATGCACCCGCAACATTTCAAAGGGTAGTACTAGGAATCTTTTCTGATCTAATCCATGATTGTGTAGAGGTTTATATGGATGATTTTACAGTTTATGGTAATTCATTTGAAGAGGCATTAGAGAATTTGGAAAAAGTCCTTATAAGGTGTAAAGAAACAAACCTTTCATTAAGTCATGAAAAATTCTTTATGATGTTTACTGAAGGGATTGTTTTAGGACTTCATATTTCAGGGGATGGGATTAAAGTTGATAGGTCAAAAGTTGAAGTCATCTCCAAGTTGCCTATTCCAAATTGTCAGAAAGATGTTAGAAGTTTTCTTGGATTTACTGGATACTATAGAAGATTTATTGAAAACTTCACCAAAATAGCATCTCCACTCTTCAAATTACTTACAAAAGACTGTGAATTCAAATGGGATCCTGATTGTCAATCTACATTTGAAACTTTGAAAACAAGAATATCTGAAGCACCCATTTTGAGAGGGCCAAATTGGAAACTTCCTTTCCATATTTCTACAGATGCTTCAGATGCAGCTCTAGGAGTTGTGTTGGGTCAAAAGGATTTAGTTCCTTATGCCATTTACTACACCAGTAAAAATTTGACTCCCACCGAGTTAAACTATACTGTGACTGAAAAAGAATTCTTAACTGTTGTTCATGCAATCAATAAGTTTAGACATTATATAACAGGCTATGAAAATTTTGTCCATACTGATCATTCTGCAATTAGATATCTAATGAACAAACCTGTTACTAATGGCAGAGTTACAAGATGGATCTTACTTTTACAAGAATTCAATATTACTGTGTTGGATAGACCAGGAAAACAAAATACAGTAGCTGATTTCTTGTCTAGAATCCAAAATACTAATGAAGATTCTCCTGTAGAGGATAACTTTCCAGATGAATATTTATTTGCAGTAACTACTAAGACTCCTTGGTATGCAGATATTGATAACTATTTGGTTACAGGAAAGATACCTCCACATTTATTTCCTAGTGAAAAAAGAAGAATTATTCAGGAGAGTTCGAATTATTCATGGATTTCTAATGAATTGTTTAAAACAGGGCTAGATTGTGTGATCAGAAGATGTGTTCGGGAAGATGAAATGCCTGACATCCTCAAGGCATGTCATGATGAACCATGCGGTGGACACTTTGCTGACAAAAGGACGGCCTATAAAATCCTTTCTTTAGGATATTATTGGCCTTCCCTTTTCAAAGATGCAAAACAATATGTCAGAAGGTGTGACAGCTGCCAAAGAGTTGGGAGACTGACTCTTTCAAATGAAATGCCATTACAACCATAGGTACTCATCGAACCCTTTGAAAAATGGGCTTTAGATTTCATTGGACCCATTAATCCACCATCTAAACAGAAGAAGTATATATTGGTATGCACTGATTATGTCACTAAATGGGTAGAAGCCAAAGCATTGCCTTCTGCCACTGAAAATTCAGTTGTTCATTTTCTTTATGAGGTACTTTTACTCGTTTTTGTGTCCCAAGAGAAATTGTGACAGATCAAGGAAGTCAATTTACATCTAACTTGATGGAGAAGCTGATGGAAGAATACAAAATCAAGCACAGAAAATCTACTCCTTACCATCTGCAAGCAAATGGCCAAGTGGAGTCTACAAACAAAGTTCTTGAGAGCATCATCACCAAAACTGTCCATCTACATAGAAGAGATTGGGCAGAGAGGCTTCCTGAAGCCTTGTGGGCCTACAGAACTACATGGAGGAATAAAACAAGACATTCTCCCTATGAACTTGTTTATGGGAAAGAAGTCCTGATCCCCATTGAGTTTCAAGTCAAGACTTTCAAGATGGCAGTCCAGTTGGGGATGAATCTATCAGAAGCCCAAAAGCACAAAATGGAGCAGCTGAATGAGCTAGATGAGATCAGACAAGAAGCAATTTTAAAGACTGATCTAGTTCAACATCAAAGAGCTAAGTGGCATGACAGATATATCAAAGAGAAAAAGTTTCAAGAGGGAGATTAGGCGCTATTGTTTGATTCAAAGTTTAAAGACTTCAAAGGTAAATTTTAGACCCATTGGCTTGGGCCATATGAGATTGACAAAGTCTTTAATAATGGAGCGGTAAGAATCAAGACCATTGATGAATTTCAGACTCCTCTTATTGTGAATGGCCACTGATTGAAAATTTATCATAAGCCACTCTCAAAAGAGGAATTTGTCAAAATGTTCCAAGAGAATTCTGCAATAAGGCTGGTGGAGAAGAATCCTTCTTCCCCACTAGCCTAGCCTTTGTTCCTTTCAGTTAAAAAAAATAAAAAAATTGTATAAGCCTGAAAACCAATCATAGATTGGCGGTCTTATACAGAAAATATAGAGTGAAAATCAGGGACACCTGACACTCTATATTTTCCCAAAAAAAAAAATCTCCTCTCCTTCTTTTTCCATCTTCACTCCAACTCATTTGTCATTTCACTCCATCTCCATCTCATTCTCATTTTCATTTCACTTCACTCCGCTTCACTTTCACTCCATTTCACTCATTTCATTTTCATTTCATCAATAAAAGTCCCTTTCAGGACTATTTTCACTCAGTTAGTTCTTTTCTAACTATCTTTGTTCAGCTAAGTGGGTGTTGTCCCAGTTTTCGCAGCTGGAAGCAGTTTTCACAGCCAAAAACAAGTTTCGCAGCCAGAAACGATTTCCGCAGCTACCACCACTCTGTTTTTCAAATTCACAGTCAAAATGTTAGTGCAATAATCATGAAAATGCAGAAGTAATTGAGCAAATGCTATGAAGACATGGAGAATCTCCAAGACATCAAGGAAGAGCAATTGGTTAAAAGCTATGAGCAAGAAATGACAAGGTTTCCAAAGGTATGAGCAAATTTTTTTATCAAATAGCAATTAAAGTCATGATTATGCATAGTTATCAAACCATAAAAGTTCTACTATGTGCAATGATTCGGTACGATAGCTCCATTACCCACTCCTATTCCACGATATTACTCCACGCACCATGCATTCATTTCTTAACAGTCTCATGATTGATTTTCGGGTTTAAACTCAAGTTAATTGCACTTTCATTTACCACCTGTATTCATGAGATGTGACCTATCCCATTACGGCTCCTCTCCACCGCATTTCCCGCAGCCATCCATTAAAACATGTGATATTTCGTACGCAGCCGTTAATTCAAAAAAAATCTCGACTCCACTCCATTCACTTACCATTTTATTAAGATCATCCTCTTCACATACACGCATTTCAATTTGTGAACTCATTTGCGGCTGCTCATCCTCTATTCCGCCTGTAATCCGAAGCATTCCCGTTACCTACTACCGATTGCAGCCACTGCATTTTACCATAAACCCTGCAACCGAGCTACCTTCCCTCTGCTAAACCCTCACATGCAATTGAATCCTTAGTTGAAATTCAAAACAGAGGAAGGAATGGGAAAACTACTAAGGGCAGAACCAGAAGGACCGAAATATTTAGAAGGTTACCCTCAAGAAAAAGATTTACTGAAGAAAGCCAAATGGTTACGCTTCATCCAAAAGTTTAAAGGCTATAATAAAGAGGTAACCAAAGCTTTTGCACGGTCCTTCGATGGTCAAATGGTGGAGATTGGAGACTTGAAGCTCACGGTGACTGAGACAACAGTAGCAGCTGCCACAGGCTTACCCCAGGAAGGTGAGCGAAGGTTCAAAAACAAAAGCGTGGATGAACAGGAATGGAGAATTATGCTAAGAAACCCAGGTATGGACACCACTATGTTTACTAAAGGAATTCATGTTCATGCATTGAAGGAATAATGGGCCAGTCTATTGTTAGTTATCCAAAAATTTATCACTTGCGAAGGACGCTTTGGTTCAATGTACATGTACCATGCTAGACTGTTGATGAATTTCTTAGAGAGTCAAACTCTTAATTTGCCTTATTTCTTACTGTTAAGTTTGAAGAAGATGAGTATTACAGTCCAAAAACACATAGGCAATATAGAACCTCATCTATATCATCATGGACTTGTAAAAATTCTCATTGGGGACCAAATAAAGAAAAACAAAGATACCTGGGAACAATTCTTGATAAGAAACTACTTTCAAGAGCCATCTGAGGCCTCTAAAAGTAGTATACCAAAGACACCAAGAAAAAGTAGGAGAAAAGAAAAGAGTTCCATAGTCTAAGACTCCCCTACTATAGAAACTCAAGAAGTTGGTCAAAAAGGAAAAGCGAACAGAACTAAAGACAAGAAACAAAGAAAAGAGAAAGGCAAAATAACCATCCAAGAAGTCTACCAATCACCTGAGCCATCCATAGAAGAGGATTATCAACCACTGTCAGAGAGATTAGTGCATCTTCAAGAACAGGCTGCCATAGCAAAGAAAAAGGAAAAAGGGAAACAGAGTATACAAGAAAGGAGTACTAGTCCACCATACTTAAGGAGAAGCACCAGGCTAAGAGGAAAGGGGAGTAAAACACAAATAAAATGGCCCCACTTCATTGACTTGGGTGGAGAGACACCCGAGAAACCTCCAGCTGGCCGTAGTCCACCTCGTCCTCAGCCAAGTATTGAAACTAGTCCTCCACATGATGAAAGCCCTTCTCGGCCAGAGCTAGAGAGCAGTCCTCCTCCTCCACAAGATTTTGAACTCAGTCCAAGAAAGACACCTGAAGTAGATCCCAATCAACAGGAGGTATATGACTACTTGGAATCTTTAGAAAAATTAGCTGCAGGTCCGAGTACCACTCTGCCACCAGATGCACAAGTTCAGTCCTTAAAGCAGGAGGTATTTGAATTAGAGGTTCTAAACAGGCATATCAAGCAAGAAAATGAAGCACTCAAGGAGTAGAGAAAAGTAGATAAAATTATTCATGATAACACTATGCTTCATTTGGGACTATGGCAAAAGAAAAACAAGAAACTGAAGAAAAAGTGCAGGAAGTTGAGCAGAGCATTGATCAATCTCAAATTCAGATGTCTAATAAGGAAACCCAGGATGGTGGTAGCACCAAAGAAGAAGAAAAGAGGGCTAGATGTCCTAGCAGAAGCTTCAGAACATATGGATTAGAGGGGAATGACTAAATTTTGGTTGCATGAGGACATGCAACACCTTCACAGTGGGGGTATGTTGAGTCCCAAACCTGCACTTCCCTATATACCTTTTCAGCCTTCTTTTCCATTTACTTAATCCACCAAGCTGTCAAATCATTGCATATTAGTCTAAAAAGAGCTTATGAAATGGTTTCCTAACTATGTTTATGACTGCTGTTTGATTTAGATTTTTGTTCAAGCAGCTGCGGAAACTTGTCACTTTCCACAACCAGCTCAAGTTTCCGTAGCCATTTTGTTAAAGACTATGTTACATGTGTCCAATGGAGAAATCGACCACATGGGCAAGCTGCAAGTGACATGTACATGGAGCGTGTCCCCTCAGTTCAGCCAAATCACTCATAAATAGTCATGGTCAAAGAATGTCAAAGGAAGGGCCAAACCAAGAGTTTTGCGGTGGCACGGCTCTGTTTTGCCCATGTGAAGGTTTGCGTGGCACGATCGTCAATTTCCGAAGGTATTGGCACACCTGTAGATCAACCCGTGAACTGAATCGAGCAGCCACCACTCCATGGATTTAACTGTCATGATTACCATAACGCTAGATCTCAGCCGGAGATTTACGTGTCTCTTTGGCAACATAGAATCTAGGAATTAGTTGCAGCATTTTCACTTATAAATAACGTGTTGGTATACGCTGGATAGTTAGTTTTTTTCAGATGTAATTTTGACTGTTGTTATAAGCCCATTGTATTGTGCTTTACTTTGTCTTATTACTGCACTTTAATATATGAGAAGACAGCATTCCTGAATTCGATTTGTGACTGAGTACTGACTGGCTGAGGTTGCAGAGGGCCCCTGTACACCAAGGCTCTGTATAGTTTCTTACTTTCTTTCATTTACTGCTTTTATAATCATTAGCTTGTATATATTATGTTGTTCTGATGTTCATGGTTAACTGTTGTCCATATTTCCTTTTATGTTAACTGTTAGCTGATCAGTGGTTTTCTTATAGGTTTTGTAGGCAGCCTGGGCAAATTTACATATTTTAATGACTACTGACATGAGATTATCTTGTCCTTTCTGCTGATTTTCATTTACTGAGTTTTATTCCAGCATTGTCATTTCTTTCAGTTTTGCTTTGCTTATTTACTTTTCTGCCACTTAGATATCATATTACTCATCTGTTTATGATTTCCTTTCTATAGCCAAGCGACTCAGTTAGTGAGGAATCAGAATATTACTTGATGTAGTATGATTTAGTTTGCTTTCCTGCAAGTTAGAGATTAAATTACTTATGTCATTTTCAAGAATTGAAATATGAATGAGTAGTTAAATCTTAGTTTCCTTTTATGCAATTTGATTTCCTGCAATTTAGATATCATATTACTCAGCTTGTTTATGATTACTTCCTATAGCCGGAGCGAGTCGAAAGGTGAAGGGCCAAAATGTGGGTTGAAGTAGTGTGATTTAGTTTGCTTTGCTTTCAGTCTTTGAGTTGCTTTGAGTTTAGTTTTTATTTTCTTTTTCACACAGCAGTAAGGATACTGGGCCATTGTCACTAGTTCACTGTTTTGGTACATATATTTTCTTTTGAGAATTGATTTCATCACAGTCAGTTTGAAACCTTCTTTTGAGAACTTTAAAGTTTGGAAAATCATTGTAGAAATCACCATTACCATTCATACTTGAATCATTGTAGAAATCACCATTACCATCCATACTTAACTTTCAATTTCGCCATCTCACACTAGGGAATCCACAGAAGATAAACCCAAAAACAAACTAAAAAACTCAAAAACGACAAAAGACTAAGAAATCGGTTATCTTGTACATACAGTGCACTTCACTTCAGCAGTTTACGACTCCCGGATTGACATTTTAAATAGCAATTTAGGATACACTAAATTGACCAAACAATTATAACAAGGGGAAATGTGAATACTCAAGAAATAGAACACATTCCTGTTACCCCCACCTCTAAGATTGTTTTGAGAATAGAAGAAATTCGCCCTCTTGATGTATTTTACAACCCACAGCACAAGGTCATTGTTAAGAGACAGAGAAAGAAAAGAAAATTGGAATCCACAACTACTACCACTCTAGACAATGAGTCAATGGATGTCCTCTAGAAAGAATCATCCACCGACCCATCAGCCAACCTCACCAGGCTCTCGTAGTTCGCAAGTGCATATGCTATGGCAACCATTGACAAAGAAACACAGGTACAACTGTTGCTTAAAGAAAAGAAAGACAAAATTTGGTCACTCGAACAGTAGTTACAACAAGCCAAAACAACCAAAAAGAGGAAATACAATTGGTTAAGCTACAGCAGGAGTTCCAACAAATGCAAATAGAACATCAAAGCGGCTTGGCAGATAAGGAGGCACAACTATAGAGCATAATAGATTTGCATAAGGATGACCCAAAGCTTGATCAGTTTTTCACCAAAGCACTCGGCCTCAACTCCCAACTCATACACTAAAAAGAATTGTTATGCCAGAAAATCTTGCAGTGGAACTCGTACTGCGAAATAAGTGACAAATTAACAATCCAAGTTGTGGAATGTGACTTGAATATGATGAAATTCTTAAAAAGGTTTCAGATTTCATAACTTGGAAAAATTATGAAAATGGGAGAAGAGCCGACATGCCCAAACTAGATGAATCACATAAGGGGATTTTATTTGCAAGTTGGGGTTCTCGGCTCAAAAAGGAAGAACAGGCAATAGAGGATGTTGTAGCAGTGGAAAACAACGTCATTGAAAGTGTAAATGAAAATTTGCATAGTGCTAATATTGTGGCAGAAACCACCCCTAGTTTCCTTTTGAATGCAAAACAACTTGAATTATAGTGGAAACAGGCAGCAAAAGAAAGAACATAAGCAATTAGGCAAGTGACTAGGTTAAACTGGGAGGCATATTGGCAATATCTAGTAAAACCGCATAGCCAGTGGATGACCCTGAAATGCCTAATTGTTTCTACCGAGAAAATGGTGCCAACACTCATCAATGCCATGTTTACAGGACAACTGAAAGCCGAAGTCAGCCAACCTACACTCCTCAAGACCATGCTAGATATTTGTGATCTGAAAGATCGAATGCAGGATTAGTCATTATGCACATCTCTATTTTTGTTTTATTTTGCTTAAATTGAGGCAGGTCGTTTAAACCTCCTCAAATTTTTTTGTAATAATCTATTTTTAGTTTCATAAGTTAGTATTTAAACCCCTCTCATGCATTTAGAGAGGGGTCCAGAAATTTTATCAGAAACATTCTTCAGAACATGCACTTCTATCCCTTTGAGGAAGTTCTGGTGAAATTAATGGAACATGATTTATTTTCTACTTGAATTTGACATCTTCTACTAAAATTGCACTTCTGTACTCTTATATGATGTTGGATGATTTGAAAGTAGATCAATATTGCTGGAGCATGAGTAGAACGTATTATACATGGTACTTTTATCTCTTAATTCTTTTTACTTATGCTTCAAGCAATACATTATCTTCAAGTTATTTATGTATGAAAGTTTGAATTTTTTATTGCCATTATTGCACTATTGTATAATGATGATTTATAATTTATGCTAAATACATGAATGATTTTTATGCTATATATCTCTCATATCATTTTGGCTAACTTTTTATACGAAACGATCATTGTTAAATGGATTCACTTCTTATCGCAATTGAATTATATTTATTATCATTGCTTTCAGACATCATTTTAGATCGCATATATCATGTTACTCCCGGGATAGTTATAGTTAGATAAATATTGTTGATTAGGATGTACTGCACATGATTATTAGTTAAATTAGATTAGTTTGTGGCTAAGTATTACTCCAAAAATCTCAAAATATCATCCTGTTAGCAAAAGCATAAAAATATATTGGGACAATTGGTTCGATCATCCCCAGTTGGAGCCACTATTCCAAACGGAAAAGGAGTTCTCCCAAGGTCTGGACCGGGTGGTCATCCCCCTTGTTGAGGCAACGATTTTCGAGCCTTCAACATCACCATAAGACATATATAGTTCAATCCAGTGATGGAAAATGTAACGGAGATCTCATTCAATATTCCTAAGAGTAAATATGTTTCAGACTTATTTGAATTTTAGGGACTTAATTGAAATTTTACAAATGGAAATGCACTTCATCAATGTTGGAAATAAATGTATTATCAATAGTATAACCAAGTGCAGTTACTGTTGTTATGTTTTCTCATGTTGGATAGATTAAAATAAGTGAAACTATGTTTGAAGACAAAACATGGAATGTGAGAATCATTAATGTTATTGGTATGTTTATTATGAGATGATGTGTGCAACTAAAATGGATCTCTTTAGCGACCGAAATTAACTAAGATATTTTACTTCTATGATGTTAGTGTAATTGAATATAAAATAGCATGAAAAGCCACATGTTCATATTGTAAAGAAGCGAAAACGTTATGACGACCATCAAATCAAAGCGTGCGCACACACACATTGATAATGGAGTTCACCCAGTGTGGGTTACTTCTCGGCCCCTGGTGTCAAGAGTGGGGAGTTCGCTTCATTAAATATTGCATATGATGATGATGTACATGGTATATTTGTTTTCATTACAAGGAAAAATACCCTCAACCATAGTGGCATGTCTATCCACAAGATATTCTTAGGAACACTCACTCATATGTGAAAATTCCCTCAACAAGAGTGGCATGTCTCTCCACGAGACGTCCTCCCTACAGGAACTCTCACTCAAATGGGCACTCCTTCAACATGACAAGCTAATAAAATCTCACATGATGTGGCATGCAAGTATCCCTCAACATAATGATAATCAAGGATCTCAACAAGAAAAATATCATCTCAACAAAAGAAATACATAAGATAACTAAATCATATACCTCCACTTTCAGAGAAGGTAAAAAACATGCAAAGACTAGCTGATGAAATGGCATGCATTGTTGAATTCATGGCCCGAAATCGTGTCAAACAACTATAAACTTTGCCCCTTTCTAACACTGGAAAATTATGGACCATCGAGAATCTTAAAGATTCCCCCAAAGATTACTTCTTAAAGATGGCCAAAAAATATGCTACTTGAATGAATATTCTGAGCACACCACTACGCTCCCTGCAAAATTCTGTGAAAAATGACTATAAAGTTGGCATCATTCTACGTCAGTCAAAAATCAACCTCTAAGGGAATCTTTTAGATTCCACAAGATTTTTCCAAGATTCCTTACTGTTGGACACCTAAATTTCTGTTGCTCGGATGGGGAAATGGACCATACCATCACGTTCTCTGTGAAATTATGACTCTTTGGAGTATAAAGTTGACATGTTTTTGTCACTGTGAAAAATCACCCCTAGGGAATCTTTCATATTCCTCCAAGATTCTACATGGAATATACTATAAAATATTCTGCCAACTCGATCTGCATGCCTAACCTCCATTGGTCCCCCAGTGGGCAAATGAGTGAGTTCTTATACATATGACTCGGCAGACCTTTCCAAGTGGGGTCGTTGGCCCATTAATAAAGTCGTTATGTTGGGAGTGGGGTGGTTAGGGGTTCCATCCCCATTAACCCCCCATATGAAATGGGCACGTTGTATTTTTAACTGGGTGGTTAAATATGCAACAGTGGTAGTAGCATTATTTGGCAAATGGTTAACATGTTTTTAAACTGGCGGTTATAACATTCTCCGAGCGGTTAAATTTAATGGAAAATAGTTTTATTAACCGCAGTCAAATATAGTGCATTGTCATATATGTTATGGTGGTGTTTGTTGGCATACATTTATGGTTTGTTTGGGTTGCCTATGGAGTCGGCCGACCACGTGATCGGGTAGGTTCGATCCCTGCCAACCTATTTAATATGGAGTCGTTACAATATATCACATGGTTTTATCATTTGGTAGTCACGGTTTTTTATTTGGCCATTGTATGATATGCGGTTTCACATAGGTCAGGCAGGGTCTGGGTCACCTGTGGCCCTGACCCGTACCATTTTTATTTTTAATATATATCATATATAACTGTTGGTTAGGGTGGCGAGGGTAGTAGCCCGCCACCCCTAATATATATATATATCTATATATATATATATATATATATATATATATATATATATATATATATATATATGGTTTTTTATTTCGTCATTGTATGATATGTGGTTTCACATAGGTCAGGCAGGGTCTGGGTCACCTGTCGCCCCGACCTATACCATTTTTATTTTTAATATATATGATATATAACTTTTGGTTAGGGTGGAGAGGGTAGTAGCCCGCCACCCCTAATATATATATATTGAATCAATGGTTCAAATTTTCTCGCCAAAAAGTAAGGGTCACTGGCAAAATTACATAGGCAACAAATTTTCCCGTTCTAGTGGCTGGATTCTGTGGGCTAGGATTTTGCCAAATTTTTTCCTCGTTAAGACTGCAACTTGGCCAATTTTGCCCAAAACTTTGAACAGGTATAACTTAAGCATATAAACTCAGATTTGAGTGTCATTCACATAGTTGGAATCAAGGTGACGAGCATTATGATTTCGTTCTAGTTTGACTTCAATTTGAGGACTCTTATTTTTTAGATTTTCCATGGCCAATGTTGAATTATGAGTGTCTCTGGAGCCACCTGGATCACTCCTCCCCATTGAGGAGTTTTTTACCTCTAAAAGCATGAATATAATCTGCAACTATTGTGTTACACTGCTTGCACCACAAGTGTCCTGACAAGTCGCACTTCCTTCTCCTTCAACCTTATTCTTCAAAGCCATAAGTGATGAGCTGACACTTGCATCCTCTGCAAACCTATAGTAAAATATTTGCAAATTACATGCTCAATTACATGAACAACCATGACCCAAGCATCCCCATACTTTCTAAGAGTTTATAAGACACACTCTTTTTTCAAGTTTACATCATAATATAATGAAATACCTAGCTATCAATAAAAGCCCAAAACATCATCGTTTCTTTAATAAGCGATGCAAAACATATCATCACTTTTACAATTTAAATTGAAATACATCATTTAAAAAATGAGACCATGATGAGCTACCATTTCTAGTAAAACCATCTCTCACTCATTGATCTGAAAAGAGTAGAATTGATTATTCGCACAATTTCACCAAATATTAACTAAGGTTGCTTTTATGTGAATGAATGAAAGAAATTGATTTTTAAGTGCCTTAAACATAAAACTTGAAATCTGAAAAATAAGCATGAATATCATAAATAAGAAGCAAACACAAGATATTTGATAACGAAGTTCATCCCTCCTGGACTACATCTCTAGGTCCGCTTCCAAGTGGGTAACTGCTATATTAAAATGCTTATAAAAGTATATTTACATCAACTTCACCATTTTGGACTAGTGTGCATGCAAGCATTAATGGCTACTGTTAGATGATAGGCCTCGGCCTCATGTCTCTAATGCAACTTACAAATATCAAAAAGGCCTAATATTGGCCAAGTTATGCCTCCAAAGGCATATTACACGCATTGTACAAAATTATAGTCAGAGCTTCAACTCACAACTCCCATGGCTAGGGCGCACCAGTTATTCTTTTTATATAGCCCATGGGAGGTCTCAGGTTCAAACCTGCAGGCCTCCCTAGATTTGGTTACAATACATGGCAATTTAATATCAATCAGAGCAATCCATATAATACATATATGGTTATATTGTTACAACACCCGTGTTATATTTATCACATTATTTTTAACCAAATTTTAACATTGGACCGACAGCTAACTGTGATAGGCTCCATGCACCATGTATACATATAGTATAACAAAAGTCCAATAGTCTAAGTATTAACACACCCGTGGTACATTTGCTATATAACAAAGGTTTAAATTTAGCAATCAACATTTGATCATAGTATAACATCGGAGGTGATACATATGATATAGTTGCACCAAGCTAACTTCAGAGGTGTCGTTGCTCACCAATAATACTGTCTGAGGGTTGGGTGACAATGTTGGATATGGCTAGCTCCTCCAACCCTTCTCCCTATCATTGCAAGAACAACTATTCAAATATAATAACGCACCCATAGATTAACAAAGTAAAGTCGTGGGCCAACAGTAAAGTTTTGTGATATATGTTCGGAGGTCATGGGTTCAAGCCCGACCTTGGATTTTGACCTATGATCTTGCTGACTTTGACATGTGTGTTGACTACCACATGTCCTGCTGATAAAATGCCACTTGGCTTGCAAAGGCCCATTTTTTTGCATGTTTGGGAAAAACTTCAAATCTCGCTCATACAGAGGCCATTTTGCAAACTGAATATACCACCGAAATCAGTGTGACAAGCTCTTCGACTTGGTGCTAGTTTCATGAGCATATGAGACTGTAAAATTTTGAGCATTTCAAGGATCCTCCTAGATCATTCCTCTCCACTGGAAGCTTTTGGACCACCAAAATTTTGGTTTTAAGCAGACATGAGGTGAGGGTACAACTCCCTCACCCTTTTGATCTCCATCCACCTTGCTTTTCTTGGATTCATGCCTTTGAGTCCCACTCGAAGATACTCAACATATCCTTGATTGGAAGTGCATACCTTCCTATCCAAGATGGTATCTTCCTATAAATCTGTCATACATTCAGGTTCAAAATCATCTATGGTTGGAATTTCAGCATTTTCCTCTGGATCCATGATCATTGGAGGTTCATATATATGCATGTATGGAGGCAAATTTAATCAGAATGCATTGTGCCCAATATTTTCAACAATTCTAAAAGGACCATACCTATAACTTTTTACCTTCACCTTTCATCCTTTCTTTGCTGATGTATAGCCATACTTGATCACCAACCTAGAAGTGATGATCCATCCGGTGCTTGTCATGGTTTATTTTGTACTTGGCCTGACTTTTCTCCAATTCATCTTGCACTTCTTCATGAATCTTTTGGATTATTTGAATGAACTTGATTGCTTTGTCAGCATCTCCATGTCCATCCTCCTTAGCTTCTTCACCAAACATAAAGTCCATTGGTGATTGTGCCACGATCTTGCCTACACCAAAATGCCCTGAAATACGAGAAGAATGTTCTTCCCTGATCACATGCACTCTTTCTCCCTGTGGTATGTACAACTTTCCTAGATGGCACAATAACCTATGATGAACATGATAATTCACTTCTTCCACCTAAACACCATGAGTTAGTGATTCATAAACATCCTTAAAATTAGTATCTGTAGCATATTGTTCTATATAACTTTCATGTGCTAAAGAACTGTTTTGTAGAATAACTAAAGCATTCAAAGAAGGTCTTGATAACATATTAGCTACTTTATTGGTGGTACCTTTCTTATATTTGATTACTAAATGGAATTGTTGCAAAAACCCCATCCATCTATAATGTCGAGACTGTTGCAACTTAGTTTGAGATTGAAGGTACTAAAGTGGTTGATGATCTATATGAATCACTATTTCTTTGCCCATTAAATAATGTTTCCATTTTTTAACACTTTCCACTAATGCATACAATTCTTTATCATAAGTTGGATAATTAGCAACTTCTTTAGAAAATGTTTCTGAATGAAAACAAATAGGCTTTCCTTTTTGTAATAACACTGCACCCATTGCATACCCACTAGCATCAGTTTCTATTTCAAATGGCTGTTGAAGGTCTGGTAAAGCCAAGATTGGAGTTGTAACAATTTTCTGCTTTAAAGTATCAAATGTTTTTTGTTGTTTTCCTCCCCACTGGAAGGAGACTTTAGAACTTGTTAAAGCATGAAGTGGTGATGCAATAAAAGAGAAATGAGAAATAAACTTCCTCCAATACTGAACTGCACCCAAGAAACTTCTAACTTCCATCACATTTTGAGGTCTTGGCCACTTAATAATTACATCAATTTTAGCTGGATCTATTTTTAGTTTTCCTCCTCCAACCATGTAACCAAGATAGACTAAGGATTTTTTCCTAAATTCACACTTAGAAAGTTTGAGATATAGTTTCTATTTCTCCAACACATCAAAAACTTATTTAACATTCTTTACATGTTCTTCCAAACTTGAACTGAAAACAATAATATCATCCAGATAGACTATGACAAACTTATCAAGAAAATGATGAAAAGCATCATTTATCACTCTCTTAAAAGTTGTTGGAGCATTACATAACCCAAATAGAATAACCAACCATTCAAAAAGCCCTTGTCTAGTCTTAAATGTAGTTTTCCATATATCATTCTTTGTAATACAAATCTAATGATAACCACTTCTTAAATCCAGTTTTGTAAAGTAAAAAACATTCTTTAACTGATCAAGAAAATCATCGATTCTAGGAAGAGGATACATGTTCTTAATGGTGATTTTATTTAAGGCTCTAAAATCAACACACATTCTCCAAGTTTTGTCTTTCTTTAAGACTAATATGATTGGTGATCCACATGGAGAAGAACTAGGTCGAATGAAGCCTTTATCAACCAATTCCTAAATTTGTTTCTTAATTTCTTCATTCTCTATGACTAACATACGATACATGCCAATGTTCGAAAGAGGGGCATCAGACTGTAATTGAATCTCATGTTGTATTTCTCGTTTTGGAGGCAAACTTTTTGGTTCTTTATACAATTCCTTATAAAAATATACTATTTCAACCAATTTGTCCTTAAACTGAGAATCACACCCTTGAAAAGCATCATACTTATCTTTAGGTTGTTCTTTAACAATCATGAGAATATACTTTTTACTTTAATTTATTAGCCTTTCCATTTGACTAACATTGATTAAATCCAAGTTTGTCTTAATTATGTGTCCCCTGACAACATATTCAATTCCATCTTTAAAGAGAAGATACTTATTCTCCTTTCTATTAAATATGGCATCTTGATCATAAAGATAAGGACTACCCAACACAATACACATATATCTAAAAGCATCACAACTATCTCAACTTCATCAACAAAATTAGCTTTAATTGCAAACCTTAATCGACACTGTTTTGTGACTTGCATCTGAGTATTTTCTTTCAACCATCCTAAAGGGTATGGTTTTGGATGATTCTTAGTTTCCAATCCCAATTTCCTTACTAATACCTCAGAAATTAGATTTTCTTGTGATCCACTATCAAATAATGTATCTATCTTAGTGTGCTTGGAGATAATCCTGATATGAAACAATTCAACTCTTTTCTTTTCTTCAATCACATCATTATATTTTGAAGAAGATGTCAAACAAGTATAACTAGAGCTAGATTCAGAAGGATTACCTGTTGGACCCATAGTGGGTATCTTCTTTTCATCACCAAACTCTGATCCCAAATCTTGTTGGATTGCGGAATTAACTTTCATCTCACCATTCTTCTTAAGGAACTTCTTTGGCTTAATTTTCAGGCGAAGCTTCCAACACTTGAAGTCATCATGTCCAACCCTCTAAAAATGAGTACATGTAGGTCTTTTTCCTTCTTTCTTAATTATTTTCGATTTCTTCCCTTTCAACTTGTTCTTCCCTTTGCCTTCTTTGGAATCTTTGTTCTCTGAATGCTTGAATGGTTTCTTTGAAAATTTTGACTGAAAAGGTCTTCCACCTAATTCAATATGAATGGCTTATACACAAACTTCATCAAAGTCAGTTGGATTAAACATAAGCAATGTATGTTGCAAATAAGAATGCAAACTTCCAATATACTTCAACAAAGTATCTCATGTGTGTAATGGAACATTAAGTGCTAATGCCTTTTTCTTGAATTCTTGTGTAAACTCTTGCACAATATGTCCTTTACCTTGCCTTAAATGTTGCCAATCCATTACAACTTGCTACATATATCCTAAAGGATAGAATTGCTTTCTAAGAGCTTTAACAAACTTAGACCATGAAGAGATAATTTTGCCTTTTTTCTTCAAATCTGTTTGAGCTTTACTTTCCCACCAAATTAAATTTGTTCCCCCCATTCTAAGTATAGCTAACTAAATTTTTACAAATTCATCAACAATATTCTAAATTCTACAATACACCTCAAGTTGCTTTATCCAGTTATCTAACTTTTCAGGATTCATTTCAACATCATATATTGGAAATTCAAACTTAACATCAAGCTTCAATAAAGGATATTTATTTTTCTTCTTTTGTGAGTCTGAATATGAAATTGAATGATAAGAGAATAAGGAAGAAGAAGAAGACGAATATGGAGGAGAGGAGGTTCATTACCATCAGATTTTTCTGGCCCTTTTTTTCTTTCGTTCCTTTAGAAGACAAAGTTGCGTCTCTAGTCTTCTTGTATTCATAAAATTCTGCAATCATCCTTTGCATATTAAGGAACATCTGTTGAAATTGCTCCTTGCTCTTTGTCTCAGGAGTTTCTCCTTCATTTCACTCTCCCATATCCAACTTTTGAGAGACTTTCCTCTTTCCAATCTATGGATTTATCTTCTCAAGTTTCCCTTCTCCACGTCACAACTTGGATCTAGTCCACATTCACATTATAAAATATCTTTCTTATACACGATCAACCTTGCTCTGATACCAAAATATGATATGAAAATAGCAGAATTGATTATTTGCACAATTTCACCAAATATTAACTAAGGTTTCTTTTATGTGAATGAATGAGAGAAAGAGATTTTTAAGTGCCTTAAACATAAAACTTGAAATCTGAAAAATAAGCATGAACAATAGAAATAAGAAGCAAACACAAGATATTTGATGACAGAGTTCGTCCCTCCTAGACTACATCTCTGGGTCTACTTCCAAGTGGGCATCCGATGTATTAAAATGCTCATAAAAGTCTCTTTACATCAACTTCGCCATTCTGGCCTATGAACATAGGCATCAATGGCTACTGTTAGAATATAATTCATGGCCTCATCTTTCCAACACAACTCATAGATCTAAAAAATGCCCAATATTGGCCAAGTTATGCCTCCAAAGGCATATTACAAGCATTGTACAAAATTATATTCAAAGCTTCAACTCGCAATTCCCATGGCAAGGGTGCACTAGTTATTCTTTTTATATAGCCCACAAGAGGTCCCGGGGTCAAACTACGGGCCTCCCACAATGGCAATTTAATATCAATCAATGCAATCCATATAATACATATATGGTTTTATTGTTACAACACACGCACTATATTTATCACATTACTTTTAACCAAAGTTTAACATTGGACTGGTGGGTAACTATGAGAAGCTCCATGTGCCATGTATACATATAGTATAACAATAGTCCAGTGGTCTAAGTATTAACATCCCTATGGCACATTTGTGATATAACAAAGGTTTAAATTTAAGGAACGATGTTTGATCATAGTATAACACCGTCGGTGATACATATCATATAGTTGTGCCAAGCTAACTTTGAGGGTGTCGTTTCTTGCTGATAATATTTTCTGAGGGTTTGGTAGGGCACTGAATATGGCGGACTCAGCCAACCCTTCCCCCCACCATTACAAGAACAAATATTCAAATATAATAATGTGCCCATATATTGACAAAGTAAAGTCGTGGGCCAACGATAAAGTTTTGTGATGTATGTTCGAAGGTTGTCAGTTCAAGCCTAATCTTTGGAGTTTGACCTTGAACCATTTTTAACTTGACCTATGCGTTGAGAGCCATGTGTCCTACTGATAAACTTCCACTTGGCCTACAAAGGCCCATTTTTTTGCATGTTTGGGAAAAACTTCAGAACGGGTTTTCTCCCTCGTACGGAGGCCATTTTTCAAACCAAATATACCACTGGAATCAGCGCTACGAGCTCTTCAACTTAGCGCTAATTTAATCAACATTTGAGACTATAAAATTTTGAGAATTTCAAGGATCCTCCTAGATCACTCATCAAAGTTAATGGGTCACCATCCTAGAGTTGATTTTCTTGTTGAACAACTTTTCCAACTGGTTCCTACACGGGCACTTTGTCCTTGGAATGTTGCTCTTGATGGATCTTCCAATACGTGGCTCTTTGATGTCCACTTTTGTTGAAATGACTACAAAAATTATTCTTCCTTTAGACCTGTTGAACCTTCTTCTTTCCCTGATGTTATAGACATATTTGGGCACTTCAAACCCAATCTTAAATGTCAATAAACTAAGGCTCTTTAGCCCCTAAAAGTGTTGTTTCATACCCTAAAGGATCATGGTCAACTGATTACATCATTCCCCAAAAGTTATACCTGAAAAACCATCCAAAACTAGCCAAAACAGGACCATACTCATTGCTCCACTATTAGGGTACGATGCATACTGACTCCTACACTAGCCAGGTGTGATGCATACTGAAGCGGCCTTCTGTAGGGTGCGATGGGCGAGGATGGAAAAATGTCTGAGACAGTTTTCTAAGTGGATGCTCATGGAATCTTCTAGAAACTTCTCCTATGACACTTGTCTCTCTGAATTCGCCCAGGGATGAGTAAGATATCCAAGAAATCTCCAAGTGGAACCAAAAACAACAAGTGGAATGACGCTAATCAAAACCCCAAAGATGACTTACCCCCTTGCACACATCTATAAATGGATCCCTCATCTGAGAGATCTAAAGGTTGGAATTTTGAAATTTGCAAGGAAGTGCTGATAGTTTGAGGTTGAGAGAGAGCATTGTATTGTTGGTGTGATCTTGCTTTTCACGAGGTGAAGAGGGCTTTGATGCTGGGAGGATGATGCTGGATCAGACAGTTGGGTTGTAATTCTCCCTTCTATTTAATAAAGTTCTTTGATTTTTCTTCCATACAACTGTTCAATTGTGAATGTTATTATTTGTGAATGTCATTGTATGTTCATTGTATTTTTTATTCCACAATGCTTATGATATAATAGATCAAGATGCTTTGACGGTGTTTTGTTGCTATGTTTCTACAAGTGTTATCTAAGTGGGATAAGTAGGAGAGGAGTTGAAAGCTCTGTCAAGGGGGAGAGAGATAAATCAAGGAGTCAAGCGGAAGATCCAGGTTGGTTCCTTTGCCTCTCTCTTATCTATCATACATAGAATAAATACCAAATTGCTTTGATTGTTTGTTTCTAGGACAGTTGCCAATCCTAGAGGGCCAGTCGATCGAAAAGACACTAGTTTTCTCAGAAACAAAATGGTGACTCCACTGGGGATGGAATAGATGTTTGTTTGTTATTTTTGTTTTCTTTATAAACTACAAACAAAGCTTGAAGTTATCCAGATAACCTTGGAACTACTCTTGCTCTGCAATTGCATAGTAGATGAACGTTGCTTCAGTCAATCTCCAGTTTAGTTTATGAATTGAACATTTGAATTACAAGCATTCTCGATGCCCTTTTGGTAGCTCAAGAACCTCCCAAGATAATTCCTTTGTACTTTTCTCTTTAATGTCCAACATAGCTCAGCTTAACTCACTGAAATCAGCTGCAATTTTGAGCCAAAACCCACCTCAGTTGTGCTCCCTGGCCCATCACACTGTCTATCACTGTCAACCAGTATGCATCACACTTCTCGAGTGTAGCAGGTGTGATTCATACTTTTTTCTGTGAAGCCCAGGTGTGATGACTGACTGAGCCTATTTCCCTTCTTGGAATTTGGGGTTTTTGTCCTTGTTTTCAGTTCTGTTTAATTGTTTTGCTGCTTATGAACAGTACCTCATTACTGAAGCCTGCTTGCATTACATATATCAGCCTCCATTGATTAGGATTAGTAAATGTTTTTATGTATTTTTCCATCATTTACAATCCTTTGTCAAAAAGTTGCTTAAATCGATCTGTCGTTTTGTTACAAAAAGTTGTGTCAAAAAAGAGAAGTGTCGTAAAGTCTTCCTTCTCTGAAAAGTCGATTGAACTTTTTTTCATGTATTTGATTTGATTTGTTGATATTCGAAGTGCCGAACGAATTTTCTATTTGAAATTGGAAACTATCGTTTAGTCTTCCTTCTGTTTTGAAAAAAGAAATTGTCGAAATGTCGCTTTGAAAGAAATATTTCAGATCTTTGCTATACTTAGTTTTCCTTTTTGGCATTTTTCACATTAAGGGGAACGAAAAAAAAATACATGCATTTGCATTTGCATTTAGACTGTGTGTGAAAAATGATTTAGGAAAAGTGCATTTAGTGTGTGCTCTTTGCTCTTTGTTTGAAAGAATCGCAATTTTCTTTCCCTAGTAGCTAGGATTTTCATTGATCAAAATAAACAACGATTGTTTATCATTGTAGATTGCATTTTTAGGAATTTCAAATCAACATCACGTAGTGAACCATTGAAAGGAAAACTTTTAAACAAGATCAAATCTAAAATAAATCTTAATGAACCTAACAACGCTTTGGAACCTAACGCAACACGTCTAGAGTTCTAGGCTAGAGATGTGTTCGGGTGTCATAAAATCTAGTAACTATCATTTTCATCGAAGGTTGGGTGATTCCTCCTCTTTGACATGACAAGTGCTAGCATGAACTTGTGCTCCCCATACCATCGTGTATATATTGGGAGACCACAATAGGCTTATATCTTTTATCCATAGGAAGCCGTGTCTACCGCCCTATCGATTGCAATGCATTGAACACAACATTCGGGAAGATTGACTGCCATACATAAGTCCTTGGTAATTTCTCTTTAATTTATCACCAAGTTGTAAATTGCAGATTTGTGATTGGTTTGGTAATCCCTCTGCCTATATTTCTAGAGTACTCACTTTCATTCCTTTTCGACTTCTTAAAAGAAAAGGTCCATCTGAGCACTTGTCACTTTAGGCTCATTAAAAATTGAAGGGGACTAGAGTCATATTTAGCTTTTTCTCGACTCTTAAAAATTGAAAAAGTAAAGTTGTGTCAAAGCATCATTAAAATTTATTTAATTCAGAATAACATCCCTACTCCTTCGTTGATCTTAGGTTGAGATAATGGAGTCCACCAATCAAGGAATCCCTTTTGAGGGGAATCCTAGTGCAGTTTCTTCTTGGGGAAATATTGGTGCTCCATATATGGCCACATTATCCCTTCCAGGAATCACAATTGGCCTGCTAGTCTGGCTTTTCTCAACCTCTGTCATTCAAAATACCATAATTCCTCTGCAATGGAAACAGCATCCAGTCGATACTGAAGTTGACCCTTCACCTTCTTCTTCGTTTATTTCTCCCTCCCCTTCTTCCTCTTCACTTGGTGAAAATAGTGATGCTAGTAACCAGGTGGTTAAGAAGAAGAAGAAAGGGAAGGAGAAGAAGAAGAAGAAGCCGATTCAGTAAGGGGGCAACCATGTAGCATCTGGTGAAAATCCGCACACTGAACTTTCCAAACTTAGATCTCCATGCATAATTTGTAGAGGAGACCATTTTCATCGAGAATGTCCATGCATTCCACGGAACTTGAGAGAATGGTCCCCCCCTTAGCATCGTTAGGTGTCATCAACCTCTGGTGATCATGGTGACAACACACCATCAACTAGTAATAGTGAAGTCTATGGACAGAAAAGAAAGTTCAAAATCCCATGTAGGTTATGTGAAGGGGACCATAACCTTCCCCGTTGTCCTTTTTTGGATGAAGCCAAAAGAGTCTTGCATAGCCGTCTTGCTTCATCGTAGCGACTTCCAACTGGATACAGGAAACTCTCCCCAAATCCTTTACTAGTTGAAAATCTAACTGACATAACTCAACCATCGATTGAAACACCTATGGTTGAAAGTGAATCTTCTAAGTCCATATCGGACCAAAGTCAACAGGTTGAGATGGAAGTCGACCTAGTTTTACCTTCAAAAGATCATACCCTTAACGAAGAGAGTGAGAACGATACCGTTCAAATTCTTTTTATCACTTCAGAGTCCAATGAACTTGGGGGCAATCCACCCGTTCCTTCACAACAGGAAGAGAATCCCCCAGTGCCCGCTACTCAAGGGGTTAATTCAACCATTTATTCGGTACCCCCTCCAAGTAGTCTAGTCACTTCCTTTGATTGGAATCGACTAGCAAGATCCCGCCTTCCTTCTAATTTACCATTCCAGGTCTGTTGTGGTCACCAACAACCCCCCTTCTTCGCTTGATATTAGTAATAACATCAAGCAAAGAGGGGACCCTAAACAAAAATCCCAAAAAAATATTTTTGTTAAAGTTTTTGTATTTTTCTCCCTAAGGCTTAAATCGCATCGCAAGGAAAGGCTGAAGCATTACTCAAGCGCGAAAAGAAAAACTGTGAAAGAGCGATGCGAAGTCCATCGCGTCGCATGCATCACACGCGCTCTTTAAAAAGAAGACCTTCAAGAAATGCCAATCGCCGATATGCAATATCGCAGATCGCAAACATCGCACTAGACAGCATAACCATTGAATAAAATCTGTGATCTGCGATATCAGCGATCTGCGATCTGCGATGACTGCGATCTGCGATCTGCAATATCGGTAAAACTGCGCTCTGCGATCTGCGATATGAAAAGACTCATCACACGGTAGACCCAAGATTAAGCGCGCGCCTTGAAGGAATTTAATGACCACATGCTTGAGTATCAAGGAATGATTGCATCGCATTTATCGAAGAGTCAAGTCATGATGAATGTCAGGATTATGCATTCATTAGAGTTTAATGCTTTCATGTCAATCTTTTCATTTCCCTTCTTCTTTGCGTAGACTGCAAGACATGCAACTAATATAAATCTATATGCAGGAAACATCTGAGGGAAAGAGGAAAGCGCCAATCAGATAGCAAAGAGAGGATGCCTCCGCAAACGGATGCCGCATGCAGCAGGACCGCGGATTCCAGACTATCAGCCAACCGGCACTGATGAAATTAGACTATCCAGGACTCAGAGTCAAAGGCGCACAAAAGCAGTGTGTTCACAAAAGATCCTGAAGCTCAGACTTGGTAAAGCAGAGAAAGAAGCGCATGAGAAGGAAGACGCTTCAGGAAAGCCTGGAACAAAGAATGGAAACAATTCTCAAAACAGGGGGATGTCCATACAGCATGACTCCTAACCCACTCAGCCATTCGCACGACCGGAAACCGAAATAGCAACAGCAAAATCAGTTCGAGAAAAACCTGGGTTGTGCTAAGTATACACGCGGCGAATACACCCAGCTAGAGAAAGGTTTTCGAAAATATCTTCTGGTCTGCCGGAAGGAGGTGCCAGCTCTTTTTATTTCCACTTTTATCTCCCGAGCAAAAGAAGAAGGCAGCCAGCCGACTCTTCCCAGGAAAACGTTGCACTGTTGACAGCACTAAAGAGAATATACAGAAACGGTCAGAAATTAGATTTTAAGTTTTAGAAATAAATTTGCTTTTAGTAAAAGGGCGGTCATTTGAAGTCGATTCCCTAATTTCATGTAATTAAGATTGATTAGTTAGTAGTATTTAACCCTTCTCATGGCATTTGGAGAAGGGTCCGGAAATCTGTCAAAAAACTTGTCCTCAGAACATGCACTTCTGCACCCTCAGAGGAGGTTTTTGATGAATGGATGGATCGAGATTTATTTATGTTTGCATTTTAATGTCTGTTACTGATGTTGCACTTCTGTACTCTTAGCAGATATTAGAACAAGTAGAAATAAATCGTTATTGCTTGAAGTTTATTAGTGAAGTCAGTCATAAATGGTACTTTTATCTCTTGACTAGATTCTGCTAGTATCCCTAAAGTGATATGTAGTTGAGTTCTTTATATGTTACTGTATGAATGTCTGTATTACCATTTGGCACTTCTGTACGGTGGGGTCATTTATTTATGCTTGACATATAGAAAACTGATTATGCGATATGTTGTTCACAACTACTCTGCCTAACTTCTTATGCAGAATGGTTTATCTTTATCGATTTATATTCTAATAACAGTTGAATGATCTTTATTACCAGCTGCTGTTAGAAATCTTTCTAGATCGCATAACAAAAGAAAACACCCCGGGTTAGCGTAGATTAGATGTATTTTTCTTCATTAGATCACATTAGCATAGAGTTAGTTTAGCAGTTAGAATTAAGACTAGTTTAGAAAAACCTCTAGATTAATACCATCAAACTCTACACACACACGCACACCCTTCACATTGGGAAACTGGTCCCATCACCCCCAGTCGGACCCGCTACTCCAAACGGGCAAGGAGCCGCCAACCAGGTTCCGGACGGGTGGGTATCCCCCTTGTTGTTGACCCGACCTCGGGGCCCTCAACATTTATGGCGCTAGAAGGAGGGCAAGAGCTATGAATGGTGCATAATTCAAAATCCAAATACCATTCTGAGAGCAAATCACCCTCACCAACTTCCCCGACTTCCCCGGTACGACTAAACTCGGAACTGGAAGTCGCTCGGACATCCACCGCTGCTATACATCCCGATACATCAGAACAACTTATCATCGATCCCACTGAAGTTCAAACCTTGATCCGTAAACTCCAGGGATTCTCTATTTTTAACCAGAAGTCTGATAAATCTAAAGGCAGCTTGACTTCGCAGTACAACCCTGCTCCCCTGACCCGATTGAAGAGTGAAAAGTTTGGCATTCAGCCAACTGAAATCCCTCTCCCCACTAGGAAAAGAGCAAGGAAAGCGCTTCTAGAGTCTGACAGAGAGACTCTTTCATCCACCTCGTCCATTTCAACTCCCTCTCCGCGAAGTCAACCACCCACATCTCCACCTCAAATCACTCATCCATCTTCCACAACCCTTCCTCCGCAATCGTCGAAGATCATAACATCTCTATCTTCTCAACCTCAAAGATCATCTTCTGCACTTTTATTAACTAGCAACTCAGCGATGGCCCAATCTCCATGGAACAACCCTGGGGCAGTTTTAATGCCTCCACCCCTAAGTCCAATACCTGCCCATCCTGAGAAATGGCTACCAAAGTTCAATCCAGAAACAGGAATGCTAGCTGAAGAACATATCAATAATTTCATGCTTTCTATTAATCTCAACGGAGTTACCAACGAAGATGTCGTGGTCCGACTTTTCCCCTATACAATGCAAGGGACAGCCGGGTCATGGTACTTTTCGCTACCCTCCGGATCTATCACCAGCTGGGACATTTTTCAAAATCAATTTCTCACCAAATTCGGTGATGATAGATCGACAGCGACACTGATCAACGATTTGTCCAATCTTAAAGCTGAGGCTAGGGAACCCATTAAAGATTTTAACTTACGGTTCAACAAGATCCTCAATAAAATCCCCGCTGCTTCCCAACCCAGCGAGGAAGTAAGATGCGAATGGTACATCACGGCCTTACCTTCAAACTTGGCCATCTTCGTAGATAGGGCAAGTAAGACAACCTTAGTTGAAAATTTGGCTGAGGCATTAGCAGTTGAAAGACGCGTAGTAGCCCTAGAAAAGAGATCTACAATCGAAGAGCGTAAATCTAAGAAAATCTCTTTCAAAGAAGAAACCAAGAAGAAGCAAACGAAAGATCCTTTCGACATGGAAGGATTACAAAAGGTCTTAAAGGCCATGTCTAATGAGATGATTGACATAAGAAAACAAGTAGCAGAATCGTCCCCAAGAAAGCCTTTTAGGAATTTTAAAAGAAATCCTCCTATGGAGACGAAGCCACCCAACGTGGTCTCAAACGTAGAATCTGAAGAAGAAGAAGAAGAGAGCACCATCGAAACACAGACCGACGATGAAGAAGTGGTGGAACTGCAAGGAATGTGGGATTTCATCCTCCCACAAAAGGAAGATCAAGAAGCACTTCCGGTTAGCACACGAAGCAGAAATCAACTTGATCCTCCCCAGACTACCCCAAAACAGAAGGGCGCAAGCCTTGCAGCAAAAGAAAAGGTCGCAACAAAGAAAACAACTGCCAAAACGACCTCATTTAGCCCAGTCCAATCAGAGCAATCACCTCCATCAAAGACACTAATAGTGTCGGATGAAATGGAGTATAACATCATCGATGACATGAAGAAGACTAGGGCTAATATCACTCTGTATGAGTTGAGCAAATTGAAACAAACATAAAATCATGATGAAAGAGTTTACACGCCGTACCTACTACACCATTACCTACAGCTGTAGCTTCCATAATATAGGAAGACCTCCAATCAACACGATCAATAAAATCGATCCAACTGATATCGCTTTGATTGGAGGGAGGTCTTGGTCTCATACTCCTCCTTTCCTCCTCACTTATGAAATCTTTAACAG